>OX235264.1:27860428-29060428 GCA_944472135.2 Trichobilharzia regenti | reverse complement strand
TAGAAATGAAGAATAATTAAAGAGGCTTGAAAATAGGTCAGTTATAGTAATTCATGCTATGGACAGTGGAAATAAGATCGATTTCATCAATGTCAAAATTCTGTGAGGAAGACTTTCATTCACATAAAGAAATGCTCACCTCTGAACCCTTGCATATTTTGACCACATCGAATGCAATCAATAAGAGACAAGGAATAGACTTGTCACCTATATGGCAAACCCTATGAAGCAAAACAGATAAGGGAAAGAAAACAATTGGGCAATTCTCTATTGTGACCTATGCAATTTATTGTCGTGTTTTCAGATATGAACTGACGTGTTTTCCATATACCAGACAATTATGTCAAACTCATTCAGGCAAACATGAACATGTCAAAATTTTTTACAGGTTTGAACACGAATAGACATCAATTACAGAATCATTTGAAAGCCCGGAAGAACTATCTGACTGCTTCGTCCCAATTGGGGAATCTTTAGCGGGACGCCCACATTTGAGATCGAAGCTATGATTTTTCTATAAAAAGACGATCCTGTAGACCACTTAGCCAATTAGAGGTAATCCAATGGCTCATGAATTCAAACTTTTGCTAATTCTGCCAATACATATGCAGCGCGAACGACAGCCAGTGTCATAGACTTTATACACGAAGTTACCTGGAGTTCTTGTGAGAAGTCGTAACCATCGGTAACTACTAATTGGGAAAGAGGTCAGTTACTCGCAAACCGACACTTGATAATTTGATATTAGCCACTGCGTATATGTGGTGACTATTGATACTTTCTATTGGTATAAATGTCTACCGACATGCGACCTTCAAAGGAGTTCACTTCGATATGACCTCTAACTAAATATTTTGGTAATCAGTAAAATCAGAGCAATTCTGCTTTTTTAAACTCTATGGGATTATCTTAAGTAATTTCACACTGATCAGTAAGTTTATTTTCAAGGCAATTGCTGTCGTGGATAAGAATGAAGGTAATATAATTATTAGTACCAAAATTAAAATGTCTGAAACTCAACTGCAGTTGTACCTGGACAGCAAAAATATTTCGAAGATAATTCTATGAATTGATGAGTTGCTTTCGACTACATAAATTTAAGGAAACATCCAAATGGATTCATATTATTGTGAGTTACATTTAAAACTTTTTTTATTCGAAATTCGAAATATGGGTTTTGGGAACATTTTGTTGGCAAGCTGATTTCGTTGATAATGTGGGTGACATCCTAGAGCCTTCACATTTTCGCGTATCCCATTTTCACGACACATATATCAAATACTTGCTCTACGTTTTCCACTTTGTATGGTGCATTTCTGACCAGCCAATCTTTGTATTCATATCCGATTTTAGCCTACATACTCCACTAATTGGTGTCATGTAACTGCAGTCAGCTATGGCCTTTCTTCCCACCTGCCCGTCACTGGAGCATATAAGGAATAATGTGGAATTGCTATATTGATTTTATCTAATGATTTTTAAAAGAATCAGTCAGGAATTCAACAGTGTTCGTGGAACTGGTCGTTGGAAGAACATTGGGAGGATAGATGGATGGCATTATCTGATAAAATATAATAACTGAGCATAATATTGGAAGATCGATTCCTCTCAACATCGAAATACCTCTCATTTCTTACAATGGCTTGCTGTGGAAAAACCGGAACTTCAGGTGTGTTCATTTCATGGGGAGTAATGTGTCAGTTATTTAGTGATTATTGTAAGGTGAATGACATCCTACTGGATTGGCAAACCTCAGAATAGTATCTTCTTTTGATCAACACAACGCTGACTCTCCCAGCTATTTCTGCATACTTCCAAAATTCAGATGGCCGGCCGGTGATAACAATTGGACGAAATAAATTGAATTCACGACCTCCCGAACGTAAAGCTGTTATTCTTCATATAGCGTGACCAAATGAAACATTCGATAAAAATCATCTCAAATCTATTATATATTTCAATTTCCTTATCAAGCCTACTATGCAGTCAGTGCGGAAGTATGGTAAATGCATTACATTGTGACTTATATGTGAAGTGGTTTGTTGAGTCTTATCTTCAATAGAGATACAAGAAGTGGCGCTTGGAAATTCATTTGAAATTGTCTTGACTTCCTTTCTTTTCATGGTGGATATGAAGAGTAGGCATGGCGTAATCCGCTTTTTATTTTGAATGATAAGTGATGGCTGTGAATTGATGAGAACCTTACCAGTTGAAAGGTGTTTTCATGAGTAAATCAGTCCTTCAGATTCAACATTTCACATCTATAAATAAACATTATAGTGATGGTCTAATCTCTTCCTCATATTCATTTATGACTAGATGAACACCTGAAAAACCAAAATGTGATTAAACCGCCAATTCACCACTGACACACCGAAATGAGGTGAGTGTAGACACAAAACTGTGTGCAGTAAATTATGCTTATTCAATTTCGTAAAAATTAATATTCCATTTCAACAAGGTTGTATTTAAGAGCATTCGAGGGTGATTGGCATAAACCTGCCATCATAAATGTACGCTGATATGATACACATTCATAGAGCCAATTTATAACAGTCGTAATTGCGGCGATAGTACTTTGTATTTCATGACAAAATTACTCATTCATCTGCATAAGTCTGTGATATTTTTATGATTAGGTATAGATATTTCAAATGCATTTCAAATAGTTCCCGTAGTTAGTTAGTGTTTAGAGAAATAGTACACGTTCCCCTGTGAAATTCCGATTTAATTGACTTCATATACGATTCACTGTTTTTTGGGGAATAGGACAGAGTGAAACAAAGTCATTAGCTGTGTCGTTTCATACACTTTGTGCATCGTTATTTCAAGAGAGTCTTAAGGACCGTGATACCTGACTGAAATTTATCCATACGTTTTTATTCTATTGTAAGAAAATTACCAAATGTTTGCTGATATCAACACGAAAGTCTATTCATCTTCACTGAATTATTGTTTCTCCAATAGTTTATCAGCAATTTTGTGACGAATCAAGTGCGGAAGTTGTGTGATGTGATATAGAATCCTTCGAGACTGGATTGTAAATTTAATCTGCTTGACAAAGAATATAAACTTGCGTTAAATCAGATAAACCTATGGCACACAGTCACTCGGTGTTACTAGACGGCTTCAACAAATTTCTTGATTTGAAATACTTGTCTCTTGTCTGTTTATAGTGCTGAATTTTACCTTTTGATAAAATGAGACGTCAATACAACTTTCTTCGAAAAGAATAACAATGTAGGTCTGTAACTAATTGGCTTCAAGAACTATGCAAGCAAGCACTTTAACAACTGATGAGACGTAATGGTTGACATTCATCAATGATACCGTTCAAATTTAAAGGACAATCTCAAGAAAATCACTCATGAAGTAGTGATTGAAGTGTCACTGACAAAATTCAATATCTCTTGTTCCCTCCAACTTCCCTTGAATAAAGTGACTTTGGAAATACAAAGAAATATTTTTCAAGTAATTGTTAGAAGGACATAATACTGGACGGACAACATATAGTGGGTAATGGGCAGCAAATTAGTCCTTCAATAAGAATCTTCAAAATCATTCAGCTAAATGGGTTTCAATGATAAAAACCTGGATACGGAAATGGTATTCACCATCCACATCAAAACCACAGCTTCTAGGTATCAGGCTTAGTTATGTTTCTGTAAAATGACCTAAGTTCAAGGTGGTTATTAAGGTAGCAATAATGTTGAACCTGATTTGGTGAAGCGCTTCTTTTGATTTGGTGTGACAAATTTAGTTTGGATATTATACTCGTCAAGGTTGCTTCCCCTTTCAAAATTATTTGCATGAATTTATTCCTGTCAGTGTTCACTTTTTAAATCATTTTTCAAATCCTCGTTTTTCGATTATGATTACTGATGGAAACTGAGGGCTGAGAATGTGGTTGCCTAACTGCATCACTTAATACGATCAACTTCTTCGAAAACAGCATAATACGATGATGTTGGAATTCATCTTCATTTTATGCGAGTAGTCTTGAAAACTTATTAAGTATTACCACGATGTATTTCACCGCTTCATCTGAAAACCATGCCTCCAAGATTTTTGCTTGAAGTAGCTGTTTCTAAAATGTGACGCTCACTTAACGAAAAATTCGAACGTAAACATCTCTTTTAATATCAAGCCTACTCAATCTCCTCAGCATAGGCTATTCCAGAAACGGCATATCAATATTGAATATTGGATTCTTTAGCGTATTAGTGAAGATGTATTACGAATTCACTTGGTCATGAAATGTTTGTGAGGTGTTCTGAACATAATGATGCACAATGACTGATTTTGTATCTGCTGTTTGTGAAGGTGGAATTGATGACGCTTTACAAATATTTTTCAGATATGAACAGAATGAAAAACTGGCATTTCATTAGTTTTCAATATTTAATGAAAATTTTGCGGTTTCCGGCTATTTTACAGAACATTTCACACATCTTTATCAGTTATTTCTGAAGGTGTCTGTTTTACCTTTTCACTCAAGTCCTGTGGTTTTTCTGTGTATGCCAGATTCAATGAAAAATATCTAAAAATCTACGTGAATTACTCGTTTTTACTATTGAAATTTCAGTTATGCTGTGACTATACAGCATGACCATACAGCAGAATCTTTAACCATAATTTCCACCGTTATGGAAAACATACCATTGAGACAACAGCCTTGAGCTGTTTATCTGAGTGAAGTTTCCTAAACCGACATCAATAAACAAGCCAAGAAAACTATTTAGTATAGGACAAAGGGAACAAAATATTCTATATGAAGAAAAGAAACTAAACAGTTGCGGATTCAGAAACATCCCAAACATGCATTCATAGTGAGATTGGCTTTCGATGAATGTTGAACAGATTCAAACAGTAAATTATATGCATTCTATAGTAGGAGCAATGTTCACCGTCATCTTCACCGCTACTTCATCTTAATGACAGCCATTGCGGTGTTTGCGCAAGGCGAAACCATATAAAGTATTCATCCGAGTCGAAATACTCTCCCTGTTTACCACAAGGGCGAAAACGCAGGAAATAGGAGAGAGTAACATTGTTAGCTCTGTAAAATCGAGGCAAAAAATCTGAGCATTTAGAATTTGTAAAAATAAATATTTCAAATATATTTTATATGAATATAAATTTCATATATTTTCACAGTTTCAGTTGTATGAAGTTTCAACTTAAACGATGATACTGAAAAAAGCCTATGAAACACACCCTAAACATTTGACAAATCTCTCAAAATCATAAGGAGAAAAACCCATCATTCTTATGTCTTAAAAAATCATATTATATCAGTCTTCTTTTTTCAGAGAGAGAGAGAGAGAGAGGGATTTAGGCATTTCTATCAAGAACATAAAACATCGATTTGAGAATAGAATTTAGGCATCATGTACTTCTGTAAGTACTACTTTTATTCTCTATAAAATTGTTCAATGTTTCAGTCATTGTGTTGTACCAAGTAAAATACTCTCGTAGAATGTGAAATCTTCTATTCAGCTTGTTAGCACTTTGTTGTTGTTTCTCCATTGTAGAATTCATTCACAGTTTGAAATTGTGACTGAGACGAGCTGTTAACCGATCACTTCATCATTCTGGTTTATGATATAATCTACTTCAAAGAGGAATGTAACGCTCGGCATCCATAATGTAAACTGAAACAAAGCTGTGAATATTCCTTTTTTGTCCGCCGCTTGAGCGCATAGGATGATGTTGGGAAAGCCGTTGATGAACATGCATAATTATACACCCAGTTCAACTGACTACGCGAGAGCAATCCAACCCAGAGGAGAGATCCTTAATTTGCATACGTAAATTTAGGGTGATCTTGAAGATGTAGTGTAACTCTTCCACTCTAAATGCTCTCTTCACTGCATTCTCAAAGCATCCTGTTATTATTTCATAAATGTACACAGAGTTTGAATAAGTATACAATCAGAGTGCCTTTAAAAACATTCATTAATAACAGAGAATAAACTTGAATTGTAGAATTGTGAAATCGAATAAAGCCACAAGATTCAATGCAATATGCATATCACAGATCAGTTGTGAAATTGAGATTAGTGAACTCTTTGCAATATAACGGAATTGTTCATTATTTTTTGCATTAAGAAAGCACTAAAAGCTGGCTCATCTGATGCTTTGGAATACACATCATCTCGTTACTGGTCACATAAATAAGAGCGAAACCCTGATCTATACCAACCTACTGTTTCATTCCTCTTAGTTTATTTGTATTGCTTAGGAATAGGTGAAATAGTTTGCGGATGACCATAGACACAGATATGCATATGTAAGGAAGATGAGAATCAAGTAAGGCCTTCTGAAATGAAATTTTCTATTCAAAAAACTGATGGTTAAAATAATTCTTCTGAAGTGACCGAGTTCAACCACACGCCTTCACTTTTTAAGCAGGAGGGCTGAAGCTCGGTTGAGTATTTTTCTGTTGATGGATTAGGATTAGGTATTTGCTATGCGACTACTGACTTCAAAGTTCAAGTGAATTCAGGTAGGAAAGACAGTACAAGTACATATATCATTGAAGAAAACCTTGACAGAACCAAGAGGGTAGTAAGAATAATTCAAAACTATGCACCTTTCTAGTCTTCTACAATCCCAAAATCAATCACTTCATTGTCACAACCGTAGGCGTACTTACGGCCCAAGTTTGCGCCACGTAGTTCGGGAAATTACGGTGATATCTGATGCCGTATCCAACTGAAGACGGATATGTTTGCCATTAATACCTAGCGTAATGTACTTACGTTTGCTGGCGAACTCGACTTTGGAAGTTGTGAAAATGGTCTGTACTCGAGGAGATTGTTTCGGCTTGAAACGGCTACTTCTGTTCCTCACCGAAGAATTTTTCTCCGGTGTACAGTAACCCTCTTTATGTCCAAAACGGTGACAATTACGGCATTTATGTTTCTTGAAAGGACAGAACTTGACAAAATGCCACGAACCACAGTGCCAGCACACTGAAGGAGGTTTAGCTGAATTCTGAGACTGACGTGCTGTGTGCTTAACGGTGATCGGAGGACTTTTCACTGTGTTAATTGAACCAAATTCAGACGACTGTCGTTTGCACTCCACCATAGCAGTATCGTGCTTCAAGTTGATTAAACGTAGGCATTCTGCTGTCACCATTTGTAAAGTCATTTTCGGGTCTTGTTCCACGAGTGACAGAAGTCGAGTTCGTATGTCAGTATCTTCTGGGTTCTTCAACCCACAAATAAAAATCAAACACTTGAACTGATCTGATGTCATTTCGTGTGGTTTGAATGTAGTAATTTATTGTACTTGTAATATTAGTATTTCGAGATGACGGAATTACAAGAATCCAACCAAAACTCAGAGAGGGCAGCAATCAGGAATTTGTATTTAGCGGAATTATTATGCAATTCACATAAGAAACATATCAACAGTCAACAGTAAGTATTTTAAACAATACAGAGATAGAAATTGTCAATCACCACATCCGCCACACCTCGAATATCTCCTTGCGTATTTATAACGATGTCTCGGTTTGCTTGCAAGTAGCTTCGACCTAACTGATTCTGTGATATTATTTTCATCAGTATTATCTGGACCTATTTCTGAATTATCTACAAAATCAGGATTATTAGCGGAATCAATAATATTATAATTGGAACGACCTACTTCATTTATTGTCACTTTGTCCAGGTGTCTGTTATGAACTGAGTGATCTTTGATGTCTAATACCTTCACCACTAGATTTCCCATTTTTTGTAGTATAATTCCAACAGAAGGTCTGTAGTTATTATCTTTGTAATAATGTACATTAGAAGTAGTGGACATCAGATGCTTTTTGAGAATTCGAGGTTTGAAAAGTTTTGCAGGACTTTCACGGGTACTTGTATGCTCTGCATTCAACAAACTCAGTCTATGCATATGCAGTAATTCCTCAATTTTAATCAGTTGATCTCTCATCTCATTCAGGTCTTTTCGTGTTTTCGACAGTTCACATTGTAACTCGGCTACCTCATTTTTGAAAACAGTTGACACTTGTGTTGCCGAACTTGTAGTGGAGGTTTTCATTGGATTAGCTTGAGTATTTTGAAAGGTTGAAAGACACATTGACTCCATTTTACTAGACAGCTTGGGAGAATTATAAGAATGTTGAGTAACATATGTATTCGAACTTCTGCAAACCGTCTTGATAAGTCCAACTTTACCAAATTTATGGCACTTAGCACTCCGAAAACGGCAAGTGCTTCGTAGATGTAAGTTTCCACAGGAAAAACACGGTTTAATGTTTTTGATCTCTCGCTGCATTCTATTACCTGTGGACGGCAGTTTGGATTTATTTCCATGAACACTTGTATTTTCGACTTTAGAAAGCATAACATCAGATACTGACGTAGTGGGAGCAGAGTATTCATTATGGACATCTTCATATGTAATACATACATCTTTAGCAGTTTGAAAAGTACAAGAAGGAATCTGAATTAACTCCTTCTCTAATTTGGGAATGCTGATTCCAGCAATTAGACGATCGCGTAGTTGTGTATGCAGCTGATCTCCAAAATTACACTTTGAGGCTTGAATTTGAAGTTGAAGAATAAATTCTCGAATCTTCTGGTTGGGAGAACGTACCAGTTTGTTGAAGTGAGCCCTCTCTCTCGTCTCAAATGTAGTCACGTGAAAGTGATTTGTCAGAAGCTCACGGATCTTGTCATATGACATAGAAATGGGTTTATCTGGAAACGCCAGATTCTTCACCAGGCTATATGCATCAAGCCCAATAGCAGTGATGAAATGAGCAGGTATTTTGTCATCCCGAACATTCTTGGAAATGCACCACGCATCGAAGCATTCCAAATAACCAGCAATCTCCCGCGGAGACCCATTAATAGGGAATTTTCCCAGGTTACTTAGCTCCATCGTGACGCCAATTTGTAGTAATTTATTGTACTTGTAATATTAGTATTTCGAGATGACGGAATTACAAGAATCCAACCAAAACTCAGAGAGGGCAGCAATCAGGAATTTGTATTTAGCGGAATTATTATGCAATTCACATAAGAAACATATCAACAGTCAACAGTAAGTATTTTAAACAATACAGAGATAGAAATTGTCAATCACCACATTGAACCATTCACATTCCTTGTTCACTTTGCCAGCGTAAGTCACATAATCATCGGAAGGCATTTTTGTCAGCTGAAAACATTGATACCGAATATTAAACATGGATGACTGTTCACCAAAGATTTGTGATAAAACGGTGACTGTCTCATCGAATGATAACTCACGTGGGTTCTTAGGCAGAATGAAGTTAACATATCTGTTGTGCCCAACAGCACCAAGTTTTCTTAGTAACAATCGGACTTTGGCAGCATCATCAAACATGTAGCATTCAATACGGAAGACGTCTTCGTAACGATTGAACCATGCATCAAATACGAGACCAGATATTGGGTCGTAGTTGAACTCACTGATAGAATTTGAGTTGCTTTCATATTTGTCAGAATGAGATGTTGATGGAACTTGAATGGACAGCTTCTGAGTGAGAGCTTCGATTAATTTTAGTTGAGCTGCTTCATTCTGAACTTGCTGCTGCTGCAAGATAGATTTGAGATCGTCCAGAGAGATAGACATTGTAATTGGGTTGTAATTAACACAGTCAAAAATGTTCTATAGCTGCGCTGAACAGAATAAAAACTGTCGTCGTTTGCTTGCTAAAACTGCAATGAATTAAGGTAAAACCCCGTCGCCAATTTGTTATAACTGCACTGAATTAAGGTAAACCCCGTCGCCAATTTGTTATAACTGTAGGGAATTCAAGGAAGACGTTTTCACCTTGCTCTGTCTGCGCCTGAACTAATCTGCCTATCTGCTTGTCGTACCTTCCGATTTAGTAAAGCACGCAAATATCAAAAGACAAAGGCTGGACTGTGACTGTGTATTGAAGTGCAACAACGACAAAGAAAGCCATGGTATATATACATTTTACAACAATATGGACAGCTAACAGCATTTGAAATAATTGATCTTAATAGCCAATAACAAAGTGCGTGAGAGATGATAATATACCATATGTGCGAGATTGCCAGTCAATAACAAAATGTGTGGGAATGATAATATACCATATATGCAAGATTAACAGTCAATACCAAAATATGTGGGATCCTATCAAAAGGAACAAAATATTCTATATGAAGAAAAGAAACTAAACAGTTGCGGATTCAGAAACATCCCAAACATGCATTCATAGTGAGATTGGCTTTCGATGAATGTTGAACATATTCAAACAGTAAATTATATGCATTCTATAGTAGGAGCAATGTTCACCGTCATCTTCACCGCTACTTCATCTTAATGACAGCCATTGCGGTGTTTGCGCAAGGCGAAACCATATAAAGTATTCATCCGAGTCGAAATACTCTCCCTGTTTACCACAAGGGCGAAAACGCAGGAAATAGGACAGAGTAACATTGTAAGCTCCGTGAAATCGAGGCAAAAATCTGAGCATTTAGAATTTGTAAAAATAAATATTTCAAATATATTTTATATGAATATAAATTTCATATATTTTCACAGTTTCAGTTGTATGAAATTTCAACTTAAACGATGATACTGAAAAAAGCCTATGAAACACACCCTAAACATTTAACAAATCTCTCAAAATCATAAGGAGAAAAACCCATCATACTTATGTCTTAAAAAATCATATTATATCAGTCTTTTCTCAGAGGAGAGAGAGAGAGAGGGATTTAGGCATTTCTATCAAGAACATAAAACATCGATTTGAGAATAGAATTTAGGCATCATGTACTTCTGTAAGTACTACTTTTATTCTCTATAAAATCGTTCAATGTATCGCTGTGTTGTATAAAGTAAAAATACTTTTGTAGAATGTGGAATCTTCTATTCAGCTTGTTAGCACTTTGTTGTTGTTTCTCCATTGTAGAATTCATTCACAGTTTGAAATTGTGACTGAGACGAGCTGTTAACCGATCACTTCATCATTCTGGTTTATGATATAATCTACTTCAAAGAGGAATGTAACGCTCGGCATCCATAATGTAAACTGAAACAAAGGTGTGAATATTCCTTTTTTGTCCGCTGCTTGAGCGCATAGGATGATGTTGGGAAAGCCGTTGATGAACATGCATAATTATACACCCAGTTCAACTGACTACGCGAGAGCAATCCAACCCAGAGGAGAGATCCTTAATTTGCATACGTAAATTTAGGGTGATCTTGAAGATGTAGTGTAACTCTTCCACTCTAAATGCTCTATTCACTGCATCCTCAAAGCATCCTGTTATTATTTCATAAATGTACACAGAGTTTGAATAAGTATACAATCAGAGTGCCTTTAAAAACATTCATTAATAACAGAGAATAAACTTGAATTGTAGAATTGTGAAATCGAATAAAGCCACAAGATTCAATGCAATATGCATATCACAGATCAGTTGTAAAATTGAGATTAGTGAACTCTTTGCAATATAACGGAATTGTTCATTATTTTTTGCATTAAGAAAGCACTAAAAGCTGGCTCATCTGATGCTTTGGAATACACATCATCTCGTCAAAGAATAATGGGCGTTAAAAATGATTATCTTTCAATCAGTATGTCATCAAGTTATCTACTATGGTATGGAGTATTTTTAACCTGTGAATGATTAAAAATCTCTTGGTTGTATGTGAATTAACAGTAATGCCTCAATCACAGCATGTCAGAATCTTCAGTATTGGGATGGTACTTAGAATAATTCAGTAATTTGGTTGACATTCCAAAATATTGAGGTTTATCTGAAAAATTAAGCGTGCTCAAGAGTCACATTCCGGACACTCTAATCACGCCTTTATCTGTCAACTCGAATTGTAACAACACTAGTATAGAAGGTGTGTGTGGATGAGAAGATGCACAGAGAATCGAATAAATACTACCTGAGAAGTTAACAAACTAAGATGACATATGTGAATGCAAGAACTACCATGGAATTATGCTCCTGTATGCCCCAAGAAAATCATTAGGCCGGATAATCCCAAGAAGACTTGGTGATGAGAGACATCAGCGGGAACATGATAGATTCAGTACTATTATGAATGTATTTACAGTTAGAAAACGCGTGTAAAATTACCTTTTTATAAAAGTGTACTAATCGCAATCTTTCACAATTCTGAATCAGTTAAGTCTATGTTTCTTCGTTTTTCCTATTGATCAGTGTGACTTTTTCAAATCATTTCTTCCCACGGGAGGTTTTCATGATAAGGAGACTTCATTCAGAAGTGGAGTCGATGGCTTTGCGTATCTTTGACCTTACATCATCCGTCAATTCCTTTATTGTGTAAAATTCTCACATTTTCCGTGGGAAAGTTGTACGGATGACATCTTCTTTGGAAGGGAGAACGAGGCTGCTCTATATAGTAAGTGCCTATTATGAATTAAGATTTCCGGTCATTTTAAGTATTTTCCTGAGTCTTTTGATGCCACTTTGTGTAACTTTACCAAATGTCATTTACAAAGTGGTGAACATTTCCTGAGTTTCGCAATTTTCAACTTTTACTGACTCATCAGTCAGGAACATTTTAACGAGTGGTGTCTTCTAGTGCAATGAAATGGAATGTGTGAAATAATTGTTTGGCCTGTGTAAAGTTAAGCTGAAGCTAACCAAGTCATTTTTGAAGACAGGAATAGACGTTTTTAAGATTTATTTCGTTTCGCTATAAAATGGTAGACTACTTCAAATATTCCTCATTGTAGATGAGGAATGTAAGTCCATGTAAAGAAATACTGATGGATTTACAGGCATATAGTTTATTCCTTTTTATTCATTCTTGAAATTTCAGTTTCTGTTCTCCTGAAGGGATCAATCATAGTTGTGATCATTATCCGCCATCAGGTATAATGTTGCAGTAGTAAGGTGAATAAACTCAGAGGAGATCCTCAGGTAGCACCACACGCCAGCCTCCCATGTGCAACAGGAATGGAAGTAACTTGTCTGAGGGTGACATGTTGGATAGAACGTGAATAGAAAATGCAAGTTTGTGAGTAGTCGTGGAGCTAATTAAAAGTGACTATGGAGAGCGGAGTACAGTGGAAATGTCTTACTGTAGCTGTATTTTACACAGAACGGCGAACTAAAAAATTACACGAGGTTTGTTGACGATGTCATCAGATTAAATTGTGTCTTTTAGTTGTCTTTTCAGAAGACAGACTGGGGAAATCTAGGCTGGTATTAAAGGAGCAGTGTGAACTCTCTTTACTATTCTTATTACATTTTCTTTCGTTTAAATTTATATTACTTGTTACTTGTAAGTTGTGCACTTTCTTGAAGTGGTGGAAGCCATGACATTGCATAACATGAAGTAAAACCGTTAGCTGCAGGCCCAATCTCTGCGTTCTTTTCCATTTCCTTGATCCTAGTTTTACCTTATGATCCAAGAAATATCCTCACTCATCTTTGTTCCTTGCTACTTCCTTTCCATTAAACACATTTCTATCCATGCTACTTATTTTACTGACCTTTGTTCACATATTTCACCTCTCTGTTCTATAGCAGTCAACCGGACAAAGTCACACATTCCTATCAGCTATTAACCTAATGGCTGTTGTACACAGTGCTTGTATGTTCTTAATATACTTGTGATTCATAATGATGTACTTTAGTGTTGTTACA
This sequence comes from Trichobilharzia regenti, assembly GCA_944472135.2. Lineage (NCBI taxonomy): Eukaryota > Metazoa > Platyhelminthes > Trematoda > Strigeidida > Schistosomatidae > Trichobilharzia > Trichobilharzia regenti. The sequence goes on along the minus strand of OX235264.1, from coordinate 29,046,773 downwards.
TGCGGATACTACTGCTGACTGTCAAATTGTAACAAACATGACGAAACGTATTTGATATTTAGACTGTAATCCATATTTATGTATTATTGCACAGCTAGGATAATGAAGCCTTTGCAGGGAACATTTTCTTCGTTGAAATCTCTCTTTTCTATTTGGAAAAGGACTACTGATATATCATTCGTAGTTCGAGAATGCTTATGAAACGTCGCTAGATGTTCTGCATCTCTGAACGTTTATCTTAAGCAAATGAAGTCTGTCCTAAAATGTATGTGGAAGTGCTATTTGGAGTATCTTCCTATCAACAGCGATACAACAAAACACCAGTCCCCTTTATATATGTATATTTGTATGTATATATATTACACGTTTGTGGTTGGTGGGTTTGCTGTTCTCTGTAGTGATGTTAGATATCTAAATATTCAAACATAAATTTTCTAGAAAACAAATACTCATAATTTTACATGCATAATTTTATTTTCATACTCACCTCGTTCTAGTGTGCAAAAGTTAGTAAAGCAAATAGTATTAAATCTGTGACTTTATCGTAAATTGATTTTTCAAATCTTGATCCCTCTATAAATCGATGTTATTGGGCGATCAGTCTTTGAGTAGGAATGTTGAATGTTGTGTCTGAATGACTGATGTATTCAACAAAGCGCTCTTCAATCTGAAGGTATCTTGCGATGTTTCTTCAATTGACATGTACGATTTCGATATTCAGGCACTCATAGATTCATGTTGAAGGCATCTCCAGACGTATGAATCATGATCGTGTTCTGCCTACAAACTTTGCTGTATTCAGCATTTCACATTGATAATATACCATAAAAAAGGGAAGAAGACACCAAACGCACTATACATTGCTACTGTTAAAGGAAAAATAAAGCATTGAAAGTACAATGATGTTTCTAAGCATTAGTCTGAGTAGCAATGCTGCAAAAAAGCCTGGACCACAAATTTTATGTGTAAGTTATAATTTAATCCGTTTACCGAATTTCCACATTGCTTGAATTGTAGAATTGACAGGTCAGTTTAAACATGTACAAAATTACGGGTAATTCATATTCAATTCTTCACTCACTTTGTTGATTTCAAGGATGTCCACTCAACAATGACTGCGTTTGGATCAGGAAACCGTGATTCCAATTTAACTTGTTCATTGTAATCACCTGCTCACCACCTGAAAGTCATGCATACGCAAATGGAAGTATCTGACTGAGAGAAGTAAATGTAAATTGAAGTAGATTTAGAAATCGATACTGTTCTAAAGTTTCTTTATCGACTGGTATATCAATCACTTTTCACTCTTAACTCTAACGAATGAAGCTGAAATTCTGTTATTCTCACATCAAAGTGACATAGAGGACTTAGGGTATTTCGATGTGGTGGGTAATCAGTTTCCGATATAATGTTCAGGACATGGCTATTAGCAGTAAATTTGATCAATTCATTCTCAAAATGTTCTCAAGATAAGAGTTTAGTAAACAACTTACAATCTCTAAGTAACTCCTGCATTTATCGTTAGGTCAAAAAATTTAGGTTTTCATTAATACCCCTCAAATTATCCCTTTGTAAGCACTAATAATGATACCTGAAAGTAACAGCAGTCATATCAGATCGACTGAAGAGATGTAAAGGTAGCATTTGGATATTAATTCGTACAATAGCTGCTGAAAAAAAATTCGGTACAGACTTCAGAACGAAGACGATGTTTTGGGAATGAGTGTCATAAAAATGCACTACGTGAATATTTTATAAGCACATGCTAACACCTGAATCTCTGTGCACTGTAATAATTGAACATCTAAAGTGACGGTAGATAAAAGGGAACTATCAGAAAAATATTCCTAGTCATAATTAGTGCAAATGACTCACTTCACATGCAAATTTTATCGGAACAAACTGTGCATTCATTTTTTGTCTCACGCTCAAGAATTACGTAAGTATATAATTAATCAACCAGATACGCACTTCTGATGAATCAGAGAATCACACGAATTAAATGGCATGACATTATTGATTTTTTCCGTTCAAGGAAAGGAAATTGTGATTTTTTGTGATTTTTTAAAATTTGGAATACACTGCTCGTATTTCTCTATTCTAAATGAGCTGGAGTAATCACAAAACCTGTGTTATTGACACATAAACACTGACTGCCTTTTGGAATGTTTTTTGTGGGTAATTAGTTTATCGGCATTTCCATACGCACCAGCATTAAAAAACTGGTGCAATTGTCACAGTCGTATGCATTGCATGAAAGCCAACTCAGAATACATTCAATCGCCATGTCACGATACAAGGTGCACACAGAAACAATGAATTAATTTATTGTAATTAGTTATCATTATGGTTTTTTATAAGGCTACTAAGGATCAGAATTGTTGAAGTCCAGCTGATACTGCACCAATGAGCAAACATAGGAGTGGGGCTTCTGACAGGTGTTTGTAGCTTCTTTTATTGTTTTGTTGTGTGTCAGTGGTGATCATTTTGAATCTTTTTGAGGTTCTAATTTCTAAACTTTTGTTGAGTAATGCAAAAGCCTAATGAAGCATCGGAGATGGATTCTGGCTTTGTGGATACCCGTGTTAATTACCTTACATTTCTGAAAAATTATTTTTTCGACTTCTGAGTAGAAGTGAAATTTGGAAGAATCTTACAGATTAGGCATAAATGACCATTAAGTTGGTTCGTGGTTGCTTTCAAAAAATATTGCGTGTTTATAAGTTACACCAGATTATTGTCAATTTCAAAATTAACTCATAATTTGCAAGTCACATATATTTTGTTGGAATTTCACCACACAGTTTGGTTTTATGTATCATTAGTTTTTTCATGTAACTACCTGGATTTTGAGTGACTTGAACCACTCCAAGCTGAGTCAGAGGGGCTAAGTAATTTTTGAGCCTGGCCCCGAATGAGCGAAACAACCGTTCATTGTGTGCGACATTTCAGTCTGGCTATCAAATAACACTGATTAACTTGAGTGACATCTTATCTTACTCAATAAGTGGTTAAAGGCATCACATAAGAATCTGTTAAGCTTAAGGTTAGTATTTACATGTTGAGTCCTTCGTGAAGCACGCTAATTTATGTTTGTGATTCGAGGAAGACCTTTACATGCATTTTAGTATAAAAGGGAGAAAATTATACACAAAACCAATCAATCTTTATCAGATTCATGAAAAGCATATTGTGGAATTTTGAATGAACATAATTTTGGCTCTAACTCAGAAAAATGAAAATTGAACTGAATTTTCTCATACATTTAACTACTAGAAACCAACAGCTTAATTCCTGGGAATATTTCAAAATTCTCATTTTTCTTGCAGTCAGTACATCAAGTGAGTTCTGAAGACTTTAATTCTGGTATTCCTAATAATTCTGAATCCACCGTTGTTAACATATGCTAACTAATTATTACCAGAGGTCTGTACACTATGAATTTATTTCATGTAAAGCTATTCTCTATTTGATTGAAATAACTTAAGTAATATTTCATTAGAAGTATACACTTTAACAAGTTTATTCAAAGGATTATTGCAATATGAAAGTGCTATATTAATCCTTCGTAATAATGAGAAGTAGGTTCCTGCACATCGTGTTTACCCTTTAGCCGGAAAGATTATTTACCCATTAAATTTCAAGATAAAATTATGAGATACAAACGGTAGTCAAAATGAATGGTGAACATGCAGCCATGGAATCACACACGCACATAAAGAACACATCAAAAATTCTTAGAAAATAAAAGTAGTTTAAGGAATTACAGGTACAAAGCTTCCAGAATATATCTGTAGAAAAAAAGAATAAAATGAAAGGAATAGATACATTTCCCCATCAGTATATTTGAGCATGTATTTCGTGCTATTTACAGCAAATAAGTCAGCTATCAGTGACGCTTGAATATGTATCAGTAAAGTAAAGCATCAATGCCCTAAGTTAAAGCATAACACATTACCTTCCAGCCAGTTCTCCTTCATCGCCAATGTTCGGAACATCCCAAAATACAGTCTTAAGTTAAAGTGACGTGAATCATATTCTGGATTTATTCACAAGGTAACGGTATGTGTAAAATTTCAATTGATATTTAGCAGTCATAATTTAATGTAGAATGTCGCCATATTCTGCACGTTTACATTTAGTAAATGAGAGTTTGTTTCGACCAGTGAAATGTCACTCACACTTCAATAACATAGACAGAATTTTATTTATTCCTACAAAAATTTAATTGAAGACATTATGTGGTGTTCAGTGCAACTGGCGAAGGAAAAGCAACATATGAATCTGAATATGACGACTGAGACAAAAGAGGGGTGCAGATAAATATTTGTATTATAGTGACTGTTCAGTCATCACTGGATTGTGGGTCATAATTCGTGTCCAACCTAATGGGAAACATTCCTATTTATTGCTAAGCTTTCACAGATAACCTACAATGAATCACGTGCATAATAAGGCAGTTTCATCTTCATAAAGCAAACAGTTAGATGCAGCGAAAGCAGTTATTCTGAAACATGGATGTCCATTTGTTAAGGGAAATTGCAGCTTTACCATATCCATGTTACGTATATACATCATGCTAAGGCAAAACTTCACTAATTTAATTATCATTTGTACACTGCCTTTTGGGTATTGCATATGATAATTCATCATAACGTTCTGCATTTCAAGAGAAAAGATTCGAGACAATTCTTACATTTATGTCTGGAAATTTTCCTTCTCTATGAAGACCACAAAGTGTGCATCCCACTGTATTATTACCCAGATGATATATCATGTTGAAGCCAGATCACTGGAGTGTTAATTTTCCGAATTTCGCTGCAAAATATTTACTCATTTAAAATAACCTTAATGTTATGAAGGCAACCGAACATATACTAAGACGATGACACAACTCCCGTTTGAAAAAATCAAGTAAATATCTCATCAAGCGAGATGTGCTGCACTGGCAAAGAACGTGTGTTCGCTTTGTATTTGAAGACTGACAGCGATGATACAATTCAGTAACTTGGGATAGATTCCTCACATAACAGACATTTAGTCAACCATACTATATGAGACGTGATGATAAAATGCAGTCCAACATGTTTATTTCCGTTCAGTTTGAATTCGGCAAGATTGTTTTCATCAAAAATCTATCGACAGAAATTGCCAAATATTTTTTTCTCAATCATTTTAAAGAAAAGGGTATGTATAAATTTTCAACTGATATTTAACAATCAGAATTTAAAGCACATCAGAGGGCATTTCGACTATCACGCATACTACCAGAATATAAAAAGATTAGTCACCATTCCTATATGAGACCTGATGATGTAATTCACTTCTGAAGATGGAAGAAGACTGGATTTCAGAACCAAGTGACTGAATGCCTACTGTCTATATAAACAAGCCACATCTAGTCTTGATGTGACGAGTTATTGCTGAAATTTAATAACATCTACACTTCGCTAATTTTTACTTGCAAACTAAATAAAAATTTATTTGAAATCACATTCTCACAGTAAGGTGTGTATAAATTACGAAATCATGTTTCAAATTCATTCTTAAACCACGTGTGTTTTGAATGTTATCAGCCATGTGAACTACTCCGTTAATGATACGCTCTCAGTTTATGCATATTCGGTTTCAGTATGCTCCTCCTTTTCATTCGAACTAGAGTGTTTTCTGAATCTATGTGGAAGAAGAAAGTGCAAACTTAATTGATTGAATCACACGAAATTCAAAAGTTGAATTATGTTGAAAAGTGAAAAACTGAAAACTGGAAATTTTCACACAGCAGCCAATGAAATTTTCTCAATGGGCTTAATCCAGTTGCAAACAAATACCAGTTTAGACAAAGAATCAGGTATGATGACCCTTTTATCAGGAAGCTTTCAAACCTTATACGGCTAGAATAATCCAATTCATATGTTTGCCTTACACTTCAAACTGAATCTCTTATCACATATAAATATATAAATCCTTAGATTTTCTCTACTTCAATATTTTGTTTTCCACCTAACATATTAGGGACTTCTCCAATGTGGAATATGCTAATCTACCAATTTTTTATTGGAGATCAAAATATTAATAATAGTATTCGTAATAATAATATAATGAGTTAATAAATCTCGTGTAACTGTACTTCTGGTATTTTTTTTGCTCTAGTTCAGCTACGTGAGTCATATTTCGCTCTACTGGTTTCCTCTGTTTCATTAATTTAGAAATTCTGATTTAACAACAAGAGATATTAAAGCCGACTTATTTTCCAGCAGTTCTTTCTTCTATAGTAATGAATTCTAAAGATGCTTTTCCACAGTCATCTACAAAAAGATACTTTAAAAATCAACTTTAACCGAATAAAGTTATTTTTTTTATTACTAGTATGTACACTGCATATCTTTGTGCGTGCAGTAGAACCGTATTTTGTTGATTCCATTTATCAATGTAAGGTTTTCATAAACTTGTCGGTTGGAAGATTGGCAATAAGATAGCCCGTTTCCACGCTTCAAACCTGAGTAAAAATGTTGTTGCTAACCTAAAACTGTAAGTTCATCGTGCAGTCTCTCCATTGCCTCATGTCTTTCCGTAAGAGAGGTCCACAGACAACATCAACATTCTTTTGTGAAGGGAGGATGTTAGGAAATCGCAAATTGAATTTCATATAATTCTTTGTCTTATCAGTGACCTTTCGAGATACATTTACCATAATATATTTAGCCTCCTTCAGCCGTAATGGCCAATCATTAATCTACCTCGTAATGTGGTGAATTACACATGTCTAATTTTGAACGCATTGGCCAGTTTGACTAGTGAACTTCAAGTAGGCCATTCATTAAAGTTGTGTTTTTTCCTAGTGCCGTGGGCCCAAGATGACAATCCAGTTTTGAAGAACACAGTTTTGAACCAATAGTCTTTAAAACCTCAATATGAGACGTGATGAGAATAGTTGTCTCGGTACACTGTCTTGATTGCACCATGTAAACCAACTGAATCCATCAGTGAATCTAAAGTTTCAAGGGTATTTTGAAGCATCATTTCAAGAGTCTAAATTCCTTCATAACAATGTGAGAATATGAGAAATCAAAAAGAAACATTCATAAAAATAATTTAATTTTGCAATTTTTACATTTTAGTTCTTCTAAATGAGTTGAAATGTAAATAAAATCATAGACAATTCCTTGCAAATTTATTCGTTTGCTTTGTGTAAACAGATATTGCTAACTTGTCAAGAAGATCTTCAAAGTCAGATGATTTCAGATCCCTCTGAAAAGTATGGTCACAGGAATTTCACGAATGCTAAGGATATCTTGTTAATTGAAATTTGGGGTGAGTTTAGAGGTAATCCTGGCAACGATACTAATTGAAGCTCTATGGTTCGTTTCCAGACTGACGTAATAAAATTAGTAATAAATTTCTTCGCTTTCAAACACTGAATTATGAGTCGTCAAATTTATATGACGTTTATGTTTGGAAGTCTACAGAGTCCCTGCTGGTCTGTAGCAGCGAATCTGGCTTATCAGACATACTTGGACAGGTGTCCAAGATAAACAGATGAAATAGACTTTACATGGTTTAATGCTTCTGTGTATGGCTTATTCCGTCAAAAGCGTATCTAATGATTTTATTTGCTCAAACGAAGTAATTGTGGTGTATGTTAAATCTCAGATCAAAGTTTATGTCAGTCAGATTTAGTAAAGAGACGGATACTATAGAACAGCAGTGAGACATCTATCTAAATTACACTGACTATGAAAAGGACTTTGACGGCGCTGACCGTAACAAAATTTTCTAACCATCCCAACACTACGGAATGCACTGAAGCCTTACCAAATTCATCCAACGTCTATATTATGACGCCACATCGTGCAAGATTCAAAACAACAGACTCAGAGATGCCTTAGAAATGAAGACAGGAATACTTTGGGCCGACAAGAAGACTTGATAAGACTTGGACTCCACGGACAATTTTTTTTATCACACAACCTCAACGTTTTGCAGGCAAAAAGCAGTGAGTCGGCAGAAGAACCAGAGGAGGAATCAATTCAAATGGACAAAGATAAGGCACCTCAACTGCTGAGGGAAACCGCTGCATGAATTGCGGAATGTGAATGAAGATTTGAAATATAAGGCAAGAAAATGGAATCCATGCGAATTTCCTGAATATATGGTACTAGTTGATTCTCTCTGTTGTTTTTGCAACTGGCTGACAGAAAAGAGAAAATGTGGTTTTGAAGAAGGATCCGAACTGGTATGCAAATATCTGCATTACTGAATTGGTTTAAATCATATAGAACTGTATGGTCTACTTCGTTTGATGATATGATAAAATGGTCAAAATGATAAATTGGATCAATGAGAATACGCTAGATGATTTGAGCCTCAGTCACATCATCCATCGTTGATCATCATCAACTTTGAACTCTGTGTTTATTAAGTTGGCCGAAATCAGTCAATCAATCGAAATGATTCTCAGAGAAGTCAAACTCAAAGTTGATGATGATCAACGATGGATGATGTGACTGAGGCTCAAATCATCTCGAGTATTCTCATTGGTCCAATATATGCCTGTCTTCTTGGTCTCATTCACAATTTTCCACATACTCCAGTCCACTACAATCAAGAATATCACTCGTGACATTAGGCAGAATTTTCAGTACATGATCAAATACAACGAGCCTGGCTTTCTGTCATAATTCTTGAACGAAGTCACAAGCTTAAAACCGCCTACGATTTTTCGTGGATTTAAAGGGTGTACTGCTGAAAGGCCTTGAAGCAGGATGAAATAACCTCTAATAATCCATAGTCCCCAGTGGTTATGTGAATAATGGTAGTTATAGCTGAAATCTAAGCCTGTAGATACAATAATGAATAAAGTTTAAAAAAAATCTACAGCGGAATTAATACGCAGAATGAAGCCGTCACTGGGTGAGTCAAAATGGTTTAATTTAATGAATTGAATTGAGAGAACTCTCTTCGCGACAGAAGTTACCGGATGACCGATTTTTTATGACTTCAGAATAGTGCGTCTAGTTGACGCCTTGTTTACAGAGAGTCGTCAATACATAGTGATTGGTCTGCACAAAATGAGATTATCTATCTCACTTTAGGCAAGTAGAAAATCACCGAATAATCTATTTTGTTATTTTTGAGCCACCATGAACATAATTCCATGGCGGCTTGCAAAAAATGCTGAAAAATCTTCGAAAGAACGCTGTGGCCCAGTAAGCAGTCATTACCTGTAATAAAACCAACTACCATGCCACAAATGTCCATTTTGCAAAAATGATAGGAAATTACGAGAAATTACAATTACAACATGAAATTCGTCATTTTTAGAAGAATGCTGTCACAAAATCTCACATTTCACCTTTTTCGCTACAATATATACCGGTCTGACTGTCTCGCATACGCACACACACTATACTACTTACATAAGTTAATTAAGCGACCAAGCATATCATTCAAATATCATCATTCGTAAATCACGTTATGCACTATACGTTTGTTACAGTGTCCTCACTCACCAATTACAACAGTTCATGCACATTTATGCTCATTGATTGGTGTGATAATGCAGAAGAAGTTAGGAGTACCCCTACTTATGAATTATCAAAATACTTAGCTCTAATAATATGCCCCATTAGAAATCGTTCAAACTCTAGACTAGCTAATTCATATGAGATGAAAAATAAACTAAATGACATTCAACTAGAGAATGATGAAACAATGGTTAGTTTTGATATAACTAGTCTTGATACTAACATACCAATCAACATGGCCTTAGAAGCAGTTAAAAACGAATAAACTGCAGATCCTGAACTCACTTATAGGAAGAGGCGACCCACTGAAGAAATTGTTTTAGCGATTCAGTTATGCCTCACATCTACTATCTTTAAATTCCAAAACAAAATATTCAGACAAACTGAAGGCGTAGCAATGGGATCACCAATATCCACAAGTAATGTGCAGATTACGAAAAGAAGGCGATTGATCATCTTAATGACGAGCCTTATGAAAAATTCAACGTGAATAAATCAAGGGCGATGTTAAATAAGCTGGAGGCTGAAACAATCAAAATATTATCATCAGTGAAAGAGAAGCTGGGTAATTCATTTGGTTTAGTCTGGCTCCAAAATGTTGCAGCCCCTGTAAATTTTATTGGTTATCAAAAATACACAAATCAGAAGTTTCATTACGTCCAGTAGTGGATTTTGCTAATTTCCCTACATACAAACTCTCTAAATACATTTATCGAATACTTACCTCAAATGAAATGAAAGTGGAGTATGGAGTGAAGAATTCGTATGAATTTAAGAGAAAAATAAATTTGAATCATATTGAAGAAGATGAGGTAATGGCAAGTTTCGATGTTTATTCATTATTCACGAATGTTCCTGTTAATGATTCTTTGAGTATTATATATAATTTATTTTGTTCAGACAAAGAACTTAGTGGTCGTTGTCCTTTAAATCCTGGCATTGTCTTCAATCCACGTTACTTACGTTCAGAGGGGTTCTTTATCATCAAACAGGAGGCATTGCTATGGGATCACCTGTATCTCCGCTAGTCGCCAATTTGTTTATGTTCTCATTAGAAACAAATGCATTTATGAGATGCCCTAGTCCCCAAAGATGTGGTTAAGATATGTGGATGATATCTTCGTCATAATCAAACGTAGTTTGTTAAATGAACTTTTTCACTTAATGAACAATATGTCAGAAACTATCAAGTTTTTCAAAGAGGTTGCATCCGATGAGAATGAGTTGGCGTTCCTGGACTGTTTAGTAAAAAAAATTAGATGGCAAGTTTAAAATAAACATATTCAGAAAGCCGACAAATTCGGATAGATACCTAGATTACCATTCAGCTCACCCATTTACCACCAAACTGTAGCCAAGAATCTGATCAACAGAGCCAAACGTCTAGTTACTGAGGAGGAAGATATTAGCAAGGAACTAAATTGGTTCAATCCACTCTTGAATCAAATAATTATCCTAAAGACTTCATAAAAAGATATTTAAAATGTGAAGATAAGGATGAATCGGAACCTGCTGCTGAGAATTGGGTTAGTACAGCGGTGGTTCCTAACCGCAAAGAAATATCCGATGAAATAAAGCGAATCCTTAACGATCATAACATAAGAGTGCATTTTCGTGCAACTAACACCTTACGATCATTACTGGTGAAGGTTTAGGATAAAATAGAACATGAAAACCAGCAGAATTGTGTATACCAGATCAATTGTGGGGATTGTAACGCCGTATATTTAGGAGAAACTTCCAGACAGGTAAATATAAGAGTGAAAGAGCATAAACAATGTCCAAAGGTGGTTTCAAAGACCTCTGCAGACTTGAAGAAGCTAGAAAACAACTCAGCGATTGCACTACATTCAACAGAAACGTGACACAAAATCGACTTTGATAAGACTAAGGTTTTACAGAAAGGTTTTGGTTCATATCAAGAAAGACTGACTGCAGAAATCCTACATATATGCGTGAATCCCAACCGTTTGAACAGACGTGAAGGTGTGGTGTTAGCTGATGCATGGCAAATCCTGACCAATAAATAAAATTGGATATTTATCAACAGCTAGTTACACTTGGTCAAATTCCCGATCATCTACGTCTCCTTATGGATAGAATAACAAATATTTTATGACTGTTCACCCCGACACACACAATTGTATACTGCATATGCACACATATTTAAGAAAATAGACTAATTTTGAAGGTCTGTGGTCAAATTTTGATCACAGTTCATGCAATCATGTAAATCCCCGCGACAACAGGTATGCTTATTTTCTATGTTAAGTGATTGAATGCAATTCAAAGTGTCCTGCGTTAGTCAATCTTCTAAATCAGGTGATCGCCTTGCGAAATTGTTGGATCGAATTCAGTCAGCACCAAGGCAGTAAGTTCCAAGCCAACATGATACCGCCTCCTGCTATATCATCAATAACTGCTTGGCCGTCTTTTTTAACTAAAAAGACCACCTGATCATAAGAATCAAATAGCATACCTTCCTCCAAAATCACTTTCTTAAGGCCGAGTATCACTAAACCAAATTCTGAGTGGTTTGAATTGATTCAAGACTCCGAAATAGGTTTCATTGAGTCCATCGTTGTAATGAGTACGACTCGAAGTGAGTGCAGTGACCATTTAGTGTTGAGAATCATTGAATCTGGGTGAAAAGCACTACTGTTTTAAGTGAGTAGTTTCTCACATCAGTGAGTAATAACACCGCCATGTGTTCAATAATCCGCATGAGTATTATTGACCGTCTCAAATATATTCCATGAGCATCAGAAGAAAATGAAACAGGGAAATGTTTGTATTTGTAGAATAAAATGCGACACAAATCCTGAGACTAGATCTTTGTTTACAGAAAGAAACGGTTTATCCTGCTTAAATATGGCAAGTAGAACTGCTTTCTTGTGTGATTGATTTAACCCTTTACCTAGCCTGACTTTCCTTCGACTCCTTGTTTTCTCCTTGACTTTCTTCTTTATTCTCTGCATTATCTTGTATCATTTCTAAAGTACTTTGCTTCATTCAGTTTACGAGTGTGTGAAGTGAGTAATATCGCTTCAGTATGCTGACTTGCCTGTACTCGCTTTCGGGCAAATTTATGCTTTAGTCTCCGAAGAGGATGCAAACGCACCAATGACTGAAAAAATTCAAAGCTCTTAGGGTTAAACTTGGCATTTAGACTTTAATCTGTCCATAATTTGTCTCTGTTCTACCAGGAACAAACCTGTAACTCCGTAATCAGTCTGACCTAACCCTAACCAGTCCTTAGATAAACACTAAGCCTAATCTTCCTAAAACCCAACCTAGATCTTACCAGATATCCCGTTTAATATTATAACACTTCATTAACCGTTCTTTTCATGACTAGTGGGATTTACAGGCTTCAATAGCTTCCTGAGTGAGCGTTCTAAAGAAATTGGTACGGCCAGAGCCTAAAGTTTGACTTCGCCTACGCGATCAACGTGCTACGGTTCTACACTAAAAATCAGATATGAGGTCACGAAAGGTAAGAAACAAGGAGATCTTCCAGAAGAAACAACAGGCGTAGAACACACCATACAACGAAACTGTGGAAGGTAATGAAGTATGATTTAGGACAGATAAAGAGAAAGACGGATGGAAACGGTACTTGGAATAGTCAAATAAGAAGTAAATAGTGGTGCGAAGAATCAATGGGAATCCACAAGTCAGATATGTCTGATGGAGAAATGAAGGAGGTCATGTGAAGAGAAAACGTGCCTGTCAGTACTCGTGGACACAGCTCACCATGATGGGATCTATCCAATCATATTCCATTTCGTCTGGAATGGGTATACACCACTCGGAACAAAAGGAATGAATACCAATAAAATTTAAAGCAATTGGTTCCCTTTATGAATTTCGACAAAACAATAAGAAGACGTAGTTTATCTGAAACGTATAATGTATTGGCGCAACACATTTCGGACATTCTGACCACACACGTACTTGTCATACACAGTTTTTATATAAGGCAAGAAAGCATGAATAATTACAATACAGGTCAGATTGTGTACAGGTCAAGGTCACAAAATAATGGGTAGGGAGACGCAAAAGGTGTGGGTAAGAAAGATAAAGGGAGGAAAAAAAGGGCAAAGAAAGGGTTTGAAAATATTATGGAGTAAAATTGGACCTTGGTTCTAAGTTGGATTACCAAGGCAGGTTTAAGGTGATAACAAATAACTTTTGGACGCATAAGACAGGTTTAAGTCTTTTAATGGCTAAGGCTTCAATGAATTTAAGTATGTGACCCAACCTTGTCTTATATATCGGCTTAAAGGCATTATTAAAATCAACCTTATGACCCGTCTCTATAATATGCTTCGCTATAGATGATGTTGGACATCTATTTCCCGGGTCAATTGTATCTGACGATTTCATTTGTTGTTGCAGCCACTTTGGAATGTGTTCTGTAGCCCTAACATGCAGAGACCGATGGGTCCTCCCTATGTACGTGTCTCCACACATACATGTGAATTGATAAACACAGTGGGATGTGACACTATCGTTCGTATAATGTGAGGGTTTACAGGACAGCATAGTTTTCGTTTTCTCTATGAAGATAAGTTTGGCTGCATAATAGGTTCTACTAATTGCGGCCTTTAGTCTTTGTCTAGTGACTAGACTTTGTTGATCACCTCTGAACGGCAAGGATATGTAAACATCCTTTTTGGGAACTGATTGGATTGGTAAAGCTGTGTGGTTGACACTTCCATAACGTCTAATAAATCTCAGTGGGTAATTGTTATCTAACAATATTTCAGTGAGATGTTGTCTTTCTTCTTCAATTGTATCGGCGGTACATATACGGTGAACGCGCTTGAACAAACACTTAACCAACGCCTTTTTATACTGTAGTGGACAGAAACTATGATAATTTAGATACTGTCCAGTCCATGTTGACTTCCTGTAGACAGATCGTTTTATTGACCCATCTTCTCTGCGGGTTATGAGTACAGACCAATAAAATTGGTCATCTCTCTCAAATGTTGACTCCAACGCACGTGATTCACTTCCATCTTCGATTTCATCAGGAAACATGGCTGGTGAATGGATCATCGAATACAAGTGATCACTGTAGCTCTGTTTCATTCTAGTTTGTGACTTGACATCTAGAATGCCTAGAATGCCTTTCGTATTGCAGTTGTGTATTGTGGAGAGATCTCTGAAGAGGAAGAAGAAGGATGAATTAACCCCTCTATGGTCACTGGTTTTCAAGAATTCTCCTACTGATGTTGTCTCATGATAAATTCTATCTAGGAATCACTCGAGGAGAACTAGTCATTTTCAGCCTGTCATGTGAACTGCACTCACTGCAAGAGTTCATGGTGTCGAAATGAATTCTGCATCACGTTGGAGTTTGCATACTTCTCAGGAGGCACTCAATATCGATGAAATATCCTTCTGATGAATTCAGTTCCCAGTAATAGCCAACTGATGTTAACATTTTTATTAAGGAGCAGGCCAATTCTGTTATTGACTTGGATGCATAGTCAGTGAAATTCCTAAACAGAAATGTCGGTTTCGGTGGAGAATCAATAATGTAGTATGTTCAACTTCTCAGGTGGTGAAATAAGGACGGTTGTCCACGTTGTCACCAAGCTAATCGGGTCATCAGTGACACTTATAAAAAGTTTTTAGTGAAAAGCCTTTGTCGTCTCTGTGGATTCACCAATGTTACTCATAGATCTACTCTCATGAAGGTGGATTGCTCATTCAACTGGTCACTAGGCTTGGTGGCCCCTAATCAGTGGCAATGGTGATCACTTTGACTAAAATCAGTTACCAGTGTTTCAACCGTGACGCGAAATTCTTGGAGGCAAATATGATGTCCAGCTGAAAGCAATTATACCGAGTGGAATAGTATGAATAGACTTTGTAATTCACTTCGATCAACACGTACTTGGTGTCAGGTAATAATCTCTGATGTTGCTCCTTCTCTTTTCTCAAATGCTGCTTATCGGAGATTGTTGCTAGTCATTTATTGACAGATGAAGTATATGAGAAGCTATTGATTTCAGGAGGAATGCTTAGTAGAATTTTTAGCACATCATGATCTGAAAAAATATTACTCCAGACGTCTAAAACGGCATCAGTTAAGGTGGAGAGTGGGAGAAACGTGGAATAGAGCCAGATAACAACCTATTATCTCACTAGTGAATATTCAGTAGGAAATGAAGGTTAACCGGATATACACAGTGAAGATCACCGAGTGACACCACACACCGTTCTACTCCTCGAATGCAACCTGAAGGATCTGCCACAAACTTAGATTTGGTATGATGTCAAAATGGAAAATATAATGTGAAGATGAACCGAAAGCACGCGTGAAGTAGTGGAGCCGGATAGAATTGCAGGCTCTCAATCGTTTGGAAATATTATGTTGAAAAGTTGATCAGTGTTCCGCTCGAGGAGGCAAGCAATGAAAGAATTCTATCACCGGCGAATCTGATAAACATTTGAAGTCTGATTGTTATGGACTACAATGTTATTGGTTATAGGAGACAGAGAGGGAGTGAAAGCTAACTATTTAGACGTAAAGCAGTCTTTCCCTCCTCATGTTTGTTCTGCTTAACACTCATCAGAAACAGAATGTAGGAAAATGGAGAGACATTCAGTCAGTGATAGAAACAAAGGAAAATCATGAGTGAGATCAGACACACTCAAGTCGGATTATTATGGCTAAACTTATTATTACATATGGAGTGGTTGCTACGTCATCTCTTCACGAGGGCAGATACCAGAGGAGCAAGTTTGTTCAACGTCACAATAGTGTGTCTATGCATGGTGAGATTATCTATCTCATTGTAGGCAAGTAGAAAACCACGGAATAATCTATGTTGTTATTTTTGAGCCACCATGAACAAAATTGCATGGCGGCTTGCAAATAGTGACAGATCCCAGATGTATGCGGAACTAATTAACAGTCCTTACCTGTAATAAAATCAACTACCATACCACAAATATCCATTTTGCGAAAATGATAGAAAATTACGAGAAAATATGATTACAACATGAAATTCGTCAATTTTACAAGAACGCTGTCACAAAATCTTGTAATTCACCTTTTCGCTACAATATAAACCGATCTGACTGTTTCTCATACGCACACGCACTATGCTACTTATATAAGTGAATTAAGCGCCCATGCATATCATTCAAATATCATCATTAGTAAATCACGCTATGCACTATGCTTTTGTTTACAGTGTCCTCACTCACCAATTACAGCAGTTCATGCATTTTATGCTCATCGCTTAGTGTGATTGTGCACCAGAATGTAGGAAAGGTAATTGCATATGAGTCGGTTTTTTGGATGTGTCACTGTGTGGTGCACCTAATCAACAAAAATATATAGAATTACTTACTACCACTGTGCCAAAATTTGACTCACACATATATTCATATATATGTGATTTGTGTAGAAAAAGCACTTTCTATAATTCTCAGGGGTGAGTCACTTGAGAAATACATTCACTCCATTGTCAGTGACATGATATATACTGAGTTTGATTTCTCTGAGAATCATTTCGATTGATTGACTGATTTCAGTCAACAATCGATGACTAGAATATCACTGAACATGTTGATGTGGATTCATACGTGGTAATTAAGAAGCCTGTAGATACAATACAATACATACATGGTCAAATACAAGGAGCCCGGCTTTCTATCTTAATTCTAGAACGAAGTCACAACCACAGAAACCGCCTACGATTTCTCGTGGATTCTACGGGTGTACTGCTGTAAAGCCTTGAAGCAGGATAAAATGATATCTAATCATCCTTGGTTGTCAGCGATTCTCTGACTAATGGTGGTTCCAGAAGAAATCCATCTTTAAGTTTTCTCAGTCGGATCTCTGCTTCCTCAATTGATAATTCAGAAATGAGAACGAATTCGGAGATTTCAACAGTCTCTGACTTTATGTTACCTCTCAGTTTCAGTGTAGATGCTAACGTTATTTATTTGATTCCACTTAACTAAATTGTGACACTCTAAGGTAACTCCCTCCATATAACTCTTCTATGTCCAGTAAAATCTATTACCAAAGCTCACAGACTATTATGCATTCTTGGCGTTCTCAGTGAAACAGAGGGCTCATTTACAACATTGACATCAACTTCTGATTCCTGATGATTTGAAGGCTAACTCCACGGCTGTATGCAAGCTTCCATTCCTTGTTCACATTAGCTCTCTCGTGTTATCATGAGGTCGATTCACAGAACTTTGATTACCATTAGCCCTGCAATCGAGAGCGTTCATGGTGAATGGTGTTACCAGATATGTCTGATCCCTATACATCCACTTCATCTCCACTTCCTTCTGAATATTCGTTAGTACATCAATATGGTGTTGACTGGTTCTCTGCATTGACATAGCTTCTTGTCGCACTGCTTATCCTCTCTGGTGGGTCACCTGTTACTTAGTATCTTGGGAAGGCAGATGTTGATGGTAGTCTGCAGCTAGTCATTGCAAATCTGTTTTGTATATTCGCTACACTGATTCAACTTGAATCCTGTCTTCATTGCAGCTCTTACCAACTTGTTCGTTTGTTCTTGTGAATGGTTAAGGCACAGATCATCATCAAAATTCAGATCTTCTACTTGTCTCCTTTCTAGTCTAGTGTATAGCTGTTTCAATCACAATGAATCACCAAAATTTTTCGAGTGTGATGCATGAACTTTTATCTTTCGCTTATTTTCTTTTCAGTCAATCATGTTCTCTGATATAACATAAACTCACGGACATTTTCATTTCGATTTCAAACTGTTGTTCTTCAATTCTCGAACAAAATGATAAAGAGTTTGTGGATATTGAGGGATTAAATCCTACTTATGCTCTGACTATATTACATCTCATCGTGTGTCATAGATCATCATTTCACTCGGATTTTGTTTGAAGAATAATTGGTTTACTTCAATCAAGTAAGTGATGTATTCTCACCTGTGTGTAAACATAAGCTCCACTATAAGGAAATCCGTATATCTTCAAATGGGATTCTCGAAATGCATAGGTTGTAAACAACTGGCGGATATTTTCGAAATGAAATGAAATCGTGTTATTGTTCTTCATGGAATAATTTCACTACACGCCAAATGACGTAGATTCAGAAAGTCAACAATACGCTAGATATTGATTAATTCTTCAATTTCTCTTCATAATAGCCTTCGTGTATAACATCAAACTTTCATCTTCTAAGAGTGAAGATTACAAATCTCTACCTTTCGAGTGTTAGTTTGTAGGGATTTGATTGGTTACCGATTTGATCACGAGCCGACATGAAATGGAAAACCACTGAAAATCCAGGGAGTATTGGACAGCTGTTTCTTGCTTGTTTGGTCCTGTTCAGAAGTACAAATGAACCAGGTTTCGAACCCAGGATCTTCTGATTACAGAGAGAGCTCTCAGGCCATTCAAGCAGTGAGACTCAATCCAATGGTAAATGTATTCCAACTTCTAACGATTCGAGATTTCTTACAGGATTTCATCATGAGCTGATATTAGTTAGAGATCGATTAGTAAACCTGGGAGTACTGGACAGGTGTTTCGTCCTAGTTTGGAGATCTTCAGCAGTACGCACAACCCCCAGTGTTTTCCAATCCAGGAGCTACTGGTTACAAGGCGAGCTGGTATACGATTAAGCACTGGGACCTAATCCAATGACCCATGAATTCTAACTTCTGCCAATTCACGACATATTGCGAGCCCTAGCCAATATCTTTGGCGAGTATTTAGCCTCACACCCGACCTGCTGCACCCTACTCGTCACGACTGCTCACTGGAACCCCAGGTAACTACCTACATGAATAAGGAAAGTCGAGACTTGTATAGTGAGACCACCATGCAGTGTTGTAAGCGGGTAACCGATCACTGACTTTAAGTCTCAGACTAGGAGGAACTAGCTGCCCAGTACTCCATAGTTTTCCAATGATTCTATGACTGAAATCACCTCGTGATCAAACCTGAAATCCCTGCCTAGTTGAATTGCATGCAAAGGAATATTTTTTAAAATTTTCATCAAATTGTTTTAGAGACGAAAAATTGACAAGGAAAGAAGATAAAATTTCCACATGGAACACAAGTTCTGACTGACTGACTGACTGCCGGACTGTAGGAAACGGGCCAGAGAGAAATATAACACGAGTCGACATATAAATGAACACAAACGAAAAACACCCATTCAAAATGACAACAAGAACAAGGGGAATAAGAAGAAATGCTTCTCTGTATAAAATCGTATCACTAAACTATGATCAAGTTATCCCCATGTTTTTGCTTAGAGAAGGAGAAATTTTCTTCACCTCAACTGTCTTGTTTTACAAGTTTGTCATTCTTCCCAATGTGATGAGAGATCGCATAAGGAAATTTGGAATTCACATCAAAATAACTAGACTGTCTACAAATAATAAAGTGACACTTCAGTTGTCAGATATCGGAAGACAGTATAAGAAATACAATAACAATCAAGTTTGGTACTGTAAGGGTGGAAGAAATGGTTTATTTAGTAGTGCAAAGAAGGTTAGTTAGTTCATGCCTGACACCATTTTCATCACATAAAGTACGTGCAGCCAAATATGGTACAGTGGAATTTTTATACTTAGACGTACGTGCGTAAATTCTTCTAAAAAGACTCCTTGTTTTACCTGAGGAGACACAAGGTTGGAGCTGCGGGTAGAGTGGGTGCTCAGAGTCTGACAAAATTCCTTTAGCAAATTTGTTGCATGACATCAAGTGCCCATCATCAGTGACAATGTCAACGATATGGCCCAATGGGATACCACTCGTCCTAATGACTGACAGTCTTCAGAGTTCTACGAAGTATGACATAGTCTTTTTTAAGCAATCCAGGAAAGAATAAGGGTGAACAGTAAAGAAGAATAGGTAAAATACGCGAGTTGACAAACTGTAAGAGGAGGGGTTGGGTTATGCCTGAGTGCCTTAACTTCTTAATGTAAAAAGTCAGACGAAATATTCTTTTAGAAATCGCTAAGATGTGGGAAGACCAGGATAGGTCAGAAGAAAAAATTAATCCAAGATACTTAACTTCAGACTTGATTTCTGTATCAGTGTCATCAATTTTGCAAGGGTCATAGGAACCAACAGCTTCATTTAACTTTCGTTTACATCGGAAACTGAAATTAACAGTCTGGCATTTGGAAGGATTTAGTTTAAGGCCGTTACACGAAGACCATTTGCTAATTCCTGATAGAAAGCTGTTCATCTTAGCACAGTCAAGCTGGGAGTTAACATACGTTGAAATAGTTAGATCATCGTCATACTTAACAAAGTTCATTTCATCAGAGTGAGGCAAGTCATGCAAGAAGAAAGAAAACAGAAAAGGAGAAAGGACAGCACCTTGAGGGACACCAGCCTCAGTAAGCAATGAAGTGGACGACTTTCCCTGACATACAGTGTACTGCTTTCTTCCTGAGAAATAAGAATGCAGCCATTTGACAACCCAACAGTCAGTTTGAGTTTCGGCCAGCTTGTTTAACAAAATGTCCCTAGGTACTGAGTCGAAAGCAGATGTGTAATCTAGGAAGGTGCAGCGAACAAATTTAGCCCCCTTGTCTAGGCTGGAGACAATGTTATGGTACAAGACTGCAACTGCATCTAAAGTACTTCTGCTGTGTTTATAAGCGAATTGTTTGGGATCGTTAAAGGCTTTAAGTGAAGGTGGAAAATTAAGTAAGTGTAAGAGTAACTTTTCCATAGCTTTTAGAAAAGGACACGTAATAGCAATAGGTCTAAATTTAAAACATGTTCCAGTAGACGACTTAGGGATAGGTACAATTTTGATGTCCTTCCAAACGGCTGGCACAACATTTCTGGAGAAAGATTCGTTAAATATGTCCATAAGAGGATAACACAGGATGTCTGCACATTTTTTAAGAATTACACTAGGCAGACCATCTGGGCCCAGGCTACAAGAAGGTTTCAGAGACTGGAGACATTTTTGAACATCATTTGTATTGAAACCAGAGAAGCAGGTTTCATTAACACTTGTAACACTAGAAAGTTTGGCATTTGTGGGAGAATATATGAAAGACTTGTTCAGTGTGCAAACATCAAAGGAATAAGGAATACTATTCATCTGCTTACCATCAGTAATTTCTTTGAAAAGTTTCCATATATTAGATGCATTTTTACAGGATATAAACTTTTTGTTGTAAATTGAATTCAATCTGTGCATTTCAGATTTTATTAGGATGTTAATTCTTTTCAAACCAGTATTGTCCTTCATTTTATATAGTTTTTCTTTTTGTCTGTGAAGCATTTCAAGTTGAGGGGAGGAGAAACGGTCAAATCTGATGAAGAGGGTTTCTCTGGGACAACAGGTGTCAAGACAAAATTTGAGATAACTTGTAATATTAGAGATTGTGTCATCAAGAGAATCTTCATTAAACAGGTCCCACCTTGTGTCTTTGAGCATGTCCCTGAGATTCTGAACATTCTCCTTAGAGTAACATACATGTACAGTTTTCTTGGAGAGGTGTGAAAAAGTTCTCTTGTGTAACTTTCCATAAATTTTAGGTAAAACCCGTAGAATACAATGATCTGATTTAAAGAGTCGGGCTCTTTTACGAGCTTCGTATATTCCACGGTCATTTATAAATACAAGATCAAGGGAATTATCCAGTCTGGTGGAAACGTTGACGACATTTTCATGATCTAGCACTGCGAGAAAGCTGTAGTCACATGAATTAAAATCACCTGTGACTATGGACAATGAGTTTCCAAGAGAGGAGGCAGCGAAAATAGTGAATTCATCAGCAAACATAGACAGTTCTGAAGTGCCACAGCAAGGTGTGACATAAATGTTTGTGATATAAATGAATTTGTATTTAGATAGGTGTTTAGGTCGACATTTGACAGTTATACAGTCAATATAATCATTTGAGAATTTAAAACAGACGTTGTTGGCAACAGACCACTGAGAATTGACAAAAGTAGCAACACCACCACTCGCTTCTTCCTTGAACTACTTCGGTCTTGTCTGTACATACTGAAACCATTCAGTAAGATTAAATTGTCATCAAATGAATCGTGCAGCCAAGTTTCTTGAAGCGTTATTACACTTGTATTACGATAAATATTTGAACATATTAGAGCATCCAAGTAATTAATCTTGTTCGATAATGACCTGCAATTTGTGCTCATAATCACAGGAACAGTCATCTGATGCATTGGAGTACACTTTAAGGATCTTTGCCACCCACCATGATGCGAAATTTCAATCTGATATCATTTTGCCTAATAAACATCCTCCTTGTTAGCACTCTATCCCTTAACAACTGAAACACACAGATTGACCAGACCGAAATAGTCAGCCGACGTCAACACGTGTCTTTGAGCATGCCTCTAAGATTCTGAACATTCTCTTTAGAGTAACATGCCTGTACAGTTTTCTTGGAGAGGTGTGAAAAAGTTCTCTTGTGTAACTTTCCATAAATTTTAGGTAAAACCCGTAGAATACAATGATCTGATTTAAAGAGTGGGGCTATTCTACGAGCTTCGTATATTCCACGGTCATTTATAAATACAAGATCAAGGGAATTATCCAGTCTGGTGGAAACGTTGACGACATTTTCATGATCTAGCACTGCGAGAAAGCTGTAGTCACATGAATTAAAATCACCTGTGACTATGGACAATGAGTTTCCAAGAGAGGAGGCAGCGAAAATAGTGAATTCATCAGCAAACATAGACAGTTCTGAAGTG
Source organism: Trichobilharzia regenti (assembly GCA_944472135.2). NCBI lineage: Eukaryota > Metazoa > Platyhelminthes > Trematoda > Strigeidida > Schistosomatidae > Trichobilharzia > Trichobilharzia regenti. The sequence continues at coordinate 29,023,518 of OX235264.1, read as the reverse complement.
CCACAGCAAGGTGTGACATAAATGTTTGTGATATTATTGAATTTGTATTTAGATAGGTGTTTAGGTCGACATTTGACAGTTATACAGTCAATTTAATCATTTGAAAATTTAAAACAGACGATGTTGGCAACAGACCACTGAGAATTGACAAAAGTAGCAACACCACCACTTCGCTTCTTCCTTGAACTACTTCGGGCTTGTCTTCACATACTGAAACCATTCAGTAAGATTAAATTGTCATCAAATGAATCGTGCAGCCAAGTTTCTTGAAGCGTTATTACACTTGTATTACGATAAATATTTGAACATATTAGAACATCCAAGTAATTAATCTTGTTCGATAATGACCTGCAATTTGTGCTCATAATCACAGGAACAGTCATCTGATGCATTGGAGTACACTCTAAGGATCTTTGCCACCCACCATGATGCGAAATTTCAATCTGATATCATTTTGCCTAATAAATATCCTCCTTGTGAGCACTCTATCCCTTAACAACTGAAACACACAGATTGACCAGACCGAAATAGTCAGCCGACGTCAACACGTGTCTTTGAGCATGCCTCTAAGATTCTGAACATTCTCTTTAGAGTAACATGCCTGTACAGTTTTCTTGGAGAGGTGTGAAAAAGTTCTCTTGTGTAACTTTCCATAAATTTTAGGTAAAACCCGTAGAATACAATGATCTGATTTAAAGAGTGGGGCTATTCTACGAGCTTCGTATATTCCACGGTCATTTATAAATACAAGATCAAGGGAATTATCCAGTCTGGTGGAAACGTTGACGACATTTTCATGATCTAGCACTGCGAGAAAGCTGTAGTCACATGAATTAAAATCACCTGTGACTATGGACAATGAGTTTCCAAGAGAGGAGGCAGCGAAAATAGTGAATTCATCAGCAAACATAGACAGTTCTGAAGTGCCACAGCAAGGTGTGACATAAATGTTTGTGATATTAATGAATTTGTATTTAGATAGGTGTTTAGGTCGACATTTGACAGTTATACAGTCAATTTAATCATTTGAAAATTTAAAACAGACGATGTTGGCAACAGACCACTGAGAATTGACAAAAGTAGCAACACCACCACTTCGCTTCTTCCTTGAACTACTTCGGGCTTGTCTTCACATACTGAAACCATTCAGTAAGATTAAATTGTCATCAAATGAATCGTGCAGCCAAGTTTCTTGAAGCGTTATTACACTTGTATTACGATAAATATTTGAACATATTAGAACATCCAAGTAATTAATCTTGTTCGATAATGACCTGCAATTTGTGCTCATAATCACAGGAACAGTCATCTGATGCATTGGAGTACACTCTAAGGATCTTTGCCACCCACCATGATGCGAAATTTCAATCTGATATCATTTTGCCTAATAAATATCCTCCTTGTGAGCACTCTATCCCTTAACAACTGAAACACACAGATTGACCAGACCGAAATAGTCAGCCGACGTCAACACGTGTCTTTGAGCATGCCTCTAAGATTCTGAACATTCTCTTTAGAGTAACATGCCTGTACAGTTTTCTTGGAGAGGTGTGAAAAAGTTCTCTTGTGTAACTTTCCATAAATTTTAGGTAAAACCCGTAGAATACAATGATCTGATTTAAAGAGTGGGGCTATTCTACGAGCTTCGTATATTCCACGGTCATTTATAAATACAAGATCAAGGGAATTATCCAGTCTGGTGGAAACGTTGACGACATTTTCATGATCTAGCACTGCGAGAAAGCTGTAGTCACATGAATTAAAATCACCTGTGACTATGGACAATGAGTTTCCAAGAGAGGAGGCAGCGAAAATAGTGAATTCATCAGCAAACATAGACAGTTCTGAAGTGCCACAGCAAGGTGTGACATAAATGTTTGTGATATTATTGAATTTGTATTTAGATAGGTGTTTAGGTCGACATTTGACAGTTATACAGTCAATTTAATCATTTGAAAATTTAAAACAGACGATGTTGGCAACAGACCACTGAGAATTGACAAAAGTAGCAACACCACCACTTCGCTTCTTCCTTGAACTACTTCGGGCTTGTCTTCACATACTGAAACCATTCAGTAAGATTAAATTGTCATCAAATGAATCGTGCAGCCAAGTTTCTTGAAGCGTTATTACACTTGTATTACGATAAATATTTGAACATATTAGAACATCCAAGTAATTAATCTTGTTCGATAATGACCTGCAATTTGTGCTCATAATCACAGGAACAGTCATCTGATGCATTGGAGTACACTCTAAGGATCTTTGCCACCCACCATGATGCGAAATTTCAATCTGATATCATTTTGCCTAATAAATATCCTCCTTGTGAGCACTCTATCCCTTAACAACTGAAACACACAGATTGACCAGACCGAAATAGTCAGCCGACGTCAACACGTGTCTTTGAGCATGCCTCTAAGATTCTGAACATTCTCTTTAGAGTAACATGCCTGTACAGTTTTCTTGGAGAGGTGTGAAAAAGTTCTCTTGTGTAACTTTCCATAAATTTTAGGTAAAACCCGTAGAATACAATGATCTGATTTAAAGAGTGGGGCTATTCTACGAGCTTCGTATATTCCACGGTCATTTATAAATACAAGATCAAGGGAATTATCCAGTCTGGTGGAAACGTTGACGACATTTTCATGATCTAGCACTGCGAGAAAGCTGTAGTCACATGAATTAAAATCACCTGTGACTATGGACAATGAGTTTCCAAGAGAGGAGGCAGCGAAAATAGTGAATTCATCAGCAAACATAGACAGTTCTGAAGTGCCACAGCAAGGTGTGACATAAATGTTTGTGATATTAATGAATTTGTATTTAGATAGGTGTTTAGGTCGACATTTGACAGTTATACAGTCAATTTAATCATTTGAAAATTTAAAACAGACGATGTTGGCAACAGACCACTGAGAATTGACAAAAGTAGCAACACCACCACTTCGCTTCTTCCTTGAACTACTTCGGGCTTGTCTTCACATACTGAAACCATTCAGTAAGATTAAATTGTCATCAAATGAATCGTGCAGCCAAGTTTCTTGAAGCGTTATTACACTTGTATTACGATAAATATTTGAACATATTAGAACATCCAAGTAATTAATCTTGTTCGATAATGACCTGCAATTTGTGCTCATAATCACAGGAACAGTCATCTGATGCATTGGAGTACACTCTAAGGATCTTTGCCACCCACCATGATGCGAAATTTCAATCTGATATCATTTTGCCTAATAAATATCCTCCTTGTGAGCACTCTATCCCTTAACAACTGAAACACACAGATTGACCAGACCGAAATAGTCAGCCGACGTCAACACGTGTCTTTGAGCATGCCTCTAAGATTCTGAACATTCTCTTTAGAGTAACATGCCTGTACAGTTTTCTTGGAGAGGTGTGAAAAAGTTCTCTTGTGTAACTTTCCATAAATTTTAGGTAAAACCCGTAGAATACAATGATCTGATTTAAAGAGTGGGGCTATTCTACGAGCTTCGTATATTCCACGGTCATTTATAAATACAAGATCAAGGGAATTATCCAGTCTGGTGGAAACGTTGACGACATTTTCATGATCTAGCACTGCGAGAAAGCTGTAGTCACATGAATTAAAATCACCTGTGACTATGGACAATGAGTTTCCAAGAGAGGAGGCAGCGAAAATAGTGAATTCATCAGCAAACATAGACAGTTCTGAAGTGCCACAGCAAGGTGTGACATAAATGTTTGTGATATTATTGAATTTGTATTTAGATAGGTGTTTAGGTCGACATTTGACAGTTATACAGTCAATTTAATCATTTGAAAATTTAAAACAGACGATGTTGGCAACAGACCACTGAGAATTGACAAAAGTAGCAACACCACCACTTCGCTTCTTCCTTGAACTACTTCGGGCTTGTCTTCACATACTGAAACCATTCAGTAAGATTAAATTGTCATCAAATGAATCGTGCAGCCAAGTTTCTTGAAGCGTTATTACACTTGTATTACGATAAATATTTGAACATATTAGAACATCCAAGTAATTAATCTTGTTCGATAATGACCTGCAATTTGTGCTCATAATCACAGGAACAGTCATCTGATGCATTGGAGTACACTCTAAGGATCTTTGCCACCCACCATGATGCGAAATTTCAATCTGATATCATTTTGCCTAATAAATATCCTCCTTGTGAGCACTCTATCCCTTAACAACTGAAACACACAGATTGACCAGACCGAAATAGTCAGCCGACGTCAACACGTAGGCTATCGAAACGGGCAGCTCAATGACACCTGGGGAATCAAATGACGTTATTTGATTAGTAATGACTTCTCGTGTAATTCCGAATGTGTGTTTAAATCTCCTTTGAGCTCTAAAACAGAATGTACCTGTTAGTGCGTTGGTGGCACAGCGTTTATGATTCTCGCCGATCATGAACATGGTCTGGCGTTCGACGCTGACACACACTTTATATCTATGGTCGTTCTGCGAAATTCGGTCTACCGATATGATATTCTGAAAATTCCACACTTGTACCAAATATACGGTGTGGCGTCAGGCTGTAATCAAACAAATAAAAATCACAATTCACCCGTTCTTAACTTCAAGTTAGATTTCAGCTATAACCACCATTATTCACAGAACAATTGAGGACCATGGATTATTAGAGGTTATTTTATCCTGCTTCAAGGCTTTACAGCAGTACACCCTTCGAATCCACGAGAGATCGTAGGCGGTTTCTGTGGTTGTGACTTCGTTCAAGAATTATGATAGAAAGTCAGGCTCGTTGTATTTGATCATGTTCTGAAAAGCTGCCTACTATCACGAGTCATATTCCTGATTGTAGTGGACTGAATTATGCGCAAAATTGACATTGAAACCGAGAAGACAGGCATACATTGGACCAATGAGAATACGCGAGATGATTTGAACTTCAGGCACATCATCCGTCGTTGATCATCATCAGCTTTGAGCCCTGTGTTTATTAAGTTGACCGAAATCAGTCAATCAATCGAAATTAATCTGAGAGAAGTCATGTCGTTGACAATGGAGTGAATGTATTTCTCAAGTGACTGACTCCTGAGGTTTAATGAAATCGGCTTTCTTCCTTAACTCACATTAATATATGTGTAAACCTTGTGCACTGTGTTAGTAAGTAATTCCATATTAGCTTGTTTATTAGATGCATCACACAGTGATACGTCAAATAAACAAACTAATATGCAATTGCATTTCCTACATTCTGGTACACGATCACACTAAGCGATGAGCAAGCAATGCATGAACTGCTGTAATTGGTGAGTGAAGACACTGTAAAGAGAGTATAGTGCATAGCGTGATTTACGAATGATGATATTTGAATAATATGCACGGTCGCTTAATTCACTTATGTGAGTAGCATTGTGCATGTGCGTATGCGATACAGTCTCATCGGTATATATTGTATCGAGAAAGGTGAATTAGAATATTTTGTGACAGGCTTCTTCTAAAAATGACGAATTTCACATTGAAATCGTATATTTTCTTAATTTTGATAATTTTTGCCAAATGGATATTTGTGTTGTCGTAGTTGGTTTTATTACAGGTAATGACCGCTTCCCGCTCTAATGCACTGAATTGAAACTCCAGTGAATTTTTGCAAGCCGCCATGCAATTATGTTCATGGTGGCTCAAAAATAACAAAATGGATTATTCGGTGGTTTTATACTTCCCTACAATGAGATAAATAATCTCACCTTGTACAAACCAATCACCATGTATAGACTACTTGCTGTAAACAAGGCGTTAACTAGCCACAGTTCCGTGATAACAAATATACTTGGTACTCTGATATCTGTCCTCGTGAAGAGATGGTGAGATACGCAGTAACCACTCCATATATATTAATACGTCCTCTCATGGAAAGGTGTAGCCATATTAATCAGACTTCAATGTGTCTGATCGCACTTATTATTTTCATTTGTTTGTATCACTGGCTGAATGTCTCTCAATTTTCTCACATCCTGTTTCTGATGAGTGTTAAGCAGAACAAAAATGAGCGGTGTAAGACTGTTTACGACTAACTCGTCGGCTCTCACTCCCTCTGTGTCTCCTCTAACCAATAATTTTTTAGTCCATTACAATCAGGCTTGAAATGTTTATCATCATCACCAATAATAGAATTCATTCATTGCTTGCCTCCTCGAGTGGAACACTGATCAACTTTTCAACATAATATTTCCAAACGATTGAGGACCTGCAATTCTATCCAGCTCCACTACTTCACGCGAGCATTCGATTCACTTTCACATTATATTTTCCATTTTGACATCATACCAAACCCATGTTTGTTGCTGATCATTCAGGTTGCATTCGAGGAGTAGAACAGTGTGTGGTGTCACTAGATGATCTTCACTGTGTATATCCAGTCAAGCTTCCTTTCCTACTGAATATTCGTGAGTGGGACCATAGGTTGTTGTCTGGCTCTATTTTACTTCTCCCTCTCTTTCCACTTCAACTGATGTCGTTTTAGTCGTCTGGAGTAACATTTATCTTTGCATCATCTATTTCTTGAAGAATTCTTAGTGCATCGATGGAGCAATCATTTGACAGCTATCTGAACAATGTGGAGTGAGTCGCCATAAATTTTCACAAGTCTGACTCATTTTTGGTGTGATGAGGACAAATACCGAGCACATCGTAACCTACTGCTCACTGGTGTATTTGAAGTGGCGGCAGGAGTTGATATGATGAAGATACTGATGGCAGCGGTCGAGGCAACGAGACAAACAAGTTCAGATTAATGGAAACTAACTTCTCAGAACCCTCTTAAATCCACCTACCTAAACAGGAAATCATCGTTTCAAACACAATAGGCTAGCTTGATGATAACATACGGAGGATCCTGAAATCAGGACACAGATCATCACTATGAAATATATGTGAAAGTCTTCAGCAGTCAACTCATTTAAAGGATGTGGAAAGATGCTCAACAATGGCGTTCTATACGATGCAGAGACATGTCGAACTCAGTAAGCTTCATAACAACGTGCTACGGTTCTACACTAAAAATCAGATATGAGGTCACGAAAGGTAAGAAACAAGGAGATCTACCAGAACAAAGGCGTAGAACACACCGTCCAACGAAACTGTGGAAGGCAATGAATTTTGATTTCGGATAGATAAAGAGATAGATGGATGGAAACGGTACGTGCCATAGTCAAATAAAAAGTTAAAGGGCCGCAAAGAATCTATCGGAATCCACATGTCAGATGTGTCTGGTGGAGAAATGAGGCAGGTCGTGTGAAGAGAAAACGTGCTTGTCAGTACTCGTGGACACAGGTCACCACAATGAGATCTATCCTATCACATTCCATTTCGTCTGGAATGGGTATACACCACTCGGAACAAAAGGAATGAATACTAATAACATTGGTTATCTCTCTCAAATGTTGACTCCAACGCACGTGATTTACTTCCGACTTCGATTTCATCAGGAAACATGGCTGGTGAATGGATCATCGAATACAAGTGATCACTGTAGCTCTGTTTCATTCTAGTTTGTGACTTGACATCTAGAATGCCTAGAATGCCTTTCGTATTGCAGTTGTGTATTGTGGAGAGATCTCTGAAGAGGAAGAAGAAGGATGAATTAACCCCTCTATGGTCACTGGTTTTCAAGAATTCTCCTACTGATGTTGTCTCATGATAAATTCTATCTAGGAATCACTCGAGGAGAACTAGTCATTTTCAGCCTGTCATGTGAACTGCACTCACTGCAAGAGTTCATGGTGTCGAAATGAATTCTGCATCACGTTGGAGTTTGCATACTTCTCAGGAGGCACTCAATATCGATGAAATATCCTTCTGATGAATTCAGTTCCCAGTAATAGCCAACTGATGTTAACATTTTTATTAAGGAGCAGGCCAATTCTGTTATTGACTTGGATGCATAGTCAGTGAAATTCCTAAACAGAAATGTCGGTTTCGGTGGAGAATCAATAATGTAGTATGTTCAACTTCTCAGGTGGTGAAATAAGGACGGTTGTCCACGTTGTCACCAAGCTAATCGGGTCATCAGTGACACTTATAAAAAGTTTTTAGTGAAAAGCCTTTGTCGTCTCTGTGGATTCACCAATGTTACTCATAGATCTACTCTCATGAAGGTGGATTGCTCATTCAACTGGTCACTAGGCTTGGTGGCCCCTAATCAGTGGCAATGGTGATCACTTTGACTAAAATCAGTTACCAGTGTTTCAACCGTGACGCGAAATTCTTGGAGGCAAATATGATGTCCAGCTGAAAGCAATTATACCGAGTGGAATAGTATGAATAGACTTTGTAATTCACTTCGATCAACACGTACTTGGTGTCAGGTAATAATCTCTGATGTTGCTCCTTCTCTTTTCTCAAATGCTGCTTATCGGAGATTGTTGCTAGTCATTTATTGACAGATGAAGTATATGAGAAGCTATTGATTTCAGGAGGAATGCTTAGTAGAATTTTTAGCACATCATGATCTGAAAAAATATTACTCCAGACGTCTAAAACGGCATCAGTTAAGGTGGAGAGTGGGAGAAACGTGGAATAGAGCCAGATAACAACCTATTATCTCACTAGTGAATATTCAGTAGGAAATGAAGGTTAACCGGATATACACAGTGAAGATCATCGAGTGACACCACACACCGTTCCACTCCTCGAATGCAACCTGAAGGATCTGCCACAAACTTGGATTTGGTATGATGTCAAAATGGAAAATATAATGTGAAGATGAACCGAAAGCACGCGTGAAGTAGTGGAGCCGGATAGAATTGCAGGCTCTCAATCGTTTGGAAATATTATGTTGAAAAGTTGATCAGTGTTCCGCTCGAGGAGACAAGCAATGAATGAATTCTATCACCGGTGATGATGATAAACATTTGAAGTCTGATTGTTATGGACTACAAAGTTATTGGTTATAGGAGACAGAGAGGGAGTGAAAGCTAACTATTTAGACGTAAAGCAGTCTTTCCCTCCTCATGTTTGTTCTGCTTAACACTCATCAGAAACAGAATGTAGGAAAATGGAGAGACATTCAGTCAGTGATAGAAACAAACGAAAATCATGAGTGAGATCAGACACATTGAAGTCTGAATAATTTGGCTACACTTTACATTGTGAGATCTTATTAATATATATGGAGTGGTTACTGTGTGTCCCGTCATCTCTTCACGAGAGCAGATACCAGAGGACCAAGTTTATTTAATGTCACAATAGTGTGGCTAGTTGACGCCTTGTTTACAGCAAGTAGTCTATACATGGTGATTGGTTCGTTCAAAGTGGGATTATCTTCCTCATTGTATGGAAGTGGAAAACAACCGACAAATCTATTTTGTTAATTCTCAGCCACCATGAACCTAATCACATGGCGGCTTGCAAACATTGGCAGAGAACTTAGACTTTGCCATGACCGAATGTAGCAGTCATTACCTGTAATAAATCCATCTACCATACCACAAATGTCCATTTTGCAAAAATGATAGAAAATTACAAGGAAACACGATTTCAATGTGACATGTGTCATTCTCAGAAGAATCCTATCACAAAATCTTGTATTTCACCTTTCTCGATACAATATATATCGATGAGACTGTTTCGCATACGCACACGCACTATACTACTTATATAAGTGGATTAAGCGACCATGCATATTATTCAAATATCATCATTCGTAAATCACCTTATGCACTATACTTTTGTTTCAGTGTCCTCACTCACCAATTACAGCAGTTCATGCATTTTATGCTCACCGCTTAGTATGATGGTGTACCAGAATGTAGGAAATGCAATTGCATATTAGTTTGTTTATTAGACAGTGACCAAGTTCTACACATATTAATATGAGTTAGGGAAAAAATGAACTTTACTCAATACATAGGAGTCACTCACTTGAGAAATACATTCACTCCATTGTCAATGACTTCACATGTATCGAGTTTGACTTCTCTGAGAATCATTTCGATTGATTGATTGATTTCGGTCAACTTAATAAACACAGGGTTCAAAGTTGATGATAATCAACGACGGATGATGTGACTGAAGTTCAAGTCATCTCGCGTATTCTCATTGGACCAATGTATGCCTGTCTTCTTGGTCTCAATGTCAATTTTGTCGCATAATTCAGTCCACTACAATTAGGAATATCACTCATGATAGTAGGCAGCTTTTCACTACATGATCAAATACAACGAGCCCGACTTTCTATCATAATTCTTCAACGAAGTCACAGCCACAGAAACCGCCTACGATTTCTCGTGGATTCGAAGGGTGTACTGCTGTAAAGCCTTGAAGCAGGATGAAATCAACCCTAATAATCCATGGTCCCCAATGGTTTTGTGAATAATGGTGGTTCCAGGTGAAATCCAAGTTGCAGTTTTCTCAGTCGCATATCTGCTTCTTCATTTGACATCTCAGAAATAAGAAAAGTTTGGAGATTCTACCACTTTTCGACTTTCTGTTACCATTCAATAACAGTGTTGAAGCTATTGTTATTTTTTGATTCCACAATACTTAATTACGTCACTGTAAGTTAACTTACTCCATAAACTTCTTCTACGTCCAGTGAAAACTATTACCAAAGGTCACAGGCTATTATACATTCTTTGCGTTCTCAGTGAAACAGAGGGCTCATTTACAACATTGACATCAACTTCTGTTTCCTGATGACTTGAAGGCTAACTCCACGGCTGTATGCAAGCTTCCATTCCTTGTTCACATTAGCTCTCTCGTGTTATCATGAGGTCGATTCACAGAACTTCGATTACCATTATCCCTGCAATCGAGGGCGTTCATGGTGAATGGTGTTCCCAGAAATGTTTGATCACTATACACATACTTCATCTCCACTTCCTTCTGAATATTCTTTAGTTGAGCAATATCGTGTTGATTGGTTTTCTGCATTGACACAGCTTCTTGTTGCATTGCTTATCCTCTCTGGTGGGTCACCTGTTACTTAGTATCTTGGGAAGGCAGATGTTGATGGTAGTCTGCAGCTGGTTATTAGAAATCTGTTTTGTAAATTCGCTACACTAATTCAACTTGAATCCTGTCATCATTGCAGCTCTTACCAACTTGTTTGTTTGTGCTTGTCAATAGTTACGGCACAGATCATCATCAAAATTCAGATCCTCTACTTGTCTTGTGTATAGCTGTTTCAATCACAGTGAACCACCAACATTTTTCGAGTGTGATGCATGCAATTTTATCCATCAATTATTTTGTTTTCAGACAATCATGTTCTTTGATAAAACATACACTCACGCACATTTTGATTTCCATTTCAAAATATTGTTCTGCAATTCTTGAAGAAAATGTTGGAGAGACATAGATAGTGGGCGATTCGATCATAGTTATGATGGAACTATATTGCATCACATCATATGCCATAGATCATCATTTCATTCGGATTTGGCGTGAAGAATCAACGGGTGTCAATGTCCAGGTCTAACTACACTGGACTTCATATTGTCCTTAGAAGACTTTCATCAACTTTGTGCAATAACCAACGCGAAAAACCAGAACACAGATTGGTGACTCAAGAACCCTTTATTCTTGCACCAATATAGAGCCAACCATTAGGTGATTCAACACAGGTCTCAGAATGAGTGTCATAACAATAAATCACAATAATACTTCTGATAGTATTTCTCCGTCTACTAACGGACAGCGAACGTTGGAACGATGACTGCAGTATCGGTTACTCCCGCCAAAATATGGAGTTGGTTTAAACAAAAACAACCATGAATTGATCGTTCAATCTTCAACTACATTGACAATGGGAATCCACATGTCAAGTGTGTCTGATGGAGAAATGAAGGAGGTCATGTGAAGAGAAAGCGTGCTTGTCAGTACTCCTGGACACAGGTCACCATGATGGGATCTATCCTATCATATTCCATTTCGTCTGGAATGGGTATACACCACTCGGAACAAAAGGAATGAATACTAATAACATTGGTTATCTCTCTCAAATGTTGACTCCAACGCACGTGATTTACTTCCGACTTCGATTTCATCAGGAAACATGGCTGGTGAATGGATCATCGAATACAAGTGAACACTGTAGAGCTGTTTCATTCTAGTTTGTGACTTGAAATATAGCCTAGAATTTGATATGTAGTCACATGATGTCTATTTTGTTTTTGACAGTCTGACATATTTGGCTATGTGTACATTGGTCGATATTCCATTATAACTCACAATATGCTTTGTCTGTCCATTAACTAAATAAACAATGGGTGACCTGTTTATCACATGACATTACAACCAATCAGAATCCAATGATGGTAGTCATTTTCATATATACTCTGCATTGTACACTTTTACACACACTTGTTCACACCTCTCCTACACCACGTACCCTTTCTCTCACAGAATCTTACTGAGACCTAAGCTAGAAGCTAATAGATATAACTGATATAAGAATAAACTTGTGCACTGTGGTAGAGTATAACTCCATTATGGATAAAATTTATTTTGATAAAGTCTCACAGTGTTACACAGTAATATTTACTGATGACGTTTTGAGTACAGTTAACTGCTCATAATCATATCAAGGTCTTTGATATGAAACTAGTGAAATTTAAGTATTGTCCGGTGTATGCACACTTTCGATGAACTGATCTGTGGAGACTACCATATTTTAGTCGTCGCCAGTCGATATCAAATCCATGCTGCATGAAGCAAATACTTTCATGTGTGTTACTGAATTGTCCAAACAGGTGAGACGTATAACTGTCATCACTGCATACTAAAAATGTGCCATCAACATATCGATAATAAGAGGTTGTTTCATTGATTTCAGGCTGCAACTTTGTTCACTCAGGATAAGATATGAAGATGTTTGAATCCTGCTGATGCATAAATATGGATAGTTGGGCAGCACCAACATCGACCAGCAGTGCCGGTTAGCTAGTTAGAAGTGATCTAAACAAAAAGACTGCCGTTTCACTTGTTTGCACCTCTTCTGATAGAAAACAGTGATGAGATTCCACCTCAAAGTGTGTGATTCGCAAAGCAAGTTGTAGATAAAACTTCATGCCCGCTATTTCGTAAAGAAAGAAATCAAATATAATTTCATTTTCTTCCATAGAAGAATAGCTCGGATAAGCTAGAACGTAGAAATGTTGGTGCATTGTACTTTCATACATTTTATTCTGGTACTTGTCACCTCCTTCCCTCGCCCACTCCTTCAATGGAATGAAAACATACCAGTTTAAATAGATTTTACATGATACAACTGTTTGTCACAGATCACCTACTGGAAAACACATGGAACCATGGAATTAGATGATGTGAAAAAATAACATTTGCATTTCTTTCATAGACTATTTTGTTCTTGAACTGCATAACTTTCGTAAGTATGAAGCCATTAGGTCTGTTTTTACTATTATTATTATTATTCTTGTCACTATTGTCATTATTAACACCACTAAACTTGACTTGTTTTATTCGAACAGTATCTTACGATATGTCGATGCAAATCTAAGCAAGTATGAGCTGTCAAATAGACAGAATCAGTAATAATAATAATTAAGATATTGAGCTAATTTTACCCCATATCTAATGGTTATATATTCAGTGTTGAATATCACTTGACCAACCAATGACTATTAGTTGATACATTCCAGGCGTCAATACACTGAGTTGCCGAAGATCATATGTACACACATCGAGTTATCTTTCAATTTAAAGCGAATAAATTGAAAATTTAGATTTTGATTAGCTTACATGGAATGGCGGATGTAGTCGCTCTAATATTTTGAAATCATCACTTTCATAATATTATTAATAATAGACTTATGATTTATAACCACTGCCTCAGAAACTTGAAGATTTGGAAGCTTAGTTCAGCAGATTGGCAGGTGAGGCAAACAGTGAAAGCAGAATTTCTGGTGAAAATGGAGAAGACGTAGATGATAAAGATACCCGATAACCATCTACAACAACAAATACTAATCGCCATTAGTGAAAGTAATTTACGGACTTCGTCTACTCCACTTACTTTATCCGAGCAGCATCGTCTCAATTACATGCTGCACGAATGAGAATGCCAAAGACAAACAGGACCTAATCTGGAAGGGAAACAGGTGAGTATTACTCTGAAATAGTTGCATAGAAATCCTCAGCACTTAACACTGCAAATAAGATCTGAACTTTCAACGCTAATGTAAAGACAGTCAGAATGATCATACGTGTCACAACAAGAATTCCAACTGCTTGCTGTAGACTTCCAGACTGTGAACAGCTGCATTCATTGGGTTGACAGTAAGCATCAGACGAATAACCAAGAGGAATAAGAAACAGGAAACTCTGGCAGTGCATGTAATTGCGAGATATTCAACAGTAAAAGTAGATGGATTGGATACTTATGCTTGGGAAAATGACAAATTATGTTGACGTTCCACTTGGTTCTCAAGAAATGAGCAATTATGATCATGATATATATTTACACGTTAGTTTGTTCAACATTTCTATCATTGATACAGGACTGTTAACTTTCAAAGAAATTACTGATGGTAAGCAGATGAATAGTATTCCTTATTCCTTTGATGTTTGCACACTGAACAAGTCTTTCATATATTCTCCCACAAATGCCAAACTTTCTAGTGTTACAAGTGTTAATGAAACCTGCTTCCCTGGTTTCAATACAAATGAAGTTCAAAAATGTCTTCAGTCCCTGAAACCTTCCTGTAGCCTGGGCCCAGATGGTCTGCCTAGTGTAATTCTTAAAAAATGTGCAGACATTCTGTGTTATCCTCTTATGGACATATTTAACGAATCTTTCTCCAGAAATGTTGTGCCAGCCGTTTGGAAGGACATCAAAATTGTACCTATCCATAAGTCATATCACAGGTTCTGAACAGCTGCAGACTACAGGAAATCACAACGGTTTTATGGATGATGATAATAACATACTTTAATGTTTGAGTGGTGGTAGAGAGGAGATACTATGAAATTGACGCATCTAAATGAAAGCATTACAATTTTTTTAGTTTAAGTTGTCATTATCAATTTATCTGCTTTTATAGTTGAAAAGAGGGGGGAGGGTAAGACAGAAAAAGAAAAATTTATTAACAGAACAGTGTTAGCTTGCAGGTTCACATAGCAACTCAAGAAACAAAAGCGGTTACAGTTTATGAGATTAAGATTTGTTCAGTGAGTTGAGATCACTGTATTAGATGACTAATCAAAATCAAAATTCTGTCACCACGGGAGTGAGAGGTTAATCACACCCTCTCTCTGTATGCATAAGTCTGGTTTAAGTCGTTTGATTGCGATTGCTTCGGCAAATCGTAGTAAATTTGCTGTCCTTTGTCTATTTAACATTTTGAAGGACTTAGAAATCTCTACGAGATGTCCTGTATCAACAATGTGTCTTATAATTGCACTCTGGGAATATCTGCTTCCTTTCAGGCACAGGTGTTTGAGAATATGTTCAGAAAACCGGATAGAAGCCCGTCTTTCTGTCCTTCCAATGTACTTGCTACCGCAAGTGCACGTGAATTCATAATCGCAGTTGGAGGTGACATCAACAGGGTATTTATCCAGTTTTGAGTGGATTAAAGAAGGAGTGGTGCTGTATACTGTTATGAGTTTTGCTGCCGGGAAGCTTCTATTTATTGTACCTTTCAATCTTCTGTCAATCTTTTGTAACAGTAAATCTCCTTTGTATGGTAGACCAATAAAAACTTTTTTCTTTTCTACAGTTGGGTGCTTTTCTTTCTCATCTTCTTCTCTGCTATACTTCTGTATAAATCCCTTAGGGTATCCATTTTTTATTAGGTGCTTCTCGACGAAATCTAATTCTTCTTCGAACCCTTTTTGGTGAACATAGCTTTCTGGCTCTATCGTACAAAGTCCTCACTAAGCCACGTTTATAGCCTATGGGACAAAAGCTGTTACAGTGAAGATATTGTCCAGTCCAGGTTTCTTTTCTATAGATAGGCTTTTCGACCATGCCTTCGTTTGTTCTTTCTACATTCAGATCCAGGAAATTGAACTCATTATTATGTTCATATTCCATGGTGAATTTGACATTTGGATGGATCTCATTTAGGCGGTCATATAACACCGATGCATGATCCATATCGTTGCAAACAACAAATGTGTCATCAACATATCGGCGATAGTAGGTCGTTCCATTGATAGCAGAACTTAGTTGTGTCTGCTCAAGGTAGTCCATGTAGATATCATCCAGGATAGGTCGCAGAGGCGAACCCATCGCAACCCCATCGATTTGTCGATAGAGTTGATTGGTAGCAGAATTTTGATTTTGGTTAGTCATCTAATTCAGTGATCTGAACTCACTCAACAAATCTTAATCTCATAAACTCTAACTTAATGCAAAACTTACATACAAAATAACACATACACATATATATTTGCGATTGTACAGCTAAGAAAATGAATTCGCCGAAAAGAGACTCTTCGCTGATCTACGTGTTTTCTTTTCAATAAAATAATGTAATTTACAAAATAACATGCAATGACTGTGAGTCAAGTCAACTACATAGGTCAAACTAGTAGGTCAGGGGTAGTCAGATTATCGGAACATAAGAATTTAGCTAAGGTAAGGATGGTTGACCCCGAGAGGATAAACAATTTAGAAAAAAGCTCACCAATTGCAATGCATGCATTAACACACAACCACACAATAGGATGGGAGAGGGTTAAAATTCAAAAAAGTAATCTAGGTAGGTGGAGAGAGAGAGAGGTTGATTATTGAATCCTTGTTCATCGAGTCTACACCCAACACATGCAATAGGAATGACACATCACTCATACTTGAAATATGGAAAATACTACTAACAATCAAGTCAAGCGAAAATCAAGTGAAAAATAATGGAACTCAACGGAGGTTATCTCCTTCAATTATCTAGGAAACATCGTTTCAATCACAGCCAGAGTGACAGGACTTCCTCACCTACTGGATTTGCGTCACTAATCCTTATGAAAAACACGTTGGTACGATGCAACCATGAAGCTAAGCAAGGAAGAAAGATGACACACTATTTACAACGAAGCCTTTAATATCTCGAATCTACAGCGAGAAGGCTTAACACAAGTTCACATATACAGGTTTCGAATTACCCCTAGAGAAATTAGTCTCACTAAAATATTAGAACAGTGAACAGTGAATATAGTCCAACTCTCCTATGAGGGTTAGTAGTATGAGGCTTTCAGAAAAATTGGGTGTGTAACAATAAGGTGAATATCAGCATATTATATCACTGAAATACAATCGTAGTTAAAGGTTGAGTTCAAGTAAACTTCAATAAAGATAAAAAAATAATTTCGTATATGATGGTTCGTATTTGGCTGTTAAACAAACCTTTAATCGGGGTTATAACTCATCATTTATCTGTACCTTCATCTCAGTGAGTAACTGTGTTTCCTCTATAACTTGAAGTAAACGTCTGTCGATGTAAGCGCTAGTGAAATACAATGCAGGTGTAGAGTTCTATTCAACGGATAAGTTGCGGATAGGTCAGGTGTTTAGAGCCACACTTCAGCTAACTAATGGCTGATCGGTTTTCATCAGTGAAACTTAAGTTGCTTCAAGATCTCTACGTGCTTTGTGTGGTGATGAAAATGTTTACGTGGTGGTTTTCATTTCATGACTACATCAATATTCTAAAGTCACTGAATCCAGTCACCAGTAGTGTTGAGATTGAGTTTATTCACGTTTTAACACCTCCCACAACAGTAAATCAAGCGTCACCCTAGTAATCAAATAGAACTCATCTACAACTCACAGTTGACAGTTTTATCACTATTCCAGTGATAGTGATTTCATATTTTACAGTTAAGAGATTCGGTCCAATGGGAATAATAGCAATAATAACAAGAGTAGTCCTTTCTATCGCCTTTGGATATATTAAAGAAATGGACATTCATATATTTATTTGAGAGATAAATTTGGACTACCAAGTTGAAAATAAACTAAGTGACAATTATTAATTTCTAAGGCAGTTTTCTTTGGGAAAACTGAGATGCAGAATATAAGAGAAACAGAATTTGTCAAAAATTGTCATAGGGCTTTCTTATATTTTCATTACAAATAATGAAAAATATTTGGGATATCTGAAACAATGATCCCCTTCTATGCATAAAAATTAATGAAGGATGCAAAATGATCCAGACAAATATGTATTACTGAATTTTCTTATTCAGAAGTGAATATCACTCATTGGACGGACACTCAACAAAAATGGTGTAAACTGTGTGTGGCAAGGTATTCATTGTAAAACAACAATCCGCAATAATATTTTATATTTTTGTTTCCTTTGCTCTATCTTATTCCAAACGGTGATATGTGTATTTTCCAACAAGGGAAATTGACTGTAACACAAATGTGTGAGAGAAAGGGCACGTAGTGTAGGAGAGGTGTGAACAAGTGTGTGTAAAAGTGTACAATGCAGAGTATATATGAAAATGACTACCAACATTGGATTCTGATTGGTTGTAATGTCATGTGATAAACAGGTCACCCATTGTTTATTTAGTTAATGGACAGACAAAGCATATTGTGAGTTATAATGGAATATCGACCAATGTACACATAGCCAAATATGTCAGACTGTCAAAAACAAAGTAGACATCATGTGACTACATATCAAATTCTAGGCTATATTTGAAGTCACAAACTGGAATGAAATAGAGCTACAGTGATCACTTGTATTCGATGATCCATTCACCAGCCATGTTTCGTGATGAAATCGAAGTCGGAAGTAAGTGACGTGGGTTGGAGCCAACATTTGAGAGAGATAACCAATGTTATTAGTATTCATTCCTTTTGTTCCGAGTGGTGTATACCCATTCCAGACGAAATGGAATATGATAGGATAGATCCTATCATGGTGACCTGTGTCCAGGAGTACTGACAAGCACGTTTTCTCTTCACATGACCTCCTTCATTTCTCCATCAGACACACTTGACATGTGGATTCCCATTTTCAATGTAGTTGAAGATTGAACGATCAATTCATGCTTTTTTTTTAAACCAACTCTATATTTTGACGTTGAAAAGATACGGAATCCAAGTGCTGGGAATATGTGAAGTTAAATGGAACGGGAATGGACTCACCAAATTGTCAACAGGTGAGTCAGTGATCTACTCCGGTCACCCAGAAGATAACCACACGCACACCGAGGGCGTGGCTATCATGATGTCACCAACGACAACAAAGGCTCTGATGCAATGGGAGGCGATCTCGTCCAGGATAATCACCGTTAGATTCAACTCCAAAGAAAGGAAAGTGTCAATCATACAATGTTATGCACCCACAAACAACGCAGACCTCGAAAAGAAAGAAGAATTCTACAGGCAACTACAGGCAACAATGGACAATACTCCAGCTGGCGACATGAAAAAACTAATGGGAGACATGAACGCCAAGCTAGGACCAGACAACACAGGAAGGGAACTCATCATGGGTAGAGGAGCTCTCGGAGAAATGAATGAAAATGGAGAACTCTTCGCCGACTTCTGCGCCTTCAACGAACTAGTGATTGGTGGTAGTGTATACAAGCACAAAGATATCCACAAGGCTACATGGGTGTAACCAGATGGGCAAACCAAAAACCAAATCGACTTCATCTTAATGGTTCTCAAGGAGGTGCAGGCGCAGCCTACTGGACACAAAAGTAAGAAGAAGAGCAGACGTTGGTTCAGACCACTATCTCGTACAAGAGACAATCCAAATCAAATTAAAAGCTTTCAGGGAAACAGGAGCTGCAGATAGACCACAAGCCAAGTTCAACACTCAAAAGCTGAAGGACCAGGCTACAAAGGACATCTTCATTGCAAGCATAAAGGACAAAGCCGAGACACAAATCAACACCAGTGAAGAGGTCGGCGTCGAAAAGCACTGGAACAACTTGACAACGGTGTGGAGTCAAACCTGCATGGTAGTTCTAGGCATAAAGTAGAGACAGGACAAATAGTGGCTCACTACGGACACTTGGAAACTAATAGAAGAGAGAAAGATGGTGAAACAAAAGATTATCCAGTTCACCGATGAGCAACAAAAACAGGAGTTAAATGCAAGCTACAATACACTGAACAAAAGAGTGAAGAGAGTGCCAGGGAAGACAAAAGAAAATATTATGAAACCATGGCAAACGAAGCAGAACAAGCTGTAGGCAAGGGAGACCTCGCCACACTCTATCAAACAACTAGGCACCTTTCGGGCAAAAGTTCGACACAGATTAAGCCAATAAAGGACGACAATGGAAAGTCAATCACCAAATAGGTGGAACAGAGAAAGCACTGGGCTGAACACTTCAAAAGACTTCTAAATCGTCCGCCACCTACAACACGCCCAACAATGCCAACAACGGAAGCAGAACTACTAGTGAACATTGACCCCCCGATGAAATCAGAAGTCCTGAATGCCATCGAGATGCTAAAAGCTGGGAAAGCAGCAGGACCAGATGGAATCCCAGCAGAAACTTTGAAAATAGACCCAGAGACAACAGCGAATTTGATGACGCCACTGCTGGAGAAGGTGTGTGAAGAGGGCAAAGTACCCGAGGATTGGAAGAACGGATACTTATTCAAACTACCAAAGAAAGGAGACTTAAGTCAATGTAAAACTGGCGTGGAATTATGCTTCTGTCCATTCCAAGCAAGATACTAAGTCGCATCATCATCCTGGAGAGAATCAAACAAGCCCTAGATGAAAAACTTCGTCCGGAACAGGCCGGATTCAGGAGAAACAAATCATGTATTGATCAAATCGCCACTCTACGGATCATCATTGAACAATGCTTGGAATGGCAGTCACCTCTCTATCTCAACTACATCGACTTTGAAAAGGCCTTCGACAGCGTCGATAAAGTGGTGATTTGGCAACTACTTCGCTACTACGGGGTCCCATCGACAATTATACATCTCATCCAACAGTTATACGACAATGCTGCATGCCAAGTAATCCACAACGGGAAACTTACGGAAGCCTACGAAGTGAGGACGGGAGTGCGACAAGGCTGTCTACTATCACCAATGATCCTCCTGATTGCAGTAGACTGGATAATGCGACAGACAACGGCAACTAACGAGGGAACAAGCATAAAATGGACTCACACAAAAGACTTGGAGGATCTGGATTTCGCCGATGATATATGTCTGATTTCCCATAAACTGGAAGATATGCAAGTGAAAAGTAACAAGTTGGCAGAAGAAGCATCAAAGATAGGACTTCACGTGAACATAGATAAAACAGAGATGATGAAGATTCCTGGCCAACATCAACAGCAACAACAACAACAGACAACAATCAGCATAAGTGGCAAGAACCTGAAGGAACCAACCTCCTTCACCTACCTGGGAAGCATCGTCTCAACTACAGGCGGAACTGACGAGGATATCAAAGCCAGAATCGGAAAAACAAGACAAGCTTTCATTACCCTTAAGTCTGTGTGGAGGTCAACAGCACTCACCATCAAAAATAAGATCCGGATTTTCAACTCCAATGTAAAGTCAGTGCTACTATACGGATCAGAGACTTGGCGAGTCATAAAGAGCATCTCAAACAAGCTTCAGACCTTCATTAACAGCTGTCATCGCTCAATACTCAAGATCAGATGGCCGGCCAGAAAAGATCAGCAACAGGGATCTCTGGCAATGAGCGAACCAATCAGGAACCGATTGTGAAACAAATAGGCAGGAAGAAATGGAGATGGATTGGACATACTCTGAGGAAACCATCAAGTGACATCACTAGACAAGCCATCGCTCGATTGGATCTCGAAAGGGAGGCGGCGAGTTGGTCGTCAGTGCGAGGGTGACTTGGAGGAGGTCATGCGAGGAGGAGATGAAAGCATGTGGACATACCTGGAGCAGGGTGAAAAAGTTGTCAGAAAACCGAAGGCAATGGAGGTGGCAGCTGAAGCCCTATGTTCCTCTAGGAACTAAAGGATACAATAATAATGATAACGGATACTGCAGTCATCGTTCCAGCGTTCGCTGTCCGTTAGTAGACGGAGAAATACTTTCAGAAGTATTATTGTGATTTATTGTTATGACACTCATTCTGAGACCTGTGTTGAATCACCGAATGGTTGGCTCTATATTGGGGCAAGAATAAAGGGTTCTTGAGCCACCAATCTGTGTTCTGGTTTTTCGCGTTGGTTATTGCACAAAGTTGATGAAAGTCTTCTAAGGACAATATGAAGTCCAGTGTAGTTAGACCTGGACATTGACACCCGTTGATTCTTCACGCCAAATCCGAATGAAATGATGATCTATGGCATATGATGTGATGCAATATAGTTCCAACATAACTATGATCGAATCGCCCACTATCTATATCTTTCCAACATTTTCTTCAAGAATTGCAGAACAATATTTTGAAATGGAAATCAAAATGTGAGTGAGTTTATGTTTTATCAAAGAAAATGATTGTCTGAAAACAAAATAACTGATGGATAAAATTGCATGCATCACACTCGAAAAATGTTGGTGGTTCACTGTAATTGAAACAGCTATACACAAGACAAGTAGAGGATCTGAATTTTTCCGATGATCTGTGCCGTAACTATTGACAAGCACAAACGAACAAGTTGATAAGAGCTGCAACGAAGACAGGATTCAAGGTGAATTAGTGTAGCGAATATAGAAAACAGATTTCCAATAACCAGCTGCAGATTACCATCAACATCTGCCTTCCCAAGATACTAAAGAACAGGTGACCCACCAGAGAGGATAAGCAATGCAACAAGAAGCTGTGTCAATGCAGAAAACCAATCAACACCATATTGCTTAACTAAAGAACATTCAGAAGGAAGTGGAGATGAAGTATGTGTATAGTGATCAGACATTTCTGGTAACACCATTCACCATGAACGCCCTCGACTGCAGCGATAATGGTAATCGAAGTTCTGTGAATCGACCTCATGATAACACGAGAGAGCTAATGTGAACAAGGAATGGAAGCTTGCATACAGCCGTGGAGTTAGTCTTCAAGTCATTAGGTAACAGAAGTTGGTGTCAATGTTGTAAATGAGCCCTCTGTTTCACTGAGAACACAAACAATGTATAATAGTCTGTGACCTGTGATAATAGTTGTCACTGAACGTAGAAGAAGTTTATTGTATAAGTTACCTTGAAGTGCAGTAATTTAGTATTGTGGAATCAAAAATAACAATAGCTTCAACACTGTTATCGAGAGGCAACAGAAAGTCAAAGAGTGGTGAAATCTCCGAAATTGTTGTCATATCTGAATTATCAATCGAAGAAGCAGATATGCGACTGAGAAAACTTCAATTTGGATTTCATCTGGAATCACCATTAGTCAGAGAATCGCTGAAAACCAGGAATGATCAGATATTATTTTATCCTGCTTCAAGGCTTCACAGCAGTACACCCTTCGAATCCACGAGAAATCGTAGGCGGTTTCTGTGGCTGTGACTTCGTTCAAGAATTATGATAGAAAGTCGGGCTGACCGTATTTGATCATGTACTGAGAAAGCTGCCTACTAACACGAGTCATATTCCTGATTGTAGTGGACTGGATTATGCGGGAAATTGTGAATGAGACCAAGAAGACAGGCATACATTGGACCAAAGCGAATATGCGAGATGATTTGAACTTCAGTCCAATCATCCGTCGTTGATCATCATCAACTTTGAACCTTGTGCTCATTAAGTTGGCCGAAATCAGTCAATCAATCGAAATGATTGTCAGGGAAGTCAAATTGAATACATATCATATCATTGACAATGGAGTGAATGTATTTCTCGAGTAAGTCAATCCTAAGACTTATTGAGAGTATCTTTCTTACATAAGTAACATATATATGGATATACGTGTGTGTAGAACATGTGCACTGTGGTAGTAAGTAATTCCATATTAGCTTGTTTATTAGATGCATCACACAATGATACGTCTAACTAACAAACTAATATTCAATTGCATTCACTACATTCTGATGCACCATCACACTAAGCGATGAGCATAAAATGCATGAACTGCTGTAATTGGTGAGTGAGGACACTGAAACAAAAGTATAGTGCATAAGGTGATTTACGAATGATGATATTTGAATAATATGCATGGTCGCTTAATTCACTTATGTGAGTAGTATAGTGCGTGTGCGTATGCGATACAGTCAGATCAATATATATTGTAGTCTGGAAAGTGAAATACAAGATTTTGTGACAGGATTCCTCGAGGAATGACAAATTGAACATTGAAATCGTATTCTTCTGTAATTTTCTATCAGTTTGCAAAATGGATATTTGTGGTATGGTATTTGATTTTATTACAGTTATTGTCTGATTCGTTCCACATACTTCGACAGTTTTCTTTATTCCACTTTTTGGAAGCCGCCATGGAATATGTTCATGGTGGCTCAAAAATAACAAAATAGATAATTCGGTGGTTTTCTACTTGCCTACAATGAGATAGATAATCCCACCTTGTACAAACCAGTCACCATGTATAGACTACTTGCACTTAAGAAGGCGTCAAAGATCTACACTACTGTGATATCAATCAAATTTGGTCCTCTGGTATCTGCTCCTGTGAAGAGATGACGGGGCACACAGTAACCACTCCATATATGGTAATAAGATCTCACAATGTAAAGCGTAGCCGAATTATAGATACTTCAGTGTGTCTGATCTCACTCATGATTTTCGTTTGTTTGTATCACTGAGTGAATGCCTTTCCATTTTCTCTTATCCTGTTACTGATGAGTTATAAGTCGAATAAAAATGAGCAGTGTACGACTGTTTACGACTTACTCGTCGGCTCTCACTCTCTGTCTGTCTCCTCTAACCGATAAAATATTAGTCCATAACAATAAGACTTCAAATGTTTATCATCAACACCGGTGATAGAATTCATTCATTGCCTGCCTCCTCGAGCGGAACACTGATCAACTTTTCAACATAATATTTCCAAACGATTGAGAGCCTGAAATTCTATCCGGCTCCACTACTTTACGCGAGATTTCGGTTCATCTTCACATTATATTTTCCATACTATACTTAGGTGATGCGAATCCTGCGTCTGCAAGTCTTCTTTGGGATATAATGACTAAACGAAAATATCTATTACATTGATACTTATTCTCTTTCATTATGATGGTGTAGTATGTCACAAACATGACTGAAAATACCAAAATCTTCCATTTTGACATAAAAATTTACTACCCAAGTATTCGTATTTTTGTCTAAAGTTACTGTCAATGTTGTGTACAACAGTGCGTGTGTTCAATATGTGTTGCGAAATGTCCCTTTACAGTTTTCATGTGAGGGTCAATGAAGAATATATATTGTGGTGAATATATTTCACCATCGTATTCTTGTCTACAATATTTGACAATCAATGAATGAATGAGTGAGTTATCAAATGCTGCACAGCATAAGCTATATGGACGATATGAGCGTGGGTTAAATTGATCTCATGGCTCGCTTATTGACTGTGTTATGGTTTTCTGTAGTCTTGCTAGACGTACAGAAGCTATTTGCATGCTAAATTGGTTGGCAGGGATAACGATTTCATTGAATTTGGTGGCTGCTGGCTTCGTTTATAGGGGCCTATTGTCACTATAGCGTCGCTATGCGTGCTACTTTTGCATATAACAATAAGTTTGACAGGTCTCGTATGCGAGATGGGTTCTATTGAGCTTGTCTATGCAGTGCTTAATTGATTGACACGATCAGTGGTCGGTTCAACAGTGCTTACCTATGTATTGCTATGTATACAAACGGTGAGAATGGTCCACCGAGAGAGAGGGCCCTCGAGTGGTTGCGCCACAGGTTGATCCTGCATGCCGTTCTCGTCTCGCAATAGGCAAGGATGCGTGTGTTTGGTTCTCCTGAAAACCAATATCCAGTCAATGGGTGTATCGTGGTGTGAATAAACTGGCTGATCCTGCCAGTAGTCATATGCTTGTCTCAGAGATTAGGCCATGCATGTCTAAGTACATACCTTAAAACGATGAAACGGCGAATGGCTCGTTAAATCAGCTATGACTCCTTAGATCATATATGCTACATGGATAACTGTAGTAATTCTAGAGCTAATACATGCAATTATGCCCTGAAGCGCAAGCGAACGGGTGCATTTATTAGAACAGAACAAACCGAGGGCAGTTTCGGCTGTCTCTGTTGGATTCTGTGATGACTCTGCCTACCATGATAATAACGGGTAACGGGGAATCAGGGTTCGATTCCGGAGAGGGAGCCTGAGAAATGGCTACCACATCCAAAGAGGGCAGCAGGCGCGAAAATTACCCACTCCCGGCACGGGGAGGTAGTGACGAAAAATACGAATACGGGACTCAATTGAGGCTCCGTAATTCGAATGAGTACAATATAAATCCTTTACCGAGGACCAATTGGAGGGCAAGTCTGGCTCCAGCACCCGCGGTAACTCCAGATCCAAAAGCGTATATTAAAGTTGCAGCAGTTAAAAACCTCGTAGTTCAACCTGGGTTGTACGGTCGCATTTCGTGCACTAATTTTACTGACACAACGCTCACAGTGAACAAGTTGGTGAATTCACTTAGTAAAGCCTCAAGTCTTTTCACTTCATTGAAATCTATGCGAATCTACTAACAAGGCCACAGCAGTTGAATATCTTCTCCTGTGATGGCCAAGATGTTCCGTTACAGGAGGTATTAGGAAATGACCACCCTTTACACATGTGCATCTGAAAAATCTAGAGAATGGTCGAGTCTTGTTGTCTATCATGTGTGATGTGTCCAAAGCTCACTTGGTGTTAAACAAAAGGCCTGAAGCAAAGCAAGTGTTCACAGAGTCAACACTCAGTGTGAAAGATACTCGTTAATTCAATCGTAGAACAGTACAGTAAGCCATCTGCTCCACAATCACTCAAACATTAAATACACAAATCCTCGATTTCCAAGTTTCTACTTCTTATTTCAATTGATGTAAATTGTTTAATACATTCAAGGCTGGATGTGTTTTGTGAGCAATGGGGGAAAGTTCATCACACGGATGTTAACTGAGAAGAAGTAGAAGTAAGAAATACTTATCAATTACGGAAGATATTGAGTAATACAAAGCGACGTTTAACACCTGTTTGTTACAATGAATTTGTAAAAAAACGAGGCGAAGATGAATACGAAGGAAGAGGGAAGTAAATGACGTGGTGATGTGTAAAATCAGCTATTCATCATTTTATCCATGAAAACTGTAGGGTGATCATTCTTACTGTACTATTCTGTGCTAGCACTTCGATTAATTTGTGTCTATTAGTCCTCCTTCATTTTCAACAGCCCGAGATATATTTTTAGGACCCATGTCCCAGTTGAGGAGGAATGCAGCGATCGCACTTTATTATTGGTGATGATGATAATCATTTGAAGTCTGATTGTTATGGACTACAAATCTGCTGCATAGTGGAAAGGTACAGAGAGTCAGAGATGACAAGTTAGTCGTGAAACAGTCTTTTACTTCTCATTTTTGTTCTGTTTATCAATCGCCAGAAACACGATGTGAGAAAATGGAGAGACATTCAGCCAGTGATACAAACAAATGAAAATCATGAGTGTGATCAGACACACTGAAGTCTGGTTAGTATTGTTCCCCCTTTCCATGAGAGAACTTGTTAATATATATGAAGTGGTTGTTACGCCTCCCGTCATCTCTTCACGATGGCCGATATCAGAGTACCAAGTTTGTTTAATGTCACAATAGTGTGGCTATTTGACGCTTTGTTTACAGTAAGTCGTCTGTACATGGTGATTGGTTTGTTCAAACTGAGATCATCTATCTCATTGTAGGCAAGTAGAAAACCACCGAATAATCTATTTTGTTAACTTTTAGCCACCATGAACATAATTGCATGGTGGCTTGCAAAAAATGATAAAGAAAACTCACAGGCTGTAGGATGAAGAAGCAGTCATTACCTGTAATAAAACCAACTACCATACCACAAATGTCCATTTTGCAAAAATGATAGAAAATTACAAGGAAACACGATTTCAATGTGAAATTCGTCATTTTTAGAAGAATCCTGTCACAGAATCTTCTAATTCACCTCTCTCGATACAATATATACCGGTGAGACTGTATCGCATACGCACACGCACTATACTACTTATATAAGTGAAAAAAGCGACCAAGCATATCATTCAAATATCATCACTCGTAAATCACCTTATGCAGTATACTTTTGTTACAGTGTCTTCACTCATCAATTACAAAAGTTCATGCATTTTAAGCTCATCGATTGGTGTGATCATGCACCAGGAGGTAGGAAATGCAATTGCATATTAGTTTGTTTATTAAATGTGTCACTGTATGATGCATCTAATAAACAAGCTAATATGGAATTACTTACTAACACAGTGCCCAAGTTTTACACATACATTAATGTTTGTTACGGAAGAAAGGCACTTTCAATAATTATCAGGAGTGACTCATTTGAGAAATACATTCACTCCATTGTCAATGACATGACATGTATTGAGTTTGATTTCTCTGAGAATCATTTCGATTGATTGACTGATTTCGGCCAACTTAATAAACACAGGGTTCAAGGTTGATGATGATCAACGACGGATGATTGGACTGAAGTTCAAATCATCTCGTGTATTCTCATTGGTTCAATGTGTGCCTGTCTTCTTGGTCTCATTCTCAATTTTGTCGCATAATCCAGTCCACTACAATCAGGAATATCGCTCTTGATATTGGGCAGCCTTTTCGGTACCTGATCAAATACGACGAGCCCGGCTTTCTATCATAATTCTCGAACGAAGTCGCAACCTCAAAACCGCCTACAATTTCTCGTGGATTCTACGGGTGTAGTGCAGAAAAGCCTTGAAGCAGAATAGAATAATTTCTAGTAATCTTTGTTTGTCAGTGATTCTTTGACTAATGGTGGTTCGAGGTGAAATCCAACTTGAAGTTCACAACAAGTGATGGTTTTTTTATTGTGTTCATTGCAGGTTGATTTCCCACCGTATTTCTTTGCAGGTATGTGATTCTCAGCATATGATCTCGGCCGATCAAATTTTGCCAGCCTACCATAGATATCGTGTGTGCGTGTAAATGGCATAAGCAACAAGAATCGATTGTTCAACAGTCATCTCTATTAGTCATTGTTATTTGATACATCGTCACGATAACAATTTCGTAAGGGCTTCAGACCATCTTCAACACCTGTCTTTACTTGATCCAGACTGAAGATAAGACAACCAGAATGAATGACCAACAAGGACGTCAAGCAAAAATCAACCTTATAAAACAGCTTCAGAGAAGAGAGTGAAGTGGATCTGTGCCGACGAAGCTCTAAATTCCATTTGGAATCCAATGGGAAGAAAAGTAGGAAGTCACAAACCAAATTTAAATGAATTTAAAGGTCATTGAGAAGATAACAAATGCATACAAGAATATGTAAGGCTGTATATCTCTTTCCTTTGAGAATTTCTCAGTGGTCATCCGTCAAAGAGTGCGGTTCACAATGAAACATTCTAGGAGAGTAGTGAAAGACTGATGAAGCATATTGTCATGGAGGACATAACAATGAGATGCTTATTAAATACAACTAACACACCTCTATCAAATATAAATTTCCGATTATATCTACCCTTTCAACTTCACATAACATTTCTTTGTTCAAATCCCTCATAAATTTCTGTCAACATTTTATTTGCGCATTAGGCGAAATTCTGAAATTAATCCTAATTTTCATTGATAACCAAAATGTATCGGCGAAATTTCAATCTGATATCATTTGGCCTGATGAATATCCTCCTTGTGAGCACTTTATACCTTTAACATTGAAACACACAGATTGACCAAACCGAAAAAGTCAGTCGACGTCGACACGTAGGCTTACAAAATGGGCAGCCCAAAGACGCCTGAAGAATAAACTGACGTCATTTGATTAGTAATGACTTCTAGTGGAATTCAGAATGTGTATTTTCATCTATAATAAGCTGTAAAACACAATGAAGCCATGAGTGCCTGGGGACACCGTGGTGAGGTCTCTCGCCGACCATGCACATGAAAGTGACAAGTTCTCCTCATATGATTCCTAGATAGAATTTATCGTGAAACAACATCAGTAAGGTAATTCTTGAAAACCAGTGACCATCGAAGAGTTAATTCATTCTTCTTCTTCAGAGATTTCTCCACAATACGCAACTGTAATACGAAAGGCATTCTAGGCATTCTAGATGTCAAGTCACAAACTAGAATGAAACAGAGCTACAGTGATCACTTGTATTCCATGATCCATTCACCAGCCATGTTTCCTGATGAAATCGAATTTGGAAGTGAATCGCGCGCGTTGGAGTCAACATTTGAGAGAGATAACCAATGTTATTAGTATTCATTCCTTTTGTTCCGAGTGGTGTATACCCATTCCAGACGAAATGGAATATGATAGGATAGATCCCATCATGGTGACCTGTGTCCACGAGTACTGACAAGCACGTTTTCTCTTCACATGACCTCCTTCATTTCTCCATCAGACATATCTGACTTGTGGATTCCCATTGATTCTTCGCACCACTGTTTACTTCTTATTTGTCTATACCACGTACAGTCTCTATCCACCTATCTATTTATCTATCCTTGATCAAATTTCATAACCTTCCACTGTTTCGTTGAATGGTGGGTTCCACGCCTGTTCTTTCTTCTTGAAGGTCTCCTTCTTTCTCACCTTTCATGACAACATATTTGACTTTTATTGTCGAACCGTAGCACGTTGTTCTGGAGGTCTCGTTTTTAATGAATTCTACATGTCTCTGCATCGTATTGAACGCCAATTTTGAGCACCTTTCCATATCATTTCAATAAGTTGACTGCTGAAGACTTTCACATATATTTCATAGTAATGGTCTGTGTCCTGATTTCTGGATCCTCTCTTTGTTATCATCATCCCAGCCAACTGTGTTTGAAACGATGATTTCATGTTTAGGTAGGTGAATTTAAGAGGGTTCTGAGAAGTTAGTTCCCATTAATATGAACTTGTTTGTCTCGTCGCCTCAACCGTTGGCATGAATGACATCATCATATCAACTCCTTACGTTACTCCAAATACACCAGTGACCAGTAGGTTACGATGTGCTCTGTATTTGTCCTCATAAAACCAGTAATGAATCAGACTTGAGAAAATATATGGCGACTCACTCCTCATTGTTGAAATGGCTGTCAAATGCTTTCTCCCTCACGAAATATATAACCCTGAGTCATATGAGGCATATATGCACCGTTAAGTACCTCGAAAACACCGTGGTGAGGTCTCTCGCCGACCATGCACATGGTCCATGAATTAATGCCATTTACACGCACACACGATATCTATGGTAGGCTGGCAAAATTTGATCGGCCGAGATCATATGCTGAGAATCACATACCTGCAAAGAAATACGGTGGGGAATCAACCTGCAATCAACACAATAAAAAAACCATCACTTGTTGTGAACTTCAAGTTGGATTTCACCTCGAATCACCATTAGTCACAGAACCATTGAGAATCAAAGATTATTAGATATTATTTTATTCTGCTTCAAGGCTTTTCTGCACTACACCCGTAGAATCCACGAGAAATTGTAGGCGGTTTTGAGGTTGCGACTTCGTTCGAGAATTATGATAGAAAGCCGGGCTCGTCGTATTTGATCATGTACCGAAAAGGCTGCCTAATATCACGAGTGATATTCCTGATTGTAGTGGACTGGATTATGCGACAAAATTGAGAATGAGACCAAGAAGACAGGCATACATTGAACCAATGAGAATACGCGAGATGACTTGAACTTCAGTCCCATCATCCGTCGTTGATCATCATCAACTTTGAACCCTGTGTTTATTAAGTTGGCCGAAATCAGTCAATCAATCGAAATGATTCTCAGAGAAATCAAATTCAATACATGTCATGTTATTGACAATGGAGTGAATGTATTTCTCAAGTGAGTCACTCCTGAGAATTAATGAAATTGGCTTTCTTCTCTAACTCACATTAATATATGTGTAAAACTTGGGCACTGTGTTAGTAAGTAATTCCATATTAGCTTGTTTATTAGATGCATCATACAGTGACACATTTAATAAACAAACTAATATGCAATTGCATTTCCTACCTCCTGGTGCATGATCACACCAATCGATGAGCTTAAAATGCATGAACTTTTGTAATTGATGAGTGAAGACACTGTAACAAAAGTATAGTGCATAAGGTGATTTACGAGTGATGATATTTGAATGATATGCTTGGTCGCTTTTTTCACTTATATAAGTAGTATAGTGCGTGTGCGTATGCGATACAGTCTCACCGGTATATATTGTATCGAGAAAGGTGAATTAGAAGATTTTGTGACAGGATTCTTCTAAAAATGACGAATTTCACATTGAAATCGTGTTTCCTTGTAATTTTCTATCATTTTTGCAAAATGGACATTTGTGGTATGGTAGTTGGTTTTATTACAGGTAATGACTGCTTCTTCCTCCTACAGACTTCGAGAACTGTGTATCAATTTTTGCAAGCCGCCATGCAATTATGTTCATGGTGGCTCAAAAATAACAAAATAGATTATTCGGTGGTTTTCTACTTGCCTACAATGAGATAGATGATCTCACTTTGAACAAACCAATCACCATGTATAGACGACTTACTGTAAACAAAGCGTCAGATAACCACACTATTGTGACAGTAGACAAACTTGGTACTCTGATATCGGCCATCGTGAAGAGATGACGGGAGGCGTAACAACCACTTCATATATATTAACAAGTTCTCTCATGGAAAGGGGGAACAATACTAACCAGACTTCAGTGTGTCTGATCACACTCATGATTTTCATTTGTTTGTATCACTGGCTGAATGTCTCTCCATTTTCTCACATCGTGTTTCTGGCGATTGATAAACAGAACAAAAATGAGCAGTGAAAGACTGTTTCACGACTAACTTGTCATCTCTAACTCTCTGTAACTTTCCACTATGCAGCAGATTTGTAGTCCATAACAATCAGACTTCAAATGATTATCATCATCACCAATAATAAAGTGCGATCGCTGCGTTCCTCCTCAACTGGGACATAGGTCCTAAAAATATATCTCGGGCTGTTGAAAATGAAGGAGGACTAATAGACACAAATTAATCGAAGTGCTAGCACAGAATAGTACAGTAAGAATGATCACCCTACAATTTTCATGGATAAAATGATGAATAGCTGATTTTACACATCACCACGTCATTTACTTCCCTCTTCCTTCGTATTCATCTTCGCCTCGTTTTTTTACAAATTCATTGTAACAAACAGGTGTTAAACGTCGCTTTGTATTACTCAATATCTTCCGTAATTGATAAGTATTTCTTACTTCTACTTCTTCTCAGTTAACATCCGTGTGATGAACTTTCCCCCATTGCTCACAAAACACATCCAGCCTTGAATGTATTAAACAATTTACATCAATTGAAATAAGAAGTAGAAACTTGGAAATCGAGGATTTGTGTATTTAATGTTTGAGTGATTGTGGAGCAGATGGCTTACTGTACTGTTCTACGATTGAATTAACGAGTATCTTTCACACTGAGTGTTGACTCTGTGAACACTTGCTTTGCTTCAGGCCTTTTGTTTAACACCAAGTGAGCTTTGGACACATCACACATGATAGACAACAAGACTCGACCATTCTCTAGATTTTTCAGATGCACATGTGTAAAGGGTGGTCATTTCCTAATACCTCCTGTAACGGAACATCTTGGCCATCACAGGAGAAGATATTCAACTACTGTGGCCTTGTTAGTAGATTCGCATAGATTTCAATGAAGTGAAAAGACTTGAGGCTTTACTAAGTGAATTCACCAACTTGTTCACTGTGAGCGTTGTGTCAGTAAAATTAGTGCACGAAATGCGACCGTACAACCCAGGTTGAACTACGAGGTTTTTAACTGCTGCAACTTTAATATACGCTTTTGGATCTGGAGTTACCGCGGGTGCTGGAGCCAGACTTGCCCTCCAATTGGTCCTCGGTAAAGGATTTATATTGTACTCATTCGAATTACGGAGCCTCAATTGAGTCCCGTATTCGTATTTTTCGTCACTACCTCCCCGTGCCGGGAGTGGGTAATTTTCGCGCCTGCTGCCCTCTTTGGATGTGGTAGCCATTTCTCAGGCTCCCTCTCCGGAATCGAACCCTGATTCCCCGTTACCCGTTATTATCATGGTAGGCAGAGTCATCACAGAATCCAACAGAGACAGCCGAAACTGCCCTCGGTTTGTTCTGTTCTAATAAATGCACCCGTTCGCTTGCGCTTCAAGGCATAATTGCATGTATTAGCTCTAGAATTACTACAGTTATCCATGTAGCATATATGATCTAAGGAGTCATAGCTGATTTAACGAGCCATTCGCCGTTTCATCGTTTTAAGGTATGTACTTAGACATGCATGGCCTAATCTCTGAGACAAGCATATGACTACTGGCAGGATCAGCCAGTTTATTCACACCACGATACACCCATTGACTGGATATTGGTTTTCAGGAGAACCAAACACACGCATCCTTGCCTATTGCGAGACGAGAACGGCATGCAGGATCAACCTGTGGCGCAACCACTCGAGGGCCCTCTCTCTCGGTGGACCATTCTCACCGTTTGTATACATAGCAATACATAGGTAAGCACTGTTGAACCGACCACTGATCGTGTCAATCAATTAAGCACTGCATAGACAAGCTCAATAGAACCCATCTCGCATACGAGACCTGTCAAACTTATTGTTATATGCAAAAGTAGCACGCATAGCGACGCTATAGTGACAATAGGCCCCTATAAACGAAGCCAGCAGCCACCAAATTCAATGAAATCGTTATCCCTGCCAACCAATTTAGCATGCAAATAGCTTCTGTACGTCTAGCAAGACTACAGAAAACCATAACACAGTCAATAAGCGAGCCATGAGATCAATTTAACCCACGCTCATATCGTCCATATAGCTTATGCTGTGCAGCATTTGATAACTCACTCATTCATTCATTGATTGTCAAATATTGTAGACAAGAATACGATGGTGAAATATATTCACCACAATATATATTCTTCATTGACCCTCACATGAAAACTGTAAAGGGACATTTCGCAACACATATTGAACACACGCACTGTTGTACACAACATTGACAGTAACTTTAGACAAAAATACGAATACTTGGGTAGTAAATTTTTATGTCAAAATGGAAGATTTTGGTATTTTCAGTCATGTTTGTGACATACTACACCATCATAATGAAAGAGAATAAGTATCAATGTAATAGATATTTTCGTTTAGTCATTATATCCCAAAGAAGACTTGCAGACGCAGGATTCGCATCACCTAAGTATAGTATGGAAAATATAATGTGAAGATGAACCGAAATCTCGCGTAAAGTAGTGGAGCCGGATAGAATTTCAGGCTCTCAATCGTTTGGAAATATTATGTTGAAAAGTTGATCAGTGTTCCGCCCGAGTCTGCATTTGCCTTGGCGTCTGATTTAGTTCTCAGTTTCGCATATCCTTTTGAGGTGTTAAAGTCAGCCAATGAATTATAATAATCACTATAATTCTACCCAGATGGATGAGTGGCTTTCTGAAATCAAGTGTTCTCGTTCTTAGGAGACAATATTATCTGGTAGGTACTCTCTATCGGGTTTTTTTAATTCCATACACATGCTGACATTCGAACACACTTCACTGATGTATTTATTAGAAGAAATGAGTATCGTCATTATTAATCATGACTAGCTACATCATTACGAAAATTTTTTCGTTAATTTTAGCCAGTACATCTCACGTAACTTCTGATAAGAATAATCCAGTCGAAAATTGATTGTCATTATGATGACATTTATAAAAAAGGCATCATTATCAGTCTCCTCAGTGTGTGTGTGTCTGATGCATGTCAATTTTCTTCCATATATGTCTTGATCGATAGGACCTTGGATACTTCGTTCCCATAGGTTACTGTTACCGATTCTTTGTGGCCATTTGAACTTCTATATTGAGCGAAAGAAGTTGTTGATAAAAGCTTGAAACCGAATATTGAAAATGTTTTTCGTTACACTCTTATCAAGTTTCTACTCCATATATGAGAATGTCTCCTTCTTTCTCACCTTTCATGACAACATATTTGACTTTTATTGTCGAACCGTAGCACGTTGTTCTGGAGGTCTCGTATTTAGTGAATTCGACATGTCTCTGCATCGTATTGAACGCCAATTTTGAGCACCTTTCCATATCATTTCAATAAGTTGACTGCTGAAGACTTTCACATATATTTCATAGTAATGGTCTGTGTCCTGATTTCTGGATCCTCTCTTTGTTATCATCATCCCAGCCAACTGTGTTTGAAACGATGATTTCATGTTTAGGTAGGTGAATTTAAGAGGGTTCTGAGAAGTTAGTTCCCATTAATATGAACTTGTTTGTCTCGTCGCCTCAACCGTTGGCATGAATGACATCATCATATCAACTCCTTACGTTACTCCAAATACACCAGTGACCAGTAGGTTATGATGTGCTCTGTATTTGTCCTCATAAAACCAGTAATGAATCAGACTTGAGAAAATAGATGGCGACTCACTCCTCATTGTTGAAATGGCTGTCAAATGCTTTCTCCCTCACGAAATATCTAACCCTGAGTCATATGAGGCATATATGCACCGTTAAGTACCTCGAAAACACCGTGGTGAGGTCTCTCGCCGACCATGCACATGGTCCATGAATTAATGCCATTTACACGCACACACGATATCTATGGTAGGCTGGCAAAATTTGATCGGCCGAGATCATATGCTGAGAATCACATACCTGCAAAGAAATACGGTGGGGAATCAACCTGCAATCAACACAATAAAAAAACCATCACTTGTTGTGAACTTCAAGTTGGATTTCACCTCGAACCACCATTAGTCAAAGAATCACTGACAAACAAAGATTACTAGAAATTATTCTATTCTGCTTCAAGGCTTTTCTGCACTTCACCCGTAGAATCCACGAGAAATTGTAGGCGGTTTCTGTGGCTGTGACTTCGTTCGAGAATTATGATAGAAAGCCGGGCTCGTCGTATTTGATCAGGTACCGAAAAGGCTGCCCAATATCACGAGCGATATTCCTGATTGTAGTGGACTGGATTATGCGACAAAATTGAGAATGAGACCAAGAAGACAGGCACACATTGAACCAATGAGAATACACGAGATGATTTGAACTTCAGTCCAATCATCCGTCGTTGATCATCATCAACCTTGAACCCTGTGTTTATTAAGTTGGCCGAAATCAGTCAATCAATCGAAATGATTCTCAGAGAAATCAAACTCAATACATGTCATGTCATTGACAATGCAGTGAATGTATTTCTCAAGTGAGTCACTCCTGAGAAATAATGAAAGTGGCTTTCTTCTCTAACTCACATTAATATATGTGTAAAACTTGGGCACTGTGTTAGTAAGTAATTCCATATTAGCTAGTTTATTAGATGCATCATACAGTGATACGTCTAATAAACAAACTAATATGCAATTGCATTTCCTACCTCCTGGTGCATGATCACACCAATCGATGAGCTTAAAATGCATGAACTTTTGTAATTGATGAGTGAAGACACTGTAACAAAAGTATACTGCATAAGGTGATTTACGAGTGATGATATTTGAATGATATGCATGGTCGCTTTTTTCACTTATATAAGTAGTATAGTGCGTGTGCGTATGCGATACAGTCTCACCGGTATATATTGTATCGAGAAAGGTGAATTAGAAGATTCTGTGACAGGATTCTTCTAAAAATGACGAATTTCACATTGAAATCGTGTTTCCTTGTAATTTTCTATCATTTTTGCAAAATGGACATTTGTGGTATGGTAGTTGGTTTTATTACAGGTAATGACTGCTTCTTCATCCTACAGCCTGTGAGGTTTCTTTATCATTTTTTGCAAGCCGCCATGCAATTATGTTCATGGTGGCTCAAAAATAACAAAATAGATTATTCGGTGGTTTTCTACTTGCCTGCAATATGATAAATAGTCTCACTGTGAGTAGAATGAGAATTCTCCATTTAGTCACATGAAAAAGAGACTCTTTCCGGGGAGTTCATTCACATAGCTGTAGAATCGAATTTATAAAATATTATTTGTGTGCGTGCATGAGGTTTGTCAAAATTATTGATAATTGATCAGGTAATAGAAGAATGATCTAATTTAGAAAAAAAGTTAATTGGACAGCTACTAAAGTAAGATTGAGTTAGTAAGTTAGATGACGTAATATAGTTGACTAAAATGTTTTAACTACGGCCAGGGTAGCAACAGAGGTAATTACGGATAGAGACTAAGTAGAAGTGGAGTAGATAATAAAGCCATTTAAGTAAATTAAATATTCAAGTGTTGGTTTGTAGGGATTTGATTGATTTCAGGATTTCATCATGAGCTGACATTAGTTAGAGAACCATTGGAAAACCTGGGAGTACTGGACAGCTGTTTCGTCAGCTCATGATGAAATCCTGAAATCAATCAAATCCCTACAAACCAACACTTGAATACCAATAAGATGCTCACTGGCGACTGGCCCTATTCAGGTAGGTAGTTACCTGGGTTCCAGTGGGAAGTCGTGACCAGTAGGGTGCAGCTGGTCGGGTGTGAGGACAAATACTCGCCGAAGACATTGGCTAGCGGTCGCGCTATGTCGTGAAATGGCAGAAGTTAGAATTCAAGGACCATTGGATCGGGTCCCAGTGGCTTAATGGTATACGAGCTCGCCTTGTAACCGGAAGGTCCTGGGTTCGAATCCCGGTGGGTGCGTACTGCTGAAGAGTCCCAAACTAGGACGAAACAGCTGTCCAGTACTCCCAAGTTTTCCAATGGTTCTCTAACTAATGTCAGCTCATGATGAAATCCTAAATTAAATATTCCCATAATTTATTCAGAACAAAATATTTAGAGCGAACAATTGTTTTCAATAAATTCTTCTTCAGGCTCTACAATCATAAATCCATTAATGTAAGCATACAATAGCCAGTAAAGGCGAATTAGAATCATATGAGAAAGTGTATTGTGGAACAAGTATAAGATGGGATGAAACAATAGTCATATAGTCGTATAGTTTTTTAATATGCGTGGTCAATAACAACATGGGACAGAATGAGATGAAATAATTTAATTTAATGATGTATATATATATAGTTAACAGAAAATACAGGTTTCAAGAGTGAGTGTAATCAGGGTGTGTGAGGCAATATGAAAATAAACCAACGAATGGGGCGGTCTAGACTTAAGTTCAAGGTTGAAAATAACAACAATAAGAATGATTGTAAAATAATAACGATGATATGGTGTAAAATTAAAATTAAATGTACTATTGGTGAATGATTGTCAAATAATAATAATGAATATAATGAAGCTGAATGAACAGGATTTTGTAAATACGATAGTAAGTTAGAAAAGCACTATTTAAACCTAAGGTAATAAAATCATAAGAAAGGTCATGAAATCATAAAAGTCGAAAATGAACGTTTGTCAATGAAACAGAGGAATAGAAGAAGGAAAAGAAAAGAAAATCGTGAAAGAAATTTATAGTGTTAATGGAGGATTTGTTGGCTTTATTGTAGGCCAAGGTAAACATAGAGGTTGAACATACTTCTTCTGTGTGCAGAGGGATGGTCTTCTGGTATTAATTGCAACTGCTTCAGCTACTGATAGAAGACGTAGTCGAGCTCCTCTAGATAAATTACTAGGAACGCGGTAAATAACTGAGAACGCTTGGTCAAGTTTTATCGGGTGTCCAGTATCTACCAAGTGGGCTAAGACTGCACTATTTATGCCTTTGGTTACTCCTTTACTCAACCATACAGGTACATGTTCACGTGCGCGCATGGATAAAGCCCTCTGAGTACGGCCAATATAACTAGCTCCACATGAGCAGTTGAATTCGTAGATGCACATTGATGAGGCCATCTTTGGTAATTTATCCTTTACTTGCTGTGTGAGTACTGGTTTAGTTGAGAAGTTTAGTACCAATTTAGCTGCGGGAAATGTTCTATCTATTGCTCTATTGAGTCGATACTTTAGAATATCAGCTGCAATTTCCCCTTTGCAACTTAACTTAAGATACAAAGGTTTCTTGTCTACGGTATCCACCTTTACCCTGTCTATAGGTATTGACATATACTTTCTTAGGAAGCTCTGTGGATATCCATTCTCTTGCAGTGTGAGTTTTAGTTTATGCATTTCTTCCTCAATGCATTCCTCTGAGCATATTCGTTTTATTCTGTAGCTAAGACACTTAACTAAGTTTCTTTTATGCTGAATCGGTGTGAAACTATGGAAATGGGTGTACTGACCCGTCCAAGTTTTCTTTCTAAATAATTTCCTTTGTAGATATCCATCTGTCTTCATGGTAAGTAGGACGTCTAGGAAAGGTAAACTGTTATTGTCTTCTTCTTCACATGTAAACTGAATAGTTGGGTGAGCACTATTAACGGTATTCAGAAGCTCTTGTTTATTAAGATTTCTATTACAAACGATAAACGTATCATCTACGTATCGACAATAATAGTCAAGCCCTTTAATCGTGTCTTTGAGTGGACCATTTTCAAGCTTTGCCAGGAAAATATCCGCTAGCAAAGGGCCCAAAGGTGATCCCATGGCTATCCCATCAACTTGTCTATAAAAACCATTATTGAACATAAACTGAACATTCAAAGTGCATTTCAATAATAATTCTTTGACCTTTTCGGGTGGGATTCCTACATCTATTTTCTTTTCTATCAGCTGGTCACATATGTAGTTGACTGTTTCAAGCAGTGGGACATTGGTGAATAATGATGCTACATCCAGTGACATCATTTTCTTTCCCTTTACATTCAAGCTTTTGGTAGTTTCCACAAAGCTGAATACGTCTTTTACACTGAATTTCACAACTTCGCGATCTAGTGGTTCTAGTGCCTTTACCAACCACTTAGCTGTAGAATGATAAGGGGATTGGCACATATCTAAGATGGGACGTAGTGGTACTCCCGGCTTATGGACTTTCGGTAAACCATAAAGTCTTGGTGTGTGCGTACCTGAGGGTTTCAATTCCTCGAGTGTTTCTTTAGGAATCAGACTACTCTCAACTAATCATTTTAGTGTCTTAGCCATTTGGCGTTCGGTTGCCTCCGTTGTGTCTTTACAACTGCTTAGCTTTTGAAATTTCGTATGGTCGTTTAGAATGATATTCATTTTGTCTAAATAATCGCTCTTGTCCATGATAACTGTGCCAGATCCTTTATCAGGTCTAGTTATTATCAGATTTTCGTTCTTTTTGAGGTCACGTAATGCCTCTCGGTGTTTCTTTGTAAGTAGCGGATATTTTCCTGGCAAAGCTTGAAAATGGTCCACTCAAAGACACGATTAAAGGGCTTGACTATTATTGTCGATACGTAGATGATACGTTTATCGTTTGTAATAGAAATCTTAATAAACAAGAGCTTCTGAATACCGTTAATAGTGCTCACCCAACTATTCAGTTTACATGTGAAGAAGAAGACAATAACAGTTTACCTTTCCTAGACGTCCTACTTACCATGAAGACAGATGGATATCTACAAAGGAAATTATTTAGAAAGAAAACTTGGACGGGTCAGTACACCCATTTCCATAGTTTCACACCGATTCAGCATAAAAGAAACTTAGTTAAGTGTCTTAGCTACAGAATAAAACGAATATGCTCAGAGGAATGCATTGAGGAAGAAATGCATAAACTAAAACTCACACTGCAAGAGAATGGATATCCACAGAGCTTCCTAAGAAAGTATATGTCAATACCTATAGACAGGGTAAAGGTGGATACCGTAGACAAGAAACCTTTGTATCTTAAGTTAAGTTGCAAAGGGGAAATTGCAGCTGATATTCTAAAGTATCGACTCAATAGAGCAATAGATAGAACATTTCCCGCAGCTAAATTGGTACTAAACTTCTCAACTAAACCAGTACTCACACAGCAAGTAAAGGATAAATTACCAAAGATGGCCTCATCAATGTGCATCTACGAATTCAACTGCTCATGTGGAGCTAGTTATATTGGCCGTACTCAGAGGGCTTTATCCATGCGCGCACGTGAACATGTACCTGTATGGTTGAGTAAAGGAGTAACCAAAGGCATAAATAGTGCAGTCTTAGCCCACTTGGTAGATACTGGACACCCGATAAAACTTGACCAAGCGTTCTCAGTTATTTACCGCGTTCCTAGTAATTTATCTAGAGGAGCTCGACTACGTCTTCTATCAGTAGCTGAAGCAGTTGCAATTAATACCAGAAGACCATCCCTCTGCACACAGAAGAAGTATGTTCAACCTCTATGTTTACCTTGGCCTACAATAAAGCCAACAAATCCTCCATTAACACTATAAATTTCTTTCACGATTTTCTTTTCTTTTCCTTCTTCTATTCCTCTGTTTCATTGACAAACGTTCATTTTCGACTTTTATGATTTCATGACCTTTCTTATGATTTTATTACCTTAGGTTTAAATAGTGCTTTTCTAACTTACTATCGTATTTACAAAATCCTGTTCATTCAGCTTCATTATATTCATTATTATTATTTGACAATCATTCACCAATAGTACATTTAATTTTAATTTTACACCATATCATCGTTATTATTTTACAATCATTCTTATTGTTGTTATTTTCAACCTTGAACTTAAGTCTAGACCGCCCCATTCGTTGGTTTATTTTCATATTGCCTCACACACCCTGATTACACTCACTCTTGAAACCTGTATTTTCTGTTAACTATATATATATACATCATTAAATTAAATTATTTCATCTCATTCTGTCCCATGTTGTTATTGACCACGCATATTAAAAAACTATACGACTATATGACTATTGTTTCATCCCATCTTATACTTGTTCCACAATACACTTTCTCATATGATTCTAATTCGCCTTTACTGGCTATTGTATGCTTACATTAATGGATTTATAATTGTAGAGCCTGAAGAAGAATTTATTGAAAACAATTGCTCGCTCTAAATATTTTGTTCTGAATAAATTATGGGAATATTTAATTTACTTAAATGGCTTTATTATCTACTCCACTTCTACTTAGTCTCTATCCGTAATTACCTCTGTTGCTACCCTGGCCGTAGTTAAAACATTTTAGTCAACTATATTACGTCATCTAACTTACTAACTCAATCTTACTTTAGTAGCTGTCCAATTAACTTTTTTTCTAAATTAGATCATTCTTCTATTACCTGATCAATTATCAATAATTTTGACAAACCTCATGCACGCACACAAATAATATTTTATAAATTCGATTCTACAGCTATGTGAATGAACTCCCCGGAAAGAGTCTCTTTTTCATGTGACTAAATGGAGAATTCTCATTCTACTCACAGTGAGACTATTTATCATATTGCAGGCAAGTAGAAAACCACCGAATAATCTATTTTGTTAACTTTTAGCCACCATGAACATAATTGCATGGTGGCTTGCAAAAAATGATAAAGAAAACTCACAGGCTGTAGGATGAAGAAGCAGTCATTACCTGTAATAAAACCAACTACCATACCACAAATGTCCATTTTGCAAAAATGATAGAAAATTACAAGGAAACACGATTTCAATGTGAAATTCGTCATTTTTAG
Organism: Trichobilharzia regenti; assembly: GCA_944472135.2. Taxonomy (NCBI): domain Eukaryota; kingdom Metazoa; phylum Platyhelminthes; class Trematoda; order Strigeidida; family Schistosomatidae; genus Trichobilharzia; species Trichobilharzia regenti. The sequence continues at coordinate 28,979,906 of OX235264.1, read as the reverse complement.
AAGAATCCTGTCACAGAATCTTCTAATTCACCTCTCTCGATACAATATATACCGGTGAGACTGTATCGCATACGCACACGCACTATACTACTTATATAAGTGAAAAAAGCGACTAAGCATATCATTCAAGTATCATCACTCGTAAATCACCTTATGCAGTATACTTTTGTTACAGTGTCTTCACTCATCAATTACAAAAGTTCATGCATTTTAAGCTCATCGATTGGTGTGATCATGCACCAGGAGGTAGGAAATGCAATTGCATATTAGTTTGCTTATTAGACGTATCACTGTATGATGCATCTAATAAACTAGCTAATATGGAATTACTTACTAACACAGTGCTCATGTTTTACACATATATTAATGTGAGTTAGAGAAGAAAGCCACTTTCATTATTTCTCAGGAGTGACTCACTTGAGAAACACATTCACTGCATTGTCAATAACATGACATGTATTCAGTTTGATTTCTCTGAGAATCATTTCGATTGATTGACTGATTTCGGCCAACTTAATAAACACAAGGTTCAAGGTTGATGATGATCAACGACGGATGATTGGACTGAAGTTCAAATCATCTCGTGTATTCTCATTGGTTCAATGTGTGCCTGTCTTCTTGGTCTCATTCTCAATTTTGTCTCATAATCCAGTCCACTACAATCAGGAATATCGCTCTTGATATTGGGCAGCCTTTTCGGTACCTGATCAAATACGACGAGCCCGGCTTTCTATCATAATTCTCGAACGAAGTCACAGCCACAGAAACCGCCTACAATTTCTGGTGGATTCTACGGGTGAAGTGCAGAAAAGCCTTGAAGCAGAATAGAATAATTTCTAGTAATCTTTGTTTGTCAGTGATTCTTTGACTAATGGTGGTTCGAGGTGAAATCCAACTTGAAGTTCACAACAAGTGATGGTTTTTTTATTGTGTTGATTGCAGGTTGATTTCCCACCGTATTTCTTTGCAGGTATGTGATTCTCAGCATATGATCTCGGCCGATCAAATTTTGCCAGCCTACCATAGATATCGTGTGTGCGTGTAAATGGCATTAATTCATGGACCATGTGCATGGTCGGCGAGAGACCTCACCACGGTGTTTTCGAGGTACTCAACGGTGCATATATGCCTCATATGACTCAGGGTTAGATATTTCGTGAGGGAGAAAGCATTTGACAGCCATTTCAACAATGAGGAGTGAGTCGCCATCTATTTTCTCAAGTCTGATTCATTACTGGTTTTATGAGGACAAATACAGAGCACATCATAACCTACTGGTCACTGGTGTATTTGGAGTAACGTAAGGAGTTGATATGATGATGTTATTCATGCCAACGGTTGAGGCGACGAGACAAACAAGTTCATATTAATGGGAACTAACTTCTCAGAACCCTCTTAAATTCACCTACCTAAACATGAAGTCATCGTTTCAAGCAGAGTTGGCTGGGATGATGATAACAAAGAGAGGATCCAGAAATCAGGACACAGACCATTAGTATGAAATATATGTGAAAGTCTTTTTGACATTTATTGTCGAACCGTAGCACGTTGTTCTGGAGGTCTCGTATTTAGTGAATTCGACATGTCTCTGCATCGTATTGAACGCCAATTTTGAGCACCTTTCCATATCATTTCAATAAGTTGACTGCTGAAGACTTTCACATATATTTCATAGTAATGGTCTGTGTCCTGATTTCTGGATCCTCCCTTTGTTATCATCATCCCAGCCAACTGTGTTTGAAACGATGATTTCATGTTTAGGTAGGTGAATTTAAGAGGGTTCTGAGAAGTTAGTTCCCATTAATATGAACTTGTTTGTCTCGTCGCCTCAACCGTTGGCATGAATGACATCATCATATCAACTCCTTACGTTACTCCAAATACACCAGTGACCAGTAGGTTACGATGTGCTCTGTATTTGTCCTCATAAAACCAGTAATGAATCAGACTTGAGAAAATATATGGCGACTCACTCCTCATTGTTGAAATGGCTGTCAAATGCTTTCTCCCTCACGAAATATATAACCCTGAGTCATATGAGGCATATATGCACCGTTAAGTACCTCGAAAACACCGTGGTGAGGTCTCTCGCCGACCATGCACATGGTCCATGAATTAATGCCATTTACACGCACACACGATATCTATGGTAGGCTGGCAAAATTTGATCGGCCGAGATCATATGCTGAGAATCACATACCTGCAAAGAAATACGGTGGGAAATCAACCTGCAATCAACACAATAAAAAAACCATCACTTGTTGTGAACTTCAAGTTGGATTTCACCTCGAACCACCATTAGTCACAGAATCACTGACAAACAAAGATTACTAGAAATTATTCTATTCTGCTTCAAGGCTTTTCTGCACTACACCCGTAGAATCCACGAGAAATTGTAGGCGGTTTTGAGGTTGCGACTTCGTTCGAGAATTATGATAGAAAGCCGGGCTCGTCGTATTTGATCAGGTACCGAAAAGGCTGCCCAATATCACGAGCGATATTCCTGATTGTAGTGGACTGGATTATGCGACAAAATTGAGAATGAGACCAAGAAGACAGGCATACATTGAACCAATGAGAATACGCGAGATGACTTGAACTTCAGTCCCATCATCCGTCGTTGATCATCATCAACTTTGAACCCTGTGTTTATTAAGTTGGCCGAAATCAGTCAATCAATCGAAATGATTCTCAGAGAAATCAAACTCAATACATGTCATGTTATTGACAATGCAGTGAATGTGTTTCTCAAGTGAGTCACTCCTGAGAATTAATGAAATTGGCTTTCTTCTCTAACTCACATTAATATATGTGTAAAACTTGGGCACTGTGTTAGTAAGTAATTCCATATTAGCTAGTTTATTAGATGCATCATACAGTGACACATTTAATAAACAAACTAATATGCAATTGCATTTCCTACCTCCTGGTGCATGATCACACCAATCGATGAGCTTAAAATGCATGAACTTTTGTAATTGATGAGTGAAGACACTGTAACAAAAGTATACTGCATAAGGTGATTTACGAGTGATGATATTTGAATGATATGCTTGGTCGCTTTTTTCACTTATATAAGTAGTATAGTGCGTGTGCGTATGCGATACAGTCTCACCGGTATATATTGTATCGAGAAAGGTGAATTAGAAGATTTTGTGACAGGATTCTTCTAAAAATGACGAATTTCACATTGAAATCGTGTTTCCTTGTAATTTTCTATCATTTTTGCAAAATGGACATTTGTGGTATGGTAGTTGGTTTTATTACAGGTAATGACTGCTTCTTCATCCTACAGACTTCGAGAACTGTGTATCAATTTTTGCAAGCCGCCATGCAATTATGTTCATGGTGGCTCAAAAATAACAAAATAGATTATTCGGTGGTTTTCTACTTGCCTACAATGAGATAGATGATCTCACTTTGAACAAACCAATCACCATGTATAGACGACTTACTGTAAACAAAGCGTCAGATAACCACACTATTGTGACAGTAGACAAACTTGGTACTCTGATATCGGCCATCGTGAAGAGATGACGGGAGGCGTAACAACCACTTCATATATATTAACAAGTTCTCTCATGGAAAGGGGGAACAATATTAACCAGACTTCAGTGTGTCTGATCTCACTCATGATTTTCATTTGTTTGTATCACTGGCTGAATGTCTCTCCATTTTCTCACATCGTGTTTCTGGCGATTGATAAACAGAACAAAAATGAGAAGTATAAGACTGTTTCACGACTAACTTGTCATCTCTAACTCTCTGTAACTTTCCACTATGCAGCAGATTTGTAGTCCATAACAATCAGACTTCAAATGATTATCATCATCACCAATAATAAAGTGCGATCGCTGCGTTCCTCCTCAACTGGGACATAGGTCCTAAAAATATATCTCGGGCTGTTGAAAATGAAGGAGGACTAATAGACACAAATTAATCGAAGTGCTAGCACAGAATAGTACAGTAAGAATGATCACCCTACAGTTTTCATGGATAAAATGATGAATAGCTGATTTTACACATCACCACGTCATTTACTTCCCTCTTCCTTCGTATTCATCTTCGCCTCGTTTTTTTACAAATTCATTGTAACAAACAGGTGTTAAACGTCGCTTTGTATTACTCAATATCTTCCGTAATTGATAAGTATTTCTTACTTCTACTTCTTCTCAGTTAACATCCGTGTGATGAACTTTCCCCCATTGCTCACAAAACACATCCAGCCTTGAATGTATTAAACAATTTACATCAATTGAAATAAGAAGTAGAAACTTGGAAATCGAGGATTTGTGTATTTAATGTTTGAGTGATTGTGGAGCAGATGGCTTACTGTACTGTTCTACGATTGAATTAACGAGTATCTTTCACACTGAGTGTTGACTCTGTGAACACTTGCTTTGCTTCAGGCCTTTTGTTTAACACCAAGTGAGCTTTGGACACATCACACATGATAGACAACAAGACTCGACCATTCTCTAGATTTTTCAGATGCACATGTGTAAAGGGTGGTCATTTCCTAATACCTCCTGTAACGGAATATCTTGGCCATCACAGGAGAAGATATTCAACTACTGTGGCCTTGTTAGTAGATTCGCATAGATTTCAATGAAGTGAAAAGACTTGAGGCTTTACTAAGTGAATTCACCAACTTGTTCACTGTGAGCGTTGTGTCAGTAAAATTAGTGCACGAAATGCGACCGCACAACCCAGGTTGAACTACGAGGTTTTTAACTGCTGCAACTTTAATATACGCTTTTGGATCTGGAGTTACCGCGGCTGCTGGCGCCAGACTTGCCCTCCAATTGGTCCTCGTTAAAGGATTTATATTGTACTCATTCGAATTACGGAGCCTCAATTGAGTCCCGTATTCGTATTTTTCGTCACTACCTCCCCGTGCCGGGAGTGGGTAATTTTCGCGCCTGCTGCCCTCTTTGGATGTGGTAGCCATTTCTCAGGCTCCCTCTCCGGAATCGAACCCTGATTCCCCGTTACCCGTTATTATCATGGTAGGCAGAGTCATCACAGAATCCAACAGAGACAGCCGAAACTGCCCTCGGTTTGTTCTGTTCTAATAAATGCACCCGTTCGCTTGCGCTTCAAGGCATAATTGCATGTATTAGCTCTAGAATTACTACAGTTATCCATGTAGCATATATGATCTAAGGAGTCATAGCTGATTTAACGAGCCATTCGCCGTTTCATCGTTTTAAGGTATGTACTTAGACATGCATGGCCTAATCTCTGAGACAAGCATATGACTACTGGCAGGATCAGCCAGTTTATTCACACCACGATACACCCATTGACTGGATATTGGTTTTCAGGAGAACCAAACACACGCATCCTTGCCTATTGCGAGACGAGAACGGCATGCAGGATCAACCTGTGGCGCAACCACTCGAGGGCCCTCTCTCTCGGTGGACCATTCTCACCGTTTGTATACATAGCAATACATAGGTAAGCACTGTTGAACCGACCACTGATCGTGTCAATCAATTAAGCACTGCATAGACAAGCTCAATAGAACCCATCTCGCATACAAGACCTGTCAAACTTATTGTTATATGCAAAAGTAGCACGCATAGCGACGCTATAGTGACAATAGGCCCCTATAAACGAAGCCAGCAGCCACCAAATTCAATGAAATCGTTATCCCTGCCAACCAATTTAGCATGCAAATAGCTTCTGTACGTCTAGCAAGACTACAGAAAACCATAACACAGTCAATAAGCGAGCCATGAGATCAATTTAACCCACGCTCATATCGTCTATATAGCTTATGCTGTGCAGCATTTGATAACTCACTCATTCATTCATTGATTGTCAAATATTGTAGACAAGAATACGATGGTGAAATATATTCACCACAATATATATTCTTCATTGACCCTCACATGAAAACTGTAAAGGGACATTTCGCAACACATATTGAACACACGCACTGTTGTACACAACATTGACAGTAACTTTAGACAAAAATACGAATACTTGGGTAGTAAATTTTTATGTCAAAATGGAGGATTTTGGTATTTTCAGTCATGTTTGTGACATACTACACCATCATAATGAAAGAGAATAAGTATCAATGTAATAGATATTTTCGTTTAGTCATTATATCCCAAAGAAGACTTGCAGACGCAGGATTCGCATCACCTAAGTATAGTATGGAAAATATAATGTGAAGATGAACCGAAAGCTCGCGTAAAGTAGTGGAGCCGGATAGAATTTCAGGCTCTCAATCGTTTGGAAATATTATGTTGAAAAGTTGATCAGTGTTCCGCTCGAGGAGGCAGGCAATGAATGAATTCTATCACCGGTGTTGATGATAAACATTTGAAGTCTTATTGTTATGGACTAATATTTTATCGGTTAGAGGAGACAGACAGAGAGTGAGAGCCGACGAGTAAGTCGTAAACAGTCGTACACTGCTCATTTTTATTCGACTTATAACTCATCAGTAACAGGATAAGAGAAAATGGAAAGGCATTCACTCAGTGATACAAACAAACGAAAATCATGAGTGAGATCAGACACACTGAAGTATCTATAATTCGGCTACGCTTTACATTGTGAGATCTTATTACCATATATGGAGTGGTTACTGTGTGCCCCGTCATCTCTTCACAGGAGCAGATACCAGAGGACCAAATTTGATTGATATCACAGTAGTGTAGATCTTTGACGCCTTCTTAAGTGCAAGTAGTCTATACATGGTGACTGGTTTGTACAAGGTGGGATTATCTATCTCATTGTAGGCAAGTAGAAAACCACCGAATTATCTATTTTGTTATTTTTGAGCCACCATGAACATATTCCATGGCGGCTTCCAAAAAGTGGAATAAAGAAAACTGTCGAAGTATGTGGAACGAATCAGACAATAACTGTAATAAAATCAAATACCATACCACAAATATCCATTTTGCAAACTGATAGAAAATTACAGAAGAATACGATTTCAATGTTCAATTTGTCATTCCTCGAGGAATCCTGTCACAAAATCTTGTATTTCACTTTCCAGACTACAATATATATTGATCTGACTGTATCGCATACGCACACGCACTATACTACTCACATAAGTGAATTAAGCGACCATGCATATTATTCAAATATCATCATTCGTAAATCACCTTATGCAGTATACTTTTGTTTCAGTGTCCTCACTCACCAATTACAGCAGTTCATGCATTTTATGCTCATCGCTTAGTGTGATGGTGCATCAGAATGTAGTGAATGCAATTGCATATTAGTTTGTTAGTTAGACGTATCATTGTGTGATGCATCTAATAAACAAGCTAATATGGAATTACTTACTACCACAGTGCACATGTTCTACACACACGTATATCCATATATATGTTACTTATGTAAGAAAGATACTCTCAATAAGTCTTAGGATTGACTTACTCGAGAAATACATTCACTCCATTGTCAATGATATGATATGTATTCAATTTGACTTCCCTGACAATCATTTCGATTGATTGACTGATTTCGGCCAACTTAATGAGCACAAGGTTCAAAGTTGATGATGATCAACGACGGATGATTGGACTGAAGTTCAAATCATCTCGCATATTCGCTTTGGTCCAATGTATGCCTGTCTTCTTGGTCTCATTCACAATTTCCCGCATAATCCAGTCCACTACAATCAGGAATATGACTCGTGTTAGTAGGCAGCTTTCTCAGTACATGATCAAATACGGTCAGCCCGACTTTCTATCATAATTCTTGAACGAAGTCACAGCCACAGAAACCGCCTACGATTTCTCGTGGATTCGAAGGGTGTACTGCTGTGAAGCCTTGAAGCAGGATAAAATAATATCTGATCATTCCTGGTTTTCAGCGATTCTCTGACTAATGGTGATTCCAGATGAAATCCAAATTGAAGTTTTCTCAGTCGCATATCTGCTTCTTCGATTGATAATTCAGATATGACAACAATTTCGGAGATTTCACCACTCTTTGACTTTCTGTTGCCTCTCGATAACAGTGTTGAAGCTATTGTTATTTTTGATTCCACAATACTAAATTACTGCACTTCAAGGTAACTTATACAATAAACTTCTTCTACGTTCAGTGACAACTATTATCACAGGTCACAGACTATTATACATTGTTTGTGTTCTCAGTGAAACAGAGGGCTCATTTACAACATTGACACCAACTTCTGTTACCTAATGACTTGAAGACTAACTCCACGGCTGTATGCAAGCTTCCATTCCTTGTTCACATTAGCTCTCTCGTGTTATCATGAGGTCGATTCACAGAACTTCGATTACCATTATCGCTGCAGTCGAGGGCGTTCATGGTGAATGGTGTTACCAGAAATGTCTGATCACTATACACATACTTCATCTCCACTTCCTTCTGAATGTTCTTTAGTTAAGCAATATGGTGTTGATTGGTTTTCTGCATTGACACAGCTTCTTGTTGCATTGCTTATCCTCTCTGGTGGGTCACCTGTTCTTTAGTATCTTGGGAAGGCAGATGTTGATGGTAATCTGCAGCTGGTTATTGGAAATCTGTTTTCTATATTCGCTACACTAATTCACCTTGAATCCTGTCTTCGTTGCAGCTCTTATCAACTTGTTCGTTTGTGCTTGTCAATAGTTACGGCACAGATCATCGGAAAAATTCAGATCCTCTACTTGTCTTGTGTATAGCTGTTTCAATTACAGTGAACCACCAACATTTTTCGAGTGTGATGCATGCAATTTTATCCATCAGTTATTTTGTTTTCAGACAATCATTTTCTTTGATAAAACATAAACTCACTCACATTTTGATTTCCATTTCAAAATATTGTTCTGCAATTCTTGAAGAAAATGTTGGAAAGATATAGATAGTGGGCGATTCGATCATAGTTATGTTGGAACTATATTGCATCACATCATATGCCATAGATCATCATTTCATTCGGATTTGGCGTGAAGAATCAACGGGTGTCAATGTCCAGGTCTAACTACACTGGACTTCATATTGTCCTTAGATGCGCGTCGAAAGACCAATGTAGCTAGCTGGCTCCACAGCAGCAGATAAACTAATATATGCACATAGAAGTGGTCAGATGCAGGATCTTGTCCTTGAGGCTTCTGCAGTTCAGCGGGCGACAGGAAAACACTATTCTTAGCGTTGCTGCAAAGAATGTTCTTCTCGTAGATGATTCGATCCTTCTCATGAGAGTATCGCTTGTTAAATCTCCCTTGAAATCCAAGGTCATGTCGAGTTTCATTTCAGGCGCAATTAAAGTTTCGTTTCTCCGAATTATTGCTTTCATATTTTTGTCGATGAATCTTATTGGGTATCCATTTTGGATGAAGATTTCTCTTACAATATCTAATTCTGTTTCCAGAACGTCGGGACTACAGATGTGTCGGATGTGGGTGGCAAGTGATTTAATTAAATTCCGCTTTTGTTGAATGGGTACCCAGCTATAGAAGCTTGTTAGTTGACCATTCCATGTAGGTTTCCTATGGATCGATCTTCTTACACTCCCATCAGTTCTTCTTGTTAGTTCCATATTAAGAAACGGAATTTTTGACTCGTTTTCCATTTCAAGAGTGAATTTTATTGCTGGATGGCAACAGTTACATGTCTTCAGCAGTAGATTGGGGTCATTGTCGTTGTCACAAATAATGAAAATGTCGTCCACGTATCTTTTATACAGTCACAAATTGTCAATGCTCGGCTATAGTGGACTTCTCTCGAGGCTTTCCACGAAGCAATCTGATAGTAGTGGACCCAACGGAGATCCCATTGCAATATCATCTTTTTGTCTGTAGATGGTGTCGTTGAATGTGAACTGGACGTTCAGAGTACACCTCAATAATAATTCTTACAAATATGTTGTCGGTATTCCATTTGTTTATTTGCCTGTTCTTTAATTGCTTATAATTCTTGTATTCATTTAGAACTTCGATAAAGAAAGGAATACGAAATTTGTAGTATAAAATGACACCAGTCTATATCACAGGTTCTCATCAGCTGCAGACTACAGGAAATTACAACGGTTTTATGGATGATTAGAACATTCTTTAATGTTTGAGTGGTGGCAGAGAAGAGATACTATAAAATTGACGCATCTAAATGAAAGCATTACAATTTTTTTAGTTTAAGTTGTCATCATCAATTTATACGCTTTTAAAGTTGAAAAAGGGGGGAGGGTAAGACAGAAAACAGAAAAATTTATTAACAGAACAGTGTTAGCTTGTAGGTTCACATAGCAACCCAAGAAACAAAAGCGGTTACAGTTTATGAGATTAAGATTTGTTGAGTGAGTTGAGATCACTGAATTAGATGACTAATCAAAATCAAAATTCTGCTACCAATCAACTCTATCGACATATCGATGGGGTTGCGATGGGTTCGCCTCTGCGACCTATCCTGGCTGATACCTACATGGACTACCTTGAGCAGACACAACTAAGTTCTGCTATCAATGGAATGGCCTACTATCGCCGACATGTTGATGACACATTTGTTGTTTGCAACGATATGGATCATGCATCGGTGTTATATTATCGCCTGAATGAGATCCACCCAAATGTCAAATTCACCATGGAATATGAACATAATAATGAGTTCAATTTCCTGGATCTGAATGTAGAAAGAACAAACGAAGGCATAATCGAAAAGCCCATCTACAGAAAAGAAACTTGGACCGGACAATACCTTCACTACAACAGCTTCTGCCCTATGAGCCATAAGCGGGGATTAGTAAGGACACTGTACGACAGAGCCAGGGGAGTTATGTTCGCCTAACAAGGTAGAAGAAGAATTAAGCTTTGTTGAAAAATGCCTTAAGGGAAACGGGTATCCAAAAGGATTTATCCTAAAGTACAGGAAAGAAAGAGATGAGAAAAAGAAGTATCCAACAGTTGGAAAGGAGAAACACTATCGCAAAAGATTGAAAAGAGGATGAAGGGAGCAATAAAGAGATGCTTCCCTGTAGCCAATCTGGTGACATTATACTGTACTGCATGCCCTATAAGACGATCGAGACTGGATAAGTACCCTGCTGATGTTACCTCCAACTGCATTTATAAGTTTACATGTACCTGCGACAGCAAGTACATTGGAAGGACAGAAAGCAAGAAGGGCTTCTATCCGGTTTTCCGAGCATATCTTAAGAAACTTATGCCTAAAAGGAAACAGATATTTACAAAGTGCAATTACCAGACACCTTGTGGATACGGGTCATTTTGTCGAGATTTCCAAATCCTTAAAAATATTAAGCATACAAAGGACAGCGAGTCTACTACGTTTTGCTGAAGCGATTGCAATCAAAGGACACAGACCAAACTTATGCATACAGGAAGAGAGTGTGGTCAATCTCTCACTCCCTTGGTAACCATTTTATTTTCATTACACTGATAAGTCATACACACCAGTGGGCACGACTCACTGAGCAAGTTTTCAAACTGATGAACTTTGACCTTCTCGAGTTGTCCTGTTGACACTGTTTATTTGATTTTTCTGTTTTCTGTCCTCTCTCACCCCCTGCCTCTTTTCTTTTTTCATAGTTCGACAGTATATAAATTGATGATAACTTAAACTATGATTTATAATACTTATATTCCAGATGCGTTCACCATATAATGTTTTCTCTATTACCTTTCAAAAATGAAGTATGAAATGTTATTAATAATAACCATTGAAATTTCAGGTAGTTTGCAGCTGATGAGAACCTGTGAAATCGAATGATGTCATTTTATACTGCAAATCTGGTCTTTCTTTCTCTATCGAAATTTATCAAAGGAACCAAATGTATAAAATATTTTTGATTTATTCAATAAATATAGTGGGGCGATGATGAGGACTTTGATGGAAGTGTGAGAGGACTACCTGTCATTTGCTAAAGATTGTGTACGAGCAAACGAAAAACTCCTGGTCTGAATGAATCATCGGTTCATTTTCAATTGAACGCCATATATGAACTCGATAGTTTTCATCGAACTACTGAACCAACTAGTTTTTACCTCTCTTAAAAGCACTTGTGAACTGACAGAAGACAAGGATCAGGCAACAGATCGTTTATTGAGAAAATCAACAGATATTTATTGATTTTTATGTACATATTATTCGTAATTTTTAGCAGAGAATAACAATAACTCTTCTAGCATTTTACAGTCTTTGTGATTTCATGTGTACGCATACACTTGAGTATACGAGTGGAAGTAGTGACATAAGATATCCTCATCAATTGTCTTCAACAATATTTATCTCTGTGCAAACATATCAGCTTGTCAGTCGGTTATGCTTCCTTCAACACAACGTTCAGTCTACACTGAGAAATTCTTCTAATGAATACGAATATTTATTCTATTATCAATAGTTATCCATTCAATTGTTATTCTGAAATGAAACGAATATCATGAATCACTATATGTACATTGATTTTTGACCAATGAATTCATACATTCCCGGTTTTAGTGAACTAATTGCTCACTCTTCAAAAATTAATTTGTATGATTTTAATTTCCTTTAATTTTGATCACAGAGTGAGGCCATTTGGAGAACCACAGGAGACCAGACAGTAGTGAACAATGACTTCATCCTGCTAAAGACTCTGCAGTGGGACAGACACAAGATTCCATCCTGGATCGAATTCCAGACCTTCAGGTGACGAGATCAAGTCTGTTGAACCTTCATTAGAATTTTCATTTTTCATTTTCACCAGAATTCAGTGACTTCTGAATGCTAGCATGTATCATTAAGCTGTACAATCGTATATATGAAAGATTTTTAGAAAATAATTAAATGAATTGTGACAAGAAATAGTCGTTTGTATACTTTGTGATATAGCTCATGAAGTGAATAAATCTCAAACGAGGGTGTAGAAGTAATCAGCTTAGTTAGTGAGTAACTAGAATGTAACACCACAAGGTGATAATTGTGTGATAAGAAAGAATATTGCAAAACGTATAGTGAATTAGATAAATCCATAATTGTGACAAGTGAGATACTACTAAGAGTTGTTCAAAGTGACAATAATCACAGTACCAATCAATGTATTAAGGTGAGGGCATGCACACTGGATGAATGACATGAAAGTAATAGTGTCATACTATACGTTGAGATTATCGTATTCTGCAACAGGCAGAATAAGACCATGATAGTTGAATGGGTTGAACAAATATTTCCTTTATACAGAGGCGACTAATAGTGACCAGATGTTCGTTTATCGCGCTGCGTATAGCCCCACCATTTCGTAAACATGCAGGATAGTGTGCGAGCACCCTCTTAATAAACCCGAAGAAATATTTATAAAGTAAAATTAATAGAAATCGATGAAATATTTCAGTTTCAACAGTAAAGGCGAATAACATTGAAGCATGTATCTTCTGAACTCATCTTGATTAGTTTAAATGTCCCTCATACGAATAAATAAATTGACATATTTCTTATCATATTCCTTGCATTACTATTCTTGTTGCCATTAGCAACCAACTGATTTCCGTTAGAAGTAGAAGAAGAAGAAAAAAGAAGAAAACCAAATGGGAAATGGTGTAGTGAAACTTGGATACATTTGATGTTATGCTCTATCACGTATTGATAATTGAAACGTTTAGCTTAAGTGATGGCTGACTTGTTATTATCATTATTATTATTATTATTGCTGTTAATATCTACACTTGCGTGCAGAAGACAGTTGGACAGGATTTGATTGAACTGAGTACAATTACTCTTGTAGGAGAAAAATAGTTTGGTATCATTGAAATAAAATTGACAGTCTTTCTTGTATATTTTCATTTAATAAGTGAGTTGTTTTCAAGAGTGGTAGAAAACGAGGAGTATTTGCTTTAGTTTTCTCAGGTAATAATTATTTCAATTTGACTTTATTTTATTATTCAATGCGAATAAGGACTTTAAGTGTTTACAGATGAGATGGTTTGGCATCATTGGATTTTATAGAGCAAAGATTTCTAGGTGAATATATGGACATTCGTGTTTATGCGTTATGGGCAGATGTGAGTCTACTCATGTTGCAACCATCATGTTGATCACGAACTGAATTCATTTACAGAACCACTGAAAACCACTAGGGAGTACTGGATAGCTGGCTCATCCTTTCTGGTACTCATCCGCAGTATGCAGACATGACCCCACTGACAGGGATCAAATCTAGTTTAAAAGTCAATCTCGTTATCCATTCAGCCAAATGAACAGATATCATTTGGCCATCATCACTTCCAATTTCTGCCAGTCAGCGATATAAATGGTGCGACCACTAGCCAATGCCATCGATGAGTATCTGTCCTGATGACCAAGGTTGTGGATCCCACTGATCACGCCTTACCACTGAAATTTCAATTAATTTAGGTATGTGGTCAGTTACTAGTGAACAACAAACTCATTTTCAAATGTTGCTTTGTCGGAATTGGATTGATTTCAAGTTTGGCCACAAAATCACCACAGTTATAGTGACGCGAATGTGCAGTGTTCTGGTTGTCACACTTCACAGCAGTAAGAAAGTTGAAGTTGATGATTGAGACCTCTGTAACCCCTTCACAGTAGTATTAGTAGTTAGTAGTAGATAATCACCTTATTTTTTAAAAGAAGCTTTTACAGCTCATAATCTAATAGTGACCATTAATCTCTTGTGATATTTATTCTATGCATTATGTGGTTCGGTTAGAAACGAAAAGTCAGGCTACATTCTAATACAGATTTCAGGCGCAATCCACGTGAGAGTAGAATTTCCCTAGTATTTATATATTTATATGCTTGTGAGAGGAAGGAAATTCACTCAACCACAAAATACCCTCTTTGTTTTCGATATAACGCTAAATGATGAAAAAGTAATCGTGTGTTATTTCGCTTTTATTTCACCACAATAAAACTAATAATATTGAAGATCAGATAGGAAGTAAATGGGATTATTATTATTCTAATTATTGCTATTATTATCAACAAAGAGAAAGGGACGACTACAATAGTAGTAATTTTATTATTATTGTTTTCTTGGTTCCTAGTGGAACATAGGGCTTCAACTTCGCGTCTCCACTTGCTACTGTCTTCTGCTGCACTTTTTACCTGCATCCATGTTACTCCATACTGTTTCAACTCCTGTTCACACGATCTCCTCCATGTCACCCTTGCACCGACGACCAACTCGCCGCTTCCCTTTCGGCCTGGTTCCACTCGAGCAGTGGCCTGACGCGCGCTCTGTCACCCAGCGGCCTCCTCAGCGAGCGAGTGTCCAATCCATCTCCACTTTCTCCTGCATATTTGTTGGTTGGCGATTGGTTCTTGTTTTGTTTGTTCCCAGCCATAGTTTCTTGTTGGTGATTCTTTCCAGCTCGGCCATCTGATCTTCAGTATAGAGCCAGCGAAGACGGTTGTTGGTGAACGTCTGCAACAGGCTGTTGGAAATATTTTTTGTAACCCGCCATATTTCTCATCCGTATAGAAGAGCTGACTTCACGTTTGTATTGAAAATCCGACTGTATTTTGTTGTTGATGCTGAGTGACGAAGATTTCCAGATTGGTTACAGGTTGATGAATGTGTTTCTCGCCTTCTTGATTCTCGCTCGATTTGACATCCTCGTCCGTTTCTCCTGTAGTTGAAACAATGCTCCCTAGATCAGTGAGTGAATGAAGTAACCTCTTTCAAATCCCTCCCGTTGATGGTGATTCGCTCTGGATATTGCTGCTGTTGTTGTTGGTTGGTTGGTTATTTTCATAACCTCCGTCTTGTCTATGTTCACATGGAGTCCTGTCTTCACCGGCTGCTTCTTCGACCTGTTTGTCAGTTTTCGCTTGTAAGTCTTCGACATTGTGTGACATCAAACATGAATCACCCACGCGCGAAATCCAGATCTTCTAGGTTCTTCACGTTGATCCAGGATATCCCTGTCTTCTCTTTTCCCACCCGCTGTCTGACGCATAATCCAGTCCACCAAAATTAGGAATATCATTGATGATAACAAGCACCCTTGTCTGACTCCTGTGTTTACTCCAAACGCCTCGCTGAGTTTTCCGTTGTGGATCACTTGATGTGTGCCGTTGTTGTACAGCTGTTGAATAAGGTTGATGAATATTTAGGCGCTGCACGCCGTAGTACTGGAGTAGTTTCCAAATTACTTCGCGGTCAACGCTCAGCTGTCGAAAGCCTTCTCAAAGTCTATAATGTTGAGGTAGAGGTTTGATTGCCACTCCATGCTTTGTTCTGTGATGATGATGCGTAGTGTTGCAACTTGGTCAGTACATGATTTGCCTTTCCTGAATCCAGCTTGTTCTGGTCGGAGTCCTACATCCAGTGTGTCTTTATTTCTCTCCTGGATGATTCGACTCAGGAGTTTACTTGGCGTCGACTGGAGCATGATCCCTCGCCAGTTCTTGCAGAATGAGGCGTAAGTCGCCCTTCCTTGATAGTTTCACGAGGTAACCTTTCCTCCAGTCAGTAGGCACCTTTCCCTCCTTCCACACCTTTTGCAATAATGGAATCAGCATGTCTACTGTCGTCCCTAGGTCCACTTTCAGCGCTTCAGGGGGTATTCCATCTGGTCCAGCTGCTTTTCCAGCTTTCAGAAGCTTGATTGCATTCAAGACTTCAGCTCTCGTTGGAGGACTGGTGTCAACTTGCAGTTGTGTGCGCGCTGTTGTTGGTATTTCTGGACGGGTTGCAAGTGATGGTCGGTTCAAGAGTTTTTTGAAGTGATCCGCCCATTGTTTAACCTGTTTTTCTTCCTTGGTAATTGGGTTCCCTTGGCTGTCTTTCATGGGTTTCACTTGTGTTGATCTCTTCCTGGATTAAGACTTAGTTATCTGATATAGTGTCTCCAGGTCCATTTGGCCTGCTGCCTTCTCAGCTTCAGTGGCCAGGTTGTCGAAGAATTGTCTTTTGTCCTTCCTAGCACTCTTCTTCACTTCTTTGTCCAGTGCTGTGTATGTTGAGCTCAGCGTCTCCTTCTCCTCTCCGTCTTTGCATTGAATCATTTTCTCTTATCATTTTCCTCTCGTCTATTAGCTTCCAAGTGTCCATTGAGAGCCATTCCTTGTCTTGTCTCTTCTTTCTTCCTAGAGCTGTTGAACACGTTTCGTTGAAAATCATCTTCAGAGACTTCCAATGTTCTTCCACGCATGATTCTTCAGTGATGTCACGTAGTGTTTCCTGCTTTGCTCTGACAGTTGCAGTGAAAGTGTCCTTTGTGGTTGGTTGTGTGCTTCAGTTTTTGAGTGTTGAACTTGCATTGTGGCCTATCCCAGCTATCCTCGAGGCTTTTAGTTTCACCTTGAAAGTCCCTTCTACTAGATAGTGGTCTGAACCCACATCTGCTCCTCTCCTTGACCTTGTGTCCAGTAGGCTCCGTCTCCACTTTCTTGAAATTGAGATTAAGTCTATTTGGTTCTTGGTGTTTCCATCTGGTGAAATCCATGTCGTCTTGTGTATATCCTTGTGTTTGAACACACTACCACCAATCACCAAATCATTGAGGGCGCAGAAGTCTGAGAAGAGTTCACCATTGTCGTTCATTTCGCCGAGGGCCTCACGACCCATGGTGAGTTCTCTTCCTGTGTTGTCCCTCCCAGCTTCGCCTACATATCAATCATCAGGATTTTGATATTACCATTTGGGACGTTGTCCATTACTGTTTGTAGTTGTTTGTAGAACGCCTCCTTCTTCTCTTGTTCTGAGAGGTTTGTAGGCGCATAGCATCGGATGATTGTATCCTTCGTTCCTTCCTTTTGAGTTGAACCTGGCTGTCATTATCCTGGAGGAGATTGGTTACCACTGCATGAGAGCTTTGGCTGCTGTTGGTGACATCATGATGGTCACTCCCTCGATGTACTCGTGATTGTCCTCTGGGTGGCCGGAATAGATTATTGTCTCCCTAGTTGGCAGTTGGCATTTACCACACCCGTTCCATTTACTCTCGAAGATTCCCAGCTTTTCTATTCTATATCTCCTCATATCTGCTGCTACCTGGGCAGCCTTTCCAGTCTAGTATATTGTACGAACAATTCATGTACCCATACTTATTTTTGCTTTCATTGAAAGAAGGCACATCGGCTGACTGGCTTCACGAAGGCTTTTGCCAGCCTGCGTCATTTCACTTCCCTGATTCCAGGGAGAAATAAGCTTACCGATTATATTTTTGGAATTTTTAATATATTGGTGCATTGAAGTTTCTCTAGCGCTTTGGTTAAGTTTTGGTGGAGGAGTTGCTAGCACCACGCACCAACCGTCCCTCTAGGAAGCTAGTAGTCTAGGCGAGGTTGGTTAAAACGATGCTTCTTAGATAATTGAAGGAAAAAACCTCCGTTGAGTTCCATTATTTTTCACTTGATTTTCGCTTGACTTGATTGTTAGTAGTATTTTCCGTATTTCGGGTATGAGTGATGTGTCATTCCTATTGCATGTGTTGGGTGTAGACTCGATGAACAAGGATTCAATAATCAACCTCTCTCTCTCTCTCCACCTACCATTAGTATCAAACCATGGCATGTCAACAGAGGCCAAACATTTCAATCCAGCCAGTCAGCAGAAAAATTAGAGTTGACATTAAAAGAAAGAAATCAAATGTAAATTTCCGATTATATCTACCCTTTCAACTTCACATGACATTTCTTTGTTGAAATCCCTCATAAATTTCTGTCAACATTTTATTTGCACATTAGGCGAAATTCTGAAATTAATCCTAATTTTCATTGATAACCAAAATGTATCGGCGAAATTTCAATCTGATATCATTTGGCCTGATGAATATCCTACTTGTGAGCACTTTATACCTTTACCATAGAAACACACAGATTGACCAAACCGAAATAGTCAGTCGACGTCGTCACGTAGGCTTACAAAATGGGCAGCCCAAAGACGCCTGAAGAATAAACTGACGTCATTTGATTAGTAATGACTTCTAGTGGAATTCAGAATGTGTATTTTCATCTATAATAAGGTGTAAAACACAATGAAGCCATGAGTGCCTGGGGACACCGTGGTGAGGTCTCTCGCCGACCATGCACATGAAAGTGACAGGTTATCCTCATATGATTCCTAGATAGAATTTATCGTGAAACAACATCAGTAAGGTAATTCTTGAAAACCAGTGACCATCGAAGAGTTAATTCATTCTTCTTCTTCAGAGATTTCTCCACAATACGCAACTGTAATACGAAAGGCATTCTAGGCATTCTAGATGTCAAGTCACAAACTAGAATGAAACAGAGCTACAGTGATCAATTGTATTGGATGATCCATTCACCAGCCACGATTCTTGATGAAATTGAATTTGGAAGTGAATCGCGCGCGTTGGAGTCAACATTTGAGAGAGATAACCAATGTTATTAGTATTCATTCCTTTTGTTCCGAGTGGTGTATACCCATTCCAGACGAAATGGAATATGATATGACAGATCCCATCATGGTGACCTGTGTCCACGAGTACTGACAAGCACGTTTTCTCTTCACATGACCTCCTTCATTTCTCCATCAGACATATCTGACTTGTGGATTCCCATTGATTCTTCGCACCACTGTTTACTTCTTATTTGTCTGTACCACGTACAGTTTCTATCCACCTATCTATTTATCTATCCTTGATCAAATTTCATAACCTTCCACTGTTTCGTTGAATGGTGGGTTCCACGCCTGTTCTTTCTTCTTGAAGGTCTCCTTCTTTCTCACCTTTCATGACAACATATTTGACTTTTATTGTCGAACCGTAGCACGTTGTTCTGGAGGTCTCGTTTTTAATGAATTCTACATGTCTCTGCATCGTATTGAACGCCAATTTTGAGCACCTTTCCATATCATTTCAATAAGTTGACTGCTGAAGACTTTCACATATATTTCATGGTAATGGTCTGTGTCCTGATTTCTGGATCCTCTCTTTGTTATCATCATCCCAGCCAACTCTGCTTGAAACGATGATTTCCTGTTTAGGTAGGTGAATTTAAGAGGATTCTGAGAAGTTAGTTCCCATTAATATGAACTTGTTTGTCTCGTCGCCTCAACCGTTGGCATGAATATCATCATCATATCAACTACTGCCGTCACTTCAAATACACCAGTGACCAGTAGGTTACGATGTGCTCTGTATTTGTCCTCATAAAACCAGTAATGAATCAGACTTGAGAAAATATATGGCGACTCACTCCTCATTGTTGAAATGGCTGTCAAATGCTTTCTCCCTCACGAAATATATAACCCTGAGTCATTTGAGTCATATATGCACCGTTAAGTAACTCGAAAACACCGTGGTGAGGTCTCTCGCCGACCATGCACATGGTCCATGAATTAATGCCATTTACACGCACACACGATATCTATGGTAGGCTGGCAAAATTTGATCTGCCGAGATCATATGATGAGAATCACATACCTGCAAAGAAATACGGTGGGGAATCAACCTGCAATCAACACAATAAAAAAACCATCACTTGTTGTGAACTTCAAGTTGGATTTCACCTCGAATCCCCATTAGTCACAGAATCACTGACAACCAAAGATTACTAGATATTATTCTATTCTGCTTCACGGCTTCTCAGCAGTACAACCTTCGAATCCACGAGAAATCGTAGGCGGTTTTGAGGTTGCGACTTCGTTCAAGAATTATGATAGAAAGCCGGGCTCGTCGTATTTGATCATGTACCGAAAAGCTGCATACTATCACGAGCGATATTCCTGATTGTAGTGGACTGGATTATGCGACAAAATTGAGAATGAGACCAAGAAGAGAGGCACACATTGAACCAATGAGAATACGCGAGATGACTTGAACTTCAGCCACATCATCCGTCGTTGATCATCATCAACTTTGAACCCTGTGTTTATTAAGTTGACCGAAATCAGTCAATCAATCGAAATGATTCTCAGAGAAATCAAATTCAATACATGTCATGTTATTGAAAATGCAGTGAATGTGTTTCTCAAGTGAGTCACTCCTGAGAATTAATGAAATTGGCTTTCTTCTCTAACTCACATTAATATATGTGTAAAACGTGGGCACTGTGTTAGTAAGTAATTCCATAATAGCTAGTTTATTAGATGCATCATACAGTGATACGTCTAATAAACAAACTAATATGCAATTGCATTTCCTACCTCCTGGTGCATGATCACACCAATCGATGAGCTTAAAATGCATGAACTTTTGTAATTGATGAGTGAAGACACTGTAACAAAAGTATAGTGCATAAGGTGATTTACGAGTGATGATATTTGAATGATATGCTTGGTCGCTTAATTCACTTATATAAGTAGTATAGTGCGTGTGCGTATGCGATACAGTCTCATCGGTATATATTGTATCGAGAAAGGTGAAATACAAGGTTTTGTGACAGTATTCTTCTAAAAATGACGAATTTCACATTGAAATAGTGTTTCCTTGTAATTTTCCATCATTTTTGCAAAATGGACATTTGTGGTATGGTAGTTGGTTTTATTACAGGTAATGACTGCTTCCTCGTCCTACAAACTTCGAGAACTATGTATAAAATTTTTGCAAGCCACCATGCAATTATGTTCATGGTGGCTCAAAAATAACAAAATAGATTATTCGGTGGTTTTCTACTTGCCTACAATGAGATAGATGATCTCACTTTGAACAAACCAATCACCATGTATAGACGACTTACTGTAAACAAAGCGTCAGATAACCACACTATTGTGACAGTAGACAAACTTGGTACTCTGATATCGGCCATCGTGAAGAGATGACGGGAGGCGTAACAACCACTTCATATATATTAACAAGTTCTCTTATAGAAAGGGGGAACAATATTAACCAGACTTCAGTGTGTCTGATCTCACTCATGATTTTCATTTGTTTGTATCACTGGCTGAATGTCTCTCCATTTTCTCACATCGTGTTTCTGGCGATTGATAAACAGAACAAAAATGAGAAGTACAAGACTGTTTCACGACTAACTTGTCATCTCTAACTCTCTGTACCTTTCCACTATGCAGTAGATTTGTAGTCCAGAACAATCAGACTTCAAATGATTATCATCATCACCAATAATAAAGTGCGATCGCTGCGTTCCTCCTCAACTGGGACATAGGTCCTAAAAATATATCTCGGGCTGTTGAAAATGAAGGAGGACTAATAGACACAAATTAATCGAAGTGCTAGCACAGAATAGTCCAGTAAGATTGATCACCCTACAATTTTCATGGATAAAATGATGAATAGCTGATTTTACACATCACCACGTCATTTACTTCCCTCTTCCTTCGTATTCATCTTACCCTCGTTTTTATACAAATTCACTCTGACACACAGGTGTTAAACGTCGCTTTGTATTACTCAATATGTTCCGTAATTGATAAGTATTTCCTACTTTTGCTTCTTCTCAGTTAACATCCGTGTTATGAACTTTCCCCCATTGCTCACAAAACACATCCAGCCTTGAATGTATTAAACAATTTACATCAATTGAAATAAGAAGTAGAAACTTGGAAATCGAGGATTTGTGTGTTTAATTTTTGAATGATTGTGGAGCAGATGACTTAGTGTACTGTTCTACGATTGAATTAACGAGTATCTTTCACACTGAGTGTTGACTCTGTGAACACTTGCTTTGCTTCAGGCCTTTTGTTTTACACCCAGTGAGCTTTGGACACATCACACATGATAGACAACAAGACTCGACCATTCTCTAGATTTTTCAGATGCACATGTGTAAAAGGTGGTCATATCCTAATACCTCCTGTAACGGAACATCTTGGCAATCAAAGGAGAAGATATTCAACTACTGTGGCCTTGTTAGTAGATTCGCATAGATTTCAATGAAGTGAAAAGACTTGAAGCTTTACTAAGTGAATTCACCAACTTGTTCACTGTGAGCGTTGTGTCAGTAAAATTAGTGCACTTAGATGTTAATCGTGAGGGCCGTATGGGGTCTAAGATGATCAGTGTCACATGTTTACCATAAACTAAGTATGTGTATCTAGTGATTTCTTCTTCATCATCATCATATTTTAGCTGCATATATATCAGGCTTCAAAGCTCACCTATCTCTAGTAATTACGTATACTCACAACTGCCTTTGACACCTGCTTATCTGATGCACTCAGGGGCTTCTTTGGAGTGTGTAGAGTGTTCGGTGAAGGAATCTCTTACATCCTTCAGAATTACATGCACTAGGCTTTCTTGATTGTGAGGATAACGCGTGAGACACCAGACATGTGCGTCGGTGGCACAGTGGTTAGGACTCTCGCCGACCATGCACATGGTTCGGGGTTCGAGCACGCACCGACGCACACTTGATATCTATGGTCGGCCTGCTAAATTTGGGCTACCGATATCCATGCTGAAAATTCCATACTTGTACCAAAAATACAGTGTGGAATCAAGCTGTAAATCAAAAAAAAAAAATCTCTTCAGAAATCGATCACTTCCCAATTTTTGCTTAATATTCCAAGATGGTCAAAAATGCACTGACAATGTGGCCTCCATCACATGCTGCACAAAGCCGACTAGCTATCCCTAAATGTCATCAAAAAGACCGATGATCTCTCTTCAAAAGCCTGTCAAACTCCCACCAGTCACACAACCGCAACTTCTTGAAACAATATCAAAAACAGAATCTGAGGTGAAGAATCCTCGATATTATTCAACATTAACATATTATGTGAAAATATTTGTAATTTTGATATAATCTTTGTGAATACAAAGTAGACCAACAATACCGTTCGGAAGCTAATAATTTCTAAAGCAGTCCAAGTACTATAGGTGTGCTATTCAACAAGATTAACTCCCCCATCTCAATAACATGCTTTCTCAGAACCAATTAATATGATCACAGTGAATTTAGATAGAGCCACTGTCTGCAAGAATGAAACACAATAAACACGTCTCCCACAGATAGTCCAACGTCACATGGAAGTAGTAAACCGACAAATTATCAACGCCGCCACGTGAAGCTTCATCGGCATAACAATAAAGCCACTAGAAATAGACAGTCACTTCAACACATATTTCCCATCATCGATTTATTTGTGAAAACAATATTTTTCTATAAATTTTGGTTTGCAAGGGTTTGTTATGTTTTTACGAGTTGATCACGGATTAATATCAGTCAAGGAACCATTGTTACGCCTCCCATTATCTCTTCACGATGGCCGATATCAGAGTACCAAGTTTGTCTACTGTCACAATAGTGTGGTTATCTGACGCTTTGTTTACAGTAAGTCGTCTATACATGGTGATTGGTTTGTTCAAAGTGAGATCATCTTTCTCATTGTAGGCAGGCAGAAAATCACCGAATAATCTATTTTGTTATTTTTGAGCCACCATGAACCTAATTGCATGGCGGCTTGCAAAAAATGATAAAGAATTCACAGAGTCAACACTCAGTGTGAAAGATACTCGTTAATTCAATCGTAGAACAGTACAGTAAGCCATCTGCTCCACAATCATTCAAACATTAAACACACAAATCCTCGATTTCCAAGTTTCTACTTCTTATTTCAATTGATGTAAATTGTTTAATACATTCAAGGCTGGATGTGTTTTGTGAGCAATGGGGGAAGGTTCATAACACGGATGTTAACTGAGAAGAAGCAAAAGTAGGAAATACTTATCAATTACGGAACATATTGAGTAATACAAAGCGACGTTTAACACCTGTGTGTCAGAGTGAATTTGTATAAAAACTAGGGTAAGATGAATACGAAGTTAGAGGGAAGTAAATGACGTGGTGATGTGTAAAATCAGCTATTCATCACTTTATCCATGAAAATTGTAGGGTGATCAATCTTACTGGACTATTCTGTGCTAGCACGTGGATTAATTTGTGTCTATTAGTCCTCCTTCATTTTCAACAGCCCGAGATATATTTTTAGGACCTATGTCCCAGTTGAGGAGGAATGCAGCGATCGCACTTTATTATTGGTGATGATGATAATCATTTGAAGTCTGACTGTTCTGGACTACAAATCTACTGCATAGTGGAAAGGTACAGAGAGTTAGAGATGACAAGTTAGTCGTGAAACAGTCTTGTACTTCTCATTTTTGTTCTGTTTATCAATCGCCAGAAACACGATGTGAGAAAATGGAGAGACATTCAGCCAGTGATACAAACAAATGAAAATCATGAGTGAGATCAGACACACTGAAGTCTGGTTAATATTGTTCCCCCTTTCTATAAGAGAACTTGTTAATATATATGAAGTGGTTGTTACGCCTCCCGTCATCTCTTCACGATGGCCGATATCAGAGTACCAAGTTTGTCTACTGTCACAATAGTGTGGTTATCTGACGCTTTGTTTACAGTAAGTCGTCTATACATGGTGATTGGTTTGTTCAAAGTGAGATCATCTATCTCATTGTAGGCAAGTAGAAAACCACCGAATAATCTATTTTGTTATTTTTGAGCCACCATGAACATAATTGCATGGCGGCTGACAAAAATTTATACATAGTTCTCGAAGTTTGTAGGATGAGGAAGCAGTCATTACCTGTAATAAAACCAACTACCATACCACAAATGTCCATTTTGCAAAAATGATGGAAAATTACAAGGAAACACGATTTCAATGTGAAATTCGTCATTTTTAGAAGAATACTGTCACAAAATCTTCTAATTCACCTTTCTCGATACAATATATACCGATGAGACTGTATCGCATACGCACACGCACTATACTACTTATATAAGTGAATTAAGCGACCAAGCATATCATTCAAATATCATCACTCGTAAATCACCTTATGCACTATACTTTTGTTACAGTGTCTTCACTCATCAATTACAAAAGTTCATGCATTTTAAGCTCATCGATTGGTGTGATCATGCACCAGGAGGTAGGAAATGCAATTGCATATTAGTTTGTTTATTAGACGTATCACTGTATGATGCATCTAATAAACTAGCTATTATGGAATTACTTACTAACACAGTGCCCACGTTTTACACATATATTAATGTGAGTTAGAGAAGAAAGCCAATTTCATTAATTCTCAGGAGTGACTCACTTGAGAAACACATTCACTGCATTTTCAATAACATGACATGTATTGAATTTGATTTCTCTGAGAATCATTTCGATTGATTGACTGATTTCGGTCAACTTAATAAACACAGGGTTCAAAGTTGATGATGATCAACGACGGATGATGGGACTGAAGTTCAAGTCATCTCGCGTATTCTCATTGGTTCAATGTGTGCCTCTCTTCTTGGTCTCATTCTCAATTTTGTCGCATAATCCAGTCCACTACAATCAGGAATATCACTCGTGATAGTAGGCAGCTTTTCGGTACATGATCAAATGCGACGAGCCCGGCTTTCTATCATAATTCTTGAACGAAGTCGCAACCTCAAAACCGCCTACGATTTCTCGTGGATTCTACGGGTGTACTGCAGAAAAGCCTTGAAGCAGAATAAAATAATATCTAATAATCCTTGATTCTCAATGGTTCTGTGACTACTGGTGATTCGAGGTGAAATCCAACTTGAACCCAGGATCTACTGATTACAGAGAGCGCTCTCAGGCCATTCAACCGGTGAGAAATAATCCAATGGTCAATGAATTCCAACTTCTAACGATTCGAGATTTACTACAGGATTTCATCATTTGCTGACATTAATTATCGAACCATTGGAAAACGTGGGAGTACTGGACACCTCGTAAATTTTCACATCAAATTGAAAATCAATATCTCCTTTAATCCCGCCTCCATTTGAATGACAATCTAGGTGATTATTTTGATGAGGTTAAATTGCTTGTGTATGCATGTGTTCATTACACTTGTACAGCTTTTGAAATTGAAATATCCGAGGTTGTGCCTTTGTTAAACTTCTTGGTTTTGTCCACAAAGATTTATCAGATAAGTGAACTTTCAGTTGACCCAAATTAAACGATTAAACAATCTCTCCTTCTGTAAGAGAATAAGCCATAAGCCGGGTCCTCACTCAGGCCAAGTTCTGTTTATATTAACATGTCTTTGCGCAATGCACTACAACGTCTATTTACCTTAGAAATATTAATTTATCGCTTGTTATCAAACAATTACTCGACTGAATATGAATCTTGATGCCTGGTGTTTCTGTTTTTAACGTGGATCGAATATTTAGGCGAACAGGAAACATCTGAACGTAATTTTTTCCTCGACCACTTGTATGAGTGGAGTGGAAACACTGCTTCCATCTTCGAAATAACAAACATAGTACACCGATTGAGTAAAGAGATAGATACGACTGCAACAAATAAGGGGAGATTGACGACAAAGCAGGAGCTGAATGTTTTATGTCTCCTCACTCATTTATTTTTTATCTAAAATGATGTTCGGGGATTATGTGAGTATCGAAGTTAATGTGATTCCCTTCTCCAGCCTCATTCAGTAGACGATAAAACAGAGATTATGCAATCTCAACATTATTGTCATAGTCAGTTGAAATCCATCAAGCCAAATACTTATTGATAAAATTCATGAGGTTTCTGATACCATTTATGTAACTTATGTCATATCAAGGTGAATGTATGTATGTACTGATGAGTGTCAGTAAAGTAGAAAGCTCGTCTCAAGACGTGTTCACTGAATAGTTCAAACAGCTTCAGTTTTCTGCCACTAGCTAGCCAAATTATTACCCATAGGTACATTGACAGGCCAGTTGATATCGGGAGTATTCACTCTTATTATTCTCAAGAACGAGTCGATGTATCCCACTGACACAATATTACAAAAAATAAACTGAAAATATACGTTGAGTGAAAGAGTCTACAGCAAATATCCTGGTGGAATTCAGAGCAAGCAGGAGTGAGAATTACTGGATGACAGACCAGTTAGTGGAATGCAAGTTGTGAAAAACAGACGTAGAATTGATTTCAACAAGGTTGTAAGGGTAGGGCGGGAGTATGTATGCGCATTTAAATCACATGTCTTTTATACCACAGTGACACTGAGAAATGAAATTAACCATCATGGAATGATTGACACCATAGTAACTAGATCTCCTAACCAGTATGTAGATTACGTCACTACTTTGTGTTCGCTCAATTGTTTGTGTGCCCAGAGGTAGTTATTAACCCCTTTACTCAACCATACAGTTTTGAAGTAAAGTTGTGGAAAGAGATCTCTCTTTGCTAACTTATGTGTTGCCTACTGCATGCTTCACAGAGTTGACAGAAATGTATTCGAAGAAAATCAATAACTTGAAATCGCTATTAAGGTCCTGTCTGACTTCAATTTAATACAAAGAAATCCATATTTATCATCGATTAACTGTAAATTAAAAGCACTCCTTACTCATGCAGTTTATGTGCATTACTGGCAATCATTCACTCCTCTTGTAGAATGTGTGTGTGCATACGTGAATTAGTTATCTAACCACTAGTACAAGCGGTTTACGCATAGTTAATATTGCATACTGGTAATATAACTAAATTAGAAATTAACACTATACTGTGCATCGATTCAGCCTTCTCACCGTGAAATACTTCGAAAAAAGCATATTAAAGATAAAAGTGAGTATGCAATACCGCCATATAGGACAAGTATGTGTCAAACAAATACAAATTGGTGTTGATTATTGAAGATGCTCAGAATTTCGGTGAGAAAAAAGGGAATTCATCTTTACGAATGTGAAAATGTTTTTTGGCGTCAAAAGGTAGTGATTATAAGCAACCCAAGGATTCCAACTTGATATTCTGTCTGACTCAAACCGCCGGCAAAACGTTTCGTGGACTGATGTTATGCTTTTATGCGACCACTCTCAAATGTTTAACCTAATCCTATTTTGCTCAAAGTGCATGTCTGTGAGAAGCTGTGATTAAGCTCATGTACCAGATAGTTTCATTACTGACGACTCACAGTGAAATCGGCTGATGTGTCTTCATTACCTACTGAACTTATTTTTGAATCTCGACACTCAACAGCCACATCTCACAGACTTAAAAGCGAACAGAGAGTTGTTGGCGTTCATTATCAGATGGACGTCGAGGAAGTGGAACATTCCGTAGGATTCAGCTTCGGAAGTAAAGTCGATATTGTGGTAGGCGTAGTTGAAGGTTTGAAATAAGTTTTCTAGGTACAGGTTCTTATCTCAAATGATGGTAGTATCATCAATGTATCTCTTGTAAAGATGGAGGTAAGTCATATTCGATGACAAGAAGTTGTTCCCGAGGCTGGCCATAAACAGTCGGTCAAGACGGTTCCAGTGGAAAGCTCATTGCTACGCCATCTATTTGCTCGTAGATTTCATCGTTGAATCTGAAATAAACATTGAAGGTACCAAGTAGTAACAGCTCGGTTAGATCATGAATCTGTATGCCGACATTGAATGAAGCCACACAGAAAACATATAGTTTCTGTCAGTGGAACATTGGTATAGAGAGGGACGATATTTAGGAAGAAATGATCTAAGCTGATTAGCTTCAGCGAAAGAGTGCTGACCCTTAGATAAGAGTGTTTTATGTGTTCCCACCATCATATCCGCTGAACTGGATTTTACATAACTATTGCTCTCATTGTATGTGAATAAATGATGCCTTGTATCACAAGAAAGACCGCATTTCGACAAGATTTCTCACTCAGAAGTAGAGGTTTATGTGGCTTCGGTCAGTTTCAAAGTTGAGGAATCATCATCATTCAGATGCAAGTTTCGACTTCTTATTTAATATGAACTTGTGTATGCTCCAGAGGTCAATCCAATGACTTTTCTATCGAGAGATGAGAATAGTTAAGTACACACAACTCAACATTCACCTCACACAGTAAGAGTGAAAGACAGAAATGATGATCAACTTTTACTTTAGATTGTTATTTCATGGTGAATAATTCACCGCAAACACACACAATTTTCTGCCTTTTCCTGAGATGTTCTATGAGTAATAATCACTTTTAAATAAAAAAAGATTCAGACACACAGACACTGTCTGGATTATTTTTCATCGTTCAATAATTTCTCTGCCTAGAAGGGGATCACCATTTCAGTCAATGAACACTTTCATTAATTGCACTGACAAAAAATTCTCTTTTCTATATTCTTCATCTCTGTTTTAATAAGGAAACTGATTTCGAAATTGATGTACATCCCTTAGGTTGTTTTCAAATTGGTCGTACGAATTTATCTCTCAAATGTGTGTATGTATTCGTCCTCTTGATATCTCAAGGCAATAGACAGAATTAGTTAGTATTATTACTGTATTATTCCAATTGGACCGAATGTTTAAACTGCAAAATATTATTTGATCCTCACTGGATTAGTGATAAAACTGTCAACTATGAATTGTAGATGAGTTCTGTTTGATCTCTAGAGTAGCCTTTTATAAGCTGTTGTGGAAAAGATTAAATTAAGAATAAGTTCAATGTCAAGTATATTTATTGGTGATTGGTTTCAGTGACTTTATATTCACTACAGCCTTGTAACCTAAATCGCTTGAGAAATATTTTTATCAGTGGGAAAGTACACGCATTATATGAAGTCAGTTTAGTTTCAGGGGTGAAAAAGCGAACACCAGTCAACAGACGAGTAGTTCTAATCTATTTTTTCTATCCAAGAATTCTATGTTTAGCGTATCTGCGTATCTGCCTCATCGCTTAATATATGTATGTTTACATATATGTATATACATTGCGAACTGAAAAACGTTGGAATTCATAGGCCATTGGATAGGCTTCCGATGGCTGAATGTTCTACGAGCTCACCTTGTTGCCGGGTTAGAAGCCAATCGAGTGCATACAGTGAAGTGATGCAAAGTAGGACGACACAACTATCCAGTACTCTATAGTTCTGAACTGGTTCTGTAGCTGAAGCCGACTCATGAATAAACCCATGACCAATCAAATCCCTACAAACCAACACTTCGGAAGACTTATTCACCTTCAGTTTTGAAAACAACCACAAACTATAGTAAAATATGTGTTAATTGTCAGTTTCATATGATGGTTCATATTACTTATAAATGCATACACGTAATTTGTGGGATATCACCTTCAGAGAAGTATTGAAAATATATGATAATTTTAGTGAAAATGTCTTTGAAATGAAACTCTTGAAGAAAGTTACAGATTTCAGAAGATAATTTATAACCAACAAGAACAAAATATCCATAATACAGAATAAATAACATTATTTACAAGGGTTGAGATCAATGTAAGACTTTGTCTTTATTTGTGAATGCTCATAGTAGTTTTCTCTAACAAACAGTGGTTAGGTCTGATGTCACGGCGTCTGATCATTACAGAGGTCTAGTTTTTCTTTATTTGCAGAGTAACCTCAGAAACAGAATGATGTACAACTCTTACCACTACTTTGTAACTGTCATTTATAACTTTCAGACTAAAATATTTTACCTGTTTGATGAGTAATCCCGTTTCCTTATGTCTCCATTTGCCTTGGCGTCTGATTTAGTTCTCAGTTTCGCATATCCTTTTGAGGTGTTAAAGTCAGCCAATGAATTATAATAATCACTATAGTTCTACTCAGATGGATGAGTGGCTTTCTGAAATCAAGTGTTCTCGTTCTTAGGAGACAATATTATCTGGTAGGTACTCTCTATCGGGTTTTTTTAATTCCATAAACATGCTGACATTTGAACACACTTCACTGATGTATTTAGTAGAAGAAATGAGTATCGTCATTATTAATCATGGCTAGCTACATCATTACGAATAATTTTTCGTTAATTTTAGCCAGTACATCTCACGTAACTTCTGATAAGAATAATCCAGTCGAAAATTCATTGTCATTATGATGACATTTATAAAAAAGGCATCATTATCAGTCTCCTCAGTGTGTGTGTGTCTGATACATGTCAATTTTCTTCTATATATTTCTTGATCGATAGGACCTTGGATACTTCGTTCCCATAGGTTACTGTCGCCGATTCTTTGTGGCCATTTGAACTTCTATATGGAGCGAAAGAAGTTGTTGATAAAAGCTTGAAACCGACTATTGAAAATGTTTTTCGTTACACTCTTGCCAAGTTTCTACTCCATATAGGAGAACTGGCTGACTGGTCTTTGTGTTGAAAATCTGAATTTCGTTCTTTATGCTAATTGGAGAAGATTTCCTAACTGATCTCAGATTGATAAAGTTCTGCCTTATTTTTCCGATTCTGGTTTTGATATCTTCGTCCTCTCCACATCTAGTTGAAATGATGCTACCTAGATAAGTGAAGGAAGTGACCTATTTCAAATTTCTCCCGTTGACAACGATTGATACCAATTGTTGTTGGTTCGCCGTCTCTATCACCTCCGACTCTTCTATGTTCACCTAAAGTTCTATCTTTGCTGTCTGCTTCTTTCACTAGCTTTTGTTTTTCATCTGTGAGCCTTAGAGTTTGTGTGACACTAGAAACAAATCATTCGCATGTCCTAGACCTTCTAGATTCTTCTTATTGGCCTAACGTGTTCCCGTCTTCTCGCTCTCTACAGTGAACATTACACCATAATCACAATGGCAGTAGCATCCATCATCGAGGTGAAACACCATAGATTGTTTTCTTGTTTTTGTTTACTGTCTGATCGAATAGTTCTTTACTTTTCAGATTAAGTTGATCTTAAATCAGAAGACAATCCCACTTCATTTTAAAAATAGATTTAAATTATTTCCTCCTGAATTCATCTTGTCAATCGAATAAAATTGAAGAAAACAACGAACATAATTTTTCCATAATCTTCTCTCCTAGTAAACATTCACGTAGAAAAAAGAAGGAAAGTTGAAAAGAGTGAATGAATTATTGAATGAATGAAGAGTTGCTACTGTCTGTGTACGTAGGAATGACGGAAGAAGAAGGATTGGGAAGAAAAAGGGAATTAAACCACAGCCACACTCTCCTCTCCCACCTCGTTCCAGATATTTGGATAGGCTTCCAGCTTTACTCAAGCGATTTTGTTTTGCGTTTCTTTTACTTTGTTTTACATCCTGTCTTAGAATTTCTCATATTTAGGTTAAAACAATTGCCATTTTAATAGGACATTAATAAAACAACCTGAAACTAAGCAATCTGAAGTGAAAAAATCGTTTGTCTTAAATGAGCGATTTGCTTTTCCCCTAGTGCAGTTCTTGATATATTCTCTGTCACCGATTGGTTTTCTCATCACCCATCGATATCTACAGGTGCACTGGTATAAACAAGCTGGTTAGGGTTAGTTTAGTATAATTCCCGCCTTTAACCTTATAATAACTCTTAATCGTGTCGTTTTCTTGCACTCAGAACCCAATGGAGTAATAATAACAAATAACCAATGGTTCGTCTTCTATTCCTATTGGTGCATTCTTATGGAATTGTTGTTCTGGTGGTTGAAGTTGATGTTGAGTTTTCTCAACTAATTTGGCTTGTATTACTCTCAATGTGTTAAGGCTAACTATCAGGTCGTATCAAGGAAGTCAATTACAGGATGAATTTGCTCCTAGACACATGATTAGAACTTCAAAGAAGGTACTGATTCTTTTACATTTCTAGATAGGTGAGTGATAAGTGCTAATAT
The DNA here is from genome assembly GCA_944472135.2 of Trichobilharzia regenti. Classification (NCBI taxonomy): domain Eukaryota; kingdom Metazoa; phylum Platyhelminthes; class Trematoda; order Strigeidida; family Schistosomatidae; genus Trichobilharzia; species Trichobilharzia regenti. The sequence goes on along the minus strand of OX235264.1, from coordinate 28,946,517 downwards.
GCATAGAATTCAGTTTCAAGTTTTTTGCCCAACCTTATGCAGACGCAAGCACTTAGCAATGCACAGTACAAATTAGGTCATTTTAAATTTTAGAAAAACTGCAGTATCATATCGTAAATTATGACTCCATCATAACTGCACAGTCAAGGTGGCGAAAATTAAGTTAATTCCTTATTTTCTCAAACTACTACTAGTACTACTAATATTTTTTGAGGACAAATTTGACATAAATTTCACTTGAAAATCAAAACAAAATGCCGCTTTTTCTAAAAATAAGTAGAATTTTTACAGATTTTAAGATATGCTTTGTCAAAAGAAACCAGGTCTGATAAGTAGTGAGAAATCAATTTGACCAAGAAACAAGAAAGGGAATTCTAAATTCTTTAAAGATCCCCGATAAATGTATTCGCTTTCCTGTAAATGTTCGTGTAATACCTGGTGTGAGGAATTACGTTTATATTTGTTCCTGTCGTCATCGGAAGCAGCAACTTTACTGTACATGAAGAATTCAGATAAGATCACTTCATATTGAAGTTTGCGCTGAAGATGTCGTCCAGAATGATAATAAAAGCGTAGAAGTTAAACCATCCACTTCATGGAAGACAGCCACGCTAGATGGTGGGGGATTACATCATAGTTAAGTTCGAACTTGATTGCATTACATCATATGCCACAAATCATGATTTCTTTTGGATGTTGTATCAAGAATATTTTGTTTTCTTCAATTATTATTTTTATTATAACTATTGCTGTTGATGTTACCTTGTCTGTAATTCTTTGGTTTAATTCCCTTTTTCTTACCAATCCTTCTTCTTCCGTCATTCCTACGTACACAGACAGTAGCAACTCTTCATTCATTCAATAATTCATTCACTCTTTTCAACTTTCCTTCTTTTTTCTACGTGAATGTTTACTAGGAGAGAAGATTATGGAAAAATTATGTTCGTTGTTTTCTTCAATTTTATTCGATTGACAAGATGAATTCAGGAGGAAATAATTTAAATCTATTTTTAAAATGAAGTGGGATTGTCTTCTGATTTAAGATCAACTTAATCTGAAAAGTAAAGAACTATTCGATCAGACAGTAAACAAAAACAAGAAAACAATCTATGGTGTTTCACCTCGATGATGGATGCTACTGCCATTGTGATTATGGTGTAATGTTCACTGTAGAGAGCGAGAAGACGGGAACACGTTAGGCCAATAAGAAGAATCTAGAAGGTCTAGGACATGCGAATGATTTGTTTCTAGTGTCACACAAACTCTAAGGCTCACAGATGAAAAACAAAAGCTAGTGAAAGAAGCAGGCAGCAAAGATAGAACTTTAGGTGAACATAGAAGAGTCGGAGGTGATAGAGACGGCGAACCAACAACAATTGGTATCAATCGTTGTCAACGGGAGAAATTTGAAATAGGTCACTTCCTTCACTTATCTAGGTAGCATCATTTCAACTAGATGTGGAAAGGACGAAGATATCAAAACCAGAATCGGAAAAATAAGGCAGAACTTTATCAATCTGAGATCAGTTAGGAAATCTTCTCCAATTAGCATAAAGAACGAAATTCAGATTTTCAACACAAAGACCAGTCAGCCAGTTCTCCTATATGGAGTAGAAACTTGGCAAGAGTGTAACGAAAAACATTTTCAATAGTCGGTTTCAAGCTTTTATCAACAACTTCTTTCGCTCCATATAGAAGTTCAAATGGCCACAAAGAATCGGCGACAGTAACCTATGGGAACGAAGTATCCAAGGTCCTATCGATCAAGAAATATATAGAAGAAAATTGACATGTATCAGACACACACACACTGAGGAGACTGATAATGATGCTTTTTTTTAAATGTCATCATAATGACAATGAATTTTCGACTGGATTATTCTTATCAGAAGTTACGTGAGATGTACTGGCTAAAATTAACGAAAAATTATTCGTAATGATGTAGCTAGCCATGATTAATAATGACGATACTCATTTCTTCTACTAAATACATCAGTGAAGTGTGTTCAAATGTCAGCATGTTTATGGAATTAAAAAAACCCGATAGAGAGTACCTACCAGATAATATTGTCTCCTAAGAACGAGAACACTTGATTTCAGAAAGCCATTCATCCATCTGAGTAGAACTATAGTGATTATTATAATTCATTGGCTGACTTTAACACCTCAAAAGGATATGCGAAACTGAGAACTAAATCAGACGCCAAGGCAAATGGAGACATAAGGAAACGGGATTACTCATCAAACAGGTAAAATATTTTAGTCTGAAAGTTATAAATGACAGTTACAAAGTAGTGGTAAGAGTTGTACATCATTCTGTTTCTGAGGTTACTCTGCAAATAAAGAAAAACTAGACCTCTGTAATGATCAGACGCCGTGACATCAGACCTAACCACTGTTTGTTAGAGAAAACTACTATGAGCATTCACAAATAAAGACAAAGTCTTACATTGATCTCAACCCTTGTAAATAATGTTATTTATTCTGTATTATGGATATTTTGTTCTTGTTGGTTATAAATTATCTTCTGAAATTTGTAACTTTCTTCAAGAGTTTCATTTCAAAGACATTTTCACTAAAATTATCATATATTTTCAATACTTCTCTGAAGGTGATATCCCACAGATTACGTGTATGCATTTATAAGTAATATGAACCATCATATGAAACTGACAATTAACACATATTTTACTATAGTTTGTGGTTGTTTTCAAAACTGAAAGTGAATAAGTCTTCCGAAGTGTTGGTTTGTAGGGATTTGATTGGTCATGGGTTTATTCATGAGTCGGCTTCAGCTACAGAACCAGTTCAGAACTATAGAGTACTGGATAGTTGTGTCGTCCTACTTTGCATCACTTCACTGTATGCACTCGATTGGCTTCTAACCCGGCAACAAGGTGAGCTCGTAGAACATTCAGCCATCGGAAGCCTATCCAATGGCCTATGAATTCCAACGTTTTTCAGTTCGCAATGTATATACATATATGTAAACATACATATATTAAGCGATGAGGCAGATACGCAGATACGCTAAACATAGAATTCTTGGATAGAAAAAATAGATTAGAACTACTCGTCTGTTGACTGGTGTTCGCTTTTTCACCCCTGAAACTAAACTGACTTCATATAATGCGTGTACTTTCCCACTGATAAAAATATTTCTGAAGCGATTTAGGTTACAAGGCTGTAGTGAATATAAAGTCACTGAAACCAATCACCAATAAATATACTTGACATTGAACTTATTCTTAATTTAATCTTTTCCACAACAGCTTATAAAAGGCTACTCTAGAGATCAAACAGAACTCATCTACAAGTCATAGTTGACAGTTTTATCACTAATCCAGTGAGGATCAAATAATATTTTGCAGTTTAAACATTCGGTCCAATTGGAATAATACAGTACTAATACTAACTAATTCTGTCTATTGCCTTGAGATATCAAGAGGACGAATACATACACACATTTGAGAGATAAATTCGTACGACCAATTTGAAAACAACCTAAGGGATGTACATCAATTTCGAAATCAGTTTTCTTATTAAAACAGAGATGAAGAATATAGAAAAGAGAATTTTTTGTCAGTGCAATTAATGAAAAGTGTTCATTGACTGAAATGGTGATCCCCTTCTAGGCAGAGAAATTATTGAACGATGAAAAATAATCCAGACAGTGTCTGTGTGTCTGAATCTTTTTTTATTTAAAAGTGATTATTACTCATAGAACATCTCAGGAAAAGGCAGAAAATTGTGTGTGTTTGCGGTGAATTATTCACCATGAAATAACAATCTAAAGTAAAAGTTGATCATCATTTCTGTCTTTCACTCTTACTGTGTGAGGTGAATGTTGAGTTGTGTGTACTTAACTATTCTCATCTCTCGATAGAAAAGTCATTGGATTGACCTCTGGAGCATACACAAGTTCATATTAAATAAGAAGTCGAAACTTGTATCTGAATGATGATGATTCCTCAACTTTGAAACTGACCGAAGCCACATAAACCTCTACTTCTGAGTGAGAAATCTTGTCGAAATGCGGTCTTTCTTGTGATACAAGGCATCATTTATTCACATACAATGAGAGCAATAGTTATGTAAAATCCAGTTCAGCGGATATGATGGTGGGAACACATAAAACACTCTTATCTAAGGGTCAGCACTCTTTCGCTGAAGCTAATCAGCTTAGATCATTTCTTCCTAAATATCGTCTCTCTCTATACCAATGTTCCACTGACAGAAACTATATGTTTTCTGTGTGGCTTCATTCAATGTCGGCATACAGATTCATGATCTAACCGAGCTGTTACTACTTGGTACCTTCAATGTTTATTTCAGATTCAACGATGAAATCTACGAGCAAATAGATGGCGTAGCAATGAGCTTTCCACTGGAACCGTCTTGACCGACTGTTTATGGCCAGCCTCGGGAACAACTTCTTGTCATCGAATATGACTTACCTCCATCTTTACAAGAGATACATTGATGATACTACCATCATTTGAGATAAGAACCTGTACCTAGAAAACTTATTTCAAACCTTCAACTACGCCTACCACAATATCGACTTTACTTCCGAAGCTGAATCCTACGGAATGTTCCACTTCCTCGACGTCCATCTGATAATGAACGCCAACAACTCTCTGTTCGCTTTTAAGTCTGTGAGATGTGGCTGTTGAGTGTCGAGATTCAAAAATAAGTTCAGTAGGTAATGAAGACACATCAGCCGATTTCACTGTGAGTCGTCAGTAATGAAACTATCTGGTACATGAGCTTAATCACAGCTTCTCACAGACATGCACTTTGAGCAAAATAGGATTAGGTTAAACATTTGAGAGTGGTCGCATAAAAGCATAACATCAGTCCACGAAACGTTTTGCCAGCGGTTTGAGTCAGACAGAATATCAAGTTGGAATCCTTGGGTTGCTTATAATCACTACCTTTTGACACCAAAAAACATTTTCACATTCGTAAAGATGAATTCCCTTTTTTCTCACCGAAATTCTGAGCATCTTCAATAATCAACACCAATTTGTATTTGTTTGACACATACTTGTCCTATATGGCGGTATTGCATACTCACTTTTATCTTTAATATGCTTTTTTCGAAGTATTTCACGGTGAGAAGGCTGAATCGATGCACAGTATAGTGTTAATTTCTAATTTAGTCATATTACCAGTATGCAATATTAACTATGCGTAAACCGCTTGTACTAGTGGTTAGATAACTAATTCACGTATGCACACACACATTCTACAAGAGGAGTGAATGATTGCCAGTAATGCACATAAACTGCATGAGTAAGGAGTGCTTTTAATTTACAGTTAATCGATGATAAATATGGATTTCTTTGTATTAAATTGAAGTCAGACAGGACCTTAATAGCGATTTCAAGTTATTGATTTTCTTCGAATACATTTCTGTCAACTCTGTGAAGCATGCAGTAGGCAACACATAAGTTAGCAAAGAGAGATCTCTTTCCACAACTTTACTTCAAAACTGTATGGTTGAGTAAAGGGGTTAATAACTACCTCTGGGCACACAAACAATTGAGCGAACACAAAGTAGTGACGTAATCTACATACTGGTTAGGAGATCTAGTTACTATGGTGTCAATCATTCCATGATGGTTAATTTCATTTCTCAGTGTCACTGTGGTATAAAAGACATGTGATTTAAATGCGCATACATACTCCCGCCCTACCCTTACAACCTTGTTGAAATCAATTCTACGTCTGTTTTTCACAACTTGCATTCCACTAACTGGTCTGTCATCCAGTAATTCTCACTCCTGCTTGCTCTGAATTCCACCAGGATATTTGCTGTAGACTCTTTCACTCAACGTATATTTTCAGTTTATTTTTTGTAATATTGTGTCAGTGGGATACATCGACTCGTTCTTGAGAATAATAAGAGTGAATACTCCCGATATCAACTGGCCTGTCAATGTACCTATGGGTAATAATTTGGCTAGCTAGTGGCAGAAAACTGAAGCTGTTTGAACTATTCAGTGAACACGTCTTGAGACGAGCTTTCTACTTTACTGACACTCATCAGTACATACATACATTCACCTTGATATGACATAAGTTACATAAATGGTATCAGAAACCTCATGAATTTTATCAATAAGTATTTGGCTTGATGGATTTCAACTGACTATGACAATAATGTTGAGATTGCATAATCTCTGTTTTATCGTCTACTGAATGAGGCTGGAGAAGGGAATCACATTAACTTCGATACTCACATAATCCCCGAACATCATTTTAGATAAAAAATAAATGAGTGAGGAGACATAAAACATTCAGCTCCTGCTTTGTCGTCAATCTCCCCTTATTTGTTGCAGTCGTATCTATCTCTTTACTCAATCGGTGTACTATGTTTGTTATTTCGAAGATGGAAGCAGTGTTTCCACTCCACTCATACAAGTGGTCGAGGAAAAAATTACGTTCAGATGTTTCCTGTTCGCCTAAATATTCGATCCACGTTAAAAACAGAAACACCAGGCATGAAGATTCATATTCAGTCGAGTAATTGTTTGATAACAAGCGATAAATTAATATTTCTAAGGTAAATAGACGTTGTAGTGCATTGCGCAAAGACATGTTAATATAAACAGAACTTAGCCTGAGTGAGGACCCGGCTTATGGCTTATTCTCTTACAGAAGGAGAGATTGTTTAATCGTTTAATTTCGGTCAACTGAAAGTTCACTTATCTGATAAATCTTTGTGGACAAAACCAAGAAGTTTAACAAACGCACAACCTCGGATATTTCAATTTCAAAAGCTGTACAAGTGTAATGAACACATGCATACACAAGCAATTTAACCTCATCAAAATAATCACCTAGATTGTCATTCAAATGGAGGCGGGATTAGAGGAGATATTGATTTTCAATTTGATGTGAAAATTTACGAGCTGTCCAGTACTCCCACGTTTTCCAATGGTTCGATAATTAATGTCAGCAAATGATGAAATCCTGTAGTAAATCTCGAATCGTTAGAAGTTGGAATTCATTGACAATTGGATTATTTCTCACCGGTTGAATGGCCTGAGAGCGCTCTCTGTAATCAGTAGATCCTGGGTTCAAGTTGGATTTCACCTCGAATCACCAGTAGTCACAGAACCATTGAGAATCAAGGATTATTAGATATTATTTTATCCTGCTTCAAGGCTTTTCTGCACTACACCCGTAGAATCCACGAGAAATTGTAGGCGGTTTTGAGGTTGCGACTTCGTTCGAGAATTATGATAGAAAGTCGGGCTCGTCGCATTTGATCATGTACCGAAAAGCTGCCTACTATCACGAGTGATATTCCTGATTGTAGTGGACTGGATTATGCGACAAAATTGAGAATGAGACCAAGAAGACAGGCATACATTGGACCAATGAGAATACGCGAGATGACTTGAACTTCAGTCCCATCATCCGTCGTTGATCATCATCAACTTTGAACCCTGTGTTTATTAAGTTGACCGAAATCAGTCAATCAATCGAAATGATTCTCAGAGAAATCAAATTCAATACATGTCATGTTATTGACAATGCAGTGAATGTGTTTCTCAAGTGAGTCACTCCTGAGAATTAATGAAATTGGCTTTCTTCTCTAACTCACATTAATATATGTGTAAAACTTGGGCACTGTGTTAGTAAGTAATTCCATAATAGCTAGTTTATTAGATGCATCATACAGTGACACATTTAATAAACAAACTAATATGCAATTGCATTTCCTACCTCCTGGTGCATGATCACACCAATCGATGAGCTTAAAATGCATGAACTTTTGTAATTGATGAGTGAAGACACTGTAACAAAAGTATAGTGCATAAGGTGATTTACGAGTGATGATATTTGAATGATATGCTTGGTCGCTTTATTCACTTATATAAGTAGTATAGTGCGTGTGCGTATGCGATACAGTCTCACCGGTATATATTGTATCGAGAAAGGTGAATTAGAAGATTTTGTGACAGGATTCTTCTAAAAATGACGAATTTCACATTGAAATCGTGTTTCCTTGTAATTTTCTATCATTTTTGCAAAATGGACATTTGTGGTATGGTAGTTGGTTTTATTACAGGTAATGACTGCTTCTTCATCCTACAGGCTTCGAGAATTCGTTATCATATTTTGCAAGCCGCCATGCAATTATGTTCATGGTGGCTCAAAAATAACAAAATAGATTATTCGGTGGTTTTCTACTTGCCTACAATGAGATAGATGATCTCACTTTGAACAAACCAATCACCATGTATAGACGACTTACTGTAAACAAAGCGTCAGATAACCACACTATTGTGACAGTAGACAAACTTGGTACTCTGATATCGGCCATCGTGAAGAGATGATGGGAGGCGTAGCAACCACTTCATATATATTAACAAGTTCTCTCATGGAAAGGGGGAACAATATTAACCAGACTTCAGTGTGTCTGATCTCACTCATGATTTTCATTTGTTTGTATCACTGGCTGAATGTCTCTCCATTTTCTCACATCGTGTTTCTGGCGATTGATAAACAGAACAAAAATGAGCAGTGTAAGACTGTTTCACGACTAACTTGTCATCTCTAACTCTCTGTAACTTTCCACTATGCAGCAGATTTGTAGTCCATAACAATCAGACTTCAAATGATTATCATCATCACCAATAATAAAGTGCGATCGCTGCGTTCCTCCTCAACTGGGACATAGGTCCTAAAAATATATCTCGGGCTGTTGAAAATGAAGGAGGACTAATAGACACAAATTAATCGAAGTGCTAGCACAGAATAGTACAGTAAGAATGATCACCCTACAATTTTCATGGATAAAATGATGAATAGCTGATTTTACACATCACCACGTCATTTACTTCCCTCTTCCTTCGTATTCATCTTCGCCTCGTTTTTTTACAAATTCATTCTAACAAACAGGTGTTAAACGTCGCTTTGTATTACTCAATATCTTCCGTAATTGATAAGTATTTCCTACTTTTACTTCTTCTCAGTTAACATCCGTGTTATGAACTTTCCCCCATTGCTCACAAAACACATCCAGCCTTGAATGTATTAAACAATTTACATCAATTGAAATAAGAAGTAGAAACTTGGAAATCGAGGATTTGTGTATTTAATGTTTGAGTGATTGTGGAGCAGATGGCTTACTGTACTGTTCTACGATTGAATTAACGAGTATCTTTCACACTGAGTGTTGACTCTGTGAACACTTGCTTTGCTTCAGGCCTTTTGTTTAACACCAAGTGAGCTTTGGACACATCACACATGATAGACAACAAGACTCGACCATTCTCTAGATTTTTCAGATGCACATGTGTAAAGGGTGGTCATTTCCTAATACCTCCTGTAACGGAATATCTTGGCCATCACAGGAGAAGATATTCAACTACTGTGGCCTTGTTAGTAGATTCGCATAGATTTCAATGAAGTGAAAAGACTTGAGGCTTTACTAAGTGAATTCACCAACTTGTTCACTGTGAGCGTTGTGTCAGTAAAATTAGTGCACGAAATGCGACCGCACAACCCAGGTTGAACTACGAGGTTTTTAACTGCTGCAACTTTAATATACGCTTTTGGATCTGGAGTTACCGCGGCATCTGGCGCCAGACTTGCCCTCCAATTGGTCCTCGTTAAGGGATTTAAATTGTACTCATTCGAATTACGGAGCCTCAATTGAGTCCCGTATTCGTATTTTTCGTCACTACCTCCCCGTGCCGGGAGTGGGTAATTTTCGCGCCTGCTGCCCTCTTTGGATGTGGTAGCCATTTCTCAGGCTCCCTCTCCGGAATCGAACCCTGATTCCCCGTTACCCGTTATTATCATGGTAGGCAGATCACCTACCAACAAATTGATAGGGCAGACATTTGAAAGATCCGTCGCCGACACAATGCCGTCTGCGATCATTAAAGTTATCCAGAGTCATCACAGAATTCAACAGAGACAGCCGAAACTGCCCCCGGTTGGTTCTGTTCTAATTAATGCACCCGTTCGCTTGCGCGTCAGGGCATAATTGCATGCATTAGCTCTAGAATTACTACAGTTATCCATGTAGCATATATGATCTAAGGAATCATAGCTGATTTAATGAGCCATTCGCCGTTTCACCGTTTTAAGGTATGTACTTAGACATGCATGGCCTAATCTCTGAGACAAGCATATGACTACTGGCAGGATCAACCAGTTTATTCACACCACGATACACCCATTGACTGGATATTGGTTTTCAGGAGAACCAAACACACGCATCCTTGCCTATTGCCAGACGAGAACGGCATGCAGGATCAACCTGTGGCGCAACCACTCGAGGGCCCTCTCTCTCGGTGGACCATTCGCACCGTTTGTATACATAGCAATACATAGGTAAGCACTGTTGAACCGACCACTGATCGTGTCAATCAATTAAGCACTGCATAGACAAGCTCAATAGAACCCATCTCGCATACAAGACCTGTCAAACTTATTGTTATATGCAAAAGTAGCACGCATAGCGACGCTATAGTGACAATAGGCCCCTATAAACGAAGCCAGCAGCCACCAAATTCAATGAAATCGTTATCCCTGCCAACCAATTTAGCATGCAAATAGCTTCTGTACGTCTAGCAAGACTATAGAAAACCATAACACAGTCAATAAGCGAGCCATGAGATCAATTTAACCCACGCTCATATCGTCTATATAGCTTATGCTGTGCAGCATTTGATAACTCACTCATTCATTCATTGATTGTCAAATATTGTAGACAAGAATACGATGGCGAAGTATATTCACCACAATATATATTCTTCATTGACCCTCACATGAAAACTGTAAAGGGACATTTCACAACACATATTGAACATACACACTGTTGTACACAACATTGACAGTAACTTTAGACAAAAATACGAATACTTGGGTAGTAAATTTTTATGTCAAAATGGAGGATTTTGGTATTTTCAGTCATGTTTGTGACATACTACACTATCATAATGAAAGAGAATAAGTATCAATGTAATAGATATTTTCGTTTAGTCATTATATCCCAAAGAAGACTTGCAGACGCAGGATTCGCATCACCTAAGTATAGTATGGAACATATAATGTGAAGATGAACCGAATGCCCGCATGAAATAGTGGAGCCGGATAGAATTTCAGGCTCTCAATCGTTTGGAAATATTATGTTGAAAAGTTGTTCAGTGTTCCGCTCGATGAGGAAAGCAATGAATGAATTCTATCACTGGTGATGATGATAAACATTTGAAGTCTGATTGTTATGGACTAATATTCTATTGGTTAGAGGAGACAGACAGAGAGTGAGAGCCGACGAGTTAGTCATAAACAGTCTTACACTGCTCATTTTTGTTCTGTTTATCAATCGCCAGAAACACGATGTGAGAAAATGGAGAGACATTCACTCAGTGATACAAACAAATGAAAATCATGAGTGAGATCAGACACACTGAAGTCTGATTAATTTGGCTACACTTTACCTGGAGAGAACTTATTAATATATATGGAGAGGTTGCTACGTATCTCATCATCTCTTCACGAGGGCGGATACCAGAATACCAATTTTGTTTAATGTCACAACAATCTGGCTAGCTGAGGTTTCGTTTAGTGCAAGTCATCTATACATAGTGATTGGTTTGTACAAAGTGAGACACTTGCAATGGACCTAATCTATCTTATTACCTGAAAACTAAATTCTACCTAATCTTCTTTTCTGTCTCTTCATTGGTATTATTCTGTCTTCTGAATTGTAATATTTTGCATTTTCAACTCTCTTGTTCTCTACCCCCACCCGATTTAATTTCTACACCTCACTACCACATTAACTGACCTGACCAACGCTTCATTTCTAGTCATTTATGTTACGTCATCCAACTTAATTGCTTATTTTCAGTTCTAATTTAAATGGCTTTATTATCTAGCCCACTTCTACTTAGTCTCTATCTGTAATTACCTCTGTTGCTACCCTGGCCGTAGTTGAAACATTCTAGTCAACTATATTACGTCATCTAACATACTAACTCAATCTTACTTTAGTTGCTGTCCGATTAACCTTGTTTCTATATTAGATCATTCTTTTATTACCTGATCAATTATCAATAATTTTGACAAACCTCATGTACACACACAAATAATTATATATAAATGCGATTCTACAGCTATGTGAATGAACTCTCCGAAAAGAGTCTCTTTATCATATGACTAAATGGGGATTTTCATTCTACACACAGTGAGACTATTTATCACATTGTAGGCAAGTAGAAAACCACCAATTTATCTATTTTGTTATTTTTGAGCCACCATGAACATAATTGCATGGTGGCTTGCAAAATATGATAACGAATTATCGAAGCGGGTAGGATGAAGAAGCAGTCATTACCTGTAATAAAACCAACTACCATACCACAAATGTCCATTTTGCAAAAATGATAGAAAATTACAAGGAAACACGATTTCAATGTGAAATTCGTCATTTTTAGAAGAATACTGTCACAAAATCTTCTAATTCGCTTTCTTAACTACAATATATACCGATGAAACTGTATCGCATACGCACACGCACTATACTACTTATATAAGTGAATTAAGCGACCATGCATATCATTCAAATATCATCACTCGTAAATCACGTTATGCACTATACTTTTGTTACAGTGTCTTCACTCATCAATTACAAAAGTTCATGCATTTTAAGCTCATCGATTGGTGTGATCATGCACCAGGAAGTAGGAAATGCAATTGCATATTAGTTTGTTTATTAAATGTGTCACTGTATGATGCATCTACTGAACTGGATATTATGGAATTACTTTACGCGAGCTTTCGGTTCATCTTCACATTATATGTTCCATACTATACTTAGTTGATGCGAATCCTGCGTCTGCAAGTCTTCTTTGGGATATAATGACTAAACGAAAATATCTATTACATTGGTACTTATTCTCTTTCATTATGATAGTGTAGTATGTCACAAACATGAGTGAAAATACCAAAATCCTCCATTTTGACATAAAAATTTACTATCCAAGTATTCGTATTTTTGTCTAAAGTTACTGTCAATGTTGTGTACAACAGTGTGTATGTTCAATATGTGGTGTGAAATGTCCCTTTACAGTTTTCATGTGAGGGTCAATGAAGAATATATATTGTGGTGAATATACTTCGCCATCGTATTCTTGTCTACAATATTTGACAATCAATGAATGAATGAGTGAGTTATCAGATGCTGCACAGCATAAGCTATATAGACGATATGAGCGTGGGTTAAATTGATCTCATGGCTCGCTTATTGACTGAGTTATGGTTTTCTATAGTCTTGCTAGACGTACAGAAGCTATTTGCATGCTAAATTTGTTGGCAGGGAGAACGATTTCATTGAATTTGGTGGCTGCTGGCTTCGTTTATAGGGGCTTATTGTCACTATAGCGTCGCTATGCGTGCTACTTTTGCATATAACAATAAGTTTGACAGGTCTTGTATGCGAGATGGGTTCTATTGAGCTTGTTTATGCAGTGCTTAATTGATTGACACGATCAGTGGTCGGTCCAACAGTGCTTACCTATGTATTGCTATGTATACAAACGGTGCGAATGGTCCACCGAGAGAGAGGGCCCTCGAGTGGTTGCACCGCAGGCTGATCCTGCATGCCGTTCTCGTCTGGCAATAGGCAGGGATGCGTGTGTTTGGTTCTCCTGAAAACCAATATCCAGTCAATGGGTGTATCGTGGTGTGAATAAACTGGCTGATCCTGCCAGTAGTCATATGCTTGTCTCAGAGATTAGTCCATGCATGTCTAAGTACGTACCTTAAAACGGTGAAACGGCGAATGGCTCATTAAATCAGCTATGATTCCTTAGATCATATATGCTACATGGATAACTGTAGTATTTCTAGAGCTAATGCATGCAATTATGCCCTGTCGCGCAAGCGAACAGGTGCATTTATCAGAACAGAACCAACCGGGGGCAGTTTCGGCTGTCTCTGTTGAATTCTGTGATGACTCTGGATAACTTTAATGATCGCAGTCGGCTTTGTGTCGGCGACGGATCTTTCAAATGTCTGCCCTATCAATTTGTTGGTAGGTGATCTGCCTACCATGATAATAACGGGTAACGGGGAATCAGGGTTCGATTCCGGAGAGGGAGCCTGAGAAATAGCTACCACATCCAAAGAGGGCAGCAGGCGCGAAAATTACCCACTCCCGGCACGGGGAGGTAGTGACGAAAAATACGAATACGGGACTCAATTGAGACTCCGTAACTCGACTGAGTACAATTTAAATCCCTTAACGAGGACCAATTGGAGGGCGAGTCTGGCGCCAGATGCCGCGGTAACTCCAGATCCAAAAGCGTATATTAAAGTTGCAGCAGTTAAAAACCTCGTAGTTCAACCTGGGTTGTGCGGTCGCATTTCGTGCACTAATTTTACTGACACAAAACGCACAGAAAACCTCTCTGATCCTCACTTATCTTTGTTTTCATCTTCATCTCTATTACCTTGCCTTCCCCCAGTGATGGTACTCCTCTACTTGATGTCTCCTCACTCCCTCTTCACTCTGTGTCCACTAAAAACGACGAAAGCCAAAAAACCACCACGGATAGTCTCCTAAAGCCACGCCACCAATTTCATTTAGGAGCATTTAATGTAAGGACACTTTGCCAAATAGGACAACAAGCATCACTAGCTAAGACCCTGGCATCTCGAGCCATTGATGTATGTTGTGTTTCAGAAACACGCATACAAGACCCAAGTGTGGTTATTCACCTAACCCCACCTGGCCAACAGGATGAATCTTCAAAATTCACCTTGAGGGTGTCAGGAGATGCCACAGCTAGTTCACGGGGATTAGCTGGCGTAGGGATAGCTCTGAGTACTAGGGCAGAAAAGACATTGCTTGACTGGATCCCAGTAGACAGCCGAATGTGTGCTGTCCGTCTGAACGGATCAGTAAGAAGGAGAAAGGACTGCACTACTCGCCGATGCCTTTTCGTAATCTCCGCCTACGCCCCCACTGACTGCAGTTCGGATGAAACGAAGGATGAGTTCTACCAAAAGCTGTCTAGTTTGGTGAGAAAGGCTAAACGCTCAGATATAGTCGTTCTAGCTGGTGACTTCAACGCTCAAGTAGGGAAATTGTGTCAATCTGAGAAGGATGTCGGTGGCACCTATGGAGTTCCGTGCCAGCGAACCGACAACGGTGACCGTCTCCTACAGTTCTGTTCAGATAATCATTTGTTTCTTGTAAGCACTAACTTTAAACACAAGGAGAGACACTGTTTAACCTGGCGACCCCCATCATCAAACCAACGCTGGACACAAATAGACCACATAGCAATAAGCTATCGTTGGCGTGGGTCGGTAGGAGATTGTCGCTCCTTCTGGAACACGTGTGTAGATACCGATCACGCACTGGTCCGGGCTCGTGTGTGCTTACGACTGAACGGACGTAGGAAACAGCTGGCGGTAAAACCATCACGCCCCCAGCTCGATCAGGAAACTAAATCCCTATTTGAGGAAGAACTAGCTAAACGCATATCTGAATCCGACAGCTGTGCTCACCCTGGAGAAGCCTGGAAGAATATTCAGTCAGCTATAGATACAGCTGTAAAAGCTGTGAATAAGACAAATCCAAAGGTGAGTAAAAACCACTGGATTTCGACTGCCTCATCCGAACTGATAGATGCTAGAAGACTTATTCCGGCGAGCTCCGAATTCAATGAGGAGCGAAAGCTGCACAAAAGGAAACTTACTAAAAGTCTCCGCAAGGACCGTGAACAGTGGTGGGTGACAAAGGCGAAAGAGATGGAAAAAGCATTGGCGATAGGCAACACTAGGCAACTCTTTAGACTCATCACAGAATCGGGCGGGAGAAGGCAATTCATAAGTGAGACTATTTCTGAGAAAAATGGCTCCTTAATTAGCTCTCAGGATAGACGCCTTGAACGCTGGAAAGAACACTTTGAGGAACAATTTAACTTGCCTACAGCCACACTGAACCTCCCCGCCATCCATTACGTACCCGAATGGGATATAGACACTGGTCCGCCGTCTGTAGGTGAGGTTACAAAAGCTATCAGTAATTTGAAACGAGGCAAAGCGGCAGGACCCGACGGAATTATTCCGGAGGTGTTTAAATATGGGGGTGACATACTAGTTTGTAGATTAACTGAGGTACTAGGCAAAGTCTGGGAATCAGAGACAGTACCATCAGACTGGGGTAAGTCACTTATTATACCGATATTCAAGAAGGGAAACAAGTCCTCGTGTGATAATCATAGGGGGATCAGCCTAACGAACATAGTCTCTAAAATCCTAGGCTCAGTAATCATGCATAGACTAAGCAGAACTCGGGAGGAACAGACAAGGGAAAATCAAGCAGGCTTTAGACCAGGTAGAGGGTGCATAGATCATATCTTCACTCTTCGACAGATTCTAGAACATAGACACACTTTTCGGCGTCCAACAATTGTCATATTTCTTGACTTGAAGGCGGCCTTCGACTCCGTGGACCGAAAGGTACTATGGCAATGTCTGACTGTGAAGGGAGTGCCAAGAAAGTACGTTGCACTAATCAAGGCACTCTATTCAAACTCACGTAGTCGTGTAAGGGCTTATGGGGAATTGTCGTCTGAATTGGTAACAACCAGTGGTGTCCGACAGGGATGTCCACTTTCCCCATTTCTGTTTAACTTCATCATAGATATGCTGATGGAAGTATCCTTAACTGAACGTAGTGACTCAGGAATCGACTTGTTACCAGGGAATAATCTTATGGACTTAGAATATGCAGATGACATAGTCCTGTTAGGGGAGGATTCTGACAAAATGCAGAGTCTTCTGAACACCTTGAGCAGCAATCTTCGTATGTTTGGCATGCGATTCGCCCCTGCAAAATGTAAGATGTTGCTACAGGACTGGACTACGTCAACTCCTAGCTTAGTGATAGGGAGTGAAGTGATAGAACATGTTGACCACTTCACCTACTTGGGAAGTTGTATTAGCACCAACGGACTGATTGACGATGAAATCTCAGCACGGATCCGAAAAGCTCGAGCTGCTTTCGCTGACTTACATCATCTCTGGCGTAGGCGTGACATCCGGTTATCAACCAAGGGACGTGTGTACTGCTCATCAGTTCGCTCCGTCCTTCTCTATGGCTCTGAAACATGGCCAATACGCGTTGAAGACATGAAAAGGTTGACTGCTTTCGATCATAGATGTCTGCGATCCCTGTCTCACGTTAGGTGGTTTCACAAGATAAGTAATGTTGACGTTAGGCGTAGAGTGTTGGGCAAACAGGGAAAATCAATCGACGAGGTTATAAAGTTACATAGACTAAGATGGCTAGGTCACGTGGTGCGCATGCCTAACCACCGCCTCCTCCGACGGGCATTGTTATCTGATATAGGTTCAGGTTGGAAAAGAGCCAGTGGTGGCCAAACAAAAACATGGCATCAATCCATGAAATCCTTGACAGTTAAACTGAGTCAGGTAGGGAGATGCAGACTCCCGGGTTGGGGCCCTCGGGACTCTAGGAATCAATGGCTGGAGACAATAGGTGACATGGCTCAAAATCGTTGTCAATGGCGCAGATGTATTCAATCTCTGT
The DNA here is from genome assembly GCA_944472135.2 of Trichobilharzia regenti. Lineage (NCBI taxonomy): Eukaryota > Metazoa > Platyhelminthes > Trematoda > Strigeidida > Schistosomatidae > Trichobilharzia > Trichobilharzia regenti. The sequence goes on along the minus strand of OX235264.1, from coordinate 28,928,918 downwards.
AATCTTTCATATTCCTTTCTACCATTACCCATTCTGTTTCACTCTTATATTTGTTAAACTCTATAAATTCTCTTCACTTATCTTCTTGTCTACAACTGTGTGCTATTTGGAAGGTGGCAACTCGAACTGCTGCACTTCAGGGCCAAGTTCTATGTTGAATCCAGACAGACAGACAGACAGTGAACAAGTTGGTGAATTCACTCAGTAAAGCCTCAAGTCATTGCACTTCATTGAAATCTATGCGAATCTACTAACAAGACCACAGTAGTTGAATATCATCTCCTGTGATGGCCAAGATATTCCGTTACAGGAGGTATTAGGAAATGACCACCCTTTACACATGTGCATCTGAAAAATCTAGAGAATGGTCGAGTCTTGTTGTCTATCATGTGTGATGTGTCCAAAGCTCACTTGGTGTTAAACAAAAGGCCTGAAGCAAAGCAAGTGTTCACAGAGTCAACACTCAGTGTGAAAGATACTCGTTAATTCAATCGTAGAACAGTACACTAAGTCATCTGCTCCACAATCACTCAAACATTAAATACACAAATCCTCGATTTCCAAGTTTCTACTTCTTATTTCAATTGATGTAAATTGTTTAATACATTCAAGGCTGGATGTGTTTTGTGAGCAATGGGGGAAAGTTCATAACACGGATGTTAACTGAGAAGAAGCAAAAGTAGGAAATACTTATCAATTACGGAAGATATTGAGTAATACAAAGCGACGTTTAACACCTGTTTGTTAGAATGAATTTGTAAGAAAACAAGGCGAAGATGAATACGAAGGAAGAGGGAAGTAAATGACGTACGTGGTGAAGTGTAAAATCAGCTATTCATCATTTTATCCATGAAAATTGTAGGGTGATCATTCTTACTGTACTATTCTGTGCTAGCACTTCGATTAATTTGTGTCTATTAGTCCTCCTTCATTTTCAACAGCCCGAGATATATTTTTAGGACCTATGTCCCAGTTGAGGAGGAACGCAGCGATCGCACTTTATTATTGGTGATGATGATAATCATTTGAAGTCTGATGGTTATGGACTACAAATCTGCTGCATAGTGGAAAGGTACAGAGAGTTAGAGATGACAAGTTAGTCGTGAAACAGTCTTACACTGGTCATTTTTGTTCTGTTTATCAATCGCCAGAAACACGATGTGAGAAAATGGAGAGACATTCAGCCAGTGATACAAACAAATGAAAATCATGAGTGAGATCAGACACATTGAAGACTGAATAATTTGGCTACACTTTACCTGGAGAGAACTTATTAATATATATGGAGAGGTTGCTATATATCCCATCATTTCTTCGCGATGGCCGATATCAGAGTACCAAGTTTGTCTACTGTCACAATAGTGTGGTTATCTGACGCTTTGTTTACAGTAAGTTGTCCATACATGGTGATTGGTTTGTTCAAAGTGAGATCATCTATCTCATTGTAGGCAAGTAGAAAACCACCGAATAATCTATTTGTTATTTTTGAGCCACCACGAACATAATTGCATGGCCGCTTGCAAAATATGATAACGAATTATCGAAGCGTGTAGGGTGAGGAAGCAGTCGTTACCTGAAATAAAACCAACTACGATACCACAAATGTCCATTTTGCAAAAATGATAGAGAATTACAAGGAAACACGATTTCAATGTGGAATTCCTCATTTTTAGAAGGTGGCTGTCACAAAATCTTGTATTTCGCTTTCTTAACTACAATATATATCGATGAGACTGTATCGCATACGCACACGCACTATGCTACTCACATAAGTGAATTAAGCGACCATGCATATCATTCAAATGTCATCTTTCGTAAATCACGTTATGCACTATACTTTTGTTACAGTGCCTTCACTCATCAATTACAAACGTTCATGCATTTTAAGCTCATCGATTGGTGTGATCACGCACCAGGAGGTAGGAAAGGCAATTGCATATTAGTTTGCTTATTGGATGTATCACTGTATGATGCATCTAATAAACTAGCTATTATGGAATTACTTACTAACACAGTGCCCAAGTTTTACACATATATTAATTATCATCATCACCGGTGATAGAATTCATTCATTGCTTGCCTCCTCGAGCGGAACACTGATCAACTTTTCAACATATATTTCCAAACGATTGAGAGCCTGAAATTATATCCGGCTCCACTATTTCATGCGGGCATTCGGTTCATCTTCACATTATATGTTCCATACTATACTTAGGTGATGCGAATCCTGCGTCTGCAAGTCTTCTTTGGGATATAATGACTAAACGAAAATATCTATTACATTGATACTTATTCTCTTTCATTATGATGGTGTAGTATGTCACAAACATGAGTGAAAATACCAAAATCCTCCATTTTGACATAAAATTCACTACCCAAGTATTCGTATTTTTCCCTGAAGTTACTGTCAATGTTGTGTACTACAGTGTGTATGTTCAATATGTGTTGTGAAATGTCCCTTTACAGTTTTCGTGAGGGGTCAATGAAGAATATATATTGTGGTGAATATACTTCGCCATCGTATTCTTGTCTACAATATTTGACAATCAATGAATGAATGAGTGAGTTATCAAATGCTGCACAGCATAAGCTATATAGACGATATGAGCGTGGGTTAAATTGATCTCATGGCTCGCTTATTGACTGTGTTATGGTTTTCTGTAGTCTTGCTAGACGTACAGAAGCTATTTGCATGCTAAATTGGTTGGCAGGGATAACGATTTCATTGAATTTGGTGGCTGCTGGCTTCGTTTATAGGGGCCTATTGTCACTATAGCGTCGCTATGCGTGCTACTTTTGCATATAATAATAAGTTTGACAGGTCTTGTATGCGAGATGGGTTCTATTGAGCTTGTCTATGCAGTGCTTAATTGATTGACACGATCAGTGGTCGGTTCAACAGTGCTTACCTATGTATTGCTATGTATACAAACGGTGCGAATGGTCCACCGAGAGAGAGGGCCCTCGAGTGGTTGCACCACAGGTTGATCCTGCATGCCGTTCTCGTCTCGCAATAGGCAAGGATGCGTGTGTTTGGTTCTCCTGAAAACCAATATCCAGTCAATGGGTGTATCGTGGTGTGAATAAACTGGTTGATCCTGCCAGTAGTCATATGCTTGTCTCAGAGATTAAGCCATGCATGTCTAAGTACATACCTTAAAACGGTGAAACGGCGAATGGCTCATTAAATCAGCTATGGTTCTTTAGATCATATATGCTACATGGATAACTGTAGTAATTCTAGAGCTAATACATGCAATTATGCCCTGACCCGCAAGCGAATGGGTGCATTAATTAGAACAGAACCAACCGGGGGCAGTTTCGGCTGTCTCTGTTGAATTCTGTGATGACTCTGGATAACTTTAATGATCGCAGACGGCATTGTGTCGACGACGGATCTTTCAAATGTCTGCCCTATCAATTTGTTGGTAGGTGATCTGCCTACCATGATAATAACGGGTAACGGGGAATCAGGGTTCGATTCCGGAGAGGGAGCCTGAGAAATGGCTACCACATCCAAAGAGGGCAGCAGGCGCGAAAATTACCCACTCCCACCACGGGGAGGTAGTGACGAAAAATACGAATACGGGACTCAATTGAGGCTCCGTAATTCGAATGAGTACAATTTAAATCCCTTAACGAGGACCAATTGGAGGGCAAGTCTGGTGCCAGCAGCCGCGGTAACTCCAGATCCAAAAGCGTATATTAAAGTTGCAGCAGTTAAAAACCTCGTAGTTCAACCTGGGTTGTGCGGTCGCATTTCGTGCACTAATTTTACTGACACAACGCTCACAGTGAACAAGTTGGTGAATTCACTTAGTAAAGCCTCAAGTCTTTTCACTTCATTGAAATCTATGCGAATCTACTAACAAGGCCACAGTAGTTGAATATCATCTCCTGTGATGGCCAAGATATTCCGTTACAGGAGGTATTAAGAAATGACCACCCTTTACACATGTGCATCTGAAAAATCTAGAGAATGGTCGAGTCTTGTTGTCTATCATGTGTGATGTGTCCAAAGCTCACTTGGTGTTAAACAAAAGGCCTGAAGCAAAGCAAGTGTTCACAGAGTCAACACTCAGTGTGAAAGATACTCGTTAATTCAATCGTAGAACAGTACAGTAAGCCATCTGCTCCACAATCACTCAAACATTAAATACACAAATCCTCGATTTCCAAGTTTCTACTTCTTATTTCAATTGATGTAAATTGTTTAATACATTCAAGGCTGGATGTGTTTTGTGAGCAATGGGGGAAAGTTCATAACACGGATGTTAACTGAGAAGAAGTAGAAGTAAGAAATACTTATCAATTACGGAAGATATTGAGTAATACAAAGCGACGTTTAACACCTGTGTGTTAGAATGAATTTGTATAACAACGAGGGGAAGATGAATACGAAGGAAGAGGGAAGTAAATGACGTGGTGATGTGTAAAATCAGCTATTCATCATTTTATCCATGAAAACTGTGGGGTGATCAATCTTACTGGACTATTCTGTGCTAGCACTTCGATTAATTTGTGTCTATTAGTCCTCCTTCATTTTCAACAGCCCGAGATATATTTTTAGGACCTATGTCCCAGTTGAGGAGGAACGCAGCGATCGCACTTTATTATTGGTGATGATGATAATCATTTGAAGTCTGATTGTTATGGACTACAAATCTACTGCATAGTGGAAAGTTACAGAGAGTTAGAGATGACAAGTTAGTCGTGAAACAGTCTTTCACTGCTCATTTTTGTTCTGTTTATCAATCGCCAGAAACACGATGTGAGAAAATGGAGAGACATTCAGCCAGTGATACAAACAAATGAAAATCATGAGTGTGATCAGACACACTGAAGTCTGGTTAATATTGTTCCCCCTTTCCATGAGAGAACTTGTTAATATATATGAAGTCTTCCGTCATCTCTTCAAGAGGGCAAATATCAGAGTACCAAGTTTGTCTAATGTCACAATAGTGTGGCTATTTGACGCTTTGTTTACAGCAAGTCGTCTATACATGGTGATTGGTTTGTTCAAAGTGAGATCATCTAACTATTTGTAAGCAAGTTGATAACCTGAGAATAATCTTTGTTGTTAACTTTTAGCCACCATGAACATAACTGCATGGTGGCTTGCAAAAATAGTCTGTTATTCAGTAACGTTATTAACGTATGAAAGCAGTCATCACCTGTAATAAAACCAACTACCATACCACAAATGTCCATTTTGCAAAAATGATAGAAAATTACAAGGAAACACGATTTCAATGTGAAATTCGTCATTTTTAGAAGAATACTGTCACAAAATCTTCTAATTCACCTTTCTCGATACAATATATACCGATGAGACTGTATCGCATACGCACACGCACTATGCTACTCACATAAGTGAATTAAGCGACCATGCATATCATTCAAATATCATCACTCGTAAATCACCTTATGCACTATACTTTTGTTACAGTGTCTTCACTCATCAATTACAAACGTTCATGCATTTTAAGCTCATCGATTGGTGTGATCATGCACCAGGAGGTAGGAAATGCAATTGCATATTAGTTTGCTTATTAGACGTATCACTGTATGATGCATCTAATAAACTAGCTAATATGGAATTACTTACTAACACAGTGCCCAAGTTTTACACATATATTAATGTGAGTTAGAGAAGAAAGCCAATTTCATTAATTCTTGGGAGTGACTCACTTGAGAAATACATTCACTCCATTGTCAATAACATGACATGTATTGAATTTGATTTCAATGAGAATCATTTCGATTGATTGACTGATTTCGGCCAACTTAATAAACACAGGGTTCAAAGTTGATGATGTTCAACGACGGATGATGTGACTGAAGTTCAAGTCATCTCGCGTATTCTCATTGGTCCAATGTATGCCTGTCTTCTTGGTCTCATTCTCAATTTTGTCGCATAATTCAGTCCACTACAATCAGGAATATCACTCGTGATATTAGGCAGGCTTTTCGGTACATGATCAAATGCGACGAGCCCGACTTTCTATCATAATTCTCGAACGAAGTCGCAACCTCAAAACCGCCTACAATTTCTCGTGGATTCTACGGGTGTAGTGCAGAAAAGCCTTGAAGCAGGATAAAATAATATCTAATAATCCTTGATTCTCAATGGTTCTGTGACTAATGGTGGTTCGAGGTGAAATCCAACTTGAAGTCCACAACAAGTGATGGTTTTTTTATTGTGTTGATAACAGGTTGATTCCCCACCTTATTTCTTTCAAGTATGTGATTCTCATCATATGATCTCGGCCGATCAAATTTTGCCAGCCTACCATAGATATCGTGTGTGCGTGTTATTTGCATCCATTCATGGACCATGTGCATGGTCGGCGAGAGACCTCACCACGGTGTTTTCGAGGTACTTAACGGTGCATATATGCCTCATATGACTCAGGGTTATATATTTCGTGAGGGAGAAAGCATTTGACAGCCATTTCAACAATGTGGAGTGAGTCGCCATATATTTTCTCAAGTCTGATTCATTACTGGTTTTATGAGGACAAATACAGAGCACATCGTAACCTACTGGTCACTGGTGTATTTGGAGTAACGTAAGGAGTTGATATGATGATGTTATTCATGCCAACGGTTGAGGCGACGAGACAAACAAGTTCATATTAATGGGAACTAACTTCTCAGAACCCTCCTAAATTCACCTACCTAAACATGAAATCATCGTTTCAAACACAGTTGGCTGGGATGATGATAACAAAGAGAGGATCCAGAAATCAGGACACAGACCATTACTATGAAATATATGTGAAAGTCTTCAGCAGTCAACTCATTGAAATGATATGGAAAGGTGCTCAAAATTGGCGTTCAATACGATGCAGAGACATGTAGAATTCACTAAAAATAAAACCTTCAGAACAACGTGCTACGGTTCTACACTAAAAATCGAATATGTTGTCATGAAAGGTGAGAAAGAAGGAGACCTTCAAGAAGAAAGAACAGGCGTGGAACCCACCATTCAACGAAACAGTGGAAGGTTATGAAATTTGATCAAGTATAGATAAATAGATAGGTGGATAGAAACTGTACGTGGTATAGACAAATAAGAAGTAAACAGTGGTGCGAAGAATCAATGGGAATCCACATGTCAAGTGTGTCTGATGGAGAAATGAAGGAGGTCATGTGAAGAGAAAACGTGCTTGTCAGTACTCGTGGACACAGGTCACCATGATGGGATCTATCCTATCATATTCCATTTCGTCTGGAATGGGTAAACACCACTCGGAACAAAAGGAATGAATACTAATAACATTGGTTATCTCTCTCAAATGTTGACTCCAACGCACGTGATTCACTTCCAACTTCGATTTCATCAGGAAACATGGCTGGTGAATGGATCATGGAATACAAGTGATCACTGTAGCTCTGTTTCATTCTAGTTTGTGACTTGAAATCTAGAATGCCTAGAATGCCTTTCGTATTACAGTTGCGTATTGTGGAGAAATCTCTGAAGAAGAAGAAGAATGAATTAACTCTTCGATGGTCACTGGTTTTCAAGAATTCTCTTACTGATGTTGTTTCACGATAAATTCTATCTAGGAATCATATGAGGAGAACTTGTCACTTTCATGTGCATGGTCGGCGAGAGACCTCACCACGGTGTCCCCAGGCACTCATGGCTTCATTGTGTTTTACAGCTTATTATAGATGAAAATACACATTCTGAATTCCACTAGAAGTCATTACTAATCAAATGACGTCAGTTTATTCTTCAGGCGTCTTTGGGCTGCCCATTTTGTAAGCCTACGTGTCGACGTCGACTGACTTTTTCGGTTTGGTCAATCTGTGTGTTTCTATGTTAAAGGTATAAAGTGCTCACAAGGAGGATATTCATCAGGCCAAATGATATCAGATTGAAATTTCGCCGATACATTTTGGTTATCAATGAAAATTAGGATTAATTTCAGAATTTCGCCTAATGCGCAAATAAAATGTTGACAGAAATTTATGAGGGATTTGAACAAAGAAATGTTATGTGAAGTTGAAAGGGTAGATATAATCGGAAATTTACATTTGATAGAGGTGTGTTAGTTGTATTTCATAAGCATCTCATTGTTATGTCCTCCATGACAATATGCTTCATCAGTCTTTCACTACTCTCCTAGAATGTTTCATTGTGAACCGAACTCTTTGACGGATGACCACTGAGATATTCTCAAAGGAAGGAGATATACAGCCTTACATATTCTTGTATGCATTTCTTATCTTTTCAATGACCTGTAAATTCATTTACATTTGGTTTGTGACTTCCTACTTTTATTCCCATTGGATTCCAAATGGAATTTAGAGCTTCGTCGGCACATCTCCACTTCACTGTCTTCTCTGAAGCTGTTTTATAAGGTTGATTTTTGCTTGACGTCCTTGTTGGTCATTCTTTCTGGTTGTCTTATCTTCAGTCTGGATCAATTAAAGACAGCTGTTGATGATGGTCTGAAGCCTGCACGAAATTGTTATCGTGACGAGTGTATAAAATACCACTGACTAATAGAGATGACTGTTGAACATTTGATTCTTGTTGCTTATGCCATTTACACGCACACACGATATCTATGGTAGGCTTGCAAAATTTGATCGGCCGAGATCATATGATGAGAATCACATACTTGAAAGAAATAAGGTGGGGAATCAACCTGTTATCAACACAATAAAAAAACCATCACTTGTTGTGGACTTCAAGTTGGACTTCACCTCGAACCACCATTAGTCACAGAACCATTGAGAATCAAGGATTATTAGATATTGTTTTATCCTGCTTCAAGGCTTTTCTGCACTACACCCGTAGAATCCACGAGAAATTGTAGGCGGTTTTGAGGTTGCGACTTCGTTCGAGAATTATGATAGAAAGTCGGGCTCGTCGCATTTGATCATGTACCGAAAAGCCTGTCTAATATCACGAGTGATATTCCTGATTGTAGTGGACTGAATTGTGCGACAAAATTCAGAATGAGACCAAGAAGACAGGCATACATTGGACCAATGAGAATACGCGAGATGACTTGAACTTCGTTTTTGATGTGGTTTTGTTCTCTGAGCTGGATGGTTAGTTTGCGAAGCTTTCATCACCTTACTGGGTGACATCTTCAGCGCATACTTCAAATTGAAGTGAGCTTTTAGGTTTCTCCACTTGTTTATTATTCATTCCTCCTGGTGACCTTGGATGTGATTGGTTGTTTATGTATGTTTTCACACCTTCTAGGTTACTTGTGTTGGAACTGATTGTTTCTGTGACTTGAACTTTGGCCAATCGTGTGTGAAGTTTCTTTCTTATTGGTTGATAAATTTTGTCTATCTCGATGTGTCTATTGATTGATGATTCACTGGAATGCCAAGCTTCTAAAAATTCCCTAGCATTCTTGTTATTTCCTTTGTCTAATATTTGAACGTTGTCCCAGTCGAATTGATGTCCGTGGTTGTCTGTGTGTAGTGAAATGAGGGAGTGTATATCATGTCTTTTGACGGCTAGCTTATGTTCGTGGATACGAAGACGAAGGGGACGTCCACTTTGGCCAATGTAGTGTTTTTCACAGTTGTTACAGTTTATTTTGTAGATGATGTTGGTTTTGTCTTCTTTTGCTGTTGAGTCTTTTTGTTGACATAGAATTGAGTGCAGCGACTTTGTTGGTTTGTGTACGACGTCAATTCCTAAAGGTTTGAAGAGTCTTTTAGTGATTTCTGAGATATCCTTTATATATGGTAAGGCGATTTTCTTTGTGTTTTCCTTGGTGGCTTTTGTTTTGGTAGGTTGGCTTGGGGGTATATGTCTCTTGATGAAATTCCGGGGATATCCATTCTTTTGGAAGACGTCCATGAGATACTTTTCTTCAATTTTTCTTAAGGTGGGAGTGCTGCAGTGAGTCCTTGCTCTCTTGAATAGTGTTTGTATGCAGTTCCTTTTGTGTGCTATTGGGTTGTTGCTGTTGTAATTCAGTATTTGGTCTGTGTGAGTTGATTTCCTATAAACTTGAGTTTCTAATTCTCCTGTAGTTGTTCGCCTGACTAAGACGTCCAAAAATGGTATTTTGTTCTCGGATTCCTCTTCTCTTGTGAATTTGATGTCGTTGAAGACGTTGTTTATTAAGTTGTGAGTTTTGTCTAATTCGTTTCTTTTGATTATTACAAATGTGTCGTCGACGTAGCGTATCCAAATCTTGGGTTTGATCTTTGGTAGAATTATGTTTTCGAGTCTTTGCATCACTGCTTCTGCAATCAAACCTGATATTGGCGATCCCATGGGTGTTCCTTTGACTTGTTCATATATTTGGCCGTTGAATTGGAAGTATGTTGTTAGGCATAGATTTATGCATTCCATCCAGCTTGTGTGTTGCATTTTTGATTGTTGTGGAAGTTGTTCGTCGTTGCTAAGTAATTGCTCCATGGTTTCTTTTGCTAGTTTTTGTCCGATAGAGGTATATAATGCTGTCACGTCGAAGGATACCATTATTTCTTCTTCATCTATTTAGATGTCTCTGATTTTCTCTAGGAATTGGATAGCAGAGTTGATGGAGTGATCACAGGATTCCGTTAGGTGTTTTAGTTTTCTGTATAATTCCTTGAACAAATTATATGTTGGAGTTCCTGGGAGTGATACAATTGGTCGTAACGGGATATTTGCCTTGTGTATTTTGGGTCTGCCGTAGAATCGAGGTAGGACTGGTCCATTGGATTTCATTCGCCATTGGTCTTGTTTTGTGATCTGTCCAGTTTTGCTGAGCTTGTTTAAGGTCTTTTGGATGCGGTTGTCCGATGTTTGTATGGGATTTGTTGGGAGTTGTTGATAAACATCTTCATATTTGAGTAGTTCTCCAGCTTTCTTGGTGTATTCTTCTCTGCCCATGACTACTGTTGTTCTTCCTTTGTCGCTTGGAAAAATGGCGATGTCCTTCCTATTTTTCAGCTTTTTGAGGGCCTTTAGTTCTTGAGAGTTGAGTTGTGTGTGTTGCCTTTTCTGTTTGACCATTGGTGTTTCAGTCACATCATCCGTCGTTGAACATCATCAACTTTGAACCCTGTGTTTATTAAGTTGGCCGAAATCAGTCAATCAATCGAAATGATTCTCATTGAAATCAAATTCAATACATGCCATGTTATTGACAATGGAGTAAATGTATTTCTCAAGTGAGTCGCTCCCAAGAATTAATGAAATTGGCTTTCTTCTCTAACTCACATTAATATATGTGTAAAACTTGGGCACTGTGCTAGTAAGTAATTCCATATTAGCTAGTTTATTAGATGCATCATACAGTGATACGTCTAATAAGCAAACTAATATGCAATTGCATTTCCTACCTCCTGGTGCATGATCACACCAATCGATGAGCTTAAAATGCATGAACGTTTGTAATTGATGAGTGAAGACACTGTAACAAAAGTATAGTGCATAAGGTGATTTACGAGTGATGATATTTGAATGATATGCATGGTCGCTTAATTCACTTATGTGAGTAGCATAGTGCGTGTGCGTATGCGATACAGTCTCATCGGTATATATTGTATCGAGAAAGGTGAATTAGAAGATTTTGTGACAGTATTCTTCTAAAAATGACGAATTTCACATTGAAATCGTGTTTCCTTGTAATTTTCTATCATTTTTGCAAAATGGACATTTGTGGTATGGTAGTTGGTTTTATTACAGGTGATGACTGCTTTGATACGTTAATAACGTTACTGAATAACAGACTATTTTTGCAAGCCACCATGCAGTTATGTTCATGGTGGCTAAAAGTTAACAACAAAGATTATTCTCAGGTTATCAACTTGCTTACAAATAGTTAGATGATCTCACTTTGAACAAACCAATCACCATGTATAGACGACTTACTGTAAACAAAGCGTCAAATAGCCACACTATTGTGACATTAGACAAACTTGGTACTCTGATATTTGCCCTCTTGAAGAGATGACGGAAGACTTCATATATATTAACAAGTTCTCTCATGGAAAGGGGGAACAATATTAACCAGACTTCAGTGTGTCTGATCACACTCATCATTTTCATTTGTTTGTATCACTGGCTGAATGTCTCTCCATTTTCTCACATCGTGTTTCTGGCGATTGATAAACAGAACAAAAATGAGCAGTGAAAGACTGTTTCACGACTAACTTGTCATCTCTAACTCTCTGTAACTTTCCACTATGCAGTAGATTTGTAGTCCATAACAATCAGACTTCAAATGATTATCATCATCACCAATAATAAAGTGCGATCGCTGCGTTCCTCCTCAACTGGGACATAGGTCCTAAAAATATATCTCGGGCTGTTGAAAATGAAGGAGGACTAATAGACACAAATTAATCGAAGTGCTAGCACAGAATAGTCCAGTAAGATTGATCACCCCACAGTTTTCATGGATAAAATGATGAATAGCTGATTTTACACATCACCACGTCATTTACTTCCCTCTTCCTTCGTATTCATCTTCCCCTCGTTGTTATACAAATTCATTCTAACACACAGGTGTTAAACGTCGCTTTGTATTACTCAATATCTTCCGTAATTGATAAGTATTTCTTACTTCTACTTCTTCTCAGTTAACATCCGTGTTATGAACTTTCCCCCATTGCTCACAAAACACATCCAGCCTTGAATGTATTAAACAATTTACATCAATTGAAATAAGAAGTAGAAACTTGGAAATCGAGGATTTGTGTATTTAATGTTTGAGTGATTGTGGAGCAGATGGCTTACTGTACTGTTCTACGATTGAATTAACGAGTATCTTTCACACTGAGTGTTGACTCTGTGAACACTTGCTTTGCTTCAGGCCTTTTGTTTAACACCAAGTGAGCTTTGGACACATCACACATGATAGACAACAAGACTCGACCATTCTCTAGATTTTTCAGATGCACATGTGTAAAGGGTGGTCATTTCCTAATACCTCCTGTAACGGAATATCTTGGCCATCACAGGAGAAGATATTCAACTACTGTGGCCTTGTTAGTAGATTCGCATAGATTTCAATGAAGTGAAAAGACTTGAGGCTTTACTAAGTGAATTCACCAACTTGTTCACTGTGAGCGTTGTGTCGGTAAAATTAGTGTACTCAGATGTTATTCATGACAGCCGTATGGGGTCTAAGATGATCAGTGTTGCATGTGTACCATCAGCTAAATATGTGTATCCAGTGATTTCTTCATCATCATCATATTTTAGCTGCATATATATCAGGCTTCAAAGCTCACCTATCTCCAGTAATTACGTATACTCACAACTGCCTTTGACACCTGCTTATCTGATGCACTCAGGGGCTTCTTTGGCGTGTGTAGAGTGTTCGGTGAAGGAATCTCTTACATCCTTCAGAATTACATGCACTAGGCTTTCTTGATTGTGAGGATAACGCCTGAGACACCAGACATGAAGTCTAATCTCTTCAGAAATCGATCACTTCCCAATTTTTGCTTAATATTCCAAGATGGTTAAAAATGCACTGACAATGTGGCCTCCATCACATGCTGCAGAAAGCCGACTAGCTATCCCTAAATGTCATCAAAAAGACCGATGATCTCTCTTCAAAAGCCTGTCAAACTCCCACCAGTCACACAACCGCAACTTCTTGAAACAATATCAAAAACAGAATCTGAGGTGAAGAATCCTCGATACTATTCAACATTAACATATTATGTGAAAATATTTGTAATTTTGATATAATCTTTGTGAATACAAAGTAGACCAACAATACCGTTAGGAAGCTTATAATTTCTAAAGCAGTCCAAGTACTATAGGTGTGCTATTCAACAAGATTAACTCCCCCATCTCAATAACATGCTACCTCAGAACCAATTGATATGATCACAGTGAGTTTAGATAGAGCCACTGTCTGCAAGAATGAAACACAATAAACACGTCTCCCACAGACAGTCTAACGTCACATGGAAGTAGTAAACCGACAAATTATCAACGCCGCCACGTGAAGCATCATTGGCAAAACAATAAAGCCACTAGAAATAAACAGTCACTTCGACACATATTTCCCATCATCGATTTATCTGTGAAAACAATAATTTTCTATAAAGTTTCGTTTGTAAGGGTTTGTTATGTTTTTACGAGTTGATCACGGATTGATATCAGTTAGGGAAGCATTGCAAACCACGGAGTACTGGACAGCTGCTGTTTCATCCTAGTTTGGGAATCATCGGCAGTACGCACCTACTGGGATTCGAACCCAGGACCATCCGGTTACAAGGCAAGCTCGTATACTGATATCTAACTGATATCAATCCGTGATCAACTCGTAAAAACAATAATTCACCGTAATCAAATGTCAGTTATTTCTTCTCACACGTCACATTCTGACAGAAACATCATGCGAGAAAAAATAACTGATTTTAGTGAAAACTGGTAGAAAATGTCACTTTGGTGACTACGTTGAATCCTCCTCGAAATACATGAATAATATAGCTTCGTAGAGTAACGGTGAAAAAAAATTACTCACTGAGATGAAACTACAGTTAAATGATCAGCTCTAACCCTGATTAAAGGTTTGTTTAACAGCCAAATACGAACCATCATATACAAATTGATCAGCAATTTTAATGCAGTTTACTTGGACTCAACCTTTAACTATGATTGTATTTCAGTGATATAATATGCTGATATTCACCTTATTGTTACACACCTAATTCTTCTGAAAGCCTCATACTACTAACCCTCATAAGAGAGTTGGACTATATTCACTGTTCACTGTTCTAATATTTTAGTGAGACTAATTTCTCTAGGGGTAATTCGAAACCTGTATATGTGGAACTTGTGTTAAGCCTTCTCGCTGTAGATTCGAGATATTAAAGGCTTCGTTGTAAATAGTGTGTCATCTTACTTCCTTGCTTAGCTTCATGGTTGCATCGTACCATCGTGTTTTTCATAAGGATTAGTGACGCAAATCCAGTAGGTGAGGAAGTCCTGTCACTCTGGCTGTGATTGAAACGATGCTCCCTGGATAATTGAAGGAGATAACCACCGTTGAGTTCAATTATTTTTCACTTGATTTTCGCTTGATTCGATTGATAGTAGAAATTATCTATGTTGTCGGTGTTCCATTTGTGTGATTGCCTGTTTGTTTGTTCCATTTGTTTCTTCGCCTGTTCTTTAGTTGCTTATAATTCTTGTATTCATTTAGAACTCTTACGTAATTTCGTATTATCTACTTTGTTTCTATGCGCATCCTGATTAAAACTCACTCATCAAACTATTCACATTATTTATTACACAATTTCTTTTAACAACTGTTTGTGACAACTCATCAATTTTGTTACTACCCTAATTTCATCAACACCTAATTTTCTTGACTTGTATTACCAATCTTCACCTGTTTAGTTAAAATAACCACAACCAATTGTATTTTTGTATGACAAACTTAATGTACACATACATACAAAATAACACATACACATATATATTTGCGATTGTACAGCTAAGAAAATGAATTCGCCGAAAAGAGACTCTTCGCTGATCTACGTGTTTTCTTTTCAATAAAATAATGTAATTTACAAAATAACATGCAATGACTGTGAGTCAAGTCAACTACATAGGTCAAACTAGTAGGTCAGGGGTAGTCAGATTATCGGAACATAAGAATTCAGCTAAGGTAAGGATGGTTGACCCCGAGAGGATAAACAATTTAGAAAAAAGCTCAGGAATTTCAATGCATGCATTAACACACAACCACACAATAGGATGGGAGAGGGTTAAAATTCAAAAAAGTAATCTAGGTAGGTGGAGAGAGAGAGGTTGATTTTTGAATCCTTGTTCATCAAGTCAACACCCAACACATGCAATAGGAATGACTCATCACTCATACTTGAAATATGGAAAATACTACTACCAATCAAATCAAGCGAAAATCAAGTGAAAAATAATGGAACTCAACGGAGGTTGTTTCCTTCAATTATCTAGCAAGCATCGTTTCAACCAACCTCGCCTAGACTACTAGCTTCCTAGAGGGACGGTTGGTGCGTGGTGCTAGCAACTCCTCCAGCAAAACTTAACCAAAGCGCTAGAGAAACTTCAATGCACCAATATATTAAAAATTCCAAAAATATAATCAGTAAGCTTATTTCTCCCTGGAATCAGGGAAGTGAAATGACGCAGGCTGGCAAAAGCCTTCGTGAAGCCAGTCAGCCGATGTGCCTTCATTCAATGCAACCAAAAATAAGGATGGGTACATGGATTGTTCGTACAATATACTAGACTGGAAAGGCTGCCCAGGTAGCAGCAGAAATGAGGAGATATAGAATGGAAGAGCTGGGAATCTGCGAAAGCAGATGGAACGGGTGTGGTAGGTGCCAACTACCAACTGGGGAGACAATAATCTATTCCGGCCACCAAGAGGACAATCACGAGCACGTCGAAGGAGTGGCCATCATGATGTCACCAACAGCAGCCAATCATTTAGTGATTGGTGGCAGTGTATTCAAACACAAGGATATACACAAGGCGACCTGGATTTCACCAGATGGAAACACCAAGAACCAAATAGACCTGATCTCAATTTCAAGAAAGTGGAGACGGAGCCTACTGGACACAAAGTGGAGGAGAGGAGCAGATGTGGGTTCAGACCACTATCTAGTAGAAGGGACTTTCGAAGTGAAACTAAAAGCCTCGAGGATAGCTGGGATAGGCCACAATGCAAGTTCAACACTCAGAAACTGAAGCACACAACCAACCACAAAGGACACTTTCACTGCAACTGCCAGAGCAAAGCAGGAAACACTACGTGACATCACTGAGGAACCATGCGCGGAAGACCACTGGAACTCTCTGAAGATGATTTTCAACGAAACGTGTTCAATGGTTTTAGGAAGAAAGAAAAGGTCAGACAAGGAATGGCTCTCAATGGACACTTGGAAGCTAATAGACGAGAGGAGGATGATAACAGAAAATGATTCAATGCAAAGACGGAGAGGAGAAGGAGACGCTGAGCTCAACATACATAGCACTGGACAAAGAAGTGAAGAGGAGTGCTAGGAAGGACAAAAGACAATTCTTCGACAACCTGGCCACTGAAGCTGAGAAGGCAGCAGGCCAAATGGACCTGGAGACACTATATCAGATAACCAAGTCTTTATCCAGGAAGAGATCAACACAAGTGAAACCTATGAAAGACAGCCAAGGGAACCCAATTACCAAGGAACAAAGACAGGTTAAATAATGAGCGGATCACTTCAAAGGACTCTTGAACCGACCATCACGTGCAACCCGTCCAGAAATACCAACAACAGCACGTACAAAACTGCAAGTTGACACCAGTCCTCCAACGAGAGCTGAAGTCTTGAATGCAATCAAGATTCTGAAAGCTGGAAAAGCAGCCGGACCAGATGGAACACCCCCTGAAGCACTGAAAGCGGACCCAGGGACGACGGCAGACATGCTGACTCCATTATTGCAAAAGGTGTGGAAGGAGGGAAAGGTGCCTACTGACTGGAGGAAAGGTTACCTCGTGAAACTACCAAGGAAGGGCGACTTACACCTCATTCTGCAAGAACTGGCGAGGGATCATGCTCCAGTCGACGGCAAGTAAAGTCCTGAGTCGAATCATCCAGGAGAGAAATAAAGACACACTGGATGTAGGACTCCGACCAGAACAAGCTGGATTCAGGAAACGCAAATCATGTACTGACCAAGTTGCAACACTACGCATCATCATCACAGAACAAAGCATGGAATGGCAATCAAACCTAACTCTACCTCAACATTATAGACTTTGAGAAGGCCTTCGACAGCTGAGCGTTGACCGCGAAGTAATTTGGAAACTACTCCAGTACTACGGCGTGCAGCGCCTAAATATTCATCAACCTTATTCAACAGCTGTACGATAACGACACACATCAAGTGATCCACAACGGAAAACTCAGCGAGGCGTTTCGAGTAAACACAGGAGTCAGACAAGGGTGCTTGTTATCATCAATGATATTCCTAATTTTGGTGGACTGGATTATGCGTCAGACAGTGGGTGGGAAAAGAGAAGACAGGGATATCCTGGATCAACGTGAAGAACCTAGAAGACCTGGATTTCGCGCGTGGGTGATTTGTGTTTGATGTCACACAATGTCGAAGACTTACAAGCGAAAACCGACAAACAGGTCGAAGAAGCGACAAAGACAGGACTTCAGGTGAACATAGAAAAGACGGAGGTTATGAAAATAACCAACCAACCAACAACAACAACAGCAACATCCGAAGCCAATCACCATCAACGGGAGGGATTTGAAAGAGGTTACTTCATTCACTCACTGATCTAGGGAGCATTGTTTCAACTACAGGAGAAACGGACGAGGATGTCAAATCGAGCGAGAATCAAGAAGGCGAGAAACACATTCATCAACCTGTGAGTAGCATAGTGCGTGTGCGTATGCGATACAGTCTCATCGGTATTTATTGTATCGAGAAAGGTGAATTAGAAGATTTTGTGACAGTATTCTTCTGAAAATGACGAATTTTCTTCAGTAATATTACTTTCTCGTAATTTTTCTTCATTTCGGCAAAATGGACATTTGTGGTATGGTAGTTGGTTTTATTACAGGTGATGACTGCTTTCATACGTTAATCGCAATACTGAATAACAGACTGTTTTTGCAAGCCACCATGCAGTTATGTTCATGGTGGCTCAAAAATAACAAAATGGTTTATTCAGGGGTTTAAAATTGCCTACAATGAGATAAATAGTCTCACTGTGGGTAGCTTGAAAATTCCCATGTAATCATATGAAAAAGAGAATTCGTTCAGCTAAGCGACTCTTTTCGGAGAGTTCATTCACATAGCTGTACAATCGCATTTATATATAATTATTTGTGTGTGTGTGTGTGTACATGAGGTTTGTCAAAATTATTGATAATTGATCAGGTAATAAATGAATGATCTAATATAGAAACAAGGTTAATCGGACAGCAACTAAAGTAAGATTGAGTTAGTATGTTAGATGACGTAATATAGTTGACTAAAATGTTTTAACTACGGCCAGGGTAGCAACAGAGGTAATTACAGATAGAGACTAAGTAGAAGTGGGGTAGATAATAAAGCCATTTAAATTAGAACTGAAAATAAGCAATTAAGTTGGATGACGTAACATAAATGACTAGAAATAAAGCGTTGGTCAGGTCAGTTAGTGTGGTAGTGAGGTGTAGAAATTAAATCGGGTGGGGGTAGAGAACAAGAGAGTTGAAAATGCAAAATATTACAATTCAGAAGACAGAATAATACCAATGAAGAGACAGAAAAGAAGATTAGGTAGAATTTAGTTTTCAGGTAATAAGATAGATTAGGTCCATTGCAAGTGTCTCACTTTGTACAAACCAATCACTATGTATAGATGACTTGCACTAAACGAAACCTCAGCTAGCCAGACTGTTGTGACATTAAACAAACTTGGTACTCTGGTATCCGCCCTCGTGAACAGATGATGAGATACGTAGCAACCTCTCCATATATATTAATAAGTTTTCTCCAGGTAAAGTGTAGCCAAATTATTCAGTCTTCAATGTGTCTGATCTCACTCGTGATTTTCATTTGTTTGTATCACTGGCTGAATGTCTCTCCATTTTCTCACATCGTGTTTCTGACGATTGATAAACAGAACAAAATTGAGCAGTGTAAGACTGTTTATGACTAACTCGTCGGTTCTCATTCTCTGTCTGTCTCCTCTAACCAATAGAATATTAGTCCATAACAATCAGACTTCAAATGTTTATCATCATCACCGGTGATAGAATTCATTCATTGCTTGCCTCCTCGAGTGGAACACTGATCAACTTTTCAAAATAATATTTCCAAACGATTGAGAGCCTGAAATTATATCCGGCTCCACTATTTCATGCGGGCATTCGGTTCATCTTCACATTATATGTTCCATACTATACTTAGGTGATGCGAATCCTGCGTCTGCAAGTCTTCTTTGGGATATAATTACTAAACGAAAATATCTATTACATTGATACTTATTCTCTTTCATTATGATGGTGTAGTATGTCACAAACATGAGTGAAAATACCAAAATCCTCCATTTTGACATAAAATTCACTACCCAAGTATTCGTATTTTTCCCTGAAGTTAATGTCAATGTTGTGTACTACAGTGTGTATGTTCAATATGTGTTGTGAAATGTCCCTTTACAGTTTTCATGTGAGGGTCAATGAAGAATATATATTGTGGTGAATATACTTCACCATGGTATTCTTGTCTACAATATTTGACAATCAATGAATGAATGAGTGAGTTATCAAATGCTGCACAGCATAAGCTATATAGACGATATGAGCGTGGGTTAAATTGATCTCATGGCTCGCTTATTGACTGTGTTATGGTTTTCTATAGTCTTGCTAGACGTATAGAAGCTATTTGCATGCTAAATTGGTTGGCAGGGATAACGATTTCATTGAATTTGGTGGCTGCTGCCTTCGTTTATAGGGGCCTATTGTCACTACAGCGTCGCTATGCGTGTTACTTTTGCATATAATAACACGTTGGACAGGTCTTGTATGCGAGATGGGTTCTATTGAGCTTGTCTATGCAGTGCTTAATTGATTGACACGATCAGTGTTCGGAGATCTCTTCGCCGAATTCTGTGCCTTCAACGAACGTGTGATTGGTGGCAGTGTATACAAGCACAATGATATCCACAAGGCTGCATGGGTGTCACCAGATGGGCAAACCAAAAACCAAATCGACTTCATCCTAATGCTTCTAAAGGAGGTGCAGGCGCAGCCTACTGGACACAAAAGTAAGAAGAAGAGCAGACGTTGGTTCAGACCACTATCTCGTACAAGGGACAATCCAAATCAAATTAAAAGCTTCCAGGGAAACAGGAGCTGCAGATAGACCACAAGCCAAGTTCAACACTCAAAAACTGAAGGACCAGGCTACAAAGGACATCTTCATTGCAAGCATAAAGGACAAAGCCGAGACACAAATCAACACCAGCGAAAAGGTCAGCGTCGAAAAGCACTGGAACAACTTGAAAACGGTGTGGAGCCAAACCTGCATAGAAATTCTAGGCATAAAGTAGAGACAGGACAAACAGTGGCTCACTACGGACACTTGGAAACTAATAGAAGAGAGAAGGATAGTGAAACAAAAGATTATCCAGTGCACTGACGAGCAACAAAAACAGGAGCTGAATGCAAGCTACAATACACTGAACAAAAGAGTGAAGAGGAGTGCCAGGGAAGACAAAAGAAAATATTATGAAACCATGGCAAACGAAGCAGAACAAGCTGTAGGCAAGGGAGACCTCGCCACACTCTACCAAACAACTAGGCACCTTTCGGGCAAACGTTCGACACAGATTAAGCCAATAAAGGACGACAATGGAAAGTCAATCAGCAAAGAGGTGGAGCAAAGAAAGCACTGGGCTGAACACTTCAAAAGACTTCTAAATCGTCCGCCACCTACAACGCGCCCAACAATACCAACAACGGAAGCAGAACTACCAGTGAACACTGACCCCCGACGAAATCAGAAGTCCTGAATGCCATCGAGATGCTTAAAGCTGGGAAAACACCGGGACCAGATGGAATCCCAGCAGAAACTTTGAAAATAGACCCAGAGACAACAGCGAATTTGATGACGCCACTGCTGGAGAAGGTGTGGAAAGAGGGCAAAGTACCCGAGGATTGGAAGAACGGATACTTATTCAAACTACCAAAGAAAGGAGACTTAAGTCAATGTAAAACTGGCGTGGAATTATGCTTCTGTCCATTCCAAGCAAGATACTAAGTCGCATCATCCTGGAGAGAATCAAACAAGCCCTAGATGAAAAACTTCGTCCGGAACAGGCCGGATTCAGGATAAACAAATCATGTATTGATCAAATCGCCACTCTACGGATCATCATTGAACAATGCTTGGAATGGCAGTCACCTCTCTATCTCAACTACATCGACTTTGAAAAGGCCTTCGACAGCGTTGATCGAGAGGTGATTTGGCAACTACTTCGCTACTACGGGGTCCCATCGACAATTATACATCTCATCCAACAGTTATACGACAATGCTGCATGCCAAGTAATCCACAACGGGAAACTTACGGAAGCCTTCGAAGTGAGGACGGGAGTGCGACAAGGCTGTCTACTATCACCAATGATCTTCCTGATTGCAATTGATTGGATAATGCGACAGACAACGGCAACTAACGAGGGAACAGGCATAAAATGGACTGACACAAAAGACTTGGAGGATCTGGATTTCGCCGATGATATATGTCTGATTTCCCATAAACTGGAAGATATGCAAGTGAAAAGTAACAAGTTGGCAGAAGAAGCATCAAAGATAGGACTTCAAGTGAACATAGATAAAACAGAGGTGATGAAGATTCCTGGCCAACATCAACAGCAACAACAACAACAGACAACAATCAGCATAAGTGGGAAGAACCTGAAAGAAACAGCCTCCTTCACCTACCTGGGAAGCATCGTCTCAAGTACAGGCGGAACTGACGAGGATATCAAAGCCAGAATCGGAAAAACAAGACAAGCTTTCATTACTCTCAAATCTGTGTGGAGGTCAACAGCACTCAGCATCAAAAATAAGATCCGGATTTTCAACTCCAATGTAAAGTCAGTCAGTGCTACTATACGGATCAGAGACTTGGCGAGTCATAAAGAGCATCTCAAACAAACTTCAGACCTTCATTAACAGCTGTCTCCGCTCAATACTCAAGATCAGATGGCCGGCCAGAAAAGATCAGCAACAGGGATCTCTGGTAATGAGCGAACCAATCAGGAACCGATTGTGAAACAAATAGGCAGGAAGAAATGGAGATGGATTGGCCATACGCTGAGGAAACCATCAAGTGACATCACTAGACAAGCCCTCGAATGGAACCCGAAAGGGAGGCGGCGAGTTGGTCGTCCAAGGGTGACTTGGAGGAGGTCATGCGAGGAGGAGATGAAAGCATGTGGACAGACCTGGAGCAGGGTGAAAAAGTTGTCAGAAAACCGAAGGCAATGGAGGTGCGCAGCTGAAGCCCTATGTTCCTCTAGGAACTAAAGGATACAATAATAATAATAATAATCAGTGGTCGGTTCAACAGTGCTTACCTATGTATTGCTATGTATACAAACGGTGCGAATGGTCCACCGAGGGAGAGGGCCCTCGAGTGGTTGCACCACAGGTTGATCCTGCATGCCGTTCTCGTCTCGCAAGAGGCAAGGATGCGTGTGTTTGGTTCTCCTGAAAACCAATATCCAGTCAATGGGTGTATCGTGGTGTGAATAAACTGGTTGATCCTGCCAGTAGTCATATGCTTGTCTCAGAGATTAAGCCATGCATGTCTAAGTACATACCTTAAAACGGTGAAACGGCGAATGGCTCATTAAATCAGCTATGGTTCTTTAGATCATATATGCTACATGGATAACTGTAGTAATTCTAGAGCTAATACATGCAATTATGCCCTGACCCGCAAGCGAATGGGTGCATTAATTAGAACAGAACCAACCGGGGGCAGTTTCGGCTGTCTCTGTTGAATTCTGTGATGACTCTGGATAACTTTAATGATCGCAGACGGCATTGTGTCGACGACGGATCTTTCAAATGTCTGCCCTATCAATTTGTTGGTAGGTGATCTGCCTACCATGATAATAACGGGTAACGGGGAATCAGGGTTCGATTCCGGAGAGGGAGCCTGAGAAATGGCTACCACATCCAAAGAGGGCAGCAGGCGCGAAAATTACCCACTCCCGGCACAGGGAGGTAGTGACGAAAAATACGAATACGGGACTCAATTGAGGCTCCGTAATTCGAATGAGTACAATTTAAATCCCTTAACGAGGACCAATTGGAGGGCAAGTCTGGTGCCAGCAGCCGCGGTAACTCCAGATCCAAAAGCGTATATTAAAGTTGCTGCAGTTAAAAACCTCGTAGTTCAACCTGGGTTGTGCGGTCGCATTTCGTGCACTAATTTTACTGACACAACGCTCACAGTGAACAAGTTGGTGAATTCACTTAGTAAAGCCTCAAGTCTTTTCACTTCATTGAAATCTATGCGAATCTACTAACAAGGCCACAGTAGTTGAATATCATCTCCTGTGATGGCCAAGATATTCCGTTACAGGAGGTATTAAGAAATGACCACCCTTTACACATGTGCATCTGAAAAATCTAGAGAATGGTCGAGTCTTGTTGTCTATCATGTGTGATGTGTCCAAAGCTCACTTGGTGTTAAACAAAAGGCCTGAAGCAAAGCAAGTGTTCACAGAGTCAACACTCAGTGTGAAAGATACTCGTTAATTCAATCGTAGAACAGTACAGTAAGCCATCTGCTCCACAATCACTCAAACATTAAATACACAAATCCTCGATTTCCAAGTTTCTACTTCTTATTTCAATTGATGTAAATTGTTTAATACATTCAAGGCTGGATGTGTTTTGTGAGCAATGGGGGAAAGTTCATAACACGGATGTTAACTGAGAAGAAGTAGAAGTAAGAAATACTTATCAATTACGGAAGATATTGAGTAATACAAAGCGACGTTTAACACCTGTGTGTTAGAATGAATTTGTATAACAACGAGGGGAAGATGAATACGAAGGAAGAGGGAAGTAAATGACGTGGTGATGTGTAAAATCAGCTATTCATCATTTTATCCATGAAAACTGTGGGGTGATCAATCTTACTGGACTATTCTGTGCTAGCACTTCGATTAATTTGTGTCTATTAGTCCTCCTTCATTTTCAACAGCCCGAGATATATTTTTAGGACCTATGTCCCAGTTGAGGAGGAACGCAGCGATCGCACTTTATTATTGGTGATGATGATAATCATTTGAAGTCTGATTGTTATGGACTACAAATCTACTGCATAGTGGAAAGTTACAGAGAGTTAGAGATGACAAGTTAGTCGTGAAACAGTCTTTCACTGCTCATTTTTGTTCTGTTTATCAATCGCCAGAAACACGATGTGAGAAAATGGAGAGACATTCAGCCAGTGATACAAACAAATGAAAATCATGAGTGTGATCAGACACACTGAAGTCTGGTTAATATTGTTCCCCCTTTCCATGAGAGAACTTGTTAATATATATGAAGTCTTCCGTCATCTCTTCACGATGGCCGATATCAGAGTACCAAGTTTGTCTAATGTCACAATAGTGTGGCTATTTGACGCTTTGTTTACAGCAAGTCGTCTATACATGGTGATTGGTTTGTTCAAAGTGAGATCATCTAACTATTTGTAAGCAAGTTGATAACCTGAGAATAATCTTTGTTGTTAACTTTTAGCCACCATGAACATAACTGCATGGTGGCTTGCAAAAATAGTCTGTTATTCAGTAACGTTATTAACGTATGAAAGCAGTCATCACCTGTAATAAAACCAACTACCATACCACAAATGTCCATTTTGCAAAAATGATGGAAAATTGCGAGAAAATACGATTTCAATGTGAAATTCGTCATTTTTAGAAGAATACTGTCACAAAATCTTCTAATTCACCTTTCTCGATACAATATATACCGATGAGACTGTATCGCATACGCACACGCACTATGCTACTCACATAAGTGAATTAAGCGACCATGCATATCATTCAAATATCATCACTCGTAAATCACCTTATGCACTATACTTTTGTTACAGTGTCTTCACTCATCAATTACAAACGTTCATGCATTTTAAGCTCATCGATTGGTGTGATCATGCACCAGGAGGTAGGAAATGCAATTGCATATTAGTTTGCTTATTAGACGTATCACTGTATGATGCATCTAATAAACTAGCTAATATGGAATTACTTACTAACACAGTGCCCAAGTTTTACACATATATTAATGTGAGTTAGAGAAGAAAGCCAATTTCATTAATTCTCAGGAGTGACTCACTTGAGAAATACATTCACTCCATTGTCAATAACATGACATGTATTGAATTTGATTTCTCTGAGAATCATTTCGATTGATTGACTGATTTCGGCCAACTTAATAAACACAGGGTTCAAAGTTGATGATGTTCAACGACGGATGATGTGATTGAAGTTCAAGTCATCTCGCGTATTCTCATTGGTCCAATGTATGCCTGTCTTCTTGGTCTCATTCTCAATTTTGTCGCATAATTCAGTCCACTACAATCAGGAATATCACTCGTGATATTAGGCAGGCTTTTCGGTACATGATCAAATGCGACGAGCCCGACTTTCTATCATAATTCTCGAACGAAGTCGCAACCTCAAAACCGCCTACAATTTCTCGTGGATTCTACGGGTGTAGTGCAGAAAAGCCTTGAAGCAGGATAAAATAATATCTAATAATCCTTGATTCTCAATGGTTCTGTGACTAATGGTGATTCGAGGTGAAGTCCAACTTGAAGTCCACAACAAGTGATGGTTTTTTTATTGTGTTGATAACAGGTTGATTCCCCACCTTATTTCTTTCAAGTATGTGATTCTCATCATATGATCTCGGCAGATCAAATTTTGCCAGCCTACCATAGATATCGTGTGTGCGTGTTATTTGCATCCATTCATGGACCATGTGCATGGTCGGCGAGAGACCTCACCACGGTGTTTTCGAGGTACTTAACGGTGCATATATGCCTCATATGAATCAGGGTTATATATTTCGTGAGGGAGAAAGCATTTGACAGCCATTTCAACAATGTGGAGTGAGTCGCCATATATTTTCTCAAGTCTGATTCATTACTGGTTTTATGAGGACAAATACAGAGCACATCGTAACCTACTGGTCACTGGTGTATTTGGAGTAACGTAAGGAGTTGATATGATGATGTTATTCATGCCAACGGTTGAGGCGACGAGACAAACAAGTTCATATTAATGGGAACTAACTTCTCAGAACCCTCTTAAATTCACCTACCTAAACATGAAATCATCGTTTCAAACACAGTTGGCTGGGATGATGATAACAAAGAGAGGATCCAGAAATCAGGACACAGACCATTACTATGAAATATATGTGAAAGTCTTCAGCAGTCAACTCATTGAAATGATATGGAAAGGTGCTCAAAATTGGCGTTCAATACGATGCAGAGACATGTAGAATTCATTAAAAACGAGACCTCCAGAACAACGTGCTACGGTTCTACACTAAAAATCGAATATGTTGTCATGAAAGGTGAGAAAGAAGGAGACCTTCAAGAAGAAAGAACAGGCGTGGAACCCACCATTCAACGAAACAGTGGAAGGTTATGAAATTTGATCAAGTATAGATAAATAGATAGGTGGATAGAAACTGTACGTGGTATAGACAAATAAGAAGTAAACAGTGGTGCGAAGAATCAATGGGAATCCACATGTCAGATGTGTCTGATGGAGAAATGAAGGAGGTCATGTGAAGAGAAAACGTGCTTGTCAGTACTCGTGGACACAGGTCACCATGATGGGATCTATCCTATCATATTCCATTTCGTCTGGAATGGGTAAACACCACTCGGAACAAAAGGAATGAATACTAATAACATTGGTTATCTCTCTCAAATGTTGACTCCAACGCACGTGATTCACTTCCAACTTCGATTTCATCAGGAAACATGGCTGGTGAATGGATCATCGAATACAAGTGATCACTGTAGCTCTGTTTCATTCTAGTTTGTGACTTGAAATCTAGAATGCCTAGAATGCCTTTCGTATTACAGTTGCGTATTGTGGAGAAATCTCTGAAGAAGAAGAAGAATGAATTAACTCTTCGATGGTCACTGGTTTTCAAGAATTCCCTTACTGATGTTGTTTCACGATAAATTCTATCTAGGAATCATATGAGGAGAACTTGTCACTTTCATGTGCATGGTCGGCGAGAGACCTCACCACGGTGTCCCCAGGCACTCATGGCTTCATTGTGTTTTACAGCTTATTATGGATGAAAATACACATTCTGAATTCCACTAGAAGTCATTACTAATCAAATGACGTCAGTTTATTCTTCAGGCGTTTTTGGGCTGCCCATTTTGTAAGCCTACGTGTCGACGTCGACTGACTATTTCGGTTTGGTCAATCTGTGTGTTTCAATGGTAAAGGTATAAAGTGCTCACAAGGAGGATATTCATCAGGCCAAATGATATCAGATTGAAATTTCGCCGATACATTTTGGTTATCAATGAAAATTAGGATTAATTTCAGAATTTCGCCTAATGCGCAAATAAAATGTTGACAGAAATTTATGAGGGATTTGAACAAAGAAATGTTATGTGAAGTTGAAAGGGTAGATATAATCGGAAATTTACATTTGATAGAGGTGTGTTAGTTGTATTTCATAAGCATCTCATTGTTATGTCCTCCATGACAATATGCTTCATCAGTCTTTCACTACTCTCCTAGAATGTTTCATTGTAAACCGAACTCTTTGACGGATGACCACTGAGAAATTCTCAAAGGAAGGAGATATACAGCCTTACATATTCTTGTATGTATTTGTTATCTTCTCAATGACCTGTAAATTCATTTACATTTGGTTTGTGACTTCCTACTTTTATTCCCATTGGATTCCAAATGGAATTTAGAGCTTCGTCGGCACATCTCCACTTCACTCTCTTCTCTGAAGCTGTTTTATAAGGTTGATTTTTGCTTGACGTCCTTGTTGGTCATTCTTTCTGGTTGTCTTATCTTCAGTCTGGATCAAGTAAAGACAGCTGTTGATGATGGTCTGAAGCCTGCACGAAATTGTTATCGTGACGAGTGTATCAAATACCACTGACTAATAGAGATGACTGTTGAACATTTGATTCTTGTTGCTTATGCCATTTACACGCACACACGATATCTATGGTAGGCTGGCAAAATTTGATCGGCCGAGATCATATGATGAGAATCACATACCTGAAAGAAATAAGGTGGGGAATCAACCTGTTATCAACACAATAAAAAAACCATCACTTGTTGTGGACTTCAAGTTGGACTTCACCTCGAATCACCATTAGTCACAGAACCATTGAGAATCAAGGATTATTAGATATTATTTTATCCTGCTTCAAGGCTTTTCTGCACTACACCCGTAGAATCCACGAGAAATTGTAGGCGGTTTTGAGGTTGCGACTTCGTTCGAGAATTATGATAGAAAGTCGGGCTCGTCGCATTTGATCATGTACCGAAAAGCCTGCCTAATATCACGAGTCATATTCCTGATTGTAGTGGACTGAATTGTGCGACAAAATTGAGAATGAGACCAAGAAGACAGGCATACATTGGACCAATGAGAATACGCGAGATGACTTGAACTTCAATCACATCATCCGTCGTTGAACATCATCAACTTTGAACCCTGTGTTTATTAAGTTGGCCGAAATCAGTCAATCAATCGAAATGATTCTCATTGAAATCAAATTCAATACATGTCATGTTATTGACAATGGAGTAAATGTATTTCTCAAGTGAGTCACTCCTGAGAATTAATGAAATTGGCTTTCTTCTCTAACTCACATTAATATATGTGTAAAACTTGGGCACTGTGTTAGTAAGTAATTCCATATTAGCTAGTTTATTAGATGCATCATACAGTGATACGTCTAATAAGCAAACTAATATGCAATTGCATTTCCTACCTCCTGGTGCATGATCACACCAATCGATGAGCTTAAAATGCATGAACGTTTGTAATTGATGAGTGAAGACACTGTAACAAAAGTATAGTGCATAAGGTGATTTACGAGTGATGATATTTGAATGATATGCATGGTCGCTTAATTCACTTATGTGAGTAGCATAGTGCGTGTGCGTATGCGATACAGTCTCATCGGTATATATTGTATCGAGAAAGGTGAATTAGAAGATTTTGTGACAGTATTCTTCTAAAAATGACGAATTTCACATTGAAATCGTATTTTCTCGCAATTTTCCATCATTTTTGCAAAATGGACATTTGTGGTATGGTAGTTGGTTTTATTACAGGTGATGACTGCTTTCATACGTTAATAACGTTACTGAATAACAGACTATTTTTGCAAGCCACCATGCAGTTATGTTCATGGTGGCTCAAAAATAACAAAATAGATTATTCGGTGGTTATCAACTTGCTTACAAATAGTTAGATGATCTCACTTTGAACAAACCAATCACCATGTATAGACGACTTGCTGTAAACAAAGCGTCAAATAGCCACACTATTGTGACATTAGACAAACTTGGTACTCTGATATTTGCCCTCTTGAAGAGATGACGGAAGACTTCATATATATTAACAAGTTCTCTCATGGAAAGGGGGAACAATATTAACCAGACTTCAGTGTGTCTGATCACACTCATGATTTTCATTTGTTTGTATCACTGGCTGAATGTCTCTCCATTTTCTCACATCGTGTTTCTGGCGATTGATAAACAGAACAAAAATGAGCAGTGAAAGACTGTTTCACGACTAACTTGTCATCTCTAACTCTCTGTAACTTTCCACTATGCAGTAGATTTGTAGTCCATAACAATCAGACTTCAAATGATTATCATCATCACCAATAATAAAGTGCGATCGCTGCGTTCCTCCTCAACTGGGACATAGGTCCTAAAAATATATCTCGGGCTGTTGAAAATGAAGGAGGACTAATAGACACAAATTAATCGAAGTGCTAGCACAGAATAGTCCAGTAAGATTGATCACCCCACAGTTTTCATGGATAAAATGATGAATAGCTGATTTTACACATCACCACGTCATTTACTTCCCTCTTCCTTCGTATTCATCTTCCCCTCGTTGTTATACAAATTCATTCTAACACACAGGTGTTAAACGTCGCTTTGTATTACTCAATATCTTCCGTAATTGATAAGTATTTCTTACTTCTACTTCTTCTCAGTTAACATCCGTGTTATGAACTTTCCCCCATTGCTCACAAAACACATCCAGCCTTGAATGTATTAAACAATTTACATCAATTGAAATAAGAAGTAGAAACTTGGAAATCGAGGATTTGTGTATTTAATGTTTGAGTGATTGTGGAGCAGATGGCTTACTGTACTGTTCTACGATTGAATTAACGAGTATCTTTCACACTGAGTGTTGACTCTGTGAACACTTGCTTTGCTTCAGGCCTTTTGTTTAACACCAAGTGAGCTTTGGACACATCACACATGATAGACAACAAGACTCGACCATTCTCTAGATTTTTCAGATGCACATGTGTAAAGGGTGGTCATTTCCTAATACCTCCTGTAACGGAATATCTTGGCCATCACAGGAGATGATATTCAACTACTGTGGCCTTGTTAGTAGATTCGCATAGATTTCAATGAAGTGAAAAGACTTGAGGCTTTACTAAGTGAATTCACCAACTTGTTCACTGTGAGCGTTGTGTCGGTACAATTAGTGTACTCAGATGTTATTCATGACAGCCGTATGGGGTCTAAGATGATCAGTGTTGCATGTGTACCATCAGCTTAATATGTGTATCCAGTGATTTCTTCATCATCATCATATTTTAGCTGCATATATATCAGGCTTCAAAGCTCACCTATCTCCAGTAATTACGTATACTCACAACTGCCTTTGACACCTGCTTATCTGATGCACTCAGGGGCTTCTTTGGCGTGTGTAGAGTGTTCGGTGAAGGAATCTCTTACATCCTTCAGAATTACATGCACTAGGCTTTCTTGATTGTGAGGATAACGCCTGAGACACCAGACATGAAGTCTAATCTCTTCAGAAATCGATCACTTCCCAATTTTTGCTTAATATTCCAAGATGGTTAAAAATGCACTGACAATGTGGCCTCCATCACATGCTGCAGAAAGCCGACTAGCTATCCCTAAATGTCATCAAAAAGACCGATGATCTCTCTTCAAAAGCCTGTCAAACTCCCACCAGTCACACAACCGCAACTTCTTGAAACAATATCAAAAACAGAATCTGAGGTGAAGAATCCTCGATACTATTCAACATTAACATATTATGTGAAAATATTTGTAATTTTGATATAATCTTTGTGAATACAAAGTAGACCAACAATACCGTTAGGAAGCTTATAATTTCTAAAGCAGTCCAAGTACTATAGGTGTGCTATTCAACAAGATTAACTCCCCCATCTCAATAACATGCTACCTCAGAACCAATTGATATGATCACAGTGAGTTTAGATAGAGCCACTGTCTGCAAGAATGAAACACAATAAACACGTCTCCCACAGACAGTCTAACGTCACATGGAAGTAGTAAACCGACAAATTATCAACGCCGCCACGTGAAGCATCATTGGCAAAACAATAAAGCCACTAGAAATAAACAGTCACTTCGACACATATTTCCCATCATCGATTTATCTGTGAAAACAATAATTTTCTATAGGTTTCGTTTGTAAGGGTTTGTTATGTTTTTACGAGTTGATCACGGATTGATATCAGTTAGGGAAGCATTGCAAACCACGGAGTACTGGACAGCTGCTGTTTCATCCTAGTTTGGGAATCATTTTTTTTTTTTTTTTTTTTTTTTCGAACCCAGGACCATCCGGTTACAAGGCAAGCTCGTATACTGATATCTAACTGATATCAATCCGTGATCAACTCGTAAAAACAATAATTCACCGTAATCAAATGTCAGTTATTTCTTCTCACACGTCACATTCTGACAGAAACATCATGCGAGAAAAAATAACTGATTTTAGTGAAAACTGGTAGAAAATGTCACTTTGGTGACTACGTTGAATCCTCCTCGAAATACATGAATAATATAGCTTCGTAGAGTAACGGTGAAAAAAAATTACTCACTGAGATGAAACTACAGTTAAATGATCAGCTCTAACCCTGATTAAAGGTTTGTTTAACAGCCAAATACGAACCATCATATACAAATTGATCAGCAATTTTAATGCAGTTTACTTGGACTCAACCTTTAACTATGATTGTATTTCAGTGATATAATATGCTGATATTCACCTTATTGTTACACACCTAATTCTTCTGAAAGCCTCATACTACTAACCTTCATTAGAGAGTTGGACTATATTCACTGTTCACTGTTCTAATATTTTAGTGAGACTAATTTCTCTAGGGGTAATTCGAAACCTGTATATGTGGAACTTCCGTTTAGCCTTCTCGCTGTAGATTCGAGATATTAAAGGCTTCGTTGTAAATAGTGTGTCATCTTACTTCCTTGCTTAGCTTCATGGTTGCATCGTACCATCGTGTTTTTCATAAGGATTAGTGACGCAAATCCAGTAGGTGAGGAAGTCCTGTCACTCTGGCTGTGATTGAAACGATGCTCCCTGGATAATTGAAGGAGATAACCACCGTTGAGTTCAATTATTTTTCACTTGATTTTCGCTTGATTCGATTGATAGTAGAAATTATCTATGTTGTCGGTGTTCCATTTGTGTGATTGCCTGTTTGTTTGTTCCATTTGTTTCTTCGCCTGTTCTTTAGTTGCTTATAATTCTTGTATTCATTTAGAACTCTTACGTAATTTCGTATTATCTACTTTGTTTCTATGCGCATCCTGATTAAAACTCACTCATCAAACTATTCACATTATTTATTACACAATTTCTTTTAACAACTGTTTGTGACAACTCATCAATTTTGTTACTACCCTAATTTCATCAACACCTAATTTTCTTGACTTGTATTACCAATCTTCACCTGTTTAGTTAAAATAACCACAACCAATTGTATTTTTGTATGACAAACTTAATGTACACATACATACAAAATAACACATACACATATATATTTGCGATTGTACAGCTAAGAAAATGAATTCGCCGAAAAGAGACTCTTCGCTGATCTACGTGTTTTCTTTTCAATAAAATAATATAATTTACAAAATAACATGCAATGACTGTGAGTCAAGTCAACTACATAGGTCAAACTAGTAGGTCAGGGGTAGTCAGATTATCGGAACATAAGAATTCAGCTAAGGTAAGGATGGTTGACCCCGAGAGGATAAACAATTTAGAAAAAAGCTCAGGAATTTCAATGCATGCATTAACACACAACCACACAATAGGATGGGAGAGGGTTAAAATTCAAAAAAGTAATCTAGGTAGGTGGAGAGAGAGAGGTTGATTTTTGAATCCTTGTTCATCAAGTCAACACCCAACACATGCAATAGGAATGACTCATCACTCATACTTGAAATATGGAAAATACTACTACCAATCAAATCAAGCGAAAATCAAGTGAAAAATAATGGAACTCAACGGAGGTTGTTTCCTTCAATTATCTAGCAAGCATCGTTTCAACCAACCTCGCCTAGACTACTAGCTTCCTAGAGGGACGGTTGGTGCGTGGTGCTAGCAACTCCTCCAGCAAAACTTAACCAAAGCGCTAGAGAAACTTCAATGCACCAATATATTAAAAATTCCAAAAATATAATCAGTAAGCTTATTTCTCCCTGGAATCAGGGAAGTGAAATGACGCAGGCTGGCAAAAGCCTTCGTGAAGCCAGTCAGCCGATGTGCCTTCATTCAATGCAACCAAAAATAAGGATGGGTACATGGATTGTTCGTACAATATACTAGACTGGAAAGGCTGCCCAGGTAGCAGCAGAAATGAGGAGATATAGAATGGAAGAGCTGGGAATCTGCGAAAGCAGATGGAACGGGTGTGGTAGGTGCCAACTACCAACTGGGGAGACAATAATCTATTCCGGCCACCAAGAGGACAATCACGAGCACGTCGAAGGAGTGGCCATCATGATGTCACCAACAGCAGCCAATCATTTAGTGATTGGCGGTAGTGTGTTCAAACACAAGGATATATACAAGACGACATGGATTTCACCAGATGGAAACACCAAAATCCAAATAGACTTAATCTCAATTTCAAGAAAGTGGAGACGGAGCCTACTGGACACAAAGTGGAGGAGAGTAGCAGATGTGGGTTCAGACCACAATCTAGTAGAAGGGACTTTCAAAGTGAAACTAAAAGCCTAGAGGATAGCTGGGATAGGCCACAATGCAAGTTCAACACTCAAAAACTGAAGCACACAACCAACCACAAAGGACACTTTCACTGCAACTGTCAGAGCAAAGCAGGAAACACTACGTGACATCACTGAGGAACCATACGCGGAAGACCACTGGAACTCTCTGAAGATGATTTTCAACGAAACGTGTTTAACGGTTTTAGGAAGAAAGAAAAGGTAAGACAAGGAATGGCTCTCAATGGACACTTGGAAGCTAATAGACGAGAGGAGAATGATAAGAGAAAATGATTCAATGCAAAGACGGAGAGGAGAAGGAGACGCTGAGCTCAACGTACACAGCACTGGACAAAGAATTGAAGAGGAGTGCTAGGAAGGACAAAAGACAATTCTTCGACAACCTGGCCACTGAAGCTGAGAAGGCAGCAGGCCAAATGGACCTGGAGACACTATATCAGATAACTAAGTCTTTATCCAGGAAGAGATCAACACAAGTGAAACCCATGAAAGACAGCCAAGGGAAGCCCATTACCAAGGAACAAACACAGGTTAAACAATGGGCGGATCACTTCAAAAAACTCTTGAACCGACCATCACTTGCAATCCGTCCAGAAATACCTACAACAGCGCGCACACAACTGCAAGTTGACACCAGTCCTCCAACGAGAGCTGAAGTCTTGAACGCAATCAAACTTCTGAAAGCTGGAAAAACAGCCGGACCAGATGGAATACCCCCTGAAGCACTGAAAGCAGACCCAGAGACGACAGTAGACATGCTGATTCCATTATTGCAAAAGGTGTGGAAGGAGGGAAAGGTGCCTACTGACTGGAGGAAAGGTTACCTCGTGAAACTACCAAGGAAGGGCGACTTACGCCTCATTCTGCAAGAACTGGAGAGGGACCATGCTCCAGTCGACGCCAAGCAAACTCCTGAGTCGAATCATCCAGGGGAGAAATAAAGACACACTGGATGTAGGACTCCGACCAGAACAAGCTGGATTCAGGAAAGGCAAATCATGTACTGACCAAGTTGCAACACTACGCATCATCATCACAGAACAAAGCATGGAATGGTAATCAAACTTTTCTCTACCTCAACATTATAGACTTTAAGAAGGCCTTCGACAGCTGAGCGTTGACCGCGAAGTAATTTGGAAACTACTCCAGTACTACGGCGTGCAGCGCCTAAATATTGATCAACCTTATTCAACAGCTGTACGACAACGGCACACATCAAGTGATCCACAACGGAAAACTCATTGAGGCGTTTGGAGTAAACACAGGAGTCAGACAAGGGTGCTTGTTATCATTAATGATATTCCTAATTTTGGTGGACTGGATTATGCGTCAGACAGTGGGTGGGAAAAGAGAAGACAGGGATATCCTGGATCAACGTGAAGAACCTAGAAGACCTGGATTTCGCGCGTGGGTGATTTGTGTTTGATGTCACACAATGTCGAAGACTTACAAGCGAAAACCGACAAACAGGTCGAAGAAGCGACAAAGACAGGACTTCAGGTGAACATAGAAAAGACGGAGGTTATGAAAATAACCAACCAACCAACAACAACAACAGCAACATCCGAAGCCAATCACCATCAACGGGAGGGATTTGAAAGAGGTTACTTCATTCACTCACTGATCTAGGGAGCATTGTTTCAACTACAGGAGAAACGGACGAGGATGTCAAATCGAGCGAGAATCAAGAAGGCGAGAAACACATTCATCAACCTGTGAGTAGCATAGTGCGTGTGCGTATGCGATACAGTCTCATCGGTATTTATTGTATCGAGAAAGGTGAATTAGAAGATTTTGTGACAGTATTCTTCTGAAAATGACGAATTTTCTTCAGTAATATTACTTTCTCGTAATTTTTCTTCATTTCGGCAAAATGGACATTTGTGGTATGGTAGTTGGTTTTATTACAGGTGATGACTGCTTTCATACGTTAATCGCAATACTGAATAACAGACTGTTTTTGCAAGCCACCATGCAGTTATGTTCATGGTGGCTCAAAAATAACAAAATGGTTTATTCAGGGGTTTAAAATTGCCTACAATGAGATAAATAGTCTCACTGTGGGTAGCTTGAAAATTCCCATGTAATCATATGAAAAAGAGAATTCGTTCAGCTAAGCGACTCTTTTCGGAGAGTTCATTCACATAGCTGTACAATCGCATTTATATATAATTATTTGTGTGTGTGTGTGTGTGTACATGAGGTTTGTCAAAATTATTGATAATTGATCAGGTAATAAATGAATGATCTAATATAGAAACAAGGTTAATCGGACAGCAACTAAAGTAAGATTGAGTTAGTATGTTAGATGACGTAATATAGTTGACTAAAATGTTTTAACTACGGCCAGGGTAGCAACAGAGGTAATTACAGATAGAGACTAAGTAGAAGTGGGGTAGATAATAAAGCCATTTAAATTAGAACTGAAAATAAGCAATTAAGTTGGATGACGTAACATAAATGACTAGAAATAAAGCGTTGGTCAGGTCAGTTAGTGTGGTAGTGAGGTGTAGAAATTAAATCGGGTGGGGGTAGAGAACAAGAGAGTTGAAAATGCAAAATATTACAATTCAGAAGACAGAATAATACCAATGAAGAGACAGAAAAGAAGATTAGGTAGAATTTAGTTTTCAGGTAATAAGATAGATTAGGTCCATTGCAAGTGTCTCACTTTGTACAAACCAATCACTATGTATAGATGACTTGCACTAAACGAAACCTCAGCTAGCCAGACTGTTGTGACATTAAACAAACTTGGTACTCTGGTATCCGCCCTCGTGAACAGATGATGAGATACGTAGCAACCTCTCCATATATATTAATAAGTTTTCTCCAGGTAAAGTGTAGCCAAATTATTCAGTCTTCAATGTGTCTGATCTCACTCGTGATTTTCATTTGTTTGTATCACTGGCTGAATGTCTCTCCATTTTCTCACTTCATGTTTCTGGCGATTGATAAACAGAACAAAATTGAGCAGTGTAAGACTGTTTATGACTAACTCGTCGGTTCTCATTCTCTGTCTGTCTCCTCTAACCAATAGAATATTAGTCCATAACAATCAGACTTCAAATGTTTATCATCATCACCGGTGATAGAATTCATTCATTGCTTGCCTCCTCGAGTGGAACACTGATCAACTTTTCAAAATAATATTTCCAAACGATTGAGAGCCTGAAATTATATCCGGCTCCACTATTTCATGCGGGCATTCGGTTCATCTTCACATTATATGTTCCATACTATACTTAGGTGATGCGAATCCTGCGTCTGCAAGTCTTCTTTGGGATATAATTACTAAACGAAAATATCTATTACATTGATACTTATTCTCTTTCATTATGATGGTGTAGTATGTCACAAACATGAGTGAAAATACCAAAATCCTCCATTTTGACATAAAATTCACTACCCAAGTATTCGTATTTTTCCCTGAAGTTAATGTCAATGTTGTGTACTACAGTGTGTATGTTCAATATGTGTTGTGAAATGTCCCTTTACAGTTTTCATGTGAGGGTCAATGAAGAATATATATTGTGGTGAATATACTTCACCATGGTATTCTTGTCTACAATATTTGACAATCAATGAATGAATGAGTGAGTTATCAAATGCTGCACAGCATAAGCTATATAGACGATATGAGCGTGGGTTAAATTGATCTCATGGCTCGCTTATTGACTGTGTTATGGTTTTCTATAGTCTTGCTAGACGTACAGAAGCTATTTGCATGCTAAATTGGTTGGCAGGGATAACGATTTCATTGAATTTGGTGGCTGCTGGCTTCGTTTATAGGGGCCTATTGTCACTACAGCGTCGCTATGCGTGTTACTTTTGCATATAATAACAAGTTTGACAGGTCTTGTATGCGAGATGGGTTCTATTGAGCTTGTCTATGCAGTGCTTAATTGATTGACACGATCAGTGTTCGGAGATCTCTTCGCCGAATTCTGTGCCTTCAACGAACGTGTGATTGGTGGCAGTGTATACAAGCACAATGATATCCACAAGGCTGCATAGGTGTCACCAGATGGGCAAACCAAAAACCAAATCGACTTCATCCTAATGCTTCTAAAGGAGGTGCAGGCGCAGCCTACTGGACACAAAAGTAAGAAGAAGAGCAGACGTTGGTTCAGACCACTATCTCGTACAAGGGACAATCCAAATCAAATTAAAAGCTTCCAGGGAAACAGGAGCTGCAGATAGACCACAAGCCAAGTTCAACACTCAAAAACTGAAGGACCAGGCTACAAAGGACATCTTCATTGCAAGCATAAAGGACAAAGCCGAGACACAAATCAACACCAGCGAAAAGGTCAGCGTCGAAAAGCACTGGAACAACTTGAAAACGGTGTGGAGCCAAACCTGCATAGAAATTCTAGGCATAAAGTAGAGACAGGACAAACAGTGGCTCACTACGGACACTTGGAAACTAATAGAAGAGAGAAGGATAGTGAAACAAAAGATTATCCAGTGCACTGACGAGCAACAAAAACAGGAGCTGAATGCAAGCTACAATACACTGAACAAAAGAGTGAAGAGGAGTGCCAGGGAAGACAAAAGAAAATATTATGAAACCATGGCAAACGAAGCAGAACAAGCTGTAGGCAAGGGAGACCTCGCCACACTCTACCAAACAACTAGGCACCTTTCGGGCAAACGTTCGACACAGATTAAGCCAATAAAGGACGACAATGGAAAGTCAATCAGCAAAGAGGTGGAGCAAAGAAAGCACTGGGCTGAACACTTCAAAAGACTTCTAAATCGTCCGCCACCTACAACGCGCCCAACAATACCAACAACGGAAGCAGAACTACCAGTGAACACTGACCCCCGACGAAATCAGAAGTCCTGAATGCCATCGAGATGCTTAAAGCTGGGAAAACACCGGGACCAGATGGAATCCCAGCAGAAACTTTGAAAATAGACCCAGAGACAACAGCGAATTTGATGACGCCACTGCTGGAGAAGGTGTGGAAAGAGGGCAAAGTACCCGAGGATTGGAAGAACGGATACTTATTCAAACTACCAAAGAAAGGAGACTTAAGTCAATGTAAAACTGGCGTGGAATTATGCTTCTGTCCATTCCAAGCAAGATACTAAGTCGCATCATCCTGGAGAGAATCAAACAAGCCCTAGATGAAAAACTTCGTCCGGAACAGGCCGGATTCAGGATAAACAAATCATGTATTGATCAAATCGCCACTCTACGGATCATCATTGAACAATGCTTGGAATGGCAGTCACCTCTCTATCTCAACTACATCGACTTTGAAAAGGCCTTCGACAGCGTTGATCGAGAGGTGATTTGGAAACTACTTCGCTACTACGGGGTC
This sequence comes from Trichobilharzia regenti, assembly GCA_944472135.2. NCBI lineage: Eukaryota > Metazoa > Platyhelminthes > Trematoda > Strigeidida > Schistosomatidae > Trichobilharzia > Trichobilharzia regenti. The sequence goes on along the minus strand of OX235264.1, from coordinate 28,888,762 downwards.
CCATCGACAATTATACATCTCATCCAACAGTTATACGACAATGCTGCATGCCAAGTAATCCACAACGGGAAACTTACGGAAGCCTTCGAAGTGAGGACGGGAGTGCGACAAGGCTGTCTACTATCACCAATGATCTTCCTGATTGCAATTGATTGGATAATGCGACAGACAACGGCAACTAACGAGGGAACAGGCATAAAATGGACTGACACAAAAGACTTGGAGGATCTGGATTTCGCCGATGATATATGTCTGATTTCCCATAAACTGGAAGATATGCAAGTGAAAAGTAACAAGTTGGCAGAAGAAGCATCAAAGATAGGACTTCAAGTGAACATAGATAAAACAGAGGTGATGAAGATTCCTGGCCAACATCAACAGCAACAACAACAACAGACAGCAATCAGCATAAGTGGGAAGAACCTGAAAGAAACAGCCTCCTTCACCTACCTGGGAAGCATCGTCTCAAGTACAGGCGGAACTGATGAGGATATCAAAGCCAGAATCGGAAAAACAAGACAAGCTTTCATTACTCTCAAATCTGTGTGGAGGTCAACAGCACTCAGCATCAAAAATAAGATCCGGATTTTCAACTCCAATGTAAAGTCAGTCAGTGCTACTATACGGATCAGAGACTTGGCGAGTCATAAAGAGCATCTCAAACAAGCTTCAGACCTTCATTAACAGCTGTCTCCGCTCAATACTCAAGATCAGATGGCCGGCCGGAAAAGATCAGCAACAGGGATCTCTGGTAATGAGCGAACCAATCAGGAACCGATTGTGAAACAAATAGGCAGGAAGAAATGGAGATGGGTTGGCCATACGCTGAGGAAACCATCAAGTGACATCACTAGACAAGCCCTCGAATGGAACCCGAAAGGAGGCGGCGAGTTGGTCGTCCAAGGGTGACCTGGAGGAGATCATGCGAGGAGGAGATGAAAGCATGTGGACAGACCTGGAGCAGGGTGAAAAAGTTGTCAGAAAACCGAAGGCAATGGAAGTGCGCAGCTGAAGCCCTATGTTCCTCTAGGAAATAAAGGATACAATAATAATAATAATAATCAGTGGTCGGTTCAACAGTGCTTACCTATGTATTGCTATGTATACAAACGGTGCGAATGGTCCACCGAGGGAGAGGGCCCTCGAGTGGTTGCACCACAGGTTGATCCTGCATGCCGTTCTCGTCTCGCAAGAGGCAAGGATGCGTGTGTTTGGTTCTCCTGAAAACCAATATCCAGTCAATGGGTGTATCGTGGTGTGAATAAACTGGTTGATCCTGCCAGTAGTCATATGCTTGTCTCAGAGAATAAGCCATGCATGTCTAAGTACATACCTTAAAACGGTGAAACGGCGAATGGCTCATTAAATCAGCTATGGTTCTTTAGATCATATATGCTACATGGATAACTGTAGTAATTCTAGAGCTAATACATGCAATTATGCCCTGACCCGCAAGCGAATGGGTGCATTAATTAGAACAGAACCAACCGGGGGCAGTTTCGGCTGTCTCTGTTGAATTCTGTGATGACTCTGGATAACTTTAATGATCGCAGACGGCATTGTGTCGACGACGGATCTTTCAAATGTCTGCCCTATCAATTTGTTGGTAGGTGATCTGCCTACCATGATAATAACGGGTAACGGGGAATCAGGGTTCGATTCCGGAGAGGGAGCCTGAGAAATGGCTACCACATCCAAAGAGGGCAGCAGGCGCGAAAATTACCCACTCCCAGCACGGGGAGGTAGTGACGAAAAATACGAATACGGGACTCAATTGAGGCTCCGTAATTCGAATGAGTACAATTTAAATCCCTTAACGAGGACCAATTGGAGGGCAAGTCTGGTGCCAGCAGCCGCGGTAACTCCAGATCCAAAAGCGTATATTAAAGTTGCTGCAGTTAAAAACCTCGTAGTTCAACCTGGGTTGTGCGGTCGCATTTCGTGCACTAATTTTACTGACACAACGCTCACAGTGAACAAGTTGGTGAATTCACTTAGTAAAGCCTCAAGTCTTTTCACTTCATTGAAATCTATGCGAATCTACTAACAAGGCCACAGTAGTTGAATATCATCTCCTGTGATGGCCAAGATATTCCGTTACAGGAGGTATTAAGAAATGACCACCCTTTACACATGTGCATCTGAAAAATCTAGAGAATGGTCGAGTCTTGTTGTCTATCATGTGTGATGTGTCCAAAGCTCACTTGGTGTTAAACAAAAGGCCTGAAGCAAAGCAAGTGTTCACAGAGTCAACACTCAGTGTGAAAGATACTCGTTAATTCAATCGTAGAACAGTACAGTAAGCCATCTGCTCCACAATCACTCAAACATTAAATACACAAATCCTCGATTTCCAAGTTTCTACTTCTTATTTCAATTGATGTAAATTGTTTAATACATTCAAGGCTGGATGTGTTTTGTGAGCAATGGGGGAAAGTTCATAACACGGATGTTAACTGAGAAGAAGTAGAAGTAAGAAATACTTATCAATTACGGAAGATATTGAGTAATACAAAGCGACGTTTAACACCTGTGTGTTAGAATGAATTTGTATAACAACGAGGGGAAGATGAATACGAAGGAAGAGGGAAGTAAATGACGTGGTGATGTGTAAAATCAGCTATTCATCATTTTATCCATGAAAACTGTGGGGTGATCAATCTTACTGGACTATTCTGTGCTAGCACTTCGATTAATTTGTGTCTATTAGTCCTCCTTCATTTTCAACAGCCCGAGATATATTTTTAGGACCTATGTCCCAGTTGAGGAGGAACGCAGCGATCGCACTTTATTATTGGTGATGATGATAATCATTTGAAGTCTGATTGTTATGGACTACAAATCTACTGCATAGTGGAAAGTTACAGAGAGTTAGAGATGACAAGTTAGTCGTGAAACAGTCTTTCACTGCTCATTTTTGTTCTGTTTATCAATCGCCAGAAACACGATGTGAGAAAATGGAGAGACATTCAGCCAGTGATACAAACAAATGAAAATCATGAGTGTGATCAGACACACTGAAGTCTGGTTAATATTGTTCCCCCTTTCCATGAGAGAACTTGTTAATATATATGAAGTCTTCCGTCATCTCTTCACGAGGGCAAATATCAGAGTACCAAGTTTGTCTAATGTCACAATAGTGTGGCTATTTGACGCTTTGTTTACAGTAAGTCGTCTATACATGGTGATTGGTTTGTTCAAAGTGAGATCATCTAACTATTTGTAAGCAAGTTGATAACCTGAGAATAATCTTTGTTGTTAACTTTTAGCCACCATGAACATAACTGCATGGTGGCTTGCAAAAATAGTCTGTTATTCAGTAACGTTATTAACGTATGAAAGCAGTCATCACCTGTAATAAAACCAACTACCATACCACAAATGTCCATTTTGCAAAAATGATGGAAAATTGCGAGAAAATACGATTTCAATGTGAAATTCGTCATTTTTAGAAGAATACTGTCACAAAATCTTCTAATTCACCTTTCTCGATACAATATATACCGATGAGACTGTATCGCATACGCACACGCACTATGCTACTCACATAAGTGAATTAAGCGACCATGCATATCATTCAAATATCATCACTCGTAAATCACCTTATGCACTATACTTTTGTTACAGTGTCTTCACTCATCAATTACAAACGTTCATGCATTTTAAGCTCATCGATTGGTGTGATCATGCACCAGGAGGTAGGAAATGCAATTGCATATTAGTTTGCTTATTAGACGTATCACTGTATGATGCATCTAATAAACTAGCTAATATGGAATTACTTACTAACACAGTGCCCAAGTTTTACACATATATTAATGTGAGTTAGAGAAGAAAGCCAATTTCATTAATTCTCAGGAGTGACTCACTTGAGAAATACATTCACTCCATTGTCAATAACATGACATGTATTGAATTTGATTTCTCTGAGAATCATTTCGATTGATTGACTGATTTCGGCCAACTTAATAAACACAGGGTTCAAAGTTGATGATGTTCAACGACGGATGATGTGATTGAAGTTCAAGTCATCTCGCGTATTCTCATTGGTCCAATGTATGCCTGTCTTCTTGGTCTCATTCTCAATTTTGTCGCATAATCCAGTCCACTACAATCAGGAATATCACTCGTGATATTAGGCAGGCTTTTCGGTACATGATCAAATGCGACGAGCCCGACTTTCTATCATAATTCTCGAACGAAGTCGCAACCTCAAAACCGCCTACAATTTCTCGTGGATTCTACGGGTGTAGTGCAGAAAAGCCTTGAAGCAGGATAAAATAATATCTAATAATCCTTGATTCTCAATGGTTCTGTGACTAATGGTGGTTCGAGGTGAAGTCCAACTTGAAGTCCACAACAAGTGATGGTTTTTTTATTGTGTTGATAACAGGTTGATTCCCCACCTTATTTCTTTCAGGTATGTGATTCTCATCATATGATCTCGGCAGATCAAATTTTGCCAGCCTACCATAGATATCGTGTGTGCGTGTTATTTGCATCCATTCATGGACCATGTGCATGGTCGGCGAGAGACCTCACCACGGTGTTTTCGAGGTACTTAACGGTGCATATATGCCTCATATGAATCAGGGTTATATATTTCGTGAGGGAGAAAGCATTTGACAGCCATTTCAACAATGTGGAGTGAGTCGCCATATATTTTCTCAAGTCTGATTCATTACTGGTTTTATGAGGACAAATACAGAGCACATCGTAACCTACTGGTCACTGGTGTATTTGGAGTAACGTAAGGAGTTGATATGATGATGTTATTCATGCCAACGGTTGAGGCGACGAGACAAACAAGTTCATATTAATGGGAACTAACTTCTCAGAACCCTCCTAAATTCACCTACCTAAACATGAAATCATCGTTTCAAACACAGTTGGCTGGGATGATGATAACAAAGAGAGGATCCAGAAATCAGGACACAGACCATTACTATGAAATATATGTGAAAGTCTTCAGCAGTCAACTCATTGAAATGATATGGAAAGGTGCTCAAAATTGGCGTTCAATACGATGCAGAGACATGTAGAATTCACTAAAAATAAAACCTTCAGAACAATGTGCTACGGTTCTACACTAAAAATCGAATATGTTGTCATGAAAGGTGAGAAAGAAGGAGACCTTCAAGAAGAAAGAACAGGCGTGGAACCCACCATTCAACGAAACAGTGGAAGGTTATGAAATTTGATCAAGTATAGATAAATAGATAGGTGGATAGAAACTGTACGTGGTATAGACAAATAAGAAGTAAACAGTGGTGCGAAGAATCAATGGGAATCCACATGTCAAGTGTGTCTGATGGAGAAATGAAGGAGGTCATGTGAAGAGAAAACGTGCTTGTCAGTACTCGTGGACACAGGTCACCATGATGGGATCTATCCTATCATATTCCATTTCGTCTGGAATGGGTAAACACCACTCGGAACAAAAGGAATGAATACTAATAACATTGGTTATCTCTCTCAAATGTTGACTCCAACGCACGTGATTCACTTCCAACTTCGATTTCATCAGGAAACATGGCTGGTGAATGGATCATGGAATACAAGTGATCACTGTAGCTCTGTTTCATTCTAGTTTGTGACTTGAAATCTAGAATGCCTAGAATGCCTTTCGTATTACAGTTGCGTATTGTGGAGAAATCTCTGAAGAAGAAGAAGAATGAATTAACTCTTCGATGGTCACTGGTTTTCAAGAATTCTCTTACTGATGTTGTTTCACGATAAATTCTATCTAGGAATCATATGAGGAGAACTTGTCACTTTCATGTGCATGGTCGGCGAGAGACCTCACCACGGTGTCCCCAGGCACTCATGGCTTCATTGTGTTTTACAGCTTATTATGGATGAAAATACACATTCTGAATTCCACTAGAAGTCATTACTAATCAAATGACGTCAGTTTATTCTTCAGGCGTTTTTGAGCTGCCCGTTTTGTAAGCCTACGTGTCGACGTCGACTGACTATTTCGGTTTGGTCAATCTGTGTGTTTCTATGTTAAAGGTATAAAGTGCTCACAAGGAGGATATTCATCAGGCCAAATGATATCAGATTGAAATTTCGCCGATACATTTTGGTTATCAATGAAAATTAGGATTAATTTCAGAATTTCGCCTAATGCGCAAATAAAATGTTGACAGAAATTTATGAGGGATTTGTACAAAGAAATGTTATGTGAAGTTGAAAGGGTAGATGTAATCGGAAATTCACATTTGATAGAGGTGTGTTAGTTGTATTTCATAAGCCTCTCATTGTTATGTCCTCCATGACAATATGCTTCATCAGTCTTTCTCTACTGTCCTAGAATGTTTCATTGTAAACCGAACTCTTTGACGGATGACCACTGAGATATTCTCAAAGGAAGGAGATATACAGCCTTACATATTCTTGTATGAATTTCTTATCTTTTCAATGACCTGTAAATTCATTTACATTTGGTTTGTGACTTCCTACTTTTATTCCCATTGGATTCCAAATGGAATTTAGAGCTTCGTCGGCACATCTCCACTTCACTCTCTTCTCTGAAACTCTTTTAGAATGATGATTTTTGCTTGGCGTCAAAGCCGATCATTCGTTCTGCTTGTCTTATCTTCAGTCTGGAGCAAATGCACGCAGCTGTTGGTGAATGTCTGAAGACTGTTCGAAATTGTTGTGGTGACGATTGTATCAAGTCCCACTGACGAATGTAGACGACTGTTGTACATTTGATTCTTGTTGCTTATACCATTTACACGCACACACGATATCTATGGTAGGCTGGCAAAATTTGATCGGCCGAGATCATATGATGAGAATCACATACCTGCAAAGAAATAAGGTGGGGAATCAACCTGTTATCAACACAATAAAAAAACCATCACTTGTTGTGGACTTCAAGTTGGACTTCACCTCGAACCACCATTAGTCACAGAACCATTGAGAATCAAGGATTATTAGATATTATTTTATCCTGCTTCAAGGCTTTTCTGCACTACACCCGTAGAATCCACGAGAAATTGTAGGCGGTTTTGAGGTTGCGACTTCGTTCGAGAATTATGATAGAAAGTCGGGCTCGTCGCATTTGATCATGTACCGAAAAGCCTGCCTAATATCACGAGTGATATTCCTGATTGTAGTGGACTGAATTGTGCGACAAAATTGAGAATGAGACCAAGAAGACAGGCATACATTGGACCAATGAGAATACGCGAGATGACTTGAACTTCAATCACATCATCCGTCGTTGAACATCATCAACTTTGAACCCTGTGTTTATTAAGTTGGCCGAAATCAGTCAATCAATCGAAATGATTCTCATTGAAATCAAATTCAATACATGTCATGTTATTGACAATGGAGTGAATGTATTTCTCAAGTGAGTCACTCCTGAGAATTAATGAAATTGGCTTTCTTCTCTAACTCACATTAATATATGTGTAAAACTTGGGCACTGTGTTAGTAAGTAATTCCATATTAGCTAGTTTATTAGATGCATCATACAGTGATACGTCTAATAAACAAACTAATATGCAATTGCATTTCCTACCTCCTGGTGCATGATCACACCAATCGATGAGCTTAAAATGCATGAACGTTTGTAATTGATGAGTGAAGACACTGTAACAAAAGTATAGTGCATAAGGTGATTTACGAGTGATGATATTTGAATGATATGCATGGTCGCTTAATTCACTTATGTGAGTAGTATAGTGCGTGTGCGTATGCGATACAGTCTCATCGGTATATATTGTATCGAGAAAGGTGAATTAGAAGATTTTGTGACAGTATTCTTCTAAAAATGACGAATTTCACATTGAAATCGTGTTTTCTTGTAATTTTCTATCATTTTTGCAAAATGGACATTTGTGGTATGGTAGTTGGTTTTATTACAGGTGATGACTGCTTTCATTCGTCAATAACGTTACTGAATAACAGACTATTTTTGCAAGCCACCATGCAGTTATGTTCATGGTGGCTCAAAAATAACAAAATAGATTATTCGGTGGTTATCCACTTGCTTACAATGAGATAGATGATCTCACTTTGAACAAACCAATCACCATGTATAGACGACTTGCTGTAAACAAAGCGTCAAATAGCCACACTATTGTGACATTAGACAAACTTGGTACTCTGATATTGGCCATCGTGAAGAGATGACGGAAGACTTCATATATATTAACAAGTTCTCTCATGGAAAGGGGGAACAATATTAACCAGACTTCAGTGTGTCTGATCTCACTCATGATTTTCATTTGTTTGTATCACTGGCTGAATGTCTCTCCATTTTCTCACATCGTGTTTCTGGCGATTGATAAACAGAACAAAAATGAGAAGTGTAAGACTGTTTCACGACTAACTTGTCATCTCTAACTCTCTGTAACTTTCCACTATGCAGCAGATTTGTAGTCCATAACAATCAGACTTCAAATGATTATCATCATCACCAATAATAAAGTGCGATCGCTGCGTTCCTCCTCAACTGGGACATAGGTCCTAAAAATATATCTCGGGCTGTTGAAAATGAAGGAGGACTAATAGACACAAATTAATCGAAGTGCTAGCACAGAATAGTCCAGTAAGATTGATCACCCCACAGTTTTCATGGATAAAATGATGAATAGCTGATTTTACACATCACCACGTCATTTACTTCCCTCTTCCTTCGTATTCATCTTCCCCTCGTTGTTATACAAATTCATTCTAACACACAGGTGTTAAACGTCGCTTTGTATTACTCAATATCTTCCGTAATTGATAAGTATTTCTTACTTCTACTTCTTCTCAGTTAACATCCGTGTTATGAACTTTCCCCCATTGCTCACAAAACACATCCAGCCTTGAATGTATTAAACAATTTACATCAATTGAAATAAGAAGTAGAAACTTGGAAATCGAGGATTTGTGTATTTAATGTTTGAGTGATTGTGGAGCAGATGGCTTACTGTACTGTTCTACGATTGAATTAACGAGTATCTTTCACACTGAGTGTTGACTCTGTGAACACTTGCTTTGCTTCAGGCCTTTTGTTTAACACCAAGTGAGCTTTGGACACATCACACATGATAGACAACAAGACTCGACCATTCTCTAGATTTTTCAGATGCACATGTGTAAAGGGTGGTCATTTCCTAATACCTCCTGTAACGGAATATCTTGGCCATCACAGGAGAAGATATTCAACTACTGTGGCCTTGTTAGTAGATTCGCATAGATTTCAATGAAGTGAAAAGACTTGAGGCTTTACTAAGTGAATTCACCAACTTGTTCACTGTGAGCGTTGTGTCAGTAAAATTAGTGTACTCAGATGTTATTCATGACAGCCGTATGGGGTCTAAGATGATCAGTGTTGCATGTGTACCATCAGCTAAATATGTGTATCCAGTGATTTCTTCATCATCATCATATTTTAGCTGCATATATATCAGGCTTCAAAGCTCACCTATCTCCAGTAATTACGTATACTCACAACTGCCTTTGACACCTGCTTATCTGATGCACTCAGGGGCTTCTTTGGCGTGTGTAGAGTGTTCGGTGAAGGAATCTCTTACATCCTTCAGAATTACATGCACTAGGCTTTCTTGATTGTGAGGATAACGCCTGAGACACCAGACATGAAGTCTAATCTCTTCAGAAATCGATCACTTCCCAATTTTTGCTTAATATTCCAAGATGGTCAAAAATGCACTGACAATGTGGCCTCCATCACATGCTGCAGAAAGCCGACTAGCTATCCCTAAATGTCATCAAAAAGACCGATGATCTCTCTTCAAAAGCCTGTCAAACTCCCACCAGTCACACAACCGCAACTTCTTGAAACAATATCAAAAACAGAATCTGAGGTGAAGAATCCTCGATACTATTCAACATTAACATATTATGTGAAAATATTTGTAATTTTGATATAATCTTTGTGAATACAAAGTAGACCAACAATACCGTTCGGAAGCTTATAATTTCTAAAGCAGTCCAAGTACTATAGGTGTGCTATTCAACAAGATTAACTCCCCCATCTCAATAACATGCTACCTCAGAACCAATTGATATGATCACAGTGAGTTTAGATAGAGCCACTGTCTGCAAGAATGAAACACAATAAACACGTCTCCCACAGACAGTCTAACGTCACATGGAAGTAGTAAACCGACAAATTATCAACGCCGCCACGTGAAGCATCATTGGCAAAACAATAAAGCCACTAGAAATAAACAGTCACTTCGACACATATTTCCCATCATCGATTTATCTGTGAAAACAATAATTTTCTATAAAGTTTGGTTTGTAAGGGTTTGTTATGTTTTTACGAGTTGATCACGGATTGATATCAGTTAGGGAAGCATTGCAAACCACGGAGTACTGGACAGCTGCTGTTTCATCCTAGTTTGGGAATCATCGGCAGTACGCACCTACTGGGATTCGAACCCAGGACCATCCGGTTACAAGGCAAGCTCGTATACTGATATCTAACTGATATCAATCCGTGATCAACTCGTAAAAACAATAATTCACCGTAATCAAATGTCAGTTATTTCTTCTCACACGTCACATTCTGACAGAAACATTATGCGAGAAAAAAAACTGATTTTAGTGAAAACTGGTAGAAAATGTCACTTTGGTGACTACGTTGAATCCTCCTCGAAATACATGAATAATATAGCTTCGTAGAGTAACGGTGAAAAAAAATTACTCACTGAGATGAAACTACAGTTAAATGATCAGCTCTAACCCTGATTAAAGGTTTGTTTAACAGCCAAATACGAACCATCATATACAAATTGATCAGCAATTTTAATGCAGTTTACTTGGACTCAACCTTTAACTACGATTGTATTTCAGTGATATAATATGCTGATATTCACCTTATTGTTACACACCTAATTCTTCTGAAAGCCTCATACTACTAACCCTCATAAGAGAGTTGGACTATATTCACTGTTCACTGTTCTAATATTTTAGTGAGACTAATTTCTCTAGGGGTAATTCGAAACCTGTATATGTGGAACTTGTGTTAAGCCTTCTCGCTGTAGATTCGAGATATTAAAGGCTTCGTTGTAAATAGTGTGTCATCTTACTTCCTTGCTTAGCTTCATGGTTGCATCGTACCATCGTGTTTTTCATAAGGATTAGTGACGCAAATCCAGTAGGTGAGGAAGTCCTGTCACTCTGGCTGTGATTGAAACGATGCTTCCTAGATAATTGAAGGAGATAACCACCGTTGAGTTCAATTATTTTTCACTTGATTTTCGCTTGATTTGATTGATAGTAGAAATTATCTATGTTGTCGGTGTTCCATTTGTGTGATTGCCTGTTTGTTTGTTCCATTTGTTTCTTCGCCTGTTCTTTAGTTGCTTATAATTCTTGTATTCATTTAGAACTCTTACGTAATTTCGTATTATCTACTTTGTTTCTATGCGCATCCTGATTAAAACTCACTCATCAAACTATTCACATTATTTATTACACAATTTCTTTTAACAACTGTTTGTGACAACTCATCAACTTTGTTACTACCCTAATTTCATCAACACCTAATTTTCTTGACTTGTATTACCAATCTTCACCTGTTTAGTTAAAATAACCACAACCAATTGTATTTTTGTTTGACAAACTTAATGTACACATACATACAAAATAACACATACACATATATATTTGCGATTGTACAGCTAAGAAAATGAATTCGCCGAAAAGAGACTCTTCGCTGATCTACGTGTTTTCTTTTCAATAAAATAATGTAATTTACAAAATAACATGCAATGACTGTGAGTCAAGTCAACTACATAGGTCAAACTAGTAGGTCAGGGGTAGTCAGATTATCGGAACATAAGAATTCAGCTAAGGTAAGGATGGTTGACCCCGAGAGGATAAACAATTTAGAAAAAAGCTCACCAATTGCAATGCATGCATTAACACACAACCACACAATAGGATGGGAGAGGGTTAAAATTCAAAAAAGTAATCTAGGTAGGTGGAGAGAGAGAGGTTGATTATTGAATCCTTGTTCATCGAGTCTACACCCAACACATGCAATAGGAATGACTCATCACTCATACCTGAAATATGGAAAATACTACTACCAATCAAATCAAGCGAAAATCAAGTGAAAAATAATGGAACTCAACGGAGGTTGTTTCCTTCAATTATCTAGCAAGCATCGTTTCAACCAACCTCGCCTAGACTACTAGCTTCCTAGAGGGACGGTTGGTGCGTGGTGCTAGCAACTCCTCCAGCAAAACTTAACCAAAGCGCTAGAGAAACTTCAATGCACCAATATATTAAAAATTCTAAAAATATAATCAGTAAGCTTATTTCTCCCTGGAATCAGGGAAGTGAAATGACGCAGGCTGGCAAAAGCCTTCGTGAAGCCAGTCAGCCGATGTGCCTTCATTCAATGCAACCAAAAATAAGGATGGGTACATGGATTGTTCGTACAATATACTAGACTGGAAAGGCTGCCCAGGTAGCAGCAGAAATGAGGAGATATAGAATAGAAGTGCTGGGAATCTGCGAAAGCAGATGGAACGGGTGTGGTAGGTGCCAACTACCAACTGGGGAGACAATAATCTATTCCGGCCACCAAGAGGACAATCACGAGCACGTCGAAGGAGTGGCCATCATGATGTCACCAACAGCAGCCAATCATTTGGTGATTGGTGGTAGTGTGTTCAAACACAAGGATATACACAAGACGACATGGATTTCACCAGATGGAAACACCAAGAACCAAATAGACTTAATCTCAATTTCAAGAAAGTGGAGACGGAGCCTACTGGACACAAAGTGGAGGAGAGGAGCAGATGTGGGTTCAGACCACAATCTAGTAGAAGGGACTTTCAAAGTGAAACTAAAAGCCTCGAGGATAGCTGGGATAGGCCACAATGCAAGTTCAACACTCAAAAACTGAAGCACACAACCAACCACAAAGGACACTTTCACTGCAACTGTCAGAGCAAAGCAGGAAACACTACGTGACATCACTGAGGAACCATGCGCGGAAGACCACTGGAACTCTCTGAAGATGATTTTCAACGAAACGTGTTCAACGGTTTTAGGAAGAAAGAAAAGGTAAGACAAGGAATGGCTCTCAATGGACACTTGGAAGCTAATAGACGAGAGGAGGATGATAAGAGAAAATGATTCAATGCAAAGACGGAGAGGAGAAGGAGACGCTGAGCTCAACATACATAGCACTGGACAAAGAAGTGAAGAGGAGTGCTAGGAAGGACAAAAGACAATTCTTCGACAACCTGGCCACTGAAGCTGAGAAGGCAGCAGGCCAAATGGACCTGGAGACACTATATCAGATAACCAAGTCTTTATCCAGGAAGAGATCAACACAAGTGAAACCTATGAAAGACAGCCAAGGGAACCCAATTACCAAGGAACAAAGACAGGTTAAATAATGGGCGGATCACTTCAAAGGACTCTTGAACCGACCATCACGTGCAACCCGTCCAGAAATACCAACAACAGCACGTACACAACTGCAAGTTGACACCAGTCCTCCAACGAGAGCTGAAGTCTTGAATGCAATCAAGATTCTGAAAGCTGGAAAAGCAGCCGGACCAGATGGAATACCCCCTGAAGCACTGAAAGCGGACCCAGGGACGACAGTAGACATGCTGACTCCATTATTGCAAAAGGTGTGGAAGGAGGGAAAGGTGCCTACTGACTGGAGGAAAGGTTACCTCGTGAAACTACCAAGGAAGGGCGACTTACGCCTCATTCTGCAAGAACTGGCGAGGGATCATGCTCCAGTCGACGCCAAGTAAAGTCCTGAGTCGAATCATCCAGGAGAGAAATAAAGACACACTGGATGTAGGACTCCGACCAGAACAAGCTGGATTCAGGAAACGCAAATCATGTACTGACCAAGTTGCAACACTACGCATCATCATCACAGAACAAAGCATGGAATGGCAATCAAACCTCTACCTCAACATTATAGACTTTGAGAAGGCCTTCGACAGCTGAGCGTTGACCGCGAAGTAATTTGGAAACTACTCCAGTACTACGGCGTGCAGCGCCTAAATATTCATCAACCTTATTCAACAGCTGTACGATAACGACACACATCAAGTGATCCACAACGGAAAACTCAGCGAGGCGTTTCGAGTAAACACAGGAGTCAGACAAGGGTGCTTATTATCATCAATGATATTCCTAATTTTGGTGGACTGGATTATGCGTCAGACAGTGGGTGGGAAAAGAGAAGACAGGGATATCCTGGATCAACGTGAAGAACCTAGAAGATCTGGATTTCGCGCGTGGGTGATTTGTGTTTGATGTCACACAATGTCGAAGACTTACAAGCGAAAACCGACAAACTGGTCGAAGAAGCAGCGGTGAAGACAGGACTCCATGTGAACATAGACAAGACGGAGGTTATGAAAATAACCAACCAACCAACAACAACAACAGCAACATCCGGAGCCAATCACCATCAACGGGAGGAATTTGAAAGAGGTTACTTCATTCACTCACTGATCTAGGGAGCATTGTTTCAACTACAGGAGAAACGGACGAGGATGTCAAATCGAGCGAGAATCAAGAAGGCGAGAAACACATTCATCAACCTGTAACCAATCTGGAAATCTTCGTCACTCAGCATCAACAACAAAATACAGTCGGATTTTCAATACAAACGTGAAGTCAGCTCTTCTATACGGATGAGAAATATGGCGGGTTACAAAAAATATTTCCAACAGCCTGTTGCAGACGTTCACCAACAACCGTCTTCGCTGGCTCTATACTGAAGATCAGATGGCCGAGCTGGAAAGAATCACCAACAAGAAACTATGGCTGGGAACAAACAAAACAAGAACCAATCGCCAACCAACAAATATGCAGGAGAAAGTGGAGATGGATTGGACACTCGATCGCTGAGGAGGCCGCTGGGTGACAAGCGCGCGTCAGGCCATTGCTCGAGTGGAACCAGGCCGAAAGGGAAGCGGCGAGTGGGTCGTCGGTGCAAGGGTGACATGGAGGAGATTGTGTGAAGAGGAATTGAAACAGTATGGAGTAACATGGATGCAGGTGAAAAGTACAGCAGAAGACAGTAGCAAGTGGAGACGTGAAGTTGAAGCCCTATGTTCCACTAGGAACCCAAGAAACAATAATAATAATTACTACTATTGTAGTCGTCCCTTTCTCTTTGTTGATAATAATAGCAATAATTAGAATAATAATAATCCCATTTACTTTGTATCTGATCATCAACATTATTAGTTTTTTTTTGATGAAATAAAAGCGAAATAACACACGATCACTTTTTCATCATTTAGCGTTATATCGAAAACAAAGAGGGTATTTTGTGGTTGAGTGAATTTCCTTCCTCTCACAAGCATATAAATATATAAATACTAGGGAAATTCTACTCTCACGTGGATTGCGCCTGAAATCTGTATTAGAATGTAGCCTGACTTTTCGTTTCTAACCGAACCACATAATGCACAGAATAAATATCAGAAGTGATTAATAGTCACTATTAGATTATGAGCTGTTAAAGCCTCTTTTAATAAATAAGGTGACTATCTACTACTAACTACTAATACTACTGTGAAGGGGTTACAGAGGTCTCAATCATCAACTTCAACTTTCGTACTGCTGTGAAGTGTGACAACTTGAACACTGCACATTCGCGTCAATATAACTGTGGTTATTTCGTGGCCAAACTTGAAATCAATCCAATTCCGACAAAGCAACATTTGAAAATGAGTTTGTTGTTCACTAGTAACTGACCACATACCTAAATTAATTGAAATTTCAGTGGTAAGGCGTGATCAGTGGGATCCACAACCTTGGTCATCAGGACAGATACTCATCGATGGCATTGGCTAGTGGTCGCACCATTTATATCGCTGACTGGCAGAAATTGGAAGTGATGATGGGCCAATGATATCTGTTCATTTGGCTGAATGGATAACGAGATTGACTTTTAAACTAGATTTGATCCCTGTCAGTGGGGTCATGTCTGCATACTGCGGATGAGTACCAGAAAGGATGAGCCAGCTATCCAGTACTCCCTAGTGGTTTTCAGTGGTTCTGTAAATGAATTCAGTTCGTGATCAACATGATGGTTGCAACATGAGTAGACTCACATCTGCCCATAACGCATAAACACGAATGTCCATATATTCACCTAGAAATCTTTGCTCTATAAAATCCAATGATGCCAAACCATCTCATCTGTAAACACTTAAAGTCCTTATTCGCATTGAATAATAAAATAAAGTCAAATTGAAATAATTATTACCTGAGAAAACTAAAGCAAATACTCCTCGTTTTCTACCACTCTTGAAAACAACTCACTTATTAAATGAAAATATACAAGAAAGACTGTCAATTTTATTTCAATGATACCAAACTATTTTTCTCCTACAAGAGTAATTGTACTCAGTTCAATCAAATCCTGTCCAACTGTCTTCTGCACGCAAGTGTAGATATTAACAGCAAAATAATAATAATAATAATAATGATAATAACAAGTCAGCCATCACTTAAGCTAAACGTTTCAATTATCAATACGTGATAGAGCATAACATCAAATGTATCCAAGTTTCACTACACCATTTCCCATTTGGTTTTCTTCTTCTTCTACTTCTAACGGAAATCAGTTGGTTGCTAATGGCAACAAGAATAGTAATGCAAGGAATATGATAAGAAATATGTCAATTTATTTATTCGTATGAGGGACATTTAAACTAATCAAGATGAGTTCAGAAGATACATGCTTCAATGTTATTCGCCTTTACTGTTGAAACTGAAATATTTCATCGATTTCTATTAATTTTACTTTATAAATATTTCTTCGGGTTTATTAAGAGGGTGCTCGCACACTATCCTGCATGTTTACGAAATGGTGGGGCTATACGCAGCGCGATAAACGAACATCTGGTCACTATTAGTCGCCTCTGTATAAAGGAAATATTTGTTCAACCCATTCAACTATCATGGTCTTATTCTGCCTGTTGCAGAATACGATAATCTCAACGTATAGTATGACACTATTACTTTCATGTCATTCATTCAGTGTGCATGCCCTCACCTTAATACATTGATTGGTACTGTGATTATTGTCACTTTGAACAACTCTTAGTAGTATCTCACTTGTCACAATTATGGATTTATCTAATTCACTATACGTTTTGCAATATTCTTTCTTATCACACAATTATCACCTTGTGGTGTTACATTCTAGTTACTCACTAACTAAGCTGATTACTTCTACACCCTCGTTTGAGATTTATTCACTTCATGAGCTATATCACAAAGTATACAAACGACTATTTCTTGTCACAATTCATTTAATTATTTTCTAAAAATCTTTCATATATACGATTGTACAGCTTAATGATACATGCTAGCATTCAGAAGTCACTGAATTCTGGTGAAAATGAAAAATGAAAATTCTAATGAAGGTTCAACAGACTTGATCTCGTCACCTGAAGGTCTGGAATTCGATCCAGGATGGAATCTTGTGTCTGTCCCACTGCAGAGTCTTTAGCAGGATGAAGTCATTGTTCACTACTGTCTGGTCTCCTGTGGTTCTCCAAATGGCCTCACTCTGTGATCAAAATTAAAGGAAATTAAAATCATACAAATTAATTTTTGAAGAGTGAGCAATTAGTTCATTAAAACCGGGAATGTATGAATTCATTGGTCAAAAATCAATGTACATATAGTGATTCATGATATTCGTTTCATTTCAGAATAACAATTGAATGGATAACTATTGATAATAGAATAAATATTCGTATTCATTAGAAGAATTTCTCAGTGTAGACTGAACGTTGTGTTGAAGGAAGCATAAACGACTGACAAGCTGATATGTTTGCACAGAGATAAATATTGTTGAAGACAATTGATGAGGATATCTTATGTCACTACTTCCAGTCGTATACTCAAGTGTATGTGTACACATGAAATCACAAAGACTGTAAAATGCTAGAAGAGTTATTGTTATTCTCTGCTAAAAATTACGAATAATATGTACATAAAAATCAATAAATATCTGTTGATTTTCTCAATAAACGATCTGTTGCCTGATCCTTGTCTTCTGTCGGTTCACAAGTGCTTTTAAGAGAGGTAAAAACTAGTTGGTTCAGTAGTTCGATGAAAACTATCGAGTTCATATATGGCGTTCAATTGAAAATGAACCGATGATTCATTTCTTTCGTTTGCTCGTACACAATCTTTAGTAAATGACAGGTAGTCCTCTCACACTTCCATCAAAGTCCTCATCATTTCCCCACTATATTTATTGAATAAATCAAAAATATTTTATACATTTGGTTCCTTTGATAAATTTCGATAGAGAAAGAAAGACCAGATTTGCAGTATAAAATGACATCATTCGATTTCACAGGTTCTCATCAGCTGCAAACTACCTGAAATTTCAATGGTTATTATTAATAACATTTCATACTTCATTTTTGAAAGGTAATAGAGAAAACATTATATGGTGAACGCATCTGGAATATAAGTATTATAAATCATAGTTTAAGTTATCATCAATTTATATACTGTCGAACTATGAAAAAAGAAAAGAGGTAAGGGGTAAGAGAGGACAGAAAACAGAAAAATCAAATAAACAGTGTCAACAGGACAACTCGAGAAGGTCAAAGTTCATCAGTTTGAAAACTTGCTCAGTGAGTCGTGCCCACTGGTGTGTATGACTTATCAGTGTAATGAAAATAAAATGGTTACCAAGGGAGTGAGAGATTGACCACACTCTCTTCCTGTATGCATAAGTTTGGTCTGTGTCCTTTGATTGCAATCGCTTCAGCAAAACGTAGTAGACTCGCTGTCCTTTGTATGCTTAATATTTTTAAGGATTTGGAAATCTCGACAAAATGACCCGTATCCACAAGGTGTCTGGTAATTGCACTTTGTAAATATCTGTTTCCTTTTAGGCATAAGTTTCTTAAGATATGCTCGGAAAACCGGATAGAAGCCCTTCTTGCTTTCTGTCCTTCCAATGTACTTGCTGTCGCAGGTACATGTAAACTTATAAATGCAGTTGGAGGTAACATCAGCAGGGTACTTATCCAGTCTCGATCGTCTTATAGGGCATGCAGTACAGTATAATGTCACCAGATTGGCTACAGGGAAGCATCTCTTTATTGCTCCCTTCATCCTCTTTTCAATCTTTTGCGATAGTGTTTCTCCTTTCCAACTGTTGGATACTTCTTTTTCTCATCTCTTTCTTTCCTGTACTTTAGGATAAATCCTTTTGGATACCCGTTTCCCTTAAGGCATTTTTCAACAAAGCTTAATTCTTCTTCTACCTTGTTAGGCGAACATAACTCCCCTGGCTCTGTCGTACAGTGTCCTTACTAATCCCCGCTTATGGCTCATAGGGCAGAAGCTGTTGTAGTGAAGGTATTGTCCGGTCCAAGTTTCTTTTCCGTAGATGGACTTTTCGACCGTTCCATCGTTTCATCTTTGATATTTAGGTCCAGGTAATTGAACTCATCGTTGTGTTCGTATTCCATAGTGAATTTAATATACACCATGGATTTAATATTTACCAAATATTCACTTCAAATGTCATCAGCGTCATACATGATTGACACAGTGAGTGATTACATTTCATATAGATTTTCGAAACATCTTAATGTGACATGAGGTAACATATAAGAATACTAATTTGACGATTATCATGAGGGAGATGAATGAGAGAATGAAATTTCAGATTTGTTGGTAACTGGAATGTCCACCGGTTTAGAGAGAATAGAGTGAAACAGGGCAGTGTAATTCACACACATGCACAAACTAAGTTGCAATCAATGTGCATATGGGTTTTCAACAAAGCATAGAAAGTTTGTTAAGGTCAACGTGTAGCATAATCGAACTCTCCAACAATTCATCTCAGCGTCATCGTTCTCGTAAAGACTTCCTACAGCGTTGATGGAGAATGAATTTGACAGCCATGTCAACAATGTGCAGTGCGTTGCCATAAATTTTCACAAGTCTGATTCATTACTGGTTTGATGAGGACCTACTGCTCACTGGTTTATTTCAAGTGGGACAGGAGTAGGTATGATGATGATGATATTCATGGCAGCTGTCGAGGCGACGAGACAAACAAGTTCATATTAATGGGAACTAACTTCTCAGAACCCTCTTAAATTCACCTACCTAAACATGAAATCATCGTTTCAAACACAGTAGGCTAGGTTGATGATAACAAAGAGAGGATCCAGAAATCAGGACACAGATCGTTACTATGATATATATGTGAAAGTCTTCAGCAGTCAACGCATTGAAAGGAAATGGAAAGATGCCCAACAATGGCGTTCTATACGATGAAGAGACATATCGCATTCACTAAACACATGACCTCAGGAATGACGTGCTACGGTTCAAAACTCAGAATCACATATGAGGCTAATAATCGCTGATGTTACTTCTTCTCTTTTCTCAATTGCTGCTTATCGGGGCTTGTTATTAGTCACCTATCGACAGATAAGGTATGTGAGAAGCAGTTGATTTCAGGCGGAATGTTTAGTACAAGTTTTAGCACCTCATGATCTGACAAAAATTACTCCAGAAGACTAAAACGGCATCAGTTGAGGTGGAGGGAGGGGGAGACGTGAAATCGAACCAGACCACAACCTACTGTCTCACTAACGAATATTCAGTAGGAAATGAAGGTTGACCGGATATACACAGTGAAGATCATCGAGTGACACCACACACTGTTCCACTCCTTGAATGCAACCTGACAATCAGAGAGAAAAATGGGTTTGATATTATGTCAAAATGGATAATATAATGTGAAGATGCGTCGGTGGCACAGTGGTTAGGACTCTCGACAACCATGAACATGGTCCGAGGTTTGATCCCCTGCCGACGCACACCTGATATCTATGGTCGGCTTGCAAAATTTGGGCTACCGATATCTATGCTGAAAATTCCATAATTGTAACAACAATACAGTGTGGAATCAAGCTGTAATCAAAAATATAAAAAATATATAAGATGAACCGAAAGATCGCGTGAAGTAGTGGGGCTGCATAGAAGTGCAGGCTATCAATCATGTGGAAAGGATATGTTCCAACGTTGATCAGTGTTCTACTCGAGGAGACAAGCAATGTATGAATTCTATTATTGGTGAGTCTGATAAACATTTGAAGTCTGATTGTTATGGACTACAAATCTACTGGATAGAGGGGACAGACAGAGAGTGAGAGCCGACGAGTTAGTCGTAAACAGTCTTACACTGCACATTTTTGTTCTGCTTATCAATCATCAGAAACAAGATGTGCGAGAATGGAGAGAAATTCACTCAGTGACACAAACAAACGAAAATCATGAGTGAGACCAGACACACTGAAGTCTGAATAATTTGGCTACGCTTTGTATTGTCAGATCTTATTAATATATATGGAGTGGTTACTGTGTGTCCCGTCATCTCTTCACGAGAGCAGATACCAGAGGACCAAGTATATTTATTGTCACAGTAGTGTGGCCAGTTGACGCCTTGTTTACAACAAGTAGTCTATATATGGTGATTGGTTTGTACAAGGTGAGATTATCTATCTCATTGTAGGCAAGTAGAAAACCACTGAATAATCTATTTTGTTATTTTTGCGCCACCATGAACATAATTGCATGACGGCTTCCAAAAAGTAGATTGCGTTTTCCAGTATTTCGCTTGATGTGAGGAAGCAGTCATTACCTGTAATAAAATCAACTACCATACCACAAATGTCCATTTTGCAAAAATGGCAAAAAATTACGGGAGAATACGATTTCAGTGTGAAAGTTGTTATTCTTAGAAGAATGCTGTCACAAAATCTTGTATTTCACCTTTCTCGATACAATATATATCGATGAGACTGTTTCGCATGCGCACACGCACTATACTACTTATATAAGTGGATTAAGCGACCAAGCATATTATTCAAATTTCATCATTCGTAAATCACGCTATGCACTATACTCTCTTTACAGTGTCCTCACTCACCAATTACAGCAGTTCATGCATTTTATGCTCATCGCTTAGTGTGATGGTGCATCAGAATGTAGGAAATGCAATTGCATATTAGTTTGTTTATTAGACGTATCACTGTGTGATACATCTAATAAACAAGCTAATATGGAATTACTCACTACCACAGTGCCCAAATTCTTTACATATATTAATATGAGTTAGGGAAGAAATGAAATTTACTCAATTCTCAGGAGTCACTCACTTCAGAAATACATTCACTCCATTGTCAGTGTCGTGACCTGTATTCAGTTTGACTTCTCTGAGAATCATTTCGATTGATTGACTGATTTCGGCCAACTTAATAAACATAGGGTTCAAAGTTGATGATAATCAACGACGGATGATGTGACTGAAGTTCAAATCATCTCGCGTATTCTCATTGGTACAATGTATGACTGTCTTCTTGGTCTCATTCACAATTTCCCTTATAATCCAGTCCACTACAATTAGGAATATCACTCGTGATAGTAGGCCGCTTTCTCAGTACATGGTCAAATACAGTCAGCCCGGCTTTCTATCATAATTCTTCAACGAAGTCACAGCCACAGAAACCGCCTACGATCTCTCGTGGATTCTACGGGTGTACTGCTGTAAAGCCTTGAAGCAGGATGAAATAAACCCTAATAATCCATGGTCCCCAATGGTTCTGTGAATAATGGTGGTTATAGTTGTAATCTAACTTGAAGTTAAGAGCAAGTGAATTGTGATTTTTATTTGTTTGATTACAGCTTGACGCCACACCGTATATTTGGTACAAGTGTGGAATTTTCAGAATATCATATCGGTAGACCGAATTTCGTAGAACGACCATAGATATAAAGTGTGCGTCGGCGTCGAACGCCGGACCATGTTCATGATCGGCGAGAATCATATTCTGCATCTCAGTTTTCCCAAAGAAAACTGCCTTAGAAATTAATAATTGTCACTTAGTTTATTTTCAACTTGGCTGTCCAAATTTATCTCTCAAATAAATATATGAATGTCCATTTCTTTAATATATCCAAAGGCGATAGAAAGGACTACTCTTGTTATTATTGCTATTATATTCCCATTGGACCGAATCTCTTAACTGTAAAATATGGAATCACTATCACTGGAATAGTGATAAAACTGTCAACTGTGAGTTGTAGATGAGTTCTATTTGATTACTAGGGTGACGCTTGATTTACTGTTGTGGGAGGTGTTAAAACGGGAATAAACTCAACCTCAACACTACTGGTGACTGGATTCAGTGACTTTATAATATTGATGTAGTCATGAAATGAAAACCACCACGTAAACATTTTCATCACCACACAAAGCACGTAGAAATCTTGAAGCAACTTAAGTTTCACTGATGAAAACCAATCAGCCGTTAGTTAGTTGAAGTGTGGCTCTAAACACCTGACCTATATGCGGCTTATCCGTTGAATAGAACTCTACACCTGCATTGTATTTCACTAGCGCTGACATCGACAGACGTCTAGTTCAAGTTATAGAGGAAACAGAGTTACTCACTGAGGTGAAGGTACAGATAAATGACGAGTTCTTACCACGATTAAAGGTTTGTTTAACAGTCAAATACGAACCATCATATACGAAATTATTTTTTATCTTTATTGAAGTCTACTTGGTTTCAACCTTTAACTACGATTGTATTTCAGTGATATAATATGCCGATATTCACCTTATTGTTACACACCTAATTCTTCTGAAAGCCTCATACTACTAACCCTCATAAGAGAGTTGGACTATATTCACTGTTCACTGTTCTAATATTTTAGTGAGACTAATTTCTCTAGGGGTAATTCGAAACCTGTATCTGTGGAACTTGTGTTAAGCCTTCTCGCTGTAGATTCGAGATATTAAAGGCTTCGTTGTAAATAGTGTGTCATCTTTCTTCCTTGCTTAGCTTCATGGTTGCATCGTACCATCGTGTTTTTCATAAGGATTAGTGACGCAAATCCAGTAGGTGAGGAAGTCCTGTCACTCTGGCTGTGATTGAAACGATGCTTCCTAGATAATTGACGGAGACAACCTCCGTTGAGTTCCACTATTTTTCACTTGATTTTCGCTTGATTTGATTGATAGTAGTATTTTCCATATTTCGGGTATGAGTGATGTGTCATTCCTATTGCATGTGTTGGGTGTAGACTCGATGAACAAGGATTCAGTAATCAACCTCTCTCTCCACTTACTTAGATTATTTTTTGAATTTTAACCCTCTCTCATCCTACTGTGTGGTTGTGTGTTAATGCATGCATTGCAACTGGTGAGCTTTCCTCTAAATTGTTTGTCCTCTCGGGGCCAACCATCCTTACCTTAGCTAAATTCTTATGTTCCAATAATCTGACTACCCCTGACCTACTAGTTTGACCTATGAAGTTGACTTGACTCACAGTCATTGCATGTTATTTTGTAAATTACATTATTTTACTGAAAAGAAAACACGTAGATCAGCGAAGAGTCTCTTTCCGGCGAATTCATTTTCTTAGCTGTACAATCGCAAATATATATGTGTATGTGTTATTTTGTATGTATGTGTACATTAAGTTTGTCAAACAAAAATTACAGCTGGCTATTGGTAATACAAGTCAAGAAAATTAGGTGTTGATGAAATTAGAGTAGTAACAAAGGTGATGAGTTGTCACAAACAGTTGTTAAAAGAAATTGTGTAATAAATAATGTGAATAGTTTGATGAGGGAGTTTCACTCAGGATGCGCATAGAAACAAGGTAGATAATACGAAATTACATAAGAGTTCTAAATGAATACAAGAATTATAAGCAACTAAAGAACAGGCAAAGAAACAAATGGAACAAACAAACAGGCAATCACACAAATGGAACACCGACAACTTAGATAATTTCTACTATCAATCAAATCAAGCGAAAATCAAGTGAAAAATAATGGAACTCAACGGAGGTTGTCTCCTTCAATTATCTAGGAATCATCGTTTCAATCACAGCCAGAGTGACAGGACTTCCTCACCTACTGGATTTGCGTCACTAATCCTTATGAAAGACATGATGGTACGAAGCTGTCGTGAAGTGAAGCAAGGAAGAAAGATGACACACTATTTACAACGAAGCCTTTAATATCTCGAATCTACAGTGAGAAGGCTTAACACAAGTTCCACAGATACAGGTTTCGAATTACCCCTAGAGAAATTAGTCTCACTAAAATATTAGAACAGTGAACAGTGAATATAGTCCAACTCTCTTATGAGGGTTAGTAGTATGAGGCTTTCAGAAGAATTAGGTGTGTAACAATAAGATGAATATCAGCATATTATATCACTGAAATACAATCGTAGTTAAAGGTTGAGTCCAAGTAAACTGCATTAAAATTGCTGATCATTTTGTATATGATGGTTCGTATTTGACTGTTAAACAAACCTTTAATCAGGGTTAGAGCTGATCATTTAACTGTAGTTTCATCTCAGTGAGTAATTTTTTTTTCACCGTTATTCTACGAAGCTATATTATCTATGTATTTCGAGGAGGATTCAACGTAGTCACCAAAGTGACATTTTCTACCAGTTTTCACTTAAATCAGTTTTTTTCTCACATAATTTTTCTGTCAGAATGTGACGTGTGAGAAGAAATAACTGACATTTGATTATGGTGAATTATTGTTTTTACGAGTTGATCACAGATTTATATCAGTTAGTACAATCGCAAATATATATGTGTATGTGTTATTTTGTATGTATGTTTACATTAAGTTACAGTTTATGAGATTAAGATTTGTTGAGTGAGTTCAGATCACTGAATTAGATGACTAATCAAAATCAAAATTCTGCTACCAATCAACTCTATCGACAAATCGATGGGGTTGCGATGGGTTCGCCTCTGCGACCTATCCTGGCTGATATCTACATGGACTACCTTGAGCAGACACAACTAAGTTCTGCTATCAATGGAACGACCTACTATCGCCGATATGTTGATGACACATTTGTTGTTTGCAACGATATGGATCATGCATCGGTGTTATATGACCGCCTAAATGAGATCCATCCAAATGTCAAATTCACCATGGAATATGAACATAATAATGAGTTCAATTTCCTGGATCTGAATGTAGAAAGAACAAACGAAGGCATGGTCGAAAAGCCTATCTATAGAAAAGAAACCTGGACTGGACAATATCTTCACTGTAACAGCTTTTGTCCCATAAGCTATAAACGTGGCTTAGTGAGGACTTTGTACGACAGAGCCAGGAAGCTATGTTCACCAAAAAGGGTCGAAGAAGAATTAGATTTCGTCGAGAAACGCCTAATAAAAAATGGATACCCTAAGGGATTTATACAGAAGTATAGCAGAGAAGAAGATGAGAAAGAAAAGCACCCAACTGTAGAAAAGAAAAAAGTTTTTATTGGTCTACCATACAGAGGAGATTTACTGTTACAAAAGATTGACAGAAGATTGAAAGGTGCAATAAATAGAAGCTTCCCGGCAGCAAAACTCATAACAGTATACAGCACCACTCCTTCTTTAATCCACTCAAAACTGGATAAATACCCTGTTGATGTCACCTCCAACTGCGATTATGAATTCACGTGCACTTGCGGTAGCAAGTACATTGGAAGGACAGAAAGACGGGCTTCTATCCGGTTTTCTGAACATATTCTCAAACACCTGTGCCTGAAAGGAAGCAGATATTCCCAGAGTGCAATTATAAGACACATTGTTGATACAGGACATCTCGTAGAGATTTCTAAGTCCTTCAAAATGTTAAATAGACAAAGGACAGCAAATTTACTACGATTTGCCGAAGCAATCGCAATCAAACGACTTAAACCAGACTTATGCATACAGAGAGAGGGTGTGATTAACCTCTCACTCCCGTGGTGACAGAATTTTGATTTTGATTAGTCATCTAATACAGTGATCTCAACTCACTCAACAAATCTTAATCTCATAAACTGTAACCGCTTTTGTTTCTTGAGTTGCTATGTGAACCTGCAAGCTAACACTGTTCTGTTAATAAATTTTTCTTTTTTCTGTCTTACCCTCCCCCTCTTTTCAACTATAAAAGCAGATAAATTGATAATGACAACTTAAACTAAAAAAATTGTAATGCTTTCATTTAGATGCGTCAATTTCATAGTATCTCCTCTCTACCACCACTCAAACATTAAAGTATGTTATTATCATCATCCATAAAACCGTTGTGATTTCCTGTAGTCTGCAGCTGTTCAGAACCTGTGATATGACTTATGGATAGGTACAATTTTGATGTCCTTCCAAACGGCTGGCACAACATTTCTGGAGAAAGATTCGTTAAATATGTCCATAAGAGGATAACACAGAATGTCTGCACATTTTTTAAGAATTACACTAGGCAGACCATCTGGGCCCAGGCTACAAGAAGGTTTCAGAGACTGGAGACATTTTTGAACATCATTTGTATTGAAACCAGGGAAGCAGGTTTCATTAACACTTGTAACACTAGAAAGTTTGGCATTTGTGGGAGAATATATGAAAGACTTGTTCAGTGTGCAAACATCAAAGGAATAAGGAATACTATTCATCTGCTTACCATCAGTAATTTCTTTGAAAAGTTTCCATATATATTTGATGCATTTTTACAGGATATAAACTTTTTGTTGTAAATTGAATTCAATCTGTGCATTTCAGATTTTATTAGGATGTTAATTCTTTTCAAACCAGTATTGTCCTTCATTTTATATAGTTTTTCTTTTTGTCTGTGAAGCATTTCAAGTTGAGGGGAGGAGAAACGGTCAAATCTGATGAAGAGGGTTTCTCTGGGACAACAGGTGTCAAGACAAAATTTGAGATAACTTGTAATATTAGAGATTGTGTCATCAAGAGAATCTTCATTAAACAGGTGCCACCTTGTGTCTTTGAGCATGTCCCTGAGATTCTGAACATTCTCCTTAGAGTAACATGCATGTACAGTTTTCTTGGAGAGGTGTGAAAAAGTTCTCTTGTGTAACTTTCCATAAATTTTAGGTAAAACCCGTAGAATACAATGATTTGATTTAAAGAGTCGGGCTCTTTTACGAGCTTCGTATATTCCACGGTCGTTTATAA
Organism: Trichobilharzia regenti; assembly: GCA_944472135.2. NCBI lineage: Eukaryota > Metazoa > Platyhelminthes > Trematoda > Strigeidida > Schistosomatidae > Trichobilharzia > Trichobilharzia regenti. The sequence continues at coordinate 28,860,730 of OX235264.1, read as the reverse complement.
ATACAAGATCAAGGGAATTATCCAGTCTGGTGGAAACGTTGACGACATTTTCATGATCTAGCACTGCGAGAAAGCTGTAGTCACATGAATTAAAATCACCCGTGACTATGGACAATGAGTTTCCAAGAGAGGAGGCAGCGAAAATAGTAAATTTATCAGCAAACATAGACAGTTCTGAAGTGCCACAGCAAGGTGTGACATAAATGTTTGTGATATAAATGAATTTGTATTTAAATAGGTGTTTAGGTCGACATTTGACAGTTATACAGTCAATATAATCATTTGAGAATTTAAAACAGACGTTGTTGGCAACAGATCACTGAGAATTGACAAAAGTAGCAACACCACCACCTCGCTTCTTCCTTGAACTACTTCGGTCTTGTCTGTACATACTGAAACCATTCAGTAAGATTAAATTGTCATCATATGAATCGTGCAGCCAAGTTTCTTGAAGCGTTATTACACTTGTATTACGATAAATATTTGAACATAATAGAGCATCCAAGTAATTAATCTTGTTCGATAATGACCTGCAATTTGTGCTCATAATCACAGGAACAGTCATCTGATGCATTGGAGTACACTTTAAGGATCTTTGCCACCCACCATGATGCGAAATTTCAATCTGATATCATTTTGCCTAATAAACATCCTCCTTGTTAGCACTCTATCCCTTAACAACTGAAACACACAGATTGACCAGACCGAAATAGTCAGCCGACGTCGACACGTAGGCTATCGAAACGGGCAGCTCAACGACACCTGGGGAATCAAATGACGTTATTTGATTAGTAATGACTTCTCGTGGAATTCAGAATGTGTGTTTCAATCACTTTTGAGCTTTAAAACCGAATGTACCTGTTGGTGCGTTGGTGGCACAGCGTTTATGATTCTCGCCGATCATGAACATGGTCCGGGGTTCGACGCCGACGCACACATTATATCTATGGTCGTTCTGCGAAATTCGGTCTACCGATATGATATTCTGAAAATTCCACACTTGTACCAAATATACGGTGTGGCGTCAAGCTGTAATCAAACAAATAAAAATCACAATTCACTTGCTCTTAACTTCAAGTTAGATTTCAGCTATAACCACCATTATTCACAGAACCATTAGGGACCATGGATTATTAGGGTTTATTTCATCCTGCTTCAAGGCTTTACAGCAGTACACCCTTCGAATCCACGAGAAATCGTAGGCGGTTTCTGTGGCTGTGACTTCGTTCAAGAATTATGATAGAAAGTCGGGCTCGTTGTATTTGATCATGTACTGAGAAAGCTGCCTACTATCACGAGTCATATTCCTGATTGTAGTGGACTGGATTATGCGGGAAATTGTGAATGAGACCAAGAAGACAGGCATACATTGGACCAATGAGAATACGCGAGATGACTTGAACTTCAGTCACATCATCCGTCGTTGATCATCATCAAGTTTGAACCCTGTGTTTATTAAGTTGACCGAAATCAGTCAATCAATCGAAATGATTCTCAGAGAAGTCAAACTCAATACATGTCATGTCATTGACAATGGAGTGAATGTATTTCTCAAGTGAGTCACTCCTGAGAACTAATGAAAGTGCCATTCTTCCCTAACTCATATTAATATATGTGTAGAATTTGGGCACTGTGGTAGTAAGTAATTCCATATTAGCTTGTTTATTAGATGTGTCACACAGTGATACGTCTAATAAACAAACTAATATGCAATTGCATTTCCTACATTCTGGTGCACCATCACACTAAGCGATGAGCATAAAATGCATGAACTGCTGTAATTGGTGAGTGAGGACACTGTAACAAAAGTATAGTGCATAACGTGATTTACGAATGATGATATTTGAATAATATGCATGGTCGCTTAATTCACTTATATAAGTAGTATAGTGCGTGTGCGTATGCGAAACAGTCTCATAGATATATATTGTATCGAGAAAGGTGAAATACAAGATTTTGTGACAGCCTTCTTCTAAGAATGACAAATTTCACACTGAAATCGTATTCTCCCGTAATTTTTTGTCATTTTTGCAAAATGGACATTTGTGGTATGGTAGATGGTTTTATTACAGGTAATGACTGCTTCCTCACGTCAAGCGCAATATTGTAAAACACAATCTACTTTTTGCAAGCCGTCATGCAATTATGTTCATGGTGGCTCAAAAATAACAAAATAGATAATTCGGTGGTTTTCTACTTGCCTACAATGAGATAGATAATCTCACCTTGTACAAACCAATCACCATGTATAGACTACTTGCTGTAAACAAGGCGTCAACTGGCCACACTACCGTGAGAATAAATATACTTGGTCCTCTGGTATCTGCTCTCGTGAAGAGATGACGGGACACACAGTAACCACTCCATATATATTAATAAGATCTCACAATGTAAAGCGTAGCCAAATTATTCAGACTTCAGTGTGTCTGATCTCACTCATGATTTTCGTTTGTTTGTATCACTGAGTGAAATTCTCTCCATTCTCGCACATCCTGTTTCTGATGATTGATAAGCAGAACAAAAATGTGCAGTGTAAGACTGTTTACGACTAACTCGTCGGCTCTCACTCTCTGTCTGTCTCCTCTATCCAGTAGATTTGTAGTCCATAACAATCAGACTTCAAATGTTTATCAGACTCACCAATAATAGAATTCATACATTGCTTGTCTCCTCGAGTAGAACACTGATCAACGTTGGAACATATCCCTTCCACATGATTGACAGCCTGCACTTCTATACAGCCCCACTACTTCACGCGAGCTTTCGGTTCATCTTCACATAATATTTTCCATTTTGACATCATACCAAAACCATGTTTGTCGCTGATCGTTCAGGATGTATTAGAGGAGTGGATCAGTGTGTGGTGTTACTCGATGATCATCACCGTGTATATCCGGTCAACCTTCATTTCCTACTGAATATGCGTGAGTGGGACCATAGGTTGTTGTCTGGCTCTATTTCACATCTCTCACTCCCTGAACCTCAACTGATGCCGTTTCATGTCATCTGGTGCATTTTATGGCCAGATAATTAGAAGTTTTTTATCTAAGTATCTGACTATTTCTAATGGCTTTATCCCATCTTCTCAATGAAGCTGCACGTGATGGAGTTGATGATTTGTTGTTTCACTGCTACTATCTGACCTTTGACTATCTGTGAATGACGTTCTCGTTCTGTTTCATTCTTGCACACAGCGATTCGATCTAACCTCACTGAGATCATATTTATTGATTCTCAGGTGATTTGTAATTGAGATGCGTCAGTTAATCCTAATGAATAGCACACCCTTTGTTCCTGGAATGCATCATAACTCATTAGCTTCCGGTGGGTATTTTTGGTCTACTTTGTATTCACAATGATTACATTAAAATTACAAATATTTTCAAATCTATCGCTCAAATTCTATTTTTGATGTTGTTGAAAGAAGTTGCGATTGTGTGTGACTGGTGACAGTCTGGCAGGCTATTCAGGAGAACTCATCGGTCAGTTTGATTAGATTTCAATATGATCATAAGGCTTCGTGCAACGTGTGAAGTAAACCTGATGATCAGTACATCCTTGACTATCTTGGAAAATCAAGTGCAATTGGGGTAGTGATCGACAGGTAAATAGACTAGACTCCACTTCTGGTGTCTGATGAAATGTTCTCAGATTAAAGAAGGCTTAGCGCATGCAGTCCTGAAGGTTGTAAGTGATCCCTTCACCGAACACTATACACACGTGAGAGAAGCCACTAAAAAGCAGAGTCAGATATTTGTGCAGTGAAGTTTCGAAAACGGCTCTATTTTATGATGATAGGCCTGCCAACTGTACACATAATCCTCCTGATTTTCGGGAGCGCGTCGGCCAACGACTGAACACTTATCACGTGATTGGATGATGAGTGACTCGGTAGTCAACCACAGATGGATGGGAACAACTTTGGCTTAAATAGAATTCACTTGTCATTTGAAGCAGGTAAACAGTAGACCAGTGAACTTGCTTCTTTTTGTCTCTTCTATATATTATTTGTTTCATGATACCTGACTGATTGGTTGCTCATGTAATTCACGCTGATCTCACAGCCACGCAAACATACACAGTTTCTATAAAGTAATCACACCAATTTCGTGTTATCTCATGTATAACTGTAACCGTAGAACAAGGAAAGATTACTTTGCAACGGTAATGTTTATTCGCAACTTTGTGTACAGATAAAGGCACATTTCGTCTTTTATAGTCTAGTGTTTTTTTTAAATCTACTGTTATCTGATAGGATTTAAGTGTGATTTTGTCACGAACCAACATTATTTTCAAGAATGAAGTACTTCCGGCTACTGATTCGGTCCACGTGATGTTGCATTTAACATCTATTGAAGTACTGTTGAATGACACGATCAGCACTCTCACTATTTACTTGTTCGTGTGGAATTTGACGATGCACGAATTTGTAGTCCACTTCAAAATAGAGTAATTTTTTCTGCAATACATTGAAATTATTATTTATCTGATTGTGAACAGTGTTCATGCAGTTACACATACACATTGTTGTTTATTATTAGCTTATGCCTTCGTGCATCTGTTTTTATTAAGTCAGTGAGTCATTGAGCTAATCTCCATCTTTCTTTCTTTATTCCAATGACCTCATTTCATCCATCACCCCCTTGTCAGTTGTCCTTTACGTCTTTGTGTTTATTACCCTGTTCGTGTGCGTTGGTGTGTGCACGTGCGTGTTTTTACATCCTAATGAACTTCTGATTTCCTTGTTTTCTCCTTCCTTATTTCAAAGTATTCCATTATCTAATAATTAGAACATGAATTCCATTAAACTATTCATTGTTTCTATTTTGATTATAATGACTGACATTGTGAAGTATAGAACAGTTTAGATTTGTTAAACACAGGTGTTGCATTTAACGTAACATTAGAACGTTTTGTATGTTGAAGTGAGCATACCTGTGTATGCACTTGTATGTGATTGTGACTTAGGCAGATGAGTTAGTTGTCCACCCTTTTACTGTCAATCGTCTCTTCATCATACGTCATACATAAAGAATGCTTAGTGTATGCAATCCTGAATGTTGTAAGTGATTGCTTCACCGAACACTGTACACATGTTAAAGAAGCCCCTGAGTGCATCAGATGAGCATGTGTCAAAATCAGTTGTGAGTGTAGTAATCATTGGGGTTAGGTGAGCAGTGGGGCCGAATGTCTATGCAGCTAAAATATGATGATGATGATGAAGAAATCACTCGATACACATCTTCAGTTGATTGTTCACTTGTGATGCTGATCATCGCAGACAGCATACGACCCTCCCGATTATCTTCGAAACGGGTGAAAATTGCTGACACAACGGTCACAGTAAACAAGGTGGTGAATTAATTCAGTAAAGCTTCAAGTCTTTTGACTTAATGGGAATGGAAGCGAACCTACTAACAGGACCATTGTAGTGGAATATCCCCTCTTGTGCAGGCCAAGATATTCCCTTGCAGAATGTGTTAGGAAATGACCAACCTGTAGACATGTGCATTTGAAAAGTCTAGACAGTGGTGGAATCCAGTTGTCTATCGTGTGTGATGTGTCCAAACTCACTAGGTGTTAATCAAAAGGCCTGAAGCAAAGCAAGTGTTCACAGAGCCAACACTCAGTGTGGAAAATACTCGTTAATTCAATCGGAGTAGAGTACAGTAAGCCATCTGCTCCACAGTCACTCAAACATTGAATACACAATCGTCGATTTCGTAGTGTTTGCTTCTTATTTCATTCAATGTAAATTGTTCATTACATTCAAGGATTTATGTGTGTTGTGAACAATGACGGAAAAGTCATAACACGAGTGTTACTTCAAAATATCCTCACGCAGGTTATAAACTAATGGTTAACTATTATTCATCTGTAATATTTATCCCTGTACATCAATCCGTAGATTATGTGGTTTGTTAAAAGTCGATAGAGTGGATTGTGTATTATTACAAATTTTCGATTAGTACTCGTAGGTTTAGAAGTTTCCAAACGTACATGTGGATATCTATATATGTACGTGTGATAGAGAGGAAATTCACTCAACGAGAAAAAGCTCCTTTGCCTTCGATAAAACGCTAAATGATGACAAACTGACTGTGTGTTATTTCATTTTTGTTTCATCACAACAAAACTAATGATGTTAATAATAGGATACAAATTAAAGGCGATTATTACTGTTATTATTCTAATTATTGCTACTATTATCAACAATGAGAAAGGGACGACTACAATAGTGGTAACAGTAATAATGATAATAATAGCATAATGGAGAATATTAATAATAAGAGGCTAAAAATATAAATCATGAACAGAAAGTGTTTTGTGTTCTCCATTCCATTGACTTCCTCTCATTCTATTGCCCGTTTCATTACATTCTGATTCCAATAATTCTGACTAGCTGAGAGACTGACGCGATGTAACAACCCATCTTGTTCATTCAGACAATTGTATTTCGATTATTATATGTATATTTAAAATAGCTGACAAACTAACTGCACTGAGTCGTTGGAGATTTCCTTCTCATTCCTGATTAATCATATACCCAGTATAATTTTATCGGTTGGAGAATTTCTATCTACTTGTGAGTAGTATAAGTCCACCGATTCAAATGTATCCGTGTGGTCTGAATAGATGCCTATTGGTTCAGTGGTAGAAAGCTTGGCGGAGACACGAGAGATACGAGATCGATTTCTAGCCAGTGAACTCCTTAACATCATCTAATTTACTAGACGTTAACCGCCACCTTAGCGCCACAAGCTTGAAGTCCAATGTTTCACTTGGAAAACAAGTAATCCTAAAGAAAACATGACATATTTTTGAGAAATTTATGTATTCAGTGTAACCTGTACTACTTTCTCTACAGTTACGTAACAGGTGTTTCGAAAGAAATTGAGTATTGACAAAGCCGAATTCTATATGGAATAATGACAGTGATATCCTGCTTTGATTGGTGAGGCATTTAAATTCACAGACCGGGAGCAGGACTCAGATGAACGCAAGTAAAACGATTTAAATAGTATCATATAAGTGAATCTCTGTGAGGTCAAATTATTCAGTCGAGATTAGTCAGCTAACCTAAGCACAGAAATATACGTAAATATAGAATGGTGGACTTTATTGAGTAGAAAGTCAAGCTATTTAAATACATACCCTATTCCATGATTACACCAAAATGCTGTGAGCAGTGTAAGCCATAAGATCCGACACTCGACTTTGAATGGTGGACTTTATTGAGTAGAAAGTCAAGCTATTTAAATACATAAAAAAAATTATAAAGAATTTTCAAAGTCTGTAAGATAAAGAAGCAGTCATTACCTGTAATAAAACCAAATACCATACCACAAATTAATTCTCAGGAGTGACTCACTTGAGAAACACATTCACTGCATTGTCAATAACATGACATGTATTGAGTTTGATTTCTCTGAGAATCATTTCGATTGATTGACTGATTTCGGTCAACTTAATAAACACAGGGTTCAAAGTTGATGATGATCAACGACGGATGATGGGACTGAAGTTCAAGTCATCTCGCGTATTCTCATTGGTCCAATGTATGCCTGTCTTCTTGGTCTCATTCTCAATTTTGTCGCATAATCCAGTCCACTACAATCAGGAATATCACTCGTGATATTAGGCAGGCTTTTCGGTACATGATCAAATACGACGAGCCCGGCTTTCTATCATAATTCTTGAACGAAGTCGCAACCTCAAAACCGCCTACGATTTCTCGTGGATTCTACGGGTGTAGTGCAGAAAAGCCTTGAAGCAGGATAAAATAATATCTAATAATCCTTGATTCTCAATGGTTCTGTGACTAATGGTGATTCGAGGTGAAATCCAACTTGAAGTTCACAACAAGTGATGGTTTTTTATTGTGTTGATTGCAGGTTGATTTCCCACCGTATTTCTTTGCAGGTATGTGATTCTCAGCATATGATCTCGGCCGATCAAATTTTGCCAGCCTACCATAGATATCGTGTGTGCGTGTAAATGGCATTAATTCATGGACCATGTGCATGGTCGGCGAGAGACCTCACCACGGTGTTTTCGAGGTACTTAACGGTGCATATATGCCTCATATGACTCAGGGTTATATATTTCGTGAGGGAGAAAGCATTTGACAGCCATTTCAACAATGTGGAGTGAGTCGCCATATATTTTCTCAAGTCTGATTCATTACTGGTTTTATGAGGACAAATACAGAGCACATCGTAACCTACTGGTCACTGGTGTATTTGGAGTAACGTAAGGAGTTGATATGATGATGTCATTCATGCCAACGGTTGAGGCGACGAGACAAACAAGTTCATATTAATGGGAACTAACTTCTCAGAACCCTCTTAAATTCACCTACCTAAACATGAAATCATCGTTTCAAACACAGTTGGCTGGGATGATGATAACAAAGAGAGGATCCAGAAATCAGGACACAGACCATTACTATGAAATATATGTGAAAGTCTTCAGCAGTCAACTTATTGAAATGATATGGAAAGGTGCTCAAAATTGGCGTTCAATACGATGCAGAGACATGTAGAATTCATTAAAAACGAGACCTCCAGAACAACGTGCTACGGTTCGACAATAAAAGTCAAATATGTTGTCATGAAAGGTGAGAAAGAAGGAGACCTTCAAGAAGAAAGAACAGGCGTGGAACCCACCATTCAACGAAACAGTGGAAGGTTATGAAATTTGATCAAGGATAGATAAATAGATAGGTGGATAGAAACTGTACGTGGTATAGACAAATAAGAAGTAAACAGTGGTGCGAAGAATCAATGGGAATCCACAAGTCAGATATGTCTGATGGAGAAATGAAGGAGGTCATGTGAAGAGAAAACGTGCTTGTCAGTACTCGTGGACACAGGTCACCATGATGGGATCTATCCTATCATATTCCATTTCGTCTGGAATGGGTATACACCACTCGGAACAAAAGGAATGAATACTAATAACATTGGTTATCTCTCTCAAATGTTGACTCCAACGCGCGCGATTCACTTCCAAATTCGATTTCATCACGAAACATGGCTGGTGAATGGATCATGGAATACAAGTGATCACTGTAGCTCTGTTTCATTCTAGTTTGTGACTTGACATCTAGAATGCCTAGAATGCCTTTCGTATTACAGTTGCGTATTGTGGAGAAATCTCTGAAGAAGAAGAAGAATGAATTAACTCTTCGATGGTCACTGGTTTTCAAGAATTATCTTACTGATGTTGTTTCACGATAAATTCTATCTAGGAATCATATGAGGAGAACTTGTCACTTTCATGTGCATGGTCGGCGAGAGACCTCACCACGGTGTCCCCAGGCACTCATGGCTTCATTGTGTTTTACAGCTTATTATAGATGAAAATACACATTCTGAATTCCACTAGAAGTCATTACTAATCAAATGACGTCAGTTTATTCTTCAGGCGTCTTTGGGCTGCCCATTTTGTAAGCCTACGTGTCGACGTCGACTGACTTTTTCGGTTTGGTCAATCTGTGTGTTTCTATGGTAAAGGTATAAAGTGCTCACAAGGAGGATATTCATCAGGCCAAATGATATCAGATTGAAATTTCGCCGATACATTTTGGTTATCAATGAAAATTAGGATTAATTTCAGAATTTCGCCTAATGCGCAAATAAAATGTTGACAGAATTTTATGAGGGATTTGAACAAAGAAATGTTATGTGAAGTTGAAAGGGTAGATATAATCGGAAATTTACATTTGATTTCTTTCTTTTAATGTCAACTCTAATTTTTCTGCTGACTGGCTGGATTGAAATGTTCGGCCTCTGTTGACATGCCATCGTTTGATACTAATGGCTTTTCCAAGAAGTAGCAACCATGATTTTTTCTTCTGTACATTGAGCGTTTTGAAAGCATTGACTATCCTGAAATTTAAGTTTCGTTTTTATCAGCTGCTTGGTGTTATCAACAGCTAACATGTGTACAGTTTTAAGAAAGAATAGACTGAAATCAGTCAGCGTTTTGGGCTTGCAAACAGAAAAAAATAATAGAAATCCTACTGCTGAGCGTTCTGAGAAACTTCATGCATTTATTCCCCTCTATGAATTTGAATCAAGCAAGGACAACACTATTTACGCAATAATACGGTGTCATTATGTATTTCATTGGCCTGTCATCAACTGCTTACAGCCTTAATGAATCATTATTAAGTTCATGCACAGAAATGGTTTTTACAAGCTTGAAAATTTTGCATGATGTCAGTTGACAGGAAGTCTCAAAGTTAGTGAACAGTACTCAGAAAATTATGTTTTTGTACAGAGAGATCACGTTTAAACAAACAAAATGTAAGCGTCAGTGGTAAAGGAGCAAGGCAATAAAGACGAGAGGTGCATAAGATGATCAGGGCCTAATAAATTAGGCAATAATGTAACGAGTTCAGCTAGTAACCAGCTTGTTTATACCAGTGCACCTGTAGATATCGATGGGTGATGAGAAAACCAATCGGTGACAGAGAATATATCAAGAACTGCACTAGGGGAAAAGCAAATCGCTCATTTAAGACAAACGATTTTTTCACTTCAGATTGCTTAGTTTCAGGTTGTTTTATTAATGTCCTATTAAAATGGCAATTGTTTTAACCTAAATATGAGAAATTCTAAGACAGGATGTAAAACAAAGTAAAAGAAACGCAAAACAAAATCGCTTGAGTAAAGCTGGAACTCTATCCAAATATCTGGAACGAGGTGGGAGAGGAGAGTGTGGCTGTGGTTTAATTCCCTTTTTCTTCCCAATCCTTCTTCTTCCGTCATTCCTACGTACACAGACAGTAGCAACTCTTCATTCATTCAATAATTCATTCACTCTTTTCAACTTTCCTTCTTTTTTCTACGTGAATGTTTACTAGGAGAGAAGATTACGGAAAAATTATGTTCGTTGTTTTCTTCAATTTTATTCGATTGACAAGATGAATTCAGGAGGAAATAATTTAAATCTATTTTTAAAATGAAGTGGGATTGTCTTCTGATTTAAGATCAACTTAATCTGAAAAGTAAAGAACTATTCGATCAGACAGTAAACAAAAACAAGAAAACAATCTATGGTGTTTCACCTCGATGATGGATGCTACTGCCATTGTGATTATGGTGTAATGTTCACTGTAGAGAGCGAGAAGACGGGAACACGTTAGGCCAATAAGAAGAATCTAGAAGGTCTAGGACATGCGAATGATTTGTTTCTAGTGTCACACAAACTCTAAGGCTCACAGATGAAAAACAAAAGCTAGTGAAAGAAGCAGACAGCAAAGATAGAACTTTAGGTGAACATAGAAGAGTCGGAGGTGATAGAGACGGCGAACCAACAACAATTGGTATCAATCGTTGTCAACGGGAGAAATTTGAAATAGGTCACTTCCTTCACTTATCTAGGTAGCATCATTTCAACTAGATGTGGAAAGGACGAAGATATCAAAACCAGAATCGGAAAAATAAGGCAGAACTTTATCAATCTGAGATCAGTTAGGAAATCTTCTCCAATTAGCATAAAGAACGAAATTCAGATTTTCAACACAAAGACCAGTCAGCCAGTTCTCCTATATGGAGTAGAAACTTGGCAAGAGTGTAACGAAAAACATTTTCAATAGTCGGTTTCAAGCTTTTATCAACAACTTCTTTCGCTCCATATAGAAGTTCAAATGGCCACAAAGAATCGGCGACAGTAACCTATGGGAACGAAGTATCCAAGGTCCTATCGATCAAGAAATATATAGAAGAAAATTGACATGTATCAGACACACACACACTGAGGAGACTGATAATGATGCCTTTTTTATAAATGTCATCATAATGACAATGAATTTTCGACTGGATTATTCTTATCAGAAGTTACGTGAGATGTACTGGCTAAAATTAACGAAAAATTATTCGTAATGATGTAGCTAGCCATGATTAATAATGACGATACTCATTTCTTCTAATAAATACATCAGTGAAGTGTGTTCAAATGTCAGCATGTTTATGGAATTAAAAAAACCCGATAGAGAGTACCTACCAGATAATATTGTCTCCTAAGAACGAGAACACTTGATTTCAGAAAGCCATTCATCCATCTGAGTAGAACTATAGTGATTATTATAATTCATTGGCTGACTTTAACACCTCAAAAGGATATGCGAAACTGAGAACTAAATCAGACGCCAAGGCAAATGGAGACATAAGGAAACGGGATTACTCATCAAACAGGTAAAATATTTTAGTCTGAAAGTTATAAATGACAGTTACAAAGTAGTGGTAAGAGTTGTACATCATTCTGTTTCTGAGGTTACTCTGCAAATAAAGAAAAACTAGACCTCTGTAATGATCAGACGCCGTGACATCAGACCTAACCACTGTTTGTTAGAGAAAACTACTATGAGCATTCACAAATAAAGACAAAGTCTTACATTGATCTCAACCCTTGTAAATAATGTTATTTATTCTGTATTATGGATATTTTGTTCTTGTTGGTTATAAATTATCTTCTGAAATTTGTAACTTTCTTCAAGAGTTTCATTTCAAAGACATTTTCACTAAAATTATCATATATTTTCAATACTTCTCTGAAGGTGATATCCCACAGATTACGTGTATGCATTTATAAGTAATATGAACCATCATATGAAACTGACAATTAACACATATTTTACTATAGTTTGTGGTTGTTTTCAAAACTGAAAGTGAATAAGTCTTCCGAAGTGTTGGTTTGTAGGGATTTGATTGGTCATGGGTTTATTCATGAGTCGGCTTCAGCTACAGAACCAGTTCAGAACTATAGAGTACTGGATAGTTGTGTCGTCCTACTTTGCATCACTTCACTGTATGCACTCGATTGGCTTCTAACCCGGCAACAAGGTGAGCTCGTAGAACATTCAGCCATCGGAAGCCTATCCAATGGCCTATGAATTCCAACGTTTTTCAGTTCGCAATGTATATACATATATGTAAACATACATATATTAAGCGATGAGGCAGATACGCAGATACGCTAAACATAGAATTCTTGGATAGAAAAAATAGATTAGAACTACTCGTCTGTTGACTGGTGTTCGCTTTTTCACCCCTGAAACTAAACTGACTTCATATAATGCGTGTACTTTCCCACTGATAAAAATATTTCTGAAGCGATTTAGGTTACAAGGCTGTAGTGAATATAAAGTCACTGAAACCAATCACCAATAAATATACTTGACATTGAACTTATTCTTAATTTAATCTTTTCCACAACAGCTTATAAAAGGCTACTCTAGAGATCAAACAGAACTCATCTACAATTCATAGTTGACAGTTTTATCACTAATCCAGTGAGGATCAAATAATATTTTGCAGTTTAAACATTCGGTCCAATTGGAATAATACAGTAATAATACTAACTAATTCTGTCTATTGCCTTGAGATATCAAGAGGACGAATACATACACACATTTGAGTGATAAATTCGTACGACCAATTTGAAAACAACCTAAGGGATGTACATCAATTTCGAAATCAGTTTCCTGATTAAAACAGAGATGAAGAATATAGAAAAGAGAATTTTTTGTCAGTGCAATTAATGAAAAGTGTTCATTGACTGAAATGGTGATCCCCTTCTAGGCAGAGAAATTATTGAACGATGAAAAATAATCCAGACAGTGTCTGTGTGTCTGAATCTTTTTTTATTTAAAAGTGATTATTACTCATAGAACATCTCAGGAAAAGGCAGAAAATTGTGTGTGTTTGCGGTGAATTATTCACCATGAAATAACAATCTAAAGTAAAAGTTGATCATCATTTCTGTCTTTCACTCTTACTGTGTGAGGTGAATGTTGAGTTGTGTGTACTTAACTATTCTCATCTCTCGATAGAAAAGTCATTGGATTGACCTCTGGAGCATACACAAGTTCATATTAAATAAGAAGTCGAAACTTGCATCTGAATGATGATGATTCCTCAACTTTGAAACTGACCGAAGCCACATAAACCTCTACTTCTGAGTGAGAAATCTTGTCGAAATGCGGTCTTTCTTGTGATACAAGGCATCATTTATTCACATACAATGAGAGCAATAGTTATGTAAAATCCAGTTCAGCGGATATGATGGTGGGAACACATAAAACACTCTTATCTAAGGGTCAGCACTCTTTCGCTGAAGCTAATCAGCTTAGATCATTTCTTCCTAAATATCGTCCCTCTCTATACCAATGTTCCACTGACAGAAACTATATGTTTTCTGTGTGGCTCCATTCAATGTCGGCATACAGATTCATGATCTAACCGAGCTGTTACTACTTGGTACCTTCAATGTTTATTTCAGATTCAACGATGAAATCTACGAGCAAATAGATGGCGTAGCAATGAGCTTTCCACTGGAACCGTCTTGACCGACTGTTTTATGGCCAGCCTCGGGAACAACTTCTTGTCATCGAATATGACTTACCTCCATCTTTACAAGAGATACATTGATGATACTACCATCATTTGAGATAAGAACCTGTACCTAGAAAACTTATTTCAAACCTTCAACTACGCCTACCACAATATCGACTTTACTTCCGAAGCTGAATCCTACGGAATGTTCCACTTCCTCGACGTCCATCTGATAATGAACGCCAACAACTCTCTGTTCGCTTTTAAGTCTGTGAGATGTGGCTGTTGAGTGTCGAGATTCAAAAATAAGTTCAGTAGGTAATGAAGACACATCAGCCGATTTCACTGTGAGTCGTCAGTAATGAAACTATCTGGTACATGAGCTTAATCACAGCTTCTCACAGACATGCACTTTGAGCAAAATAGGATTAGGTTAAACATTTGAGAGTGGTCGCATAAAAGCATAACATCAGTCCACGAAACGTTTTGCCGGCGGTTTGAGTCAGACAGAATATCAAGTTGGAATCCTTGGGTTGCTTATAATCACTACCTTTTGACGCCAAAAAACATTTTCACATTCGTAAAGATGAATTCCCTTTTTTCTCACCGAAATTCTGAGCATCTTCAATAATCAACACCAATTTGTATTTGTTTGACACATACTTGTCCTATATGGCGGTATTGCATACTCACTTTTATCTTTAATATGCTTTTTTCGAAGTATTTCACGGTGAGAAGGCTGAATCGATGCACAGTATAGTGTTAATTTCTAATTTAGTTATATTACCAGTATGCAATATTAACTATGCGTAAACCGCTTGTACTAGTGGTTAGATAACTAATTCACGTATGCACACACACATTCTACAAGAGGAGTGAATGATTGCCAGTAATGCACATAAACTGCATGAGTAAGGAGTGCTTTTAATTTACAGTTAATCGATGATAAATATGGATTTCTTTGTATTAAATTGAAGTCAGACAGGACCTTAATAGCGATTTCAAGTTATTGATTTTCTTCGAATACATTTCTGTCAACTCTGTGAAGCATGCAGTAGGCAACACATAAGTTAGCAAAGAGAGATCTCTTTCCACAACTTTACTTCAAAACTGTATGGTTGAGTAAAGGGGTTAATAACTACCTCTGGGCACACAAACAATTGAGCGAACACAAAGTAGTGACGTAATCTACATACTGGTTAGGAGATCTAGTTACTATGGTGTCAATCATTCCATGATGGTTAATTTCATTTCTCAGTGTCACTGTGGTATAAAAGACATGTGATTTAAATGCGCATACATACTCCCGCCCTACCCTTACAACCTTGTTGAAATCAATTCTACGTCTGTTTTTCACAACTTGCATTCCACTAACTGGTCTGTCATCCAGTAATTCTCACTCCTGCTTGCTCTGAATTCCACCAGGATATTTGCTGTAGACTCTTTCACTCAACGTGTATTTTCAGTTTATTTTTTGTAATATTGTGTCAGTGGGATACATCGACTCGTTCTTGAGAATAATAAGAGTGAATACTCCCGATATCAACTGGCCTGTCAATGTACCTATGGGTAATAATTTGGCTAGCTAGTGGCAGAAAACTGAAGCTGTTTGAACTATTCAGTGAACACGTCTTGAGACGAGCTTTCTACTTTACTGACACTCATCAGTACATACATACATTCACCTTGATATGACATAAGTTACATAAATGGTATCAGAAACCTCATGAATTTTATCAATAAGTATTTGGCTTGATGGATTTCAACTGACTATGACAATAATGTTGAGATTGCATAATCTCTGTTTTATCGTCTACTGAATGAGGCTGGAGAAGGGAATCACATTAACTTCGATACTCACATAATCCCCGAACATCATTTTAGATAAAAAATAAATGAGTGAGGAGACATAAAACATTCAGCTCCTGCTTTGTCGTCAATCTCCCCTTATTTGTTGCAGTCGTATCTATCTCTTTACTCAATCGGTGTACTATGTTTGTTATTTCGAAGATGGAAGCAGTGTTTCCACTCCACTCATACAAGTGGTCGAGGAAAAAATTACGTTCAGATGTTTCCTGTTCGCCTAAATATTCGATCCACGTTAAAAACAGAAACACCAGGCATCAAGATTCATATTCAGTCGAGTAATTGTTTGATAACAAGCGATAAATTAATATTTCTAAGGTAAATAGACGTTGTAGTGCATTGCGCAAAGACATGTTAATATAAACAGAACTTAGCCTGAGTGAGGACCCGGCTTATGGCTTATTCTCTTACAGAAGGAGAGATTGTTTAATCGTTTAATTTGGGTCAACTGAAAGTTCACTTATCTGATAAATCTTTGTGGACAAAACCAAGAAGTTTAACAAACGCACAACCTCGGATACTTCAATTTCAAAAGCTGTACAAGTGTAATGAACACATGCATACACAAGCAATTTAACCTCATCAAAATAATCACCTAGATTGTCATTCAAATGGAGGCGGGATTAAAGGAGATATTGATTTTCAATTTGATGTGAAAATTTACGAGCTGTCCAGTACTCCCACGTTTTCCAATGGTTCGATAATTAATGTCAGCAAATGATGAAATCCTGTAGTAAATCTCGAATCGTTAGAAATTGGAATTCATTGACCATTGGATTATTTCTCACCGGTTGAATGGCCTGAGAGCGCTCTCTGTAATCAGTAGATCCAGGGTTCAAGTTGGATTTCACCTCGAATCACCAGTAGTCACAGAACCATTGAGAATCAAGGATTATTAGATATTATTTTATCCTGCTTCAAGGCTTTTCAGCAGTACACCCGTAGAATCCACGAGAAATCGTAGGCGGTTTTGAGGTTGCGACTTCGTTCAAGAATTATGATAGAAAGCCGGGCTCGTTGTATTTGATCATGTACTGAAAAGCTGCCTACTATCACGAGTGATATTCCTGATTGTAGTGGACTGGATTATGCGACAAAATTGAGAATGAGACCAAGAAGACAGGCATACATTGAACCAATGAGAATACGCGAGATGACTTGAACTTCAGTCCCATCATCCGTCGTTGATCATCATCAACTTTGAACCCTGTGTTTATTAAGTTGACCGAAATCAGTCAATCAATCGAAATGATTCTCAGAGAAATCAAATTCAATACATGTCATGTCATTGACAATGCAGTGAATGTGTTTCTCAAGTGAGTCACTCCTGAGAATTAATGAAATTGGCTTTCTTCTCTAACTCACATTAATATATGTGTAAAACATGAGCACTGTGGTAGTAAGTAATTCCATATTAGCTAGTTTATTAGATGCATCATACAGTGATACGTCTAATAAACAAACTAATATGCAATTGCATTTCCTACCTCCTGGTGCATGATCACACCAATCGATGAGCTTAAAATGCATGAACTGTTGTAATTGGTGAGTGAAGACACTGTAACAAAAGTATAGTGCATAACGTGATTTACGAATGATGATATTTGAATGATATGCTTGGTCGCTTATTTCACTTATATAAGTAGCATAGTGCGTGTGCGTATGCGATACAGTCTCACCGGTATATATTGTATCGAGAAAGGTGAATTAGAAGATTTTGTGACAGCATTCTTCTAAAAATGACGAATTTCACATCGAAATCGTATTTTCTTGTAATTTTCTATCATTTTTGCAAAATGGACATTTGTGGTATGGTAGTTGATTTTATTACAGGTAATGACTGCTTCCTTACGTCAAGCGAAATACTGGAAAACACTATCTACTTTTTGCAAGCCACCATGCAGTTATGTTCATGGTGGCTCATAAATAACAAAATAGATTATTCGGTGGTTATCCACTTGCTTACAATAAAGGTCTGGTGTGCAACAGGGTGTTGGAAATATTCTTTGTGACCCGCTCGCCAAGTTTTTGATCCATAAAGAAGAACTGACTTGAGGTTTGTATTGAAAATCCGACTGAATTTTGTTGTTGACGCTGAGTGACGAAGATTTCTAGATTGGTTACAGGTTGATGAATGTGTTTCTTGCCTTCTTGATTCTTGCTCGATTTGACATCCTCGTCCGTTCCTTCTGTAGTTGAGACAATGCTCCCTAGATCAGTGAGTGAATGAAGTAACCTCTTTCAAATCCCTCCCGTTGATGGTGATTGGCTCCGGATGTTGCTGTTGTTGTTGTTGTTGGTTGGTTGGTTATTTTCATAACCTCCGTCTTGTCTATGTTCACCTGAAGTCCTGTCTTTGTCGCTTCTTCGACCTGTTTGTCGGTTTTCGCTTGTAAGTCTTCGACATTGTGTGACATCAAACATAAATCATCCCGCGAAATCCAGATCTTCTAGGTTCTTCACGTTGATCCAGGATATCCCTGTCTTCTCGTTTCCCACCCACTGTCTGACGCATAATCCAGTCCACCAAAATTAGGAATATCATTGGTGATAATAAGCACCCTTGTCTGACTCCTGTGTTTACTCGAAACGCCTCGCTGAGTTTTCCGTTGTGGATCACTTGATGTGTGCCGTTATCGTACAGCTGTTGAATAAGGTTGATGAATATTTAGGGGCTGCACGCCGTAGTACTGGAGTAGTTTCCAAATTACTTTGCGGTCAACGCTCAGCTGTCGAAGGCCTTCTCAAAGTCTATAATGTTGAGGTAGAGGTTTAATCGCCATTCCATGCCTTGTTCTGTGATGATGATGCGTAGAGTTGCAACTTGGTCAGTACATGATTTGCGTTTCCTGAATCCAGCTTGTTCTGGTCGGAGTCCTGCATCCAGTGTGTCCTTATTTCTCTCCTGGATGATGCGACTCAGGATTTTACTTGGCGTCGACAGGAGCATCATTCCTTGCCATTTCTTGCAGAGCCATAAGTCGCACTTCTTTGATAGTTTCACGAGGTAACCTTTCCTCCAGTCAGTAGGCACCTTTCCCTCCTTCCACACCTTTTGCAATAATGGAGTCAGCATGTCTGCTGTCGTCCCTGGGTCGGCTTTCAATACTTCAGGGGTATTCCATCTGGTCCAGCTGCTTTTCCAGCTTTCAGAATCTTGATTGCATTCAAGACTTCAGCTCTTGTTGGAGGACTGGTGTCAACTTGCAGTTGTGTGCGTGCTGTTGTTGGTATTTCTGGACGGGTTGCAGGTGATGGTCGGTTCAAGAGTTTTTTGAAGTGATCCGCCCATTGTTTAACCTGTCTTTGTTCCTTGGTAATTGGGTTCCCTTGGCTGTCTTTCATAGGTTTCACTTGTGTTGATCTCCTCCCGGATAAAGATTTGGTTATCTGATATAGTGTCTCCAGGTCCATTTGGCCTGCTGCCTTCTCAGCTTTAGTGGCCAGGTTGTCGAAGAATTGTCTTTTGTCCTTCCTAGCACTCCTCTTCACTTCTTTGTCCAGTGCTATGTATGTTGAGCTCAGCGTCTCCTTCTCCTCTCCGTCTTTGCATTGAATCATTTTCTCTTTCATCATTCTCCTCTCGTCTATTAGCTTCCAAGTGTCTGTTGAGAGCCATTCCTTGTCTTGTCTCTTCTTTCTTCCTAAAACCGTTGAACACGTTTCGTTGAAAATCATCTTCAGAGACTTCCAATGTTCTTCCACGCATGATTCTTCAGTGATGTCGCGTAGTGTTTCCTGCTTTGCTCTGACAGTTGCAGTGAAAGTGTCCTTTGTGGTTGGTTGTGTGCTTCAGTTTTTGAGTGTTGAACTTGCATTGTGGCCTATCCCAGCTATCCTCGAGGCTTTTAGTTTCACCTTGAAAGTCCCTTCTACTAGATAGTGGTCTGAACCCACATCTGCTCCTCTCCTTGACCTTGTGTCCAGTAGGCTCCGTCTCCACTTTCTTGAAATTGAGATTAAGTCTATTTGGTTCTTGGTGTTTCCATCTGGTGAAATCCATGTCGTCTTGTGTATATCCTTGTGTTTGAATACACTGCCACCAATCACCAAATGATTGAAGGCGCAGAAGTCTGAGAAGAGTTCACCATTGTCGTTCATTTCGCCGAGGGCCTCTCGACCCATGGTGAGTTCTCTTCCTGTGTTGTCTCCTCCCAGCTTCGCCTTTATATCAATCATCAGGATTTTGATATCGCCATTTGGGACGTTGTCCATTACTGTTTGTAGTTGTCTGTAGAACGCCTCCTTCTTCTCTTGTTCTGAGAGGTTTGTAGGCGCATAGCATCGGATGATTGTATCCTTCGTTCCTTCCTTTTGAGTTGAACCCGGCTGTCATTGTCCTGCAGGAGATTGGTTCCCACTGCATGAGAGCTTTGACTGCTGCTGGTGACATCATGATGGTCACTCCCTCGATGTACTTGTGATTGTCCCCTGGGTGGCCGGAATAGATTATTGTCTCCCTAGTTGGCAGTTGGCACTTACCACACCCGTTCCATCTGCTCTCGAAGATTCCCAGCACTTCTATTCTATATCTCCTCATTTCTGCTGCTACCTGGGCAGCCTTTCCAGTCTAGTATATTGTACGAACAATCCATGTACCCATCCTTATTTTTGCTTTCATTGAAAGAAGGCACATCGGCTGACTGGCTTCACGAAGGCTTTTGCCAGCCTGCGTCATTTCACTTCCCTGATTCCAGGGAGAAATAAGCTTACTGATTATATTTTTGGAATTTTTAATATATTGGTGCATTGAAGTTTCTCTAGCGCTTCGGTTAAGTTTTGCTGGAGGAGTTGCTAGCACCACGCACCAACCGTCCCTCTAGGAAGCTAGTAGTCTAGGCGAGGTTGGTTGAAACGATGCTTCCTAGATAATTGAAGGAGACAACCTCCGTTGAGTTCCATTATTTTTCACTTGATTTTCGCTTGACTTGATTGTTAGTAGTATTTTCCATATTTCAAGTATGAGTGATGTGTCATTCCTATTGCATGTGTTGGGTGTAGACTCGATGAACAAGGATTCAATAATCAACCTCTCTCTCTCTCCACCTACCTAGATTACTTTTTTGAATTTTAACCCTCTCCCATCCTACTGTGTGGTTGTGTGTTAATGCATGCATTGCAATTGGTGAGCTTTTTTCTAAATTGTTTATCCTCTCGGGGTCAACCATCCTTACCTTAGCTAAATTCTTATGTTCCGATAATCTGACTACCCCTGACCTACTAGTTTGACCTATGAAGTTGACTTGACTCACAGTCATTGCATGTTATTTTGTAAATTACATTATTTTATTGAAAAGAAAACACGTAGATCAGCGAAGAGTCTCTTTTCGGCGAATTCATTTTCTTAGCTGTACAATCGCAAATATATATGTGTATGTGTTATTTTGTATGTATGTGTACATTAAGTTTGTCAAACAAAAATTACAACTGGCTATTGGTAATACAAGTCAAGAAAATTAGGTGTTGATGAAATTAGGGTAGTAACAAAATTGATGAGTTGTCACAAACAGTTGTTAAAAGAAATTATGTAATAATGTGAATAGTTTGATGAGTGAGTTTTACTCAGGATGCGCATAGAAACAAAGTAGATAATACGAAATTACGTAAGAGTTCTAAATGAATACAAGAATTATAAGCAACTAAAGAACAGGCAAAGAAACAAATGGAACAAACAAACAGGCAATCACACAAATGGAATACCGACAACTTAGATAATTTCTACTATCAATCAAATCAAGCGAAAATCAAGTGAAAAATAATGGAACTCAACGGAGGTTATCTCCTTCAATTATCTAGGAAGCATCGTTTCAATCACAGCCAGAGTGACAGGACTTCCTCACCTACTGGATTTGCGTCACTAATCCTTATGAAAAACACGATGGTACGAAGCTGTCATGAAGTGAAGCAAGGAAGAAAGATGACACACTATTTACAACGAAGCCTTTAATATCTCGAATCTACAGCGAGAAGGCTTAACACAAGTTCCACAGATACAGGTTTCGAATTACCCCTAGAGAAATTAGTCTCACTAAAATATTAGAACAGTGAACAGTGAATATAGTCCAACTCTCTTATGAGGGTTAGTAGTATGAGGCTTTCAGAAGAATTAGGTGTGTAACAATAAGGTGAATATCAGCATATTATATCACTGAAATACAATCGTAGTTAAAGGTTGAATCCAAGTAAACTGCATTAAAAATGCTGATCATTTTGTATATGATGGTTCGTATTTGGCTGTTAAACAAACCTTTAATCAGGGTTAGAGCTGATCATTTAACTGTAGTTTCATCTCAGTGAGTAATTTTTTTTCACCGTTACTCTACGAAGCTATATTATCTATGTATTTCGAGGAGGATTCAACGTAGTCACCAAAGTGACATTTTTTACCAGTTTTCACTAAAATCAGTTTTTTTTCTCACGTAATATTTCTGTCAGAATGTGACGTGTGAGAAGAAATAACTGACATTTGATTATGGTGAATTATTGTTTTTACGAGTTGATCACGGATTGATATCAGTTAGATATCAGTATACGAGCTTGCCTTGTAACCGGAAGGTCCTGGGTTCGAATCCCAGTAGGTGCGTACTGCCGATGATTCCCAAACTAGGATGAAACAGCAGCTGTCCAGTACTCCGTGGTTTGCAATGCTTCCCTAACTGATATCAATCCGTGATCAACTCGTAAAAACATAACAAACCCTTGCAAACCAAAATTTATAGAAAAATATTGTTTTCACAAATAAATCGATGATGGGAAATATGTGTCGAAGTGACTGTCTATTTCTAGTGGCTTTATTGTTATGCCGATGAAGCTACACGTGGTGGCGTTGATAATTTGTCGGTTTACTACTTCCATGTGACGTTAGACTGTCTGTGGGAGACGTGTTTATTGTGTTTCATTCTTGCAGACAGTGGCTCTATCTAAATTCACTGTGATCATATCAATTGGTTCTGAGGTAACATGTTATTGAGATGGGGGAGTTAATCTTGTTGAATAGCACACCTATAGTACTTGGACTGCTTTAGAAATTATAAGCTTCCGAACGGTATTGTTGGTCTACTTTGTATTCACAAAGATTATATCAAAATTACAAATATTTTCACATAATATGTTAATGTTGAATAGTATCGAGGATTCTTCACCTCAGATTCTGTTTTTGATATTGTTTCAAGAAGTTGCGGTTGTGTGACTGGTGGGAGTTTGACAGGCTTTTGAAGAGAGATCATCGGTCTTTTTGATGACATTTAGGGATAGCTAGTCGGCTTTCTGCAGCGTGTGATGGAGGCCACATTGTCAGTGCATTTTTGACCATCTTGGAATATCAAGCAAAAATTGGGAAGTGATCGATATCTGAAGAGATTAGACTTCATGTCTGGTGTCTCAGGCGTTATCCTCACAATCAAGAAAGCCTAGTGCATGTAATTCTGAAGGATGTAAGAGATTCCTTCACCGAACACTCTACACACGCCAAAGAAGCCCCTGAGTGCATCAGATAAGCAGGTGTCAAAGGCAGTTGTGAGTATACGTAATTACTAGAGATAGGTGAGCTTTGAAGCCTGATATATATGCAGCTAAAATATGATGATGATGAAGAAATCACTGGATACACACATTTAGTTGATGGTACACATGCGACACTGATCATCTTAGACCCCATACGGCCCTCATGAATAACATCTAAGTGCACTAATTTTACTGACACAACGCTCACAGTGAACAAGTTGGTGAATTCACTTAGTAAAGCCTCAAGTCTTTTCACTTCATTGAAATCTATGCGAATCTACTAACAAGGCCACAGTAGTTGAATATCTTCTCCTGTGATGGCCAAGATATTCCGTTACAGGAGGTATTAGGAAATGACCACCCTTTACACATGTGCATCTGAAAAATCTAGAGAATGGTCGAGTCTTGTTGTCTATCATGTGTGATGTGTCCAAAGCTCACTTGGTGTAAAACAAAAGGCCTGAAGCAAAGCAAGTGTTCACAGAGTCAACACTCAGTGTGAAAGATACTCGTTAATTCAATCGTAGAACAGTACAGTAAGCCATCTGCTCCACAATCACTCAAACATTAAATACACAAATCCTCGATTTCCAAGTTTCTACTTCTTATTTCAATTGATGTAAATTGTTTAATACATTCAAGGCTGGATGTGTTTTGTGAGCAATGGGGGAAAGTTCATAACACGGATGTTAACTGAGAAGAAGTAAAAGTAGGAAAGAAGATATTGAGTAATACAAAGCGACGTTTAACACCTGTGTGTTAGAATGAATTTGTATAAAAACGAGGGGAAGATGAATACGAAGGAAGAGGGAAGTAAATGACGTGGTGATGTGTAAAATCAGCTATTCATCATTTTATCCATGAAAATTGTAGGGTGATCAATCTTACTGTACTATTCTGTGCTAGCACTTCGATTAATTTGTGTCTATTAGTCCTCCTTCATTTTCAACAGCCCGAGATTTATTTTAGGACCGCTAATATTTCAGCTCTGTAACTTTGCGTAGTTTGCACCTCGAATACTCTGTCTTGATACATGGATTGGCCATCACATATCTCATCATCTCTTCACGACAGGATTTTCCAAAGGACCAATTTTATTAACCACCCTAGTAGTCTGAGGAGCTGACACCTCACTTAAAGAACGTCGTCTACGCATGGTGATGCGGTTTGTGCTAGGCGGTGTTACACAAGAGTACGCAAATGGATAATCACCGAATAAACTTATTTTGTTAGTATTCAGCCGCCATGAACTTAACTGCCTGGTGGCTCAGAAGAATAGCGTGAGAGAGCTCTCGAGACAGATATCGATAGTTAATGTGTCAACACCTGTATTCACACCAGTTACCTTGCCACAAATACCCATTTTGCAAAAATGCTAGAAAACTACGAGAAAATACGATTACAGTATGAGGTCCGTCATTCTAAACAGAATGTTGCCACCAAATGCCTTCTACACCTTATTAACTACAATATATGATGATCTGACTGTTTCACATACACACACACACACTATACTACCTATATAAGTAAAACCAGCGACCATGCACTTTATTGATAGTTATTATTTAAAAATCGAATTATAACGTACACTTCCGTTACACTATCATCACTCACCAGTTATATGAGTTCAGGCATTTTGTGCCCATTCCTTGGTGTGATCATACAGCAGAATGAGAAAAAGCCACTTTTAGTAATTCTTAGGAGTAACTGAATTGAGAAATACATTTTCTGTATTCCCAATTACTTGACACATATTGATTTATCTCAGAATCAGTTTGATTGATTGATTGATTGATTCAGTTAACTCATTAGGGACTAGACTCAATGTTGACAATAATCACTCACTGGAGAAATGATCATTATGCACCGCAAGACACTAATAAGTCTTCTCGAGCATGATCCAGTTGGATGGTGTGCTGTCTCACTTCACGTAAACTCTCCGTATTTAAATACTAATACTAATAATGGAGTAAAATAATTAGATGGACTACTCAAATGATATTAGTGAAATTCTATCTCATGGATGAAACAGGTAGTCAGTGTATGACACCAATACAATAATTCAGAAATCACAGAAATTATACGCTGAAAGATGGAGACTATCACATATATGACGATGAAATATCGAATAAGTAGTATTGAAAAGTGTTGACAATCAGGGATGAGTTGGAAATATTCAATGTGAAGTGGGCGGTATAGAATTGGTGTGAAGCATGTAGTAACAGTGGGAAGAGGATGATAAGTCTCTAACACCAAGGAGAATTCGCATTTGATGAAATGCACGTTTAAAATTAAGACACGTTGAAATCTTTCAAAAGCGCATATTAAGATAACTGCTGATTGACTGCCTTATGAGATATCTGATGAGTCGCATAACTACAGTTATATGTTAAAATGTCGAATACCACATAATTTTTAGTTCTACAATCTTTCGTGCGCCTTCATTGCTCAACTGAAACCACTATCACCGAAGTTATAAAATCTAACAGACACAATACTGATCCATACTATGAATTTATATCTATATTTAACAAGATACATGTGATTCATTTCACTTGCAGTCTGTGGTAAAGTGAGTGACCAGGGTAGGCTGGACATGAAAAACAAACACTGCTGTTGAAACCTGAAGGTGCCAACGTGGATCCGTATATTTCCCTCTGAAGTCACAAGCGAAATAAATGTAATTCAAGAAAGTAGGACGTATGATGAATAGACGATAGACAGTCAACGTGTAAATAACTAAATCAGCTCACTTAATCAAAATCACATACAAGTGCATGCATAGGAACATACACTTCAACACACAGAATATTCTTGTGCTAAATCAAATATAACATCTGCGCTCAATAAATCTGAACTGCTTAGTAAGTCACTCAAAACGTTAGTCATCATAACCACAGCAGCAACAAGAGTGAACAGTTGATGAAAGGTCATCTTTCACTTATCTGCGCAGCATCATCTCGAACATAGGTGGTACGAGTGTAGAAGTCTTCCGCCTTCGGCATAAGCAACAAGAATCAAATGTTCAACAGTCATCTCTATTATTCAGTGGTATTTGATACACTCGTCACGATAACAATTTCGTACAGGCTTCAGACCATCATCAACAGCTGTCTTTACTTGATCCAGACTGAAGATAAGACAACCAGAAAGAATGACCAACAAGGATGTCTATCAACAATCAACCTTATAAAACAGTTTCAGAGAAGAGAGTGAAGTAGAGATGTGCCGACGAAGCTCTATATTCAAACTCGGAATCCAATGGGAATAGAAGTAGTGAAAGACTGATGAAGCATATTGTCATGGAGGACATAACAATGAGATGCTTATTAAATACAACTAACACACCTCTATCAAATATAAATTTCCGATTATATCTACCCTTTCAACTTCACATAACATTTCTTTGTTGAAATCCCTCATAAATTTCTGTCAACATTTTATTTGCGCATTAGGCGAAATTCTGAAATTAATCCTAATTTTCATTGATAACCAAAATGTATCGGCGAAATTTCAATCTGATATCATTTGGCCTGATGAATATCCTCCTTGTGAGCACTTTATACCTTTACCATAGAAACACACAGATTGACCAAACCGAAAAAGTCAGTCGACGTCGACACGTAGGCTTACAAAATGGGCAGCCCAAAGACGCCTGAAGAATAAACTGACGTCATTTGATTAGTAATGACTTCTAGTGGAATTCAGAATGTGTATTTTCATCTATAATAAGCTGTAAAACACAATGAAGCCATGAGTGCCTGGGGACACCGTGGTGAGGTCTCTCGCCGACCATGCACATGAAAGTGACAAGTTCTCCTCATATGATTCCTAGATAGAATTTATCGTGAAACAACATCAGTAGGAGAATTCTTGAAAACCAGTGACCATCGAAGAGTTAATTCATTCTTCTTCTTCAGAGATTTCTCCACAATACGCAACTGTAATACGAAAGGCATTCTAGGCATTCTAGATGTCAAGTCACAAACTAGAATGAAACAGAGCTACAGTGATCACTTGTATTCCATGATCCATTCACCAGCCATGTTTCCTGATGAAATCGAAGTTGGAAGTGAATCGCGCGCGTTGGAGTCAACATTTGAGAGAGATAACCAATGTTATTAGTATTCATTCCTTTTGTTCCGAGTGGTGTATACCCATTCCAGACGAAATGGAATATGATAGGATAGATCCCATCATGGTGACCTGTGTCCACGAGTACTGACAAGCACGTTTTCTCTTCACATGACCTCCTTCATTTCTCCATCAGACATATCTGACTTGTGGATTCCCATTGATTCTTCGCACCACTGTTTACTTCTTATTTGTCTATACCACGTACAGTTTCTATCCACCTATCTATTTATCTATCCTTGATCAAATTTCATAACCTTCCACTGTTTCGTCGAATGGTGGGTTCCACGCCTGTTCTTTCTTCTTGAAGGTCTCCTTCTTTCTCACCTTTCATGACAACATATTTGACTTTTATTGTCGAACCGTAGCACGTTGTTCTGGAGGTCTCGTTTTTAATGAATTCTACATGTCTCTGCATCGTATTGAACGCCAATTTTGAGCACCTTTCCATATCATTTCAATGAGTTGACTGCTGAAGACTTTCACATATATTTCATAGTAATGGTCTGTGTCCTGATTTCTGGATCCTCTCTTTGTTATCATCATCCCAGCCAACTGTGTTTGAAACGATGATTTCATGTTTAGGTAGGTGAATTTAAGAGGGTTCTGAGAAGTTAGTTCCCATTAATATGAACTTGTTTGTCTCGTCGCCTCAACCGTTGGCATGAATGACATCATCATATCAACTCCTTACGTTACTCCAAATACACCAGTGACCAGTAGGTTACGATGTGCTCTGTATTTGTCCTCATAAAACCAGTAATGAATCAGACTTGAGAAAATATATGGTGACTCACTCCTCATTGTTGAAATGGCTGTCGAATGCTTTCTTCCTCACGAAATATATAACCCTGAGTCATATGAAGCATATATGCACCGTTAAGTACCTCGAAAACACCGTGGTGAGGTCTCTCGCCGACCATGCACATGGTCCATGAATTAATGCCATTTACACGCACACACGATATCTATGGTAGGCTGGCAAAATTTGATCGGCCGAGATCATATGCTGAGAATCACATACCTGCAAAGAAATACGGTGGGGAATCAACCTGCAATCAACACAATAAAAAAACCATCACTTGTTGTGAACTTCAAGTTGGATTTCACCTCGAATCACCATTAGTCACAGAACCATTGAGAATCAAGGATTATTAGATATTATTTTATCCTGCTTCAAGGCTTTTCAGCAGTACACCCGTAGAATCCACGAGAAATCGTAGGCGGTTTTGAGGTTGTGACTTCGTTCAAGAATTATGATAGAAAGCCGGGCTGACTGTATTTGATCATGTACTGAAAAGCTGCCTACTATCATGAGTGATATTCGTGATTGTAGTGGACTGGATTATGCGAGGGAATTGTGAATGATATCAGGAAGGCAGGCATACATTGGACCAATGAGAATACGCGAGATGACTTGAACTTCAGTCCCATCATCCGTCGCTTATCATCATCAACTTTGAACCCTGTGTTTATTAAGTTGACCGAAATCAGTCAATCAATCGAAATGATTCTCAGAGAAATCAAATTCAATACATGTCATGTCATGGACAATGGGGTGAATGTGATTCTCAAGTGAGTCACTCCTGAGAATTAATGAAATTGGCTTTCTTCCCTAAGTCACATATATATATGTGTAAAACCTGTGCACTGTGTTAGTAAGTAATTCCATATTAGCTAGTTTAGTAGATGTATCACACAGTGATACGTCTAATAAACAAACTAATATGCAATTGCCTTTCCTACATTCTGATGCACCATCACACCAATCGATGAGCATAAAATGCATGAACTGTTGTAATTGGTGAGTGAGGACACTGTAACAAAAGTATACTGTATAGCGTGATTTACGAATGATGATATTTGAATAATATGCTTGGTCGCTTAGTTCACTTATATAAGTAGTATAGTGCGTGTGCGTATGCGATACAGTCACATCGGCATATATTGTGTCTGATGGAGGAATTAGGCAGGTCCTGTGAAGAGAAAACGTGATTGTCAGTATTCGCGGACCAACGTTACTATGATAAGATCTATCCTATCACATTTCATATCGTCTGGAATGGGTATACACCACTCGGAAGAAAAGAAATGAAAATTAATAACATTGGTTATTATTATTATTATATCATTTAATTCCTAGAGGAACATAGGGCTTCAGCTGCCCACCTCCATTGCCTTCTGTTTTCTGACAACGTTTTCACCCCACTCCAGGTCTGTCCACATGCTCTCATCTCCTCCTCGCATGACCTCCTCCAAGTCACCCCATCCTCGCACTGACGACCAACTCGCCGCTTCCCTTTCGAGATCCAATCGAGCGATGACTTGTTTAGTGATGTCACTTGATGGTTTCCTCAGAGTATGTCCAACCCATCTCCATTTCTTCATGCCGATTGCTTCACAATCGGTTCTTGATTGGTTCGCTCATTACCAGAGATCCCTGTTGCTGATCTTTTCTGGCCGGCCATCTGATCTTGAGTATTGAGTGAAGACAGCTGTTAATGAAGGTCTGCAGTTTGTTTGAGATGCTCTTTATGACGCTCTGGCCAAGTCTTCGATCCGTATAGTAGCACTGACTTTACATTGGAGTTGAAAATCCGGATCTTATTTTTGATGCTGAGTGCTGTTGACCTCCACACAGACTTAAAGGTAATGAAAGCCTGTCTTGCTTTTCCGATTCTGGCTTTGATATCCTCGTCAGTTCCGTCTGCCTGTAGTTGAAACGATGCTGTTGATGTTGGCTAGGAATCTTTATCACCTCTGTTTTCTCTATGTTCACTTGAAGTCCTATCTTTGATGCTTTTTCTGCCAACTTGTTGCTTTTCACTTGCATATCTTCCAGTTTGTGGGAAATCAGACACATATCATCATCAGCGAATTCCAGATCCTCCTAGTTTTTTGTGTGAGTCCATTTTATGCCTGTTTCCTGACTGCCCGTTGTCTGTCGCATTATCCAGTCTACTGCAATCAGGAAGATCATTGGCGATTACAGACAGTCTTGCCTCACTCCTGTCCTCACCTCGAAGGCTTCCGTAAGTTTCCCGTTGTGGATTACTTGGCATGCAGCATTGTCGTATAAATGTTGGATGAGATGTATAATTGTCGATGGGACCCCGTAGTAGCGAAGTAGTTGCGAAATCACCTCTTTATCGACGCTGTCGAAGGCCTTTTCAAAGTCGATGTAGTTGAGATAGAGAGGTGACTGCCATTCCAAGCATTGTTCAATGATGATCCGTAGAGTGGCGATTTGATCAATACATGATTTGTTTCTCCTGAATCCGGCCTGTTCCGGACGAAGTTTTTCATCTAGGGCTTGTTTGATTCTCTCCAGGATGATGATGCGACTTAGTATCTTGCTTGGAATGGACAGAAGCATAATTTCGCGCCAGTTTTTACATTGACTTAAGTCTCCTTTCTTTGGTAGTTTGAATAAGTATCCGTTCTTCCAATCCTCGGGTACATTGCCCTCTTCACACACCTTCTCCAGCAGTGGCGTCATCAAATTCGCTGTTGTCTCTGGGTCTATTTCCAAAGTTTCTGCTGGGATTCCATCTGGTCCTGCTGCTTTCCCAGATTTTAGCATCTCGATGGCATTCAGGACTTCTGATTTCGTCGGGGGGTCAATGTTCACTGGTAGTTCTGCTTCCGTTGTTGGCATTGTTGGGCGTGTTGTAGGTGGCGGTCGATTTAGAAGTCTTTTGAAGTGTTCAGCCCAGTGCTTTCTCTGTTCCACCTCTTTGGTGATTGACTTTCCATTGTCATCCTTTATTGGCTTAATCTGTGTCGAACTTTTGCCCGAAAGGTGCCTAGTTGTTTGGTAGAGTGTGGCGAGGTCTCCCTTGCCTACAGCTTGTTCTGCTTCGTTTGCCATGGTTTCATAATATTTTCTTTTGTCTTCCCTGGCACTTTTCTTCACTCTTTTGTTCAGTGTATTGTAGCTTGCATTCAACTCCTGTTTTTGTTGCTCGTCCGTGCACTGGATAATCTTTTGTTTCACTGTCCTTCTCTCTTCTATTAATTTCCAAGTGTCCGTAGTGAGCCACTGTTTGTCCTGTCTCTTTTTTCTGCCTAGAACTTCTATGCAGGTTTGACTCCACACCGTTTTCAAGTTGTTCCAGTGCTTTTCGACGCCGACCTCTTCACTGGTGTTGATTTGTGTCTCGACTTTTTACCTTATGTTTGCAATGAAGATGTCCTTTGTAGCCTGGTCCTTCAGCTTTTGAGTGTTGAACTTGGCTTGTGGTCTATCTGCAGCTCCTGTTTCCCTGTAAGCTTTTAATTTGATTTGGATTGTCCCTTGTACGAGATAGTGGTCTGAGCCAACGTCTGCTACTCTTCTTGTTTTTGTGTCCAGTAGGCTGCGCCTCCACTTCCTTGAGCGGCATTAAGATGAAGTCGATTTGGTTTTTGGTTTGCCCATCTGGTTACACCCATGTAGCCTTGTGGATATCTTTGCGTTTGTATACACTACCACCAATCACTAGTTCGTTGAAGGCGCAGAAGTCTGCGAAGAGTTCTCCATTTTCATTCATTTCTCCGAGAGCTCCTCTACCCATGATGAGTTCCCTTCCTGTGTTGTCTGGTCCTAGCTTGGCGTTCATGTCTCCCATTAGTATTTTCATGTCGCCAGCTGGAGTATTGTCCATTGTTGGCTGTAGTTGCCTGTAGAATTCTTCTTTCTTTTCGAGGTCTGCGTTGTTTGTGGGTGCATAACATTGTATGATTGACACTTTCCTTTCTTTGGAGTTGAATGTAACGGTGATTATCCTGGACGAGATCGCCTCCCATTGCATCAGAGCCTTTGTTGTCGTTGGTGACATCATGATAGCCACGCCCTCGGTGTGCATGTGCTTATCTTCTGGGTGACCGGAGTAGTTCACTGACTCACCCGTTGACAATTTGGTCAGTCCACTCCCATTCCATCTGCTTTCACATATTCCCAGCACTTGGATTCCGTATCGTTTCACCTCGTTTGCGATCTGGGCAGCTTTGCCAATCTCGTACGTAGTGCGGACGTTCCATGTCCCCACACAGACTTTTCCTTTTGGTGCAAAGAGATTCATCGTGCTGAAGTTTCTGTAGCAACTTTGTTTACAGGGTGGGGTTGCTATCCTCACGCCTGAGAAAGGAATTGTTACATTAAGATAAATTTTAGAGAGAAGCGACCTTTCGGGTTGCTTCCCTTAAAATCGGATAACAAGAGATAAAACAATCAGAACGACACCAGCAAAAGGAAAATAATTCACAGCAAAAAGGGCGAAAAGCGATAACAACGATACAATACAACACCATGCAATATAGTTCAGCACAGTTAACTAAAATGATATCAAAACGATAGACTCACGGCCTTGGAACAACTTGAACATATAGATCCAACAATATATACAATTTTAGATATGAGCTTATGTGAAAAATTTCACAAATCCAACCAGTTAGTTATAGGTATTATCTGTCAATAAGATTATATCCACAGTTTTAGTGTTCGAAAGGTAAATAATTGTGGTAATTTCCACAAACTCTTGGCATGAAATTCTACAGAAACGAGAGTTTTCATGAAAGTAGGGAAATGTAGCGCAGTAGTCTATAACATTGGTTATCTCTCTCAAATGTTGACTCCAACACACGTGGTTTACTTCTAACTTCGATTTCATCACGAAACATGGTTGGTGAGCGGATCATCGAATACAAGTGAGCACTAGAGAGCTGTTTCATTCTAGTTTGTGACTTGACATCTAGAATGCCTAGAATGCCTTTCGTATTACAGTTGCGTATTGTGGAGAGATCTCTGAAGAAGAAGATAAAGGATGAAATAACTCTTCGATGGTCACTGGTTTTCAAGAATTCTCCTACTGATGTTGTTTCACGATAAATTCTATCTAGGAATCATATGAGGAGAACTAGTCATTTTCAGCCTATCATGTGATCTCCACTCACTGCAAGAGTTCATGGTGTTGAAATGAATTCTGCATCACGTTGGAGTTTGCATACTTCTCAGGAGGCAGTCAATATCGATGAAATATCCTTTTGATGAATGCAGTTCCCAGTAACAGCCAACTGATGTTAACATTTTTATTAAAGAGCATGTTAATTCTGTTATTGCCTTGGATGCATAGTCAGT
Organism: Trichobilharzia regenti; assembly: GCA_944472135.2. NCBI lineage: Eukaryota > Metazoa > Platyhelminthes > Trematoda > Strigeidida > Schistosomatidae > Trichobilharzia > Trichobilharzia regenti. The sequence goes on along the minus strand of OX235264.1, from coordinate 28,826,764 downwards.
GAAATTCCTAAACAGAAATGTGGGTTTGGGTGCAGAATCAATAATGTAGTATGTTTAACTTCTCAGGGGATTGAATAATGACGGTGGTCCACGTTGTCGCCAAGCTAATCGGGTCATCAGTGACACTTATAAAAAGTATTTTGTGAAAAGGCTTTGTCGTCTCTGTGCATTCACCAATGTTGCTCGTAGATCTACTCTCATGATGGTGGATTGTTCATTCAACTGGTCACTAGGCTTGGTGACGTCTAGCCAGTAACAATGGTGATCACTTTGTCTAAAATCAGTCATCAGTGTTTCCACCGTGAAGCGAAATTCATGTGAGCAAATATGATGTACAGTTGAAAGCAATTATACCGAGTGGAATAGTATGAATAGTTCACTTATTCCAGATGACTAGAACAGCATTAGTTGAGGTGGAGAGATGGAGAGACGTGAAATCGAGCCAGACAACAACCTATGGTCCCACTAACGAATATTCAGTAGGAAATGAAGCTTGACTGGATATACACAGTGAAGATCATCGAGTGATACCACACACTGTTCCACTCCTCGAATGCAACCCGAACGATCAGCGACAAACATGGTTTCGGTATGATATCAAAACGGTAAATATAATAACCAATAGAATGTTCCAATATCGTCGAAAATAACATGTTCCAAAATGGCTACTAAATCATTTAGAAAATCTTAATGCGATTAATCTGAATAGAAATCCAGCATCATCATACATTGCAAACTACTTATTAATATCAGGACACAAAATCAATATTAATGACTGTTTCAGAATTATTTCACATGACGCTAATTCAAGGTTATTGAAGGTGATGGAAGCACTTTGGAGGATTAATCACATACAGCCTAAACTGTGTACAAAAATCAATAGACTTCAACCTTCGCCTACCCTGGACTACATGACCTTTTACATATGAATGGTCATTAGTACATACATTACTATTATTATTTTTATTGATTACAGCTTGATTCCACACCGTAGTTTTGGTACAAGTATGGAATTTTCAGCGTGGATATCGATAGCCCAAAATTCGCAGGCGGACCATAGATATCAGGTGTGCGTCGGAGTGGGTTCGAACAAGGGACCATGTGCATGGTCGGCGAGAATCCTAACCACTGTGCCACAGACGCATTGTAATTGTCATGAAATCTATGTTATTATTGTTAACCATGTTAGCTGTAAACCGGTTGATGAGATACTACGAATTGATAGCATCTCGCGAAATTTGTCTTCATAATGCTTTATTCAAAATAATCAAAGGGACTAATTCTTTTCATGATGAAATCCTGTAAACCAATCAAATCCCTACAAACCAACACTTGAATATCAATTTTAATTGTTATAGACTACACATTTATTGGATATTGGAGAGTTGCAGAGAGTAAAAGCCGACGAGTTAGTCGTAAACAGTCTTACACTGCCCATTTTTGTTCTGCTTATCAATCATCAGAAACAGGATGTGGTAGAATAGAGAGACATTCACTCAATGATACAAACAAATGGAGATCACGGGTGAGATGTATATGCAGTCGTTACTGCATGTCCCATCATCTCTTCACGAGTGCCGATAAAAGAGGACCAAGTTTACTTATTGTCACAACAGTCATTACTTGTAATAAAATCAACTACCATACCACAAATGTCCATTTTGCAAAAATGATGGAAAATTGCCAGAAAATACGATTTCGATGTGAAATTCGTCATTTTAGAAGAATGCTGTCACAAGATCTTGTATTTCACTTTCATAACTACAATATATGCCGATGTGACTGTATCGCATACGCACACGCACCATACTACTTATATAAGTGAATTAAGCGACCAAGCATATTATTCAAATATCATCATTCGTAAATCACGCTATACAGTATACTTTTGTTACAGTGTCCTCACTCACCAATTACAACAGTTCATGCATTTCTATGCTCATCGATTGGTGTGATGGTGCATCAGAATGTAGGAAAGGCAATTGCATATTAGTTTGTTTATTAGACGTATCACTGTGTGATACAAATCTCCTGCTGTCGAGTGTTAATATGTAGGAATTTGAGCAGTTACATTTTTGATGGCGAGCAAGATATGAAATGGAAATCCAGGGAGTATAGAATAGCTGTTTCTTCTTTGTTTCTCCCTGTTCACAAATACACACATATCAGGGTTCGAACCGAAATAGATCTCTCAGGCCATTCAACATGATAGACCCAATCCAATGGTCAATGAATTCCAAATTCTTGCGACTCGAGATTTGTACAGGGAGACCACCATGTAATGTTGATAGCGAGTAACCGATCGCTGACTTTAGGTCTCAGACTAGGAGAAACTAGCTGCATAGTGCCCTCTAGTTTTACCATGATTCCGTGACTGAAATCACCTCGTGATCAAACCTGAAATCCCTGCCTAGTTTAAATCGCATGTGTTTTAATTGCTTATAATTCCTCTATTCATATAGAACTCCTACATATTTTCGTATTATCTACGTTGTTTTTATGTTCATCCTGAGTAAAACTCACTCATCAAACTATGCATATTATTATTACATTACTTATCTTAACTACTGTTTGTGACAACTCATCACCTATGTTACTAACCTAGATTCATTAACACCTAATTTTCTCATTTGTAATACGTAAATCCAACAACAAATCTTCACCTGTTCAGTTAAGTTGACCACAACGAACTGTAATTTTTTTGCATGCGTTGTAACTATTTTCTAATCCTTCGAAATCTTGTCTCTAAGCCTCTTGTAATCTATATTCGTACCTTCAAACTATCATATCAAGTTGAAAATTATTATCACCTTCGTTACTATGTGAAATTGAACAAATAATAATTGTATCCATGTAAAATAATCTATATGAATGCTATTGTACAGCTTTTGAGAATGAAATCGCCGAAAAGATATCTTTGCTGAACTTCGTGTTCTCTTCTTTCTAATGTCCATGTGGGTATTTTCCACGAACTTAAAAAGAGAAATGACCCTTCGACAGTGAAGGAACTCAACGGGTTTCTACGTTACTCTGTCAAACTTCCCGAAGTTAATGCAAGATTGGAATTTTTCGAGAGCTGTATTACTAATCGTGAATATCCGAAATGGTTCTGGGAAGAGCTGCGGAGACATCATATATATCCTAATTCAAAAACTCTTCAACGTCACACCAGAAACGTCATTGATTCTCTAAGTTCACATATTTTTGAATTCCAAAGAAACATATTACAGCGATCTATCGCTCTTTGTGAATTATCATTAGATGAGAGACAGTCGTTCGATGAATACCTTACTCTGGTGCAGAACAGAAGAGCGGAATATGTTAAATCAGATCTAAACAAAATCTTGAAGCCCGTGGAAGTCCAGAATAAATTCCCCAGGGATCCTAATAAATTTGTCTTCAATCACTCTTCAGTTCCGTTATCAAAGGTACAACTAGAAGCTTTATCTCTTGGACTAAAATTCTGTGATGTTAATCTTAACAGCGACAGACTTCATACGTATTCTCAATTCGAGAACCTCATAAGCCAAACTCATGATATTACTCCAGTCTCCGACGCAGATTTTCTACACTTTAAGTCAACAATCTTCGATTGCTGTATTCAATATCTCAGCTTAAAAACTCAAGCCCGATATCTACTGACAAAAGAACATAGAAAACAACTCAAAGAATTAAGAGACAATAAAGATTTAATAATAACACGTCCTGACAAAGGATCAGGAGTGGTCCTAATGGACAGAGATGTATATATTAACAAACTGACAACACTTATATCAGATGACAAGAAATTCGCCAAGGCCGACAATGAGAAAAACAAGACAAAACTGATTGAAAGACAACTAACAGATGTTCTCGGAAGAATGAAGAACGACCGTCTTATACCTGAGGACCTGTTCGACCGCCTCAAACCGACTTGGCACGCAGCATTGTTGTACAACTGTTGGATGAGATGTATAATTGTCGATGGGACCCCACAGTAGTAGCGAAGTAGTTACCAAATCTCCTCTCGATCGACGCTGAGTTATCGAAGGCTTTTTCAGAGTCAATGAAGTTGAGATAGAGAGGTGACTGCCATTCTAAGCTTTGTTCGATGGTGATCCGGAGAGTGGCGATTTGATCAATACATGACTTGTTTCTCCTGAATCCAGCTTGTTCCGGTCGAAGTTTTTCATTCAGGCCGGCGTGTTTGATTCTCTCCAGGATGCTGCTGATTAGTATCTTGCTTGGAATGGACTGGAGCATAATTTTGCCTGCATCCCCTTAGGAAACTAAAGCATAAATTTGCCCGAAAGAGAGTAGAAGCAAGTCAACATACTGAAACGATATATGACTCACTTCAAACACTCGTTAACTGAATGGAGCAAAGTACTTTAGAAATAATACAGGATAATACAGAGAATAAAGAAGAAAGTCAAGGCGAAAACAAGGAGTCCAAGAAAAGGCAGGCCAGGTAAAGGGTTAGATCAATCACATAAGAAAGCAGTTCCTACTATGCCTTATTGAGGCTGGATAAACCATTTATTTCTGTAAACAAAGACCTAGTTTCAGGATTTGTATCGCATTTTATTCTACAAATATGAACATTTTTTGTTTCGTTTTCTTCTGATGCTCATGATATATATTTGATACGGCCAATAATGTTCATGCGGATCATAAAACACATGGTGGGGAATGTTACTCACTGAGGTGATGAGCTACTCACTTCAAACAGTAGTGCTTTTCACGCAGATTGAATGATTCTTAACATTAAATGTTCACTGCGCTCACTTCAAGTGACATGGCTCAAAATCGTTCTCAGTGGCGCAGATGCATCCACTCCCTGTGACTTATGATCTTCAATGAAACTGCTTTGCATTTCTTTATTACTCCTTTGTCTCACACCTCTGCTCACTGTCTCTATTATGCTTTTTCTGTACTTTCTTCTCTTGCTTCGCGTGCTACACGGAATGTGGCGACTTGAACTTCCGCACATTTGTGCAAAGTTCTATGTCGAAAACAGACAGACAGACAGACTTCAAGTCGTACTCATTACAACGATGGACTCAATTAAACCTATTTCGGAGACTTGAGTCAATTCAAGCCACTCAGATTTCGGTTTAGTGATACTCGGCCTTAAGAAGGTGTTTTGGGAGGAAGGTATGCTACTTAATTCTTATGATCAGGTGGTCTTTTTGGTTAAAAAGTCGGCAACCAAGCAGTTATTGATCATATAGCAGGAGGCGGTATCATCTTGGCTTGGAACTTACTGCCTTGGTATTGCCTGCCGATCACCGGATTTAGAAGATTGACAAATGCAGGACACTTCGAATTGCCTTCAATCACTTACCATAGAAAATAAGCAAACCTGTTATTGCCGGTGTAAGTAACCAAGGACTCACTTTTTGTCCTAGTTGGAGACTGGTTAGCCGAATATACTTACATCTGTGTCAAGTGATAATGTCCTCCCTCATACTCAAAATATCAAAATATTCCGAAATACGTACGGGGAATCGACTAATACGACGATTATTTCACTGAACCACAGATTCATACTGTGGTCTTTATTACACCCTTTCTATACATAAAGCAAGTCAGGAAATTAAGTTGAATTTCTTTCAGGGTTGATGCAATTGTGATGAAAATAGTTCTAGTTTTTCAACGATTCTCTCTTTGTGTGTCCGTATTATTATTTATTATTGCTCCCTTGGGTTCCTAGTGGAACATAGGGCTTCAACTGCACGTCTCCATTTTCTTCTGTCTTCTGCCGCACTTTTCGCCTGCATCCATGTTAGTCCATACTCCTTCAACTCCTCTTCACACGATCTCCTCCATGTCACTCTTGGACGTCCCACACGCCGCTTCCCTTTCGGGTTCCACTCGAGGGCTTGATGCGTGATGTCGCCCAGCGGTCTCCTCATCGAGTGCTCGATCTATCTCCACTTTCTCCTACATATTTGTTGGGCGATAGGTTCTTGCTTTGTTTGTTCCCATAATTCCTTGTTGGTGATTCTTTCTGGCCATCTGATCTTCAGTATAGAGCCAGCGAAGACAGTTGTTAATAAAGGTCTGCAACAGGCTGTTGGAAATATTCTTTGTGACCCGCCCGCCATGTTTCTGATCCGTATAGAAGAACTAACTGACTTTACGTTTGTATTGGAAATCCGAATTTAGTTCGTGATGATGGGTGACGAAGATTTCCTGATTCTCGATTTGACATCCTCGTCTGGTCCTCCTGTAGTTGAGACAATGCTCCTTAGATAAGCGAGTGAATGAAGTAACCTCTTTCAAATCCCTCCCGTTGATGGCGATTGACGTTGGATGTTGTTGCTGTTGTTGGTTGGTTGGTTATTTTCATAACCTCCGTCTTGTCTATGTTTACCTGGAGTCCTGTCTTTGCTGCTTTTTCGACCAGTTTGTAGGTTTTCGCTTGTAAGTCTTCGATTTTGTGTGACATCAAGCATAAATCATCCACTCGCGAAATCCAGGTCTTCTAGGTTCTTCACGTTGGTCCAGGATATTCCTGTCTTCTCGTTTCCCACTGTCTGACGCGTGATCAAGTCCACCACAATTAGGAATATCATTGGTGATAATAAGCAAGCGCCCTTGTCTGACTCCTGTGTTTACTCCAAGCGCCTGGCTGAGATTTCCGTTGTGGATCACTTGGCATGTGCCGTTGTCGTACAGCTGTTGAATAACGTTGATGAATATTTGGGATACGCCATAGTACTCGAGTAATTTCCAAATTACTTCACGTTCAACACTGTCGAAAGCCTTCTCAAAGTCTATAAAGCTGAGGTAGAGGTTTGATCGCCATTCCATGCTTTGTTCGATGATGATGATGCGTAGAGTTGCGATTTGGTCAGTAGATGATTTGCTTTTCCTGAATCCATCTTGTTCTAGTCGGAGTTCTGTATCCAGTGAGTCCTTTAATCTCTCCTGGATGATGAGACTCAGGATTTTACTTGGCGTCGACAGGAGCATAATTCCTCGCCAGTTCTTGCAGAGTCCTAAGTCGCCCTTCTTTGGTAGTTTCACGAGGTATTCTTTCCTGCAGTCAGTAGGCACCCTTCTCTCCTTCCAGACATTTTGCAATAATGGAGTCAGCATGTCAGCTGTTGTCTCTGAGTCTGCTTTCACTGCTTCAGGGGATGTTCCATCTGGTCCAGCAGCTTTTCCAGCTTTCAGAAGCTTGATTGTGTTCAAGACTTCAGCTCTCGTTGGAGGATTGGTGTCAACTTGCAGTTGTGTGCGCGCTGTTGTTGGTATTTCTGGACGGGTTGCAGGTAATGGTCGGTTCAAGAGTCCTTTGAAGTGATCCGCCCATTGTTTAATCTGTTTTTCTTCCTTGGTAATTGGGTTCCCTTGGCTATCTTTTATAGGTTTCGCTTGTGTTGATCTCTTCCCGAATAGAGATTTGGTTATCTGATATAGTGTCCTCAGGTTCTTTTTGCCTGCTGCCTTCTCAGCTTCAGTGGAGAGGTTGTCGTAGTATCGTCTTTTGTCCTTCCCAGCACTCTTCTTCACTTCTTTGTCCAGTGCTATGTATGTTGAGCTCAGCGTCTCCTTCTCCTCTCCGTCCTTGCATTGAATCATTTTCTCTTTCATCATTCTCCTCTCGTCTATTAGCTTCCAAGAGTCTGTTGAGAGCCATTCCTTGTCTTGTCTCTTCTTTCTTCCTAGAACCGTTGAACAATTGGTACAAAGTTATCATCATGATGTTTGCGTACGATCAATCGATTATTTGTGTCTACAGCTTATAATGTGACAAGGCGGCGAAAACTATTCACAGTACGTTTCATGTCATCTGTGTTACTGCTTTGAAGACATGTCGTTATTATTCATGTCTTTACCAGAGTTATTACAAATGTACATACAGTTAGTAAGCTGTTTACTTACATTTGCCTTCAGCGTACAGCATATAAATAGATGCAGATTTTTTATATTATATGGAGGGTAAGAAGTTAGCTATTATGGCGTCTTCATAATTGGAGACAATTATACATCACATCCAGTTCGCTTATGTATCATTGACGCCATTACGATGTAATCGCCCAATTTAAATAATGAGAGTGAACAGCCACATAACAATTTTTTACAAAAATATCAGATCACACCTGCTTGATATCCAAAGAGGCATTCGCTGTCTCACATTCATAGTAACAACTTTAACCATTATTTTAGACAAAATTGGAGAAAGAAACCAGAGGTATATATTAGAAATTTAAGGAAAAATCGGTTGTAACAACAGAAGACAAGGGCGAAGCAACAGATCGTTTTATTATGAAAATCAACACGTATTTATACATCTTTCAACTACATTATTATAGACAAGCGCAGTCATCTGATTGGTTGTTTAGGTAGACAAACGCAGGCTTCTGATTGGTTGTTTCGGGATTCCTTGACAAATAGAGTTCTCTCTGCGAATCATATTTTGCCACGTTAACTTTGCTGTGATTGGTTGTTGACTCAGGCTTGTTCATATTTTCTCACGGCCCATATTAGTGACCTAGACCTTAACGTAGATTAGTGCCAACCAATCGGCTAGCAGCCTGCTCTCACCACACTCGTCCCCCCGTCAAATAGCTTCGTGCGCAGACGTTCCGACCTTCTGGGTGCTACATCCTCTAGTTGAGGATTGTTACTGACCGGCTTGTCCCACTGTACCCATCTTTGGAGCTGACTGGCGTTAACTCGTTTCTGTTTATCACCTCTTCGGATGGTATATACTTGACCCCGTCTTTTTGTGATTGTGTATGGTCCTTCCCACTTTGGAAGGAGTTTCCGTGAACCTAGCCCGCCTCCAACTGTATATCTCCTGTCTCTACACTTCACTTGGTCCCCGACTGCAAAGGTAATGCACTGCGTCCTTTCTTTCATCTGAGACTTCGCGACATCACTGCGCTGCTTCCGTATTACATTCTTGACTGCCTCTTTCCTCTCTGCTTTTAATTTCGTCGTACTCCACTTTTGGTGCATGGGCCAGGTCTCATTGTGTACCGGTAATCGTGGTTTTCTACCATACATCAGTTGGAAGGGTGACTTCTTCGTTGTTTCCTGAGTGGTAGCGCGATGTGTTAGTAAAATCAGTGGAAGCTCCGTTTCCCAGTTCCCGCCCTTCGAGGCCAGCCACTCCTTCAGTGTACGGTTGTTTCTCTCCGTTAGGCCATTCGTTTGTGGATGGTATGGGGTCGTTCTGATCCTCTTGATGCCCAGCTGTTGCAAACGGGAAGTAAACTCTTCACTCTCGAAACAGGGACCTTGGTCTGTCAGTATTGTCTTCGGTACGCCGTGGTCTGCAACAATGTGTCTAACTACTGCATCTGTCACGGTTCTTGCACGTTGGTCTGGGATTGCTACGGCGTCTACCCATCGTGTCGCGTGTTCCGTCATCACCAAGAGGTACTGATTACCATTGGATGTCTGAGGAAATGGACCCATGACATCTACGGACCACAAGTCACCTATCGCGGTAACTGGAATCGACTGAAGTGGTGGTCGTATACACCGGTCACCTTTCATCAGCTGGCACCGTGGACATCCAAGTACGTATCTTGCTACGTCTTCTCTCATACCTGGCCAGTACATACTTTGTCTTAGGAGATCGGTCGTTCTGGCCACGCCTGTATGCGCTAGCTGGTGACATTCTTCTATCATGTCGTGGCGCGACGATTGAGGTATGACAGCCAGCCAGCTTCCGTCGTTCTCTCGCCAGGTCAGAGTCCCGTAGGCATTCACTCTGAGTCGATCCCTCTGTCTGAGTAGTGTGGTTAGCTCCTTACTCGCCGTAGTTTGATCCACTTCTATTCCGTTGGTGATCACCTGTATTACTGTATTCAGCGTATCGTCCAACCTCTGCCTACGTGCAAGTCTTAGTGGGTCTTGTTCTACTGCATGCACTCCGTAAGCGACCTCGGGCAACTCAGACTCATCTTCTGGTCTCGATAACAAATCTGCCAAGACATTTTCACTTCCAGGAACGTGTGAGATCGTAAAATCGTACTCCTGAAGACGCAACATCCACCGTGACAACTTCCCCCGTGGGTCTCTCGCTGTCTTCAAAAATTGTAGCGGCTTATGATCAGTTTCGATGTGGAACCGCCGGCCGAGTAAATAAGGTCTCCATTTGTCGACTGCCCATACCATTGCTAAACATTCTTTTTCTATCGTTGAATACTTTCTCTCTGCGAGTGTCAAAACCCTACTGGCATACTCAACGATTCCCTCGTCCTGTCTTAGGACCGCACCTATAGCGTAGTCACTGGCATCTGTGCACACTGTGAACTGTCTTCCTGGCACAGGTAGTTTTAGCGTCATTTGTTGGTGGTCGAGCAGCTGTTTAATTCTGTCGAATGTCCTCTGCGATTCTTCCGACCAAACAAACTTTGGCTCACCTAGTAGCCTGTATAGAGGGGCTGCTATCTCATTGAAGTTCTTCACGAAGCGGCTATAAAACGCTGCTCTACCCAAGAATTGTCTCAGTTTTCTCTTTGAATTCGGGGCTGGAATCGTTTTAATCGTCAAAATTTTCTCCGGCAGTGGTTTAATCTCACCATTTCCCACTTTATGTCCCAACAGAGTAACATTCTTTTTGGCTATCTGGGACTTGGTTTTGTTGACGCGTAGTCCAAACTCTTCGATGCGTCGCAGCACGGCTTCTACATGGTTGACGTGATCGTTTTCGTTTTGACTGTATATGACGAGATCATCACCATAAACCTCCACGTTTTTCAAGTTCCTAAGTAATAGCTTCATCAGTCGTCTGAACGTAAACGGTGCACCTGCTAGTCCAAACGGCATGCGTTTAAATCGATATTGTGTCTGACCCACGATGAAAGCCGTCTTATCTCTATCACCTTGTTTTATCGGTATCTGCCAGTATCCTGAGCGAAGATCGAGAACCGAAAACACATTCGCACCTTGTAGGCGATCTAAAGTTTCTACCACTGTTGGCATGGCACACGGTCTTAACTCTGTCATACTGTTTAACTGTCGAAAATCAACACAGAATCTATACTTCCCATTCGCTTTTTTTACTAACAGCACTGGAGAGTTGTACGGGCTATCAGCTTCCTCAATAATGTCATCTTTTAACATCTCTTGCACTTGTCGCTCCACTTCGCCTTCCAGATGACATGGAACTCTTCGCGTTGTAAATGACCTTACTTTCGGATCACTTAACGGAATTTCATGATTCACCTTATCGCAATAACCGTATGGGTCGCCATCTCCAGTGAACAGATGATCGTATTTACTAATTAACTCTGTCACATTGTGTACCGTCGGCAGCTTAATCGCTGCTATCTCGCTGGTCTCATACATGTTGATATGCCCGTATTTCGTGACCACCACGTTCGCTTGCGTGTCGATTATGGCACCAATCTCACGCAGAAAATCCGCTCCTAATATCGTTCGCTGTAGTTCGGGTACAACAATGAAAGGAAACGTCACCTCGCAGCCACCAACAACGACCGTACAGTTCGATCTACCCGTTATACGCAACACATACCCGCCTACTGTTTGTACTGTCAATGAACACGGGCTAACACTCTTACATAAATTCTTATCTATTAACGACACGGCCGCCCCTGTATCTATCAAACATACTACTTCTCGATCATTCACTCGCAACTTCGAATACAGAGCGCCTTTCTCAATAGCCCCCACTAAATCTAGGTTCATACGAAAGAAAGAACAAGCATTATACCGTCTGAAATTTTTTCTTTTCCGCCTTTCTGGGCAGTATCTTCTCCAGTGTCCCGGCTTACCGCATTCAAAACACCGGTCTTTTCTATCAGCCAACTTTAACGCCGCCACTTCCCGCTGCAATGCTTCAATTTTCTGCTCATACTCGTTTGGTTTTGGTTGGTCTATAGCGGCTACCGTTGTGCTCAGCAGCTGTCTGGTCACCTTCGCCAGCTCGCTAATATCCATCGGCTGCGTTGCGTTAACCAGTTGTAATCGCTGAGAAATGTGGTCTGGGACACTCTCGATGAATTGGGAAGACAGTAACTGCGCTTCTGATTCTTCATCTAAAGTGGGAAGTGCGCGTCGAAGTAGATTAGTCAGTTTCACCGCCAACACTAGCGGGTCTCCATCAGGTCCAAGCTTCATTGACCGGAACTGCTGCATTGCTAGCTGTCTGTCTGTTTCGCTGTCAAACTCGGACACTAGTCGTTCAACCAATTTCTTCCAAGACGCTGTGCCATTTGACCTGTCTACGCTGTCATATGCAGCCTTCGCTCGGCCTCTCAACAGCGTCCCCAAGACAACTGCCTTCGCTGCCTGCTCCTTGACACCCACCAGCTCAGCAACAGCCTCGAAGTCACGTAAGAAGCTCCTTATGTCTCCTTCTTCAAACGCAGCTGGCCACGGGATCTTCATTTTCTGGAGGCAGCGACACCAAATGTAACAACAGAAGACAAGGGCGAAGCAACAGATCGTTTTATTATGAAAATCAACACGTATTTATACATCTTTCAACTACATTATTATAGACAAGCGCAGTCATCTGATTGGTTGTTTAGGTAGACAAACGCAGGCTTCTGATTGGTTGTTTCGGGATTCCTTGACAAATAGAGTTCTCTCTGCGAATCATATTTTGCCACGTTAACTTTGCTGTGATTGGTTGTTGACTCAGGCTTGTTCATATTTTCTCACGGCCCATATTAGTGACCTAGACCTTAACGTAGATTAGTGCCAACCAATCGGCTAGCAGCCTGCTCTCACCACACGGTTAGTACCTTATAGTTATTGAATTTGTATACACTCCATTCCAACACAACGTACTTAAATCCCTTCACTTAAATTCCGCAGTTTATACAGTGGTTCCTCCCACCAGTTAGAGTACTTATGAAACTAAGAAATCAGCGTGATGTGACTGCATTCAGGTTAATCTGTTCTCATTACCTGATTACCCCCAGCGAGTGAACAATATCAAAATAACCTATACGTTCCCATGCTCTCTAGATGTTCAGCAATCCGAATTCTAGGAGTTTTCATTCCTTGGAGTTATAATAAGCGGATTAAGGGGATATTTGTAAAATGGCTGACACCTTAGTCGATCGACAAGCTTCAGCAGAATATCAATTTCTGAAATAACATTTGATTTACATGAACATTTATCATAAGTATAATTCGCTTGGGTTACGGGCGCGACATCGCTCCAACAGAACTTCTCCATTTCTTCCAATTCTCTGCAGTCCTCTTTAGCTGGCCCAAAGACGAGCCACAAGCTCACATCTCTTCCCCACGCGATGTTTTCCATGACACTTTCAAACAAACGCCCAGGTCGTCGTCTCCCATTCAAGTGCCATTCGATGGCCTGCAGACAGTGCGATTTCACCCAACATTCTCTTCAGTATATGTTTTATCCACATCCATTACCATCATCATATTTGTGGGGCAGTAGATTCTTGGTTAGTTTACCACCTGCCGTGGTGCTATACTAATAATACCTTATGGAAATCTGGCTTTTCTTTTGCAAATGATTTATTTTAGCCTCTGAAAATTACACTAGAACTCACTTGACATTGGTGTTGAAAATCCATTTTTTCATTACAGCAGATTTCCACAGTGATTTCAGAATAATGAAGGCCCGTCTTGCTCACCCGATCATGCATCTCACTTCCTGATCTGAGTCACTTGTAGTTATAAAAATTCTGTCTAGACATTTGAAGAAAGCTACCTGGTTTAGATTGGTGTCTGTTTTAATTAGTTAGACATCTTCATCACATCTTCCTCCTCTGTGTTCATTTGAAGTCATCTCTATCAAATCAATAGACAGTCTTAACATGATTGGCTAATTATAATGGAGTATCGATCCATATATATATAGCAAAATATAACAGACTGCCAAACAAACACACATATTATATGGGTATATATCATCACCCATAAGGATTTTCATGTTGCCATTTAGAATCTTCGTCATTACTCTTAAGTTTCAGTATCGACTGGATTGGTTTCCCGGGGTGGAGTCGCTGACCCATCTGCACGTTCAATCTCCCAATTTTAAGGAGCTTAGATTATTAGTATTATTATTGCATCCTTTAGTTCCTAGAGGAACATAGGGCTTCAGCTGCCCACCTCCATTGCCTTCTGTTTTCTGACAACGTTTTCACCCCACTCCAGGTCTGTCCACATGCTCTCATCTCCTCCTCGCATGACCTCCTCCAAGTCACCCCATCCTCGCACTGACGACCAACTCGCCGCTTCCCTTTTGAGATCCAATCGAGCGATGGCTTGTCTAGTGATGTCACTTGATGCTTTCCTCAGCGTATGTCCAACCCATCTCCATTTCTTCCTGCCTATTTGTTTCACAATCGGTTCCTGATTGGTTCGCTCATTGCCAGAGATCCCTGTTGCTGATCTTTTCTGGCCGGCCATCTGATCTTGAGTATTGAGTGAAGACAGCTGTTAATGAAGGTCTGCAGTTTGTTTGAGATGCTCTTTATGACGCGCTGGCCAAGTCTTCGATCCGTATAGTAGCACTGACTTTACATTGGAGTTGAAAATCCGGATCTTATTTTTGATGCTGAGTGCTGTTGACCACCACACAGACTTAAGGATAATGAAAGCCTGTCTTGCTTTTCCGATTCTGGCTTTGATATCCTCATCAGTTCCGTCTGCTTGTAGTTGAAACGATGCTTCCCAGGTAGGTCGGTAGGTAGGTAAAGGAGGTTGCTTCTTTCAGGTTCCTCCCATTTATTCTGGCTGATTGTTGTCTGTTGTTGTTGTTGCTGTTGGTGTTGGCCAGGAATCTTCATCACCTCTGTTTTCTCTATGTTCACTTGAAGGTCTTCCTATCTTTGATTCTTCTTCTGCAAGCTTGTTGCTTTTCACTTGCATGTCTTCCAAGGGGCTTAGAACGGGGTGGTAAACCAGCAAACTTAATAATTAGGCGTGGTGACATAGACTTGACTTAATCAGAAACAACCATATATTTTTGAAATTTAGGCGATTAGTCGGCTACTGAAATAGAATAAGTATACCTAGATCACTGTTCTCATTATCTAATGCTGTTATTGTAAGTCCTATTGTGGTGAGAGCAGGCTGCTAGCCGATTGGTTGGCACTAATCTACGTTAAGGTCTAGGTCACTAATATGGGCCGTGAGAAAATATGAACAAGCCTGAGTCAACAACCAATCACAGCAAAGTTAACGTGGCAGAATATGATTCGCAGAGAGAACTCTATTTGTCAAGGAATCCCGAAACAGCCAATCAGAAGCCTGCGTTTGTCTACCTAAACAACCAATCAGATGACTGCGCTTGTCTATAATAATGTAGTTGAAAGATGTATAAATACGTGTTGATTTTCATAATAAAACGATCTGTTGCCTGGCCCTTGTCTTCTGTTGTTACACTATCAGAACCAGCAAATTGATTGAAAACTTTGATATAAATAATATTCCATTTATTTCAACTAACCCATCAATTCTGCAATTCAAGTAATACTGGAATCTGATATATGTATTTGAGATGTTGTTTTATGAAACGTCACTGCATATGCTACCAAATGAAGAACATTTTGATGGGAGAATCATTCACTCAGGTTAATTATTGTTTATTCATAAATGTGCGTTATAATTTCTTACTCATCTACGTAGTATATCGACCACAAAGATTTACCAACAAGAATATTCAACAAACATTTCAGAGGAATAAAAGATTACTTTTCCAACAATGAAAGAGTATGTGAAATTAGATTTTAATGGACATTTAGCCTGCAACATCACTGAGAGAAGAAATTCATCATATTTGAGAAGAGCAGTCTTCGCACTAATGTTAAGAGTAGTGTTCACCAGTCGTCTCTTGGTGTGCAGAGTTCTTAAGAGAAAGATGTAACACCTGACTGCTTCTATATGCATATATCAGCTGACCTGTTACTATGAAGCCATGCGCGTACGTCATTCCACGTGTATCCTATCTAAAAGTGTTAAAGAACACTATCTCTCATGGCTGCAGAGACCTAGTAGTGGGTCTGTGAGGAGTGCGATAATCAAACACCTTGCCAATAATGGTCCAAACAAACGCCTCAAGGTAATCTACGAGGTGGAAAGTAACCTGCCAAAGGCTATACGCTTTTGTCTCCTTTGCATCACTGAAGACTTAGGAATTCAGTAAGAATGACCAAAGTTGTACAGACAAATGAAAGTTATCCAACCGCTTATACTGTCATGGTAACAAACTTGTAAATTTTTACTGACTTGATTTTTGTTTGTTTGTTTTTCTAACTCCTCGTGACTCTTGTATTTCATTAGAATTCTCTCAAAACTCTATATTTCCCTCCGTTCTCATGCGAATTCTGGATACAACTCACTCAGTAAATTTCCATCTCATAACATAATTGTAATATAATTATTCAACTACTTTGATGTATTAACTAACAATAAGAACCATGTTTTCACAAATCGTCACCTTTGTTATCACTCTGTCATGAAAATATTGTATTTAAATGCAATTGTACGGCTAGAATTAATGAATTCAGCGAATTACGTGTATTGTTATGAATTGCTGGGGATTATTCACGCATATCTACTTATGGCATGATCAACAACAGAAAAATCAATATATGATGAGGTTTTTTTTTCACTTAATGCTGAATGTTTCACTTACTTCCACACACTGGTATAAAGAGGGTGGTAACATATAATTGTGTTTATTATATGGTTAGTAATATTATTTATCATTATTGCCATAACGATGATAACAGAAGATTTACTTTCGTTTTTGACTTTGATGTCAATCTTATCTTCTTATTTCTTTACGGTCGATTTGGCACATAGGATCTTAACCTAGAACTATAGTGTTTCGGTAGCACTGGCATTATTTGGACGGGATGAGGCTGCTCGCACAACCTTCCTTCCTAATCAGTCCTGATGACTGCATCGGCCGAAGATTGAGACTCAGATCAGGTGAGTGGTTGGTGAGTGTTCTACTGCTGAACCACCGACATGAATTACGCTAGTAAAACAAAATATATGACTGATTATTCAGCTATAATTTTCAAACTGAGAGAACCTAGCAGACTGGTTGAAAATGCAAATAATCTGCATGCAAAAGAAAATGTATTACATATTACTGCCAGTTGTTCACATAAGAGTCCTAAATCAGAACAAAACGCTTTTCCGGTACTCTCACTTTTTCCAATGGTTATCTAACTGAAGCCAACTAGTGACAAGTCAGGTCCGTGCAGACCGACGTCTGTTTCTTATATTTACCATGTACCAATAGGAATCCACCGATTTATCCTTTAACTTACTTTACAATCAAATATCTGGTGATCATGTCATCAAGTCAGTCAGTTATAATGCACATCTTCCTATTCAAACAACCATTATCTGGTTCCTATATCTCAAATTTGTTTACCTAAATGTCACGATATCAATAATACAACACTGTCGCACTGACTTTCTATCATTTCATTTCGTAAAAATGTTTCCCACACAAGTTCACCGATAGGAATGGATTAATACTATTTAATAACGCGTAAATTATTTACATGTAATCCAGATATCGTTGCAGTGATTAGTTTCTATTTCGTGTGATAATAACAAATTTCAAATGAACTTCTGATTCAGTTGACAGCATATATGTTTAAGTCTTTCTTGTGTTTCTAGCTTTTTTTTTTTTTTTTTTTTTTTTTTTTTTTTTTTTTTTTTTTTTTTTTTTTATATAGTGAAGAGTCATTATTAGCTTCATTACTTCAAATATAATGCATATTGTTACTTAAATAGAAGCGCGAGACACGGTCGGCATTCATCTGTATGTTTTAATTCTTTCGACTTGAAATTAGTGGAATTCCGCTGATATTGACAGAGTAGTCTATTCGTTTTCATTGAATTAGTATTTCACCAATGGGTAATTGAAGATTTCGTCACTCATTAAGCTTAAAAGTTGGCTAACGTGATATAAGTTCGTTCAATAATGAGTTGTGCAGCTAATCAAACAAACAACGGCATACGGTCAACTTGCATTATTTCATTTGAGCCAAAAGAAGTGTAGTTGAGCTTTTGAAATGTTTCATAAAATCACTTGAGTTGAATGTCATCGCAAATATTAGCACACAGTTTCGTCGTGTATTCACCACCACCATCAAATAAAAAAGCCTTTTTAACAATAAAATTCATCACTAAATTTGATTGCTTTAAAATAACGATTATATTATTGTATATGTCTGATTTCCCACAAACTGGAAGATATGCAAGTGAAAAGCAACAAGTTGGCAGATGAAGAATCAAAGATAGGAAGACCTTGAAGTGAACATAGAGAAAACAGAGGTGATGAAGATTCCTGGCCAACACCACCACCAACAACAACAACAGACAACAATCAGCCAGAATAAATGGGAGGAACCTGAAAGAAACAGCCTCCTTCGCCTACCTGGGAAGCATCGTTTCAACTACAGGCAGACGGAACTGATGAGGATATCAAAGCCAGAATCGGAAAAGCAAGGCAAGCTTTCATTACTCTCAAATCTATGTGGAGGTCAACAGCACTCAGTATCAAAAATAAGATCCGGATTTTCAACTCCAATGTAAAGTCAGTGCTACTATACGGATCGAAGACTTGGCCAGCGCGTCATAAAGAGCACCTCAAGCAAACTGCAGACCTTCATTAACAGTTGTCTTCGCTCAATACTCAAGATCAGATGGCCGGCCAGAAAAGATCAGCAACAGGGATCTCTGGCAATGAGCGAACCAATCAGGAACCGATTGTGAAACAAATAGGCAGGAAGAAATGGAGATGGATTGGACATACGCTGAGGAAAGCATCAAGTGACATCACTAGACAAGCCATCGCTCGAGTGGATCTCGAAAGGGAAGCGGCGAGTTGGTCGTCAGTGCGAGGGTGACTTGGAGGAGGTCATGTGAGGAGGAGATGAAAGCATGTGGACAGACCTGGAGCGGGGTGAAAACGTTGTCAGAAAACAGAAGGCAATGGAGGTGGGCAGCTGAAGCCCTATATTCCTTTGGGAATTATAGGATATAATAATAATAATTATAATCAGCAACCGTAAAACTCCCATCATGTTACCGCAGCGAAACTCATTCAAATTTTACATCCAGTATGTTAGAACCTGGCGAAATCTCATTGAGGTGTTTGGAGATCGTTTATGATATTTATAAAACTGTTACATTTTAACCTGCAGATTCCAAAAATATATCATTAAATTCAGTTATTTTATTCCGATTAAATAAAATCAGGCATAAACCAATGTTTTCATAACTGCATAGATTGACTTAAAAAAACTCATTAAATATAAGACAACAACATCACAAAAGAAGGTGAAAACGACTCAAATGATAGCACACCAAAACGTGATGAAAAACAAAAAGAGAAGGAAGCTCAGACTCAAGAAATGTACTCACTCGGCACTAGGATTCAGAGACGACATAAACTGCCATATATATATATATATATAGAATGATCACAGACAACGAAATGGGATATATTGCGCGTCAAAGCTTCTGTGAATTTCTCAAGGAAAAAAATACATAAATGAACTACAATATACAATGACCTCTAGAGATTGATACGAAGACAGTGTAATCACAAAGTGAAGATACAAATTAGCAGAGATTTCGTGGGCTCGTTAAGGCAAGTTGGTGTAGATATAGATCTTTAAATGTTAATTCAAAGCAATTAACGGTTTAACAAAGTTTTACTGTCAGTACAAAAATGCGACATTTATTAGTTGCATTGAACTCCACTTGCTGCTATTTTGAAATTATACATGTGAAATTAAGCAAGGCGATCATGACAAACACTCAAAGTATCGACAGAATTCCATCAGAAGAGGATAGGATCTGATTATTAAAACAAAAAGTATTCAAATCTGTGCATATTTACAATCTAAATTCAGCCAGAGAACATACGCAAAAAAAATTCTAGGAATAATTTATAAAAATTACATATCAATATGCAATTAAAAGCAAAATGTGAAAAAACAAATACCTTATAACTTGAACAGAAATGGCAAAACGGAAAGTTAAAAGTTTTCTACACGAATATAAACATAGCATTCAACATAAGACAGAAAATAAAACGTAAATGTCACGGATAAATTCACCTACGAAAGTTTAGCTAATTGAATCCTTATACAGTAAACAATTGAATAATGTTTATGCTTGTTACTTGGTAGAGTTATTCAAAGTGCTGTCCTCAAATGACACACGAACGGTACTTCGAATATCTGGACACTGCAAATTCCTCATCACCACTGGCCACATGAAATACGCCTTCTCGTTTCTGAGAGAGTTCAAGCTCTTCACGCCATTCACAGAAGATGTGACACTTCCACGGAGAGACATCACACACGCTTGACAACCAAATACATCACAATCCACACGCCAAACAACATCGATTGAAGCTGAAGACACAAGAGAGGAGTTTCACCTTGATGATTTCCCGTTCGTTTAGAATCAACTGCACCCTCACAACTGTGATCTCCACCATCCTCAGAAGTCGTTTGAAGTAATCGTCATTGTGTTTGCTTGCAATCAATTGATTATTCGCGTATGAAGCTTGTGGCGTTGCATGGCGACAAAACATATTCTCACATCTCTTCCATACGATTCACGCTTTTTTGCTGGAGACAAGTGGATGCAATCACGTGCTCAATAGATTTCTGGAAAATGCACGAAACTGTTGGTAAAAATAACTTACTTTGTGCTTTACGGTTGAACATAAAAATAAACCTTGATTTCATCATTTATAGCGTTGTGTATGAGGTCACTTATTATTGCCGTATCGCAATTGCAGACATTCGTACATCACAAAAGTAAACATTTAACAGCCACCATATTTAATGCGATATTCTAGATAGATGTGAAGACAGCATGATCGGAAGGTGAGGATACATATTGGGAGAGATTTCATTGGTTCATAAAGTCTATTTTGTGTAGATGGAGATGTTTTAGTGATAAATCAAGTCAAAAACCGGTTCAAAAAGTTGGGGTCCCAGTCTAAAAATGCGTCTCCTGTCAGTTGCACAGTTCATAACTTGCTGCTATTGTGAAGTTAAACTTGTTTTTCATGATATAGCATGATGCATTCTCTCGGGATTTATAGCATTCTTTCAGGTGTAATTGAGTTCTAATTCTCAAAATGAACAGAGATTTTTTCAAATTAAATGTAGGATTATATCTGTTTCAGCAGTCAAACATACCCCATCCGTCGCCTGTGAGTAACAAAAACAAAAATATGTGGTTATTAAAAAAAGAAGGAGAGAAAGAATATACCTAGACAAATAGAGCTACGCACTGATTTCCAAAGACTAACTTTCGATGACCTCTTTAGATATCAAATCGTACTGTTAAACATCGTACTCCTATTCAAATCAAAATGTATCGTTTGATTTCAGCTATAATTATTTACCAAGTTTATCCGTTGAAGACTAAGAAATCGAACAATGTTTTCTGTTTGTCACTTGGTAGACTTATTCAAAGTGCTGTCCTCAAATGACACACGAACCGTTCTTTGAATGCCTGGACAGTGCGAATTTCTCATCACCACTGGCCACATGAAATACGCCATTTCGTTTCTGAGAGTGTGCAAGCTCTTCACGCCACTCAGAGAAGATGTGACAGTTTCACGGAGAGACATCACACACGCTCCACAACCGAATTCATCACAATCCACACGCCAAACAGCATCAATTGAAGTTGAAAGTGTAACAACACAAGAAAAGGGCAAGGCAAAATATCATTATTAAGGAAATCAGCATTTATATATATATCATGTACATTATTATAGCTTATTCAAGCAGACAAATACAGTGTTCTGATTGGTTGTTTCTTGCTCAAGGTTATTCTGTACACCTTGTGACTGGTTCCTTGGAAAGTTAAGCCATATATCTGCGAATCGCATTTGTCCAAGTTAAGTCTGTTGTGATTGGTTTTTGAAACAGACTTAAACATATTTTCTCACGGCCAATTTTAGCTACGTGGACATTGACGTAAATTAATTTATACTGATTGGCTAGCAGTCTGCTCTCACCACAAAAGCACCAACGAGAAGTTTCACCTTGATGATTGTCCGTTCGTTTAGAATCAACTGAACTCTCACACCTGTGGTCTCCACCATCCTCAGACGTCGGGTGAAGTAATCGTCATTGTGTTCGCTAGCAATCAATCGATTATTCGCATATGAGACTTGTAGTGCTGCATCGGGACAAAACGTATTCTCACTTGGCTTCCGTATTATTCATGCTATTTTACTGTAGTTAATCGGATTTATACATTTTTTCATCTGTTTGATAACCATTGTTTTTGCGGCTATTTTGGCTGAGCTGTTCCCCGGATTTCTTCGACTCGCGCATCTTCAAATTTGTTTTTGTTTTTGAAATAAATCCTGCGTATCTAGGTTCTCTGAGTGCTCCTGTGTTTCATTCGACGGACTTCTAATTAAATCTATTATTGCATAGAAATGCTCTCCTTTATATTTTAGCTCGTTTAGGCTGTTTCACTGTGATTTCAATGAAATAATTACCCGGGCGACGTAGAGTCTATAGTCACGCACTTTTCAAATAGATCTTTCAGTAGTTCTGCCTACTGTTTAAAGGAAATGGAGGAAGACGATTGTTCGATAGTTGTGGGAAAACAACTGTGGAAACGTAATAATTCATAGGATATATAAACTCTTAAAATGTTATGTGTGAAACCAGCAACACGAGATGAAACTAAGAAAAAACACGCAAAAGTATAACACCGAGTGGCCAGATGAACACTGAAGATAAAGTAACTATTATTCTGACTATCCATTTAACCCACTAAGGAATACATACACATGAAGCCACAGTACTAAGTGTGGTATTCCATATTGATGTGTAGACAGCAAAATCCCAAAGGGAATATACACATTGGAGAGGAGACTACATGGGCTCGAAAAGACAATTTCGTGTAGATGGAGATTCTTCAATGATTATTTAATTTTATTATTAGTTCGACAAAGTTTTGTTTTTTAGTCGAAAAAAGGGGCGTTCCTCACTTTCATAATACTGAATAAGTTATTTTTGTGAATTAATACCTATTTTCCCCCTAAAGCCGTCATAAAACGTTTTCTGAGGATTGACGGGATTCTTGGAGATACAAGAATGTTTAGATTCTCAGAAAGAATAAATATTATATCAATTTATGTCTAAGAATATTACCATTTCAACAAATGAGCTTACCCCATGTTTTTTCTAGAACGTAAATCATCATAAAAATTATTTCAGGCAAGATTAAAAATAGTGACAGAATACACAAAGATATACATATATTAGTCGATAATTCGAATGTCAGTCATGCGACGACCTCTGTCACTATGAGTTCGAAATTCAAAAAGTCGAATCACTATGATCCCTAAAGTATCTCGGTTCTACTAGCCTACGATTTATCACCTAGATGAATCGTTATGGAGTAAGAAATTGAAAACTGGTTATGTTTATCACTTGGTAGACTTATTCAAAGTGCTGTCCTCAAATGACACACGAACGGTTCTTCGAATATTTGGACAGTGCAAATTCCTCATCACCACTGGCCACATGAAATACGCCATTTCGTTTCTGAGATTGTGCAAGCTCTTCACGCCACTCAGAGAAGATGTGACAGTTTCACGGAGAGACATCACACACGCTCGACAACCAAATTCATCACAATCCACACGCCAAACAACATCGATTGAAGCTGAAGACACACGCGAGGAGTTTCACCTTGATGATTACTCGTTCGTTTAGAATCAACTGCACTCTCACAACTGTAATCTCCACCATCCTCAGAAGTTCTTTGTGGTAGTCGTCATTGTGTTTGCTTGCAATCAATCGATTATTCGCGTATGAGATTTTTAGTGTTACATTGGGACAAAACGTTTTCTCACTTCGCTTCGACATCATTCATAGTTGTTTGCTGGAGGCAATTGAAGTTTTTTACGTTATTGGTAGGTCTATGTTTTTTTCTGAAATTGATGGTTTAATGTACATTTACCTTTATCTTTACATCCATGCATTAAACGTTATTTGGATTTTGTTATATATTTCCATTTGTATCAATAACTTCAATATTTGAATTGATTAAGCCGGACAACTACATTTCACTAAATAATACACGGGTGGAGGCGTATTTTTAACTCACCATTTTAGATTTATGTGAAGAGGGCAGAATCAATAGGTGAAGAGACACATCAAGGGAGATTTTATGGGCTCGAAAAGCAAGTTGGTGTGGATGGAAATCCTTCAGGGAAAATTCAAAGTAATTAGAGGATCGGCAAAATTTTGTTTTCATTTCGAATATGCGTATTCTTCGGAGTATTTTTAAGCTTTACTTTGCATCATTGACTTGAAATATATGATGTTTAGTTGACCTGATTTCTTTTTGTTTGCAGGGTTTATATATATTCTTGAGTATTTGTTACATCTGAGTTCTCCATCTTGCTGTACTTTATTGATTTGTATGCAAATAAATTTTTTATTGTCTCAAATTTTACTCACTCTTAACTTCATCTAAATGAAACAGTATTCATATTAACCAATGCACAGTAATCTATGTCAATAAACAATAAAATGATGATATCGTATATCTGTTCACTGTGAAATTTTTCGTACTAGCCTCAGCATCGTTTTTATAAATCAGTTATTTATTTTACGCATTCCACTCCTAATCACACCAAAATATCTCGGTTGATTTCAACTATAAATATTTACTTAGTTTATTCCTTATAGACTAAGAAACTGAAAACTGGTTATGCTTGTCCCTTGGCAGAGTTTTTCAATGTGCTATCCTCGAATGACACACGAACGGTTCTATGAATATCTGGACAGTACGAATTCCTCAAAAACACTGGCCACATGAAATACGCCTTCTGTTTCCGAGAGTGTGCAAGCTCTACACTCCACTCGGAGAAGATGTGACACTTTCAGGGAGAGAAATCACACACGTTCGGCAACCAAATTCATCACAATCCACACGCCAAACAACATTAATTGAAGCTGAAGACGCAAGCGACGAGTTTCGCCTTGATGATTTCCCGTTCGTTTAGAATCACTCGCACAACTGCGGTCTCCCCTACCTTAGGGAATGGGTTATATTAAATTTCTTGTTTGTGTTTCTGGCGTTTTATCATTTTTTTGTTTTTTCCTCGTGCTTCTATCCAAACATAACCTTTTTTAAGTGTTGGTTTGTAGGTATTTGACTGGTTTCAGGATTTCATCATGAGCTGACATTAGTTAGAGAACCATTGGAAAACCTGGGAGTAATGGACAGCGGTTTCGTCCTAGTTTGTTCGAATCCCGGTGAGTGCGTACTGCTGAAAAGTCCCAAACTATGAGGAAACAGCTGTCCAGTACTCCCAGATTTTCCAATGGTTCTCTAACTAATGTCAGCTCATGATAATCTTTTTTGTTTGGTGCTTTTTTCACTTCTTTTATGTTTTTTTTCTTTTTATGTTTCTAATGCTTTTTATCTAAACTTTCGATGGGATGATTGTTTGTGTTCTGTTTTGTGTCGGAAATTTAGAACAATTTCTGCGCCTTCCTCTGAATATTCTTCGAAATATAATAAAAATAAATTTTGTCTGATTATTTTTGTTGCTTTTGCCTTCGGATTTATCTTTCTTGTTTTTAATTCACACTATCAGTTTGAATGTAAAATATGCTGTTTGCTTACGTCTTTCTTAATTTAAGATAAAAATTAATGCACACTGTGTTATTTTAAATTGTTCATATTCACTCATTTTTGCATGATGGAATTATTTGATTATGGTTCTGGAGTTGCCATTTTAATCATGACATCTAGAGGGTTTTATGGAATTTACGTTTTAAATGGATAATAGGTTGCATATTTAGGTATATTTTCTTTTCATGTTATTTTTTATTGTTTATATATTTATGAGTAGAATTGACCGTGCGACTGCAAGAGATCGGCGCATTTTACTGTGATTCCACATTATTCACCAGCTTGTCGAAATCTGTTTTGGGAACTCATAAATATCCTAGGATCATTTTCGGAATATGCATAGATGGAAACACCTTTCTAACTCAAGTACAATGAAAGTACACATTGGTGCATTCTGTTCTCTTTTCGTTAGTTCTTGGACAGAATGCCTCTTGAAACTTTCACATGCAATAGGAATTATCAACGAATGAGGAACACTACTAGGTAGTTATGCGGCTACTGTCACCACGATAGGAATTGATTAACAATTCATGGTCCCACATCAACTTTCAAGGCCTAAAACCAAAAACGGTGTATAACCTTTTACAAGTGAATGTGATGCTTTTATTCATTCCAACGTATCTGTCGCTAATAACTATGCCAATCATAACACAAATCAAAATTCAGTGACAGGGATTCGGAGAGAGTTTAGGTGAATAGACAAACCATCTAGTTCCATTTCAGTGTTACGACGCAGACCATTTCATACCAAGTGATTGTAAATTATCGTCTTAATCCATTGTTTGAAAATCCAGCTTTCGGTATTCCTAATCCAATTCATTTGGATGAATCAAGGATTAACATAGGATGGATCTTCATGCATTTATTCCCCTTGATAAATTTGAATAAAGCGAGAACAACATTGATTTGTGCAGAATAACATGGTACCATCATTTATTTCGTTGGCTCCTCGTCAGCTGCTTACAGCCTAAATAAATTTTCAGGTTTAGGTACAGAAACGTTTTAACATACTTGCAAATTTTACATGTTGTCAGTTGACAGAAAGTTTCACAATTGGTAAACAGTGCTCAGAAAATTGCGCTTATATAGTTTTTACACAGGCAGTTCAAGTTAAATAAATAAATGTATGCATATAATGGTAAGGCAGTTACATAATAAAGATGGGATGTGCGTTGGATGCATAGTGACTAATAAGTTAGGTAACAATGTACTGAGTTGAACTCAAATCATAGAAACAAGAGACAAACAAAATTACAGATTATAAAAGGAGGTAGGAAAGGCAATTGAATATTAGTTTGTTAGTTAGACGTATCACTGTATGATACAATTTCTAATTTCATCATATCCTCTACTTGTCTTGTGTATAGCTGTTTCAATTACAGTGAACCACCAAAATTTTTCGAGTGTGATGCATGCAATTTTATCCACCAATTATTTTGTTTTCAGAGAATCATGTTCTTTGATAAAACATACACTCACGCACATTTTCATTTCGATTTTGATAGGATCCCACATATTTTGGTATTGACTGTTAATCTTGCATATATGGTATATCATCATTCTCACATATTTGGGTATTGACTGTTAATCTTGCACATATGGCATATTATCATTCCCACACATTTTGTTATTGACTGTTAATCTCGCACATATGGTATATTATCATTTCTCATGCTCTTTGTTATTGGCTATTAAGATCAATTATTTTCAAATGCTGTTGGCTGTCCATATGGTTGTAAAATGTATAAATACCATGGCTTTCTTTGTCGTTTGTTGTACTTCAATACACAGTCACAGACCAGCCTTTGTCTTTTGATATTTGCGTGCTTTACTAAATCGGAAGGTACGACAAGCACATAGGCAGATTAGTGCAGGCGCAGACAGAACAAGGTGAAAAAGTCTTCATTCAATTCCCTACATTTATAACAGATTTCAAAATATTGTTCTGCAATTCTTGAAGAAAATGTTGGAAAGACATAGATAGTGGGGGATTCGATCATAGTTATGTTGGAACTATATTGCATCACATCATATGCCATAGATCATCATTTCATTCGGATTTGGCGTGAAGAATCAACGGGTGTCAATGTCCAAGTCTAACTACATTGGACTTCATATTGTCTTTCGAAGACTTTCATCAACTTTGTGCAATAACCAACGCGAAAAACCAGAACACAGATTGGTGACACAAGAACCCTTTATTCTTGCACCAATATAGAGCCAACCATTCAGTGATTCAACACAGGTCTCAGAATGAATGTCATAACCATAAATCACAATAATACTTCCGATAGTATTTCTCCGTCTACTAACGGACAGCGAAGGATGGAACGATGAATGCAGTATCGGTTACTCCCGCCAAAATATAGAGTTGGTTTAAACAAAATAACCATGAATTGATCGTTCAATCTTCAACTACATTGACAATGGGAATCCACATGTCAAGTGTGTCTGGTGGAGAAATGAAGGAGGTCATGTGAAGAGAAAACGTGCTTGTCAGTACTCGTGGACACAGGTCACCATGATGGGATCTATCCTATCATATTCCATTTCGTCTAGAATGGGTATACACCACTCGGAACAAAAGGAATGAATACTAATAACATTGGTTATCTCTCTCAAATGTCGACTCCAACGCACGTGACTTACTTCCAACTTCGATTTCATCAGGAAACATGGCTGGTGAATGGATCATGGAATACAAGTGATCACTGTAGCTCTGTTTCATTCTAGTTTGTGACTTGAAATATAGCCTAGAATT
Source organism: Trichobilharzia regenti (assembly GCA_944472135.2). Classification (NCBI taxonomy): domain Eukaryota; kingdom Metazoa; phylum Platyhelminthes; class Trematoda; order Strigeidida; family Schistosomatidae; genus Trichobilharzia; species Trichobilharzia regenti. The sequence continues at coordinate 28,798,371 of OX235264.1, read as the reverse complement.
TGATACATAGTCACATGATGTCTATTTTGTTTTTGACAGTCTGATATATTTGGCTATGTGTACATTGGTCGATATTCCATTATAACTCACAATATGCTTTGTCTGTCCATTAACTAAATAAACAATGGGTGACCTGTTTATCACATGACATTACAACCAATCAGAATCCAATGTTGGTAGTCATTTTCATATATAGTCTGCATTGTACACTTTTACACACACTTGTTCACACCTCTCCTACACCACGTGCCCTTTCTCTCACACATTTGTGTTACAGTCAATTTCCCTTGTTGGAAAATACACATATCACCGTTTGGAATAAGATAGAGTAAAGGAAACAAAAATGTAAAATATTATTGCGGATTGTCGTTTTACAATGAATACCTTGCCACACACACACAGTTTACACCATTTTTTGTTGAATGTCCGTCCAATGAGTGATATTCCCTTCTGAATAAGAAAATTCAGTAATACATATTTGTCTGGATCATTTTGCATCCTTCATTAATTTTTATGCATAGAAGGGGATCATTGTTTCAGATATCCCAAATATTTTTCATTAATTGTAATGAAAATATAAGAAAGCCCTATGACAATTTTTGACAAATTCTGTTTCTCTTATATTCTGCATCTCAGTTTTCCCAAAGAAAACTGCCTTAGAAATTAATAATTGTCACTTAGTTTATTTTCAACTTGGTAGTCCAAATTTATCTCTCAAATAAATATATGAATGTCCATTTCTTTAATATATCCAAAGGCGATAGAAAGGACTACTCTTGTTATTATTGCTATTATATTCCCATTGGACCGAATCTCTTAACTGTAAAATATGGAATCACTATCACTGGAATAGTGATAAAGCTGTCAACTGTGAGGTGAAGATGAGTCCAGTTTAATCACTAGGATGACACTTGATCTGCTCTTCGGGGAAGTGTTAAAATGGAAATAAACTCAATCTCAACACTACTGGTGACTGGATTCAGTGACTTTAGAATATTGATGTAGTCATGAAATGAAAACCACCACGTAAACATTTTCATCACCACACAAAGCACGTAGAGATCTTGAAGCAACTTAAGTTTCACTGATGAAAACCGATCAGCCATTAGTTAGCTGAAGTGTGGCTCTAAACACCTGACCTATATGCGACTTATCCGTTGAATAGAACTCTACACCTGCATTGTATTTCACTAGCGCTTACATCGACAGACGTTTACTTCAAGTTATAGAGGAAACAGAGTTACTCACTGAGATGAAGGTACATTTAAATGACGAGTTCTCACCCTGATTAAAGGTTTGCTTAACAGCCAAATACGAACCATCATATACGAAATTATTTTTTTATCTTTATTGAAGTTTACTTGGATTCAACCTTTGACTACGATTGTATTTCAGTGATATAATATGCCGATATTCACCTTATTGTTACACACCCAATTTTTCTGAAAGCCTCATACTACTAACTCCCATAAGAGAGTTGGACTATATTCACTGTTCACTGTTCTAATATTTTAGTGAGACTAATTTCTCTAGGGGTAATTCGAAACCTGTATCTGTGGAACTTGTGTTAAGCCTTCTCGCTGTAGATTCGAGATATTAAAGGCTTCGTTGTAAATAGTGTGTCATCTTTCTTCCTTGCTTAGCTTCATGGTTGCATCGTACCATCGTGTTTTTCATAAGGATTAGTGACGCAAATCCAGTAGGTGAGGAAGTCCTGTCACTCTGGCTGTGATTGAAACGATGATTCCTAGATAATTGAAGGAGACAACCTCCGTTGAGTTCCATTATTTTTCACTTGATTTTCGCTTGACTTGATTGGTAGTAGTATTTTCCATATTTCAAGTATGAGTGATGTGTCATTCCTATTGCATGTGTTGGGTGTAGACTCGATGAACAAGGATTCAGTAATCAACTTCTCTCTCTCCACTTACTTAGATTACTTTTTTGAATTTTAACCCTCTCCCATCCTACTGTGGGGTGGTGTGTTAATGCATGCATTGCAATTGGTGAGCTTTTTTCTAAATTGTTTATCTTCTCGGGGTCAACCATCCTTACCTTAGCTAAATTCTTATGTTCCGATAATCTGACTACCCCTGACCTACTAGTTTGACCTATGCAGTTGACTTGACTCACAGTCATTGCATGTTATTTTGCAAATTACATTATTTTATTGAAAAGAAAACACGTAGATCAGCGAAGAGTCTCTTTTCGGCGAATTCATTTTCTTAGCTGTACAATCGCAAATATATATGTGTATGTGTTATTTTGTATGTATGTGTACATTAAGTTACATTTTATGAGATTAAGATTTGTTGAGTGAGTTGAGATCACTGAATTAGATGACTAATCAAAATCAAAATTTTGTTACCAATCAACTTTATCGACAAATCGATGGGGTCGTGTTGGGTTCGCCTCTGCGACCTATCCTGGCTGATATCATCATGGACTACCTTGAGCAGACACAACTAAGTTCTGCTATCAATGGAACGACCTACTATCGCCGATATGTTGATGACACATTTGTTGTTTGCAACGATATGGATCATGCATCGGTGTTATATGACCGCCTAAATGAGATCCATCCAAATGTCAAATTCACCATGGAATATGAACATAATAATGAGTTCAATTTCCTGGATCTGAATGTAGAAAGAACAAACGAAGGCATGGTCGAAAAGCCTATCTATAGAAAAGAAACCTGGACTGGACAATATCTTCACTGTAACAGCTTTTGTCCCATAAGCTATAAACGTGGCTTTGTGAGGACTTTGTACGACAGAGCCAGGAAGCTATGTTCACCAAAAAGGGTCGAAGAAGAATTAGATTTCGTCGAGAAACGCCTAAGAAAAAATGGATACCCTAAGGGATTTATACAGAAGTATAGCAGAGAAGAAGATGAGAAAGAAAAGCACCCAACTGTAGAAAAGAAAAAAGTTTTTATTGGTCTACCATACAGAGGAGATTTACTGTTACAAAAGATTGACAAAAGATTGAAAGGTGCAATAAATAGAAGCTTCCCGGCAGCAAAACTCATAACAGTATACAGCACCACTCCTTCTTTAATCCACTCAAAACTGGATAAATACCCTGTTGATGTCACCTCCAACTGCGATTATGAATTCACGTGCACTTGCGGTAGCAAGTACATTGGAAGGACAGAAAGACGGGCTTCTATCCGGTTTTCTGAACATATTCTCAAACACCTGTGCCTGAAAGGAAGCAGATATTCCCAGAGTGCAATTACCAGACACATTGTTGATACCGGACATCTCGTAGAGATTTCTAAGTCCTTCAAAATGTTAAATAGACAAAGGACAGCAAATTTACTACGATTTGCCGAAGCAATCGCAATCAAACGACTTAAACCAGACTTATGCATACAGAGAGAGGGTGTGATTAACCTCTCACTCCCGTGGTAACAGAATTTTGATTTTGATTAGTCATCTAATACAGTGATCTCAACTCACTCAACAAATCTTAATCTCATAAACTGTAACCGCTTTTGTTTCTTGAGTTGCTATGTGAACCTGCAAGCTAACACTGTTCTGTTAATAAATTTTTCTGTTTTCTGTCTCACCCTCCCCCCTCTTTTCAACTATAAAAGCATATAAATTGATAATGACAACTTAAACTAAAAAAATTGTAATGCTTTCATTTAGATGCGTCAATTTCATAGTATCTCCTCTCTACCACCACTCAAACATTAAAGTATGTTATTATCATCCATAAAACCGTTGTGATTTCCTGTAGTCTGCAGCTGATCAGAACCTGTGATATGACTTAGGGATAGGTACAATTTTGATGTCCTTCCAAACGGCTGGCACAACATTTCTGGAGAAAGATTCGTTAAATATGTCCATAAGAGGATAACACAGAATGTCTGCACATTTTTTAAGAATTACACTAGGCAGACCATCTGGGCCCAGGCTACAGGAAGGTTTCAGGGACTGAAGACATTTTTGAACATCATTTGTATTGAAACCAGGGAAGCAGGTTTCATTAACACTTGTAACACTAGAAAGTTTGGCATTTGTGGGAGAATATATGAAAGACTTGTTCAGTGTGCAAACATCAAAGGAATAAGGAATACTATTCATCTGCTTACCATCAGTAATTTCTTTGAAAAGTTTCCATATATTAGATGCATTTTTACAGGATATAAACTTTTTGTTGTAAATTGAATTCAATCTGTGCATTTCAGATTTTATTAGGATGTTAATTCTTTTCAAACCAGTATTGTCCTTCATTTTATATAGTTTTTCTTTTTGTCTGTGAAGCATTTCAAGTTGAGGGGAGGAGAAACGGTCAAATCTGATGAAGAGGGTTTCTCTGGGACAACAGGTGTCAAGACAAAATTTGAGATAACTTGTAATATTAGAGATTGTGTCATCAAGAGAATCTTCATTAAACAGGTGCCACCTTGTGTCTTTGAGCATGTCCCTGAGATTCTGAACATTCTCCTTAGAGTAACATACATGTACAGTTTTCTTGGAGAGGTGTGAAAAAGTTCTCTTGTGTAACTTTCCATAAATTTTAGGTAAAACCCGTAGAATACAATGATCTGATTTAAAGAGTCGGGCTCTTTTACGAGCTTCGTATATTCCACGGTCGTTTATAAATACAAGATCAAGGGAATTATCCAGTCTGGTGGAAACGTTGACGACATTTTCATGATCTAGCACTGCGAGAAAGCTGTAGTCACATGAATTAAAATCACCTGTGACTATGGACAATGAGTTTCCAAGAGAGGAGGCAGCGAAAATAGTGAATTCATCAGCAAACATAGACAGTTCTGAAGTGCCACAGCAAGGTGTGACATAAATGTTTGTGATATAAATGAATTTGTATTTAAATAGGTGTTTAGGTCGACATTTGACAGTTATACAGTCAATATAATCATTTGAGAATTTAAAACAGACGTTGTTGGCAACAGACCACTGAGAATTGATAATAGTAGTAACACCACCACCACCTCGCTTCTTCCTTGAACTACTTCGGTCTTGTCTGTACATACTGAAACCATTCAGTAAGATTAAATTGTCATCATATGAATCGTGCAGCCAAGTTTCTTGAAGCGTTATTACACTTGTATTACGATAAATATTTGAACATAATAGAGCATCCAAGTAATTAATCTTGTTCGATAATGACCTGCAATTTGTGCTCATAATCACAGGAACAGTCATCTGATGCATTGGAGTAGACTTTAGGGATCTTTGCCACCCACCATGATGCGAAATTTCAATCTGATATCATTTTGCCTAATAAACATCCTCCTTGTTAGCACTCTATCCCTTAACAACTGAAACACACAGATTGACCAGACCGAAATAGTAAGCCCACGTCGACACGTAGGCTATCGAAACGGGCAGCTCAACGACACCTGGGGACTCAAATGACGTTATTTGATTAGTAATGACTTCTCGTGGAATTCAGAATGTGTGTTTCAATCACTTTTGTGCTTTGAAAACCGAATGTACCTGTTGGTGCGTTGGTGGCACAGCGTTTATGATTCTCGCCGATCATGAACATGGTCCGGGGTTCGACGCCGACGCACACTTTATATCTATGGTCGTTCTACGAAATTCGGTCTACCGATATGATATTCTGAAAATTCCACACTTGTACCAAATATACGGTGTGGCGTCAAGCTGTAATCAAACAAATAAAAATCACAATTCACTTGCTCTTAACTTCAAGTTAGATTTCAGCTATAACCACCATTATTCACAGAACCATTAGGGACCATGGATTATTAGGGTTTATTTCATCCTGCTTCAAGGCTTTACAGCAGTACACCCGTAGAATCCACGAGAAATCGTAGGCGGTTTCTGTGGCTGTGACTTCGTTGAAGAATTATGATAGAAAGTCGGGCTCGTTGTATTTGATCATGTACTGAGAAAGCTGCCTACTATCACGAGTCATATTCCTGATTGTAGTGGACTGGATTATGAGGGAAATTGTGAATGAGACCAAGAAGACAGGCATACATTGGACCAATGAGAATACGCGAGATGATTTGAACTTCAGTCACATCATCCGTCGTTGATCATCATCAACTTTGAACCCTGTGTTTATTAAGTTGGCCGAAATCAGTCAATCAATCGAAATGATTCTCAGAGAAGTCAAACTCAATACATGTCATACCATTGACAATGGAGTGAATGTATTTCTCAAGTGAGTCACTCCTAAGAATTGAGTAAAGTTCATTTCTTCCCTAACTCATATTAATATATGTGTAGAATTCGGGCACTGTGTTAGTAAGTAATTCCATATTAGCTTGTTTATTAGATGTGTCACACAGTGATACGTCTAATGAACAAACTAATATGCAATTGCCTTTCCTACATTCTGATGCACCATCACACTAAGCGATGAGCATAAAATGCATGAACTGCTGTAATTGGTGAATGAGGACACTGAAACAAAAGTATAGTGCATAGCGTGATTTTCTAATGATGATATTTGAATAATATGCATGGTCGCTTAATTCACTCATATGAGTAGTATAGTGCGTGTGAGTATGCGATATAGTCGCATCGATATATATTGTAGTCTGGAGAGTGAAATACAAGATTTTGTGACAGTATAATAAACACAGGGTTCAAACCTGATGATAATCCACAACGGTTGATGTGACTGAATTTCAAATCATCTCGCGTATTCTCATTGGTCCAATGTATGCCTGTCTTCTTGGTCTCATTCACAATTTCCCTCATAATCCAGTCCACTACAATCAGGAATATGACTCGTGATAGTAGGCAGCTTTCTCAGTACATGATCAAATACAACGAGCCCGACTTTCTATCATAATTCTTCAACGAAGTCACAGCCACAGAAACCGCCTACGATTTCTCGTGGATTCTACGGGTGTACTGCTGTAAAGCCTTGAAGCAGGATGAAATCAACCCTAATAATCCATGGTCCCTAATGGTTCTGTGAATAATGGTGGTTATAGCTGAAATCTAACTTGAAGTTAAGAGCAAGTGAATTGTGATTTTTATTTGTTTGATTACAGCTTGACGCCACACCGTATATTTGGTACAAGTGTGGAATTTTCAGAATATCATATCGGTAGACCGAATTTCGTAGAACGACCATAGATATAAAGTGTGCGTCGGCGTCGAACCCCGGACCATGTTCATGATCGGCGAGAATCATAAACGCTGTGCCACCAACGCACCAACAGGTACATTCGGTTTTCAAAGCACAAAAGTGATTGAAACACACATTCTGAATTCCACGAGAAGTCATTACTAATCAAATAACGTCATTTGATTCCCCAGGTGTCGTTGAGCTGCCCGTTTCGATAGCCTACGTGTCGACGTGGGCTTACTATTTCGGTCTGGTCAATCTGTGTGTTTCAGTTGTTAAGGGATAGAGTGCTAACAAGGAGGATGTTTATTAGGCAAAATGATATCAGATTGAAATTTCGCATCATGGTGGGTGGCAAAGATCCCTAAAGTCTACTCCAATGCATCAGATGACTGTTCCTGTGATTATGAGCACAAATTGCAGGTCATTATCGAACAAGATTAATTACTTGGATGCTCTATTATGTTCAAATATTTATCGTAATACAAGTGTAATAACGCTTCAAGAAACTTGGCTGCACGATTCATATGATGACAATTTAATCTTACTGAATGGTTTCAGTATGTACAGACAAGACCGAAGTAGTTCAAGGAAGAAGCGAGGTGGTGGTGGTGTTACTACTATTATCAATTCTCAGTGGTCTGTTGCCAACAACGTCTGTTTTAAATTCTCAAATGATTATATTGACTGTATAACTGTCAAATGTCGACCTAAACACCTATTTAAATACAAATTCATTTATATCACAAACATTTATGTCACACCTTGCTGTGGCACTTCAGAACTGTCTATGTTTGCTGATGAATTCACTATTTTCGCTGCCTCCTCTCTTGGAAACTCATTGTCCATAGTCACAGGTGATTTTAATTCATGTGACTACAGCTTTCTCGCAGTGCTAGATCATGAAAATGTCGTCAACGTTTCCACCAGACTGGATAATTCCCTTGATCTTGTATTTATAAACGACCGTGGAATATACGAAGCTCGTAAAAGAGCCCGACTCTTTAAATCAGATCATTGTATTCTACGGGTTTTACCTAAAATTTATGGAAAGTTACACAAGAGAACTTTTTCACACCTCTCCAAGAAAACTGTACATGTATGTTACTCTAAGGAGAATGTTCAGAATCTTAGGGGCATGCTCAAAGACACAAGGTGGGACCTGTTTAATGAAGATTCTCTTGATGACACAATCTCTAATATTACAAGTTATCTCAAATTTTGTCTTGACACCTGTTGTCCCAGAGAAACCCTCTTCATCAGATTTGACCGTTTCTCCTCCCCTCAACTTGAAATGCTTCACAGACAAAAAGAAAAACTATATAAAATGAAGGACAATACTGGTTTGAAAAGAATTAACATCCTAATAAAATCTGAAATGCACAGATTGAATTCAATTTACAACAAAAAGTTTATATCCTGTAAAAATGCATCTAATATATGGAAACTTTTCAAAGAAATTACTGATGGTAAGCAGATGAATAGTATTCCTTATTCCTTTGATGTTTGCACACTGAACAAGTCTTTCATATATTCTCCCACAAATGCCAAACTTTCTAGTGTTACAAGTGTTAATGAAACCTGCTTCCCTGGTTTCAATACAAATGATGTTCAAAAATGTCTTCAGTCCCTGAAACCTTCCTGTAGCCTGGGCCCAGATGGTCTGCCTAGTGTAATTCTTAAAAAATGTGCAGACATTCTGTGTTATCCTCTTATGGACATATTTAACGAATCTTTCTCCAGAAATGTTGTGCCAGCCGTTTGGAAGGACATCAAAATTGTACCTATCCCTAAGTCATATCACAGGTTCTGATCAGCTGCAGACTACAGGAAATCACAACGGTTTTATGGATGATAATAACATACTTTAATGTTTGAGTGGTGGTAGAGAGGAGATACTATGAAATTGACGCATCTAAATGAAAGCATTACAATTTTTTTAGTTTAAGTTGTCATTATCAATTTATATGCTTTTATAGTTGAAAAGAGGGGGGAGGGTGAGACAGAAAACAGAAAAATTTATTAACAGAACAGTGTTAGCTTGCAGGTTCACATAGCAACTCAAGAAACAAAAGCGGTTACAGTTTATGAGATTAAGATTTGTTGAGTGAGTTGAGATCACTGTATTAGATGACTAATCAAAATCAAAATTCTGTTACCACGGGAGTGAGAGGTTAATCACACCCTCTCTCTGTATGCATAAGTCTGGTTTAAGTCGTTTGATTGCGATTGCTTCGGCAAATCGTAGTAAATTTGCTGTCCTTTGTCTATTTAACATTTTGAAGGACTTAGAAATCTCTACGAGATGTCCGGTATCAACAATGTGTCTGGTAATTGCACTCTGGGAATATCTGCTTCCTTTCAGGCACAGGTGTTTGAGAATATGTTCAGAAAACCGGATAGAAGCCCGTCTTTCTGTCCTTCCAATGTACTTGCTACCGCAAGTGCACGTGAATTCATAATCGCAGTTGGAGGTGACATCAACAGGGTATTTATCCAGTTTTGAGTGGATTAAAGAAGGAGTGGTGCTGTATACTGTTATGAGTTTTGCTGCCGGGAAGCTTCTATTTATTGCACCTTTCAATCTTTTGTCAATCTTTTGTAACAGTAAATCTCCTCTGTATGGTAGACCAATAAAAACTTTTTTCTTTTCTACAGTTGGGTGCTTTTCTTTCTCATCTTCTTCTCTGCTATACTTCTGTATAAATCCCTTAGGGTATCCATTTTTTCTTAGGCGTTTCTCGACGAAATCTAATTCTTCTTCGACCCTTTTTGGTGAACATAGCTTCCTGGCTCTGTCGTACAAAGTCCTCACAAAGCCACGTTTATAGCTTATGGGACAAAAGCTGTTACAGTGAAGATATTGTCCAGTCCAGGTTTCTTTTCTATAGATAGGCTTTTCGACCATGCCTTCGTTTGTTCTTTCTACATTCAGATCCAGGAAATTGAACTCATTATTATGTTCATATTCCATGGTGAATTTGACATTTGGATGGATCTCATTTAGGCGGTCATATAACACCGATGCATGATCCATATCGTTGCAAACAACAAATGTGTCATCAACATATCGGCGATAGTAGGTCGTTCCATTGATAGCAGAACTTAGTTGTGTCTGCTCAAGGTAGTCCATGATGATATCAGCCAGGATAGGTCGCAGAGGCGAACCCAACGCGACCCCATCGATTTGTCGATAAAGTTGATTGGTAACAAAATTTTGATTTTGATTAGTCATCTAATTCAGTGATCTCAACTCACTGAACAAATCTTAATCTCATAAAATGTAACTTAATGTACACATACATACAAAATAACACATACACATATATATTTGCGATTGTACAGCTAAGAAAATGAATTCGCCGAAAAGAGACTCTTCGCTGATCTACGTGTTTTCTTTTCAATAAAATAATGTAATTTACAAAATAACATGCAATGACTGTGAGTCAAGTCAACTGCATAGGTCAAACTAGTAGGTCAGGGGTAGTCAGATTATCGGAACATAAGAATTTAGCTAAGGTAAGGATGGTTGACCCCGAGAGGATAAACAATTTAGAAAAAAGCTCACCAATTGCAATGCATGCATTAACACACAACCACACAGTAGGATGGGAGAGGGTTAAAATTCAAAAAATAATCTAGGTAGGTGGAGGAGAGAGAGGTTGATTATTGAATCCTTGTTCATCGAGTCTACACCCAACACATGCAATAGGAATGACACATCACTCATACTTGAAATATGGAAAATACTACTAACAATCAAGTCAAGCGAAAATCAAGTGAAAAATAATGGAACTCAACGGAGGTTGTCTCCTTCAATTATCTAGGAAGCATCGTTTCAATCACAGCCAGAGTGACAGGACTTCCTCACCTACTGGATTTGCGTCACTAATCCTTATGAAAAACACGATGGTACGATGCAACCATGAAGCTAAGCAAGGAAGAAAGATGACACACTATTTACAACGAAGCCTTTAATATCTCGAATCTACAGCGAGAAGGCTTAACACAAGTTCCACAGATACAGGTTTCGAATTACCCCTAGAGAAATTAGTCTCACTAAAATATTAGAACAGTGAACAGTGAATATAGTCCAACTCTCTTATGAGGGTTAGTAGTATGAGGCTTTCAGAAAAATTGGGTGTGTAACAATAAGGTGAATATCAGCATATTATATCACTGAAATACAATCGTAGTTAAAGGTTGAGTCCAAGTAAACTTCAATAAAGATAAAAAAATAATTTCGTATATGATGGTTCGTATTTGGCTGTTAAACAAACCTTTAATCAGGGTTATAACTCATCATTTAACTGTACCTTCATCTCAGTGAGTAACTGTGTTTCCTCTATAACTTGAAGTAAACGTCTGTCGATGTAAGCGCTAGTGAAATACAATGCAGGTGTAGAGTTCTATTCAACGGATAAGTTGCGGATAGGTCAGGTGTTTAGAGCCACACTTCAGCTAACTAATGGCTGATCGGTTTTCATCAGTGAAACTTAAGTTGCTTCAAGATCTCTACGTGCTTTGTGTGGTGATGAAAATGTTTACGTGGTGGTTTTCATTTCATGACTACATCAATATTCTAAAGTCACTGAAACCAGTCACCAGTAGTGTTGAGATTGAGTTTATTCCCGTTTTAACACTTCCCACAACAGTAAATCAAGCGTCACCCTAGTAATCAAATAGAACTCATCTACAACTCACAGTTGACAGCTTTATCACTATTCCAGTGATAGTGATTCCATATTTTACAGTTAAGAGATTCGGTCCAATGGGAATATAATAGCAATAATAACAAGAGTAGTCCTTTCTATCGCCTTTGGATATATTAAAGAAATGGACATTCATATATTTATTTGAGAGATAAATTTGGACTACCAAGTTGAAAATAAACTAAGTGACAATTATTAATTTCTAAGGCAGTTTTCTTTGGGAAAACTGAGATGCAGAATATAAGAGAAACAGAATTTGTCAAAAATTGTCATAGGGCTTTCTTATATTTTCATTACAAATAATGAAAAATATTTGGGATATCTGAAACAATGATCCCCTTCTATGCATAAAAATTAATGAAGGATGCAAAATGATCCAGACAAATATGTATTACTGAATTTTCTTATTCAGAAGTGAATATCACTCATTGGACGGACATTCAACAAAAAATGGTGTAAACTGTGTGTGTGTGTGGCAAGGTATTCATTGTAAAACAACAATCCGCAATAATATTTTATATTTTTGTTTCCTTTACTCTATCTTATTCCAAACGGTGATATGTGTATTTTCCAACAAGGGAAATTGACTGTAACACAAATGTGTGAGAGAAAGGGCACGTGGTGTAGGAGAGGTGTGAACAAGTGTGTGTAAAAGTGTACAATGCAGAGTATATATGAAAATGACTACCATCATTGGATTCTGATTGGTTGTAATGTCATGTGATAAACAGGTCACCCATTGTTTATTTAGTTAATGGACAGACAAAGCATATTGTGAGTTATAATGGAATATCGACCAATGTACACATAGCCAAATATATCAGACTGTCAAAAACAAAATAGACATCATGTGACTACATATCAAATTCTAGGCTATATTTCAAGTCACAAACTAGAATGAAACAGAGCTACAGTGATCACTTGTATTCCATGATCCATTCACCAGCCATGTTTCCTGATGAAATCGAAGTTGGAAGTGAATCACGTGCGTTGGAGTCAACATTTGAGAGAGATAACCAATGTTATTAGTATTCATTCCTTTTGTTCCGAGTGGTGTATACCCATTCCAGACGAAATGGAATATGATAGGATAGATCCCATCATGGTGACCTGTGTCCACGAGTACTGACAAGCACGTTTTCTCTTCACATGACCTCCTTCATTTCTCCATCAGACACACCTGACATGTGGATTCCCATTGTCAATGTAGTTGAAGATTGAACGATCAATTCATGGTTGTTTTTGTTTAAACCAACTGTATATTTTGGCGGGAGTAACCGATACTGCAGTCATCGTTCCAGCGTTCGCTGTCCGTTAGTAGACGGAGAAATACTATCAGAAGTATTATTGTGATTTATTGTTATGACACTCATTCTGAGACCTGTGTTGAATCACCTAATGGTTGGCTCTATATTGGTGCAAGAATAAAGGGTTCTTGAGTCACCAATCTGTGTTCTGGTTTTTCGCGTTGGTTATTGCACAAAGTTGATGAAAGTCTTCTAAGGACAATATGAAGTCCAGTGTAGTTAGACCTGGACATTGACACCCGTTGATTCTTCACGCCAAATCCGAATGAAATGATGATCTATGGCATATGATGTGATGCAATATAGTTCCATCATAACTATGATCGAATCCCCCACTATCTATGTCTTTCCAACATTTTCTTCAAGAATTGCAGAACAATATTTTGAAATGGAAATGAAAATGTGCGTGAGTGTATGTTTTATCAAAGAACATGATTGTCTGAAAACAAAATAATTGATGGATAAAATTGCATGCATCACACTCGAAAAATGTTGGTGGTTCATTGTGATTGAAACAGCTATACACAAGACAAGTAGAGGATCTGAATTTTGATGATGATCTGTGCCTTAACCATTCACAAGAACAAACGAACAAGTTGGTAAGAGCTGCAATGAAGACAGGATTCAAGTTGAATTAGTGTAGCGAATATAGAAAACAGATTTCCAATAACCAGCTGCAGACTACCATCAACATCTGACTTCCCGAGATACTAAGGAACATGTGGTCCACCAGAGAGGATAAGCAATGCAACAAGAAGCTGTGGCTATGCAGAAAACCAATCAACACCATATTGCTCAACTAAAGAATATTCAGAAGGAAGTGGAGATGAAGTATGTGTATAGTGATCAGACATTTCTCGTAACACCATTCACCATGAACGCCCTCGATTGCAGGGCTAATGGTAATCGAAGTTCTGTGAATCGACCTCATGATAACACGAGAGAGCTAATGTGAACAAGGAATGGAAGCTTGCATACAGCCGTGGAGTTAGCCTTCAAGTCATCAGGTAACAGAAGTTGGTGTCAATGTTGTAAATGAGCCCTCTGTTTCACTGAGAACACAAACAATGTATAATAGTCTGTGACCTTTGGTAATAGTTGTCACTGGACGTAGAAGAAGTTTATGGAGTAAGTTAACTTGAAGTGACGTAATTAAGTATTGTGGAATGAAAAAATAACAATAGCTTCAACACTGTTATCGAGAGGCAACAGAAAGTCAAAGAGTGGTGAAATCTCCGAAATTGTTGTCATATCTGAATTATCAATCGAAGAAGCAGATATGCGACTGAGAAAACTTCAATTTGGATTTCACCTGGAATCACCATTAGTCAGAGAATCGCTGACAACCAAGGATGATTAGATATTATTTTATCCTGCTTCAAGGCTTTTCAGCAGTACACTCCTTGAATCCACGAGAAATCGTAGGCGGTTTCTGTGGCTGTGACTTCGTTCAAGAATTATGATAGAAAGTCGGGCTCGTTGTATTTGATCATGTACTGAGAAAGCTGCCTACTATCACGAGTCATATTCCTGATTGTAGTGGACTGGATTATGCGGGAAATTGTGAATGAGACCAAGAAGACAGGCATACATTGGACCAATGAGAATACGCGAGATGATTTGAACTTCAGTCACATCATCCGTCGTTGATCATCATCAACTTTGAACCCTGTGTTTATTAAGTTGGCCGAAATCAGTCAATCAATCGAAATGATTCTCAGAGAAGTCAAACTCAATACATGTCATATCATTGACAATGGAGTGAATGTATTTCTCAAGTGAGTCACTCCTAAGAATTGAGTAAAGTTCATTTCTTCCCTAACTCATATTAATATATGTGTAGAATTTGGGCACTGTGGTAGTAAGTAATTCCATATTAGCTTGTTTATTAGATGTGTCACACAGTGATACGTCTAATGAACAAACTAATATGCAATTGCCTTTCCTACATTCTGATGCACCATCACACTAAGCGATGAGCATAAAATGCATGAACTGCTGTAATTGGTGAGTGAGGACACTGTAACAAAAGTATAGTGCATAGCGTGATTTACGAATGATGATATTTGAATAATATGCATGGTCGCTTAATTCACTTATATGAGTAGTATAGTGCGTGTGTGTATGCGATACAGTCGCATCGATATATATTGTAGTCTGGAGAGTGAAATACAAGATTTTGTGACAGCCTTCTTCTAAGAATGACAAATTTCACACTGAAATCGTATTCTCCCGTAATTTTTTGTCATTTTTGCAAAATGGACATTTGTGGTATGGTAGTTGGTTTTATTACAGGTAATGACTGCTTCCTTACGTCAAGCGCAATACTGTAAAACACAATCTACTTTTTGCAAGCCGTCATGCAATTATGTTCATGGTGGCTCAAAAATAACAAAATAGATAATTCGGTGGTTTTCTACTTGCCTACAATGAGATAGATAATCTCACCTTGTACAAACCAATCACCATGTATAGACTACTTGCTGTAAACAAGGCGTCAACTGGCCACACTACCGTGAGAATAAATATACTTGGTCCTCTGGTATCTGCTCTCGTGAAGAGATGACGGGACACACAGTAACCACTCCATATATATTAATAAGATCTCACAATGTAAAGCGTAGCCAAATTATTCAGACTTCAGTGTGTCTGATCTCACTCATGATTTTCGTTTGTTTGTATCACTGAGTGAATTTCTCTCCATTCTCGCACATCCTGTTTCTGATGATTGATAAGCAGAACAAAAATGTGCAGTGTAAGACTGTTTTACGACTAACTCGTCGGCTCTCACTCTCTGTCTGTCTCCTCTATCCAGTAGATTTGTAGTCCATAACAATCAGACTTCAAATGTTTATCAGACTCACCAATAATAGAATTCATACATTGCTTGTCTCCTCGAGTAGAACACTGATCAACGTTGGAACATATCCTTTCCACATGATTGACAGCCTGCACTTCTATCCAGCCCCACTACTTCACGCGAGCTTTCGGTTCATCTTTTATATTTTTTATATTTTTGATTACAGCTTGATTCCACACTGTATTGTTGGTACAATTATGGAATTTTCAGCATAGATATCGGTAGCCCAAATTTTGCAAGCCGACCATAGATATCAGGTGTGCGTCGGCAGGGGATCAAACCTCGGACCATGTTCATGGTTGTCGAGAGTCCTAACCACTGTGCCACCGACGCATCTTCACATTATATTATCCATTTTGACATAATATCAAACCCATTTTTCTCTCTGATTGTCAGGTTGCATTCAAGGAGTGGAACAGTGTGTGGTGTCACTCGATGATTTTCACCGTGTATATCCGATCAACCTTCATTTCCTACTGAATATTCGTTAGTGGGACAGTAGGTTGTGGTCTGGTTCGATTTCACGTCTCCCCCTCCCTCCACCTCAACTGATGCCGTTTTAGTCTTCTGGAGTAATATTTCATCAGATCATGAGGTGCTAAAACTTGTACTAAACATTCCGCCTGAAATCAACTGCTTCTCACTTAATTTATCTGTCAATAGGTGACTAGTAACAAGCTCCGATAAGCGGCAATTGAGAAGAGAGAAGAAGTAACATCAGCGATTATTAGCCTCATATGTGATTCTGAGTTTTGAACCGTAGCGCGTTATTCCTGAGGTCTTGTGTTTAGTGAATGCGATATGTCTCTGCATCGTATTGAACGCCATTGTTGGGCATCTTTCCATTTCCTTTCAATGCGTTGACTGCTGAAGACTTTCACATATATTTCATAGTAACGATCTGTGTCCTGATTTCTGGATCCTCCGTGTGTTATCATCAACCTAGCCTACTGTGTTTGAAACGATGATTTCATGTTTAGGTAGGTGAATTTAAGAGGGTTCTGAGAAGTTAGTTCCCATTAATATGAACTTGTTTGTCTCGTCGCCTCGACAGCTGCCATGAATATCATCATCATACCTACTCCTGTCCCACTTGAAATAAACCAGTGAGCAGTAGGTCCTCATCAAACCAGTAATGAATCAGACTTGTGAAAATTTATGGCAACGCACTGCACATTGTTGACATGGCTGTCAAATTCATTCTCCATCAACGCTGTAGGAAGTCTTTACGAGAACGATGACGCTGAGATGAATTGTTGGAGAGTTCGATTATGCTACACGTTGACCTTAACAAACTTTCTATGCTTTGTTGAAAACCCATATGCACATTGATTGCAACTTAGTTTGTGCATGTGTGTGAATTACACTGCCCTGTTTCACTCTATTCTCTCTAAACCGGTGGACATTCCAGTTACCAACAAATCTGAAATTTCATTCTCTCATTCATCTCCCTCATGATAATCGTCAAATTAGTATTCTTATATGTTACCTCATGTCACATTAAGATGTTTCGAAAATCTATATGAAATGTAATCACTCACTGTGTCAATCATGTATGACGCTGATGACATTTGAAGTGAATATTTGGTAAATATTAAATCCATGGTGTATATTAAATTCACTATGGAATACGAACACAACGATGAGTTCAATTACCTGGACCTAAATATCAAAGATGAAACGATGGAACGGTCGAAAAGTCCATCTACGGAAAAGAAACTTGGACCGGACAATACCTTCACTACAACAGCTTCTGCCCTATGAGCCATAAGCGGGGATTAGTAAGGACACTGTACGACAGAGCCAGGGGAGTTATGTTCGCCTAACAAGGTAGAAGAAGAATTAAGCTTTGTTGAAAAATGCCTTAAGGGAAACGGGTATCCAAAAGGATTTATCCTAAAGTACAGGAAAGAAAGAGATGAGAAAAAGAAGTATCCAACAGTTGGAAAGGAGAAACACTATCGCAAAAGATTGAAAAGAGGATGAAGGGAGCAATAAAGAGATGCTTCCCTGTAGCCAATCTGGTGACATTATACTGTACTGCATGCCCTATAAGACGATCGAGACTGGATAAGTACCCTGCTGATGTTACCTCCAACTGCATTTATAAGTTTACATGTACCTGCGACAGCAAGTACATTGGAAGGACAGAAAGCAAGAAGGGCTTCTATCCGGTTTTCCGAGGATATCTTAAGAAACTTATGTCTAAAAGGAAACAGATATTTACAAAGTGCAATTACCAGACACCTTGTGGATACGGGTCATTTTGTCGAGATTTCCAAATCCTTCAAAATATTAAGCATACAAAGGACAGCGAGTCTACTACGTTTTGCTGAAGCGATTGCAATCAAAGGACACAGACCAAACTTATGCATACAGGAAGAGAGTGTGGTCAATCTCTCACTCCCTTGGTAACCATTTTATTTTCATTACACTGATAAGTCATACACACCAGTGGGCACGACTCACTGAGCAAGTTTTCAAACTGATGAACTTTGACCTTCTCGAGTTGTCCTGTTGACACTGTTTATTTGATTTTTCTGTTTTCTGTCCTCTCTTACCCCCTACCTCTTTTCTTTTTTCATAGTTCGACAGTATATAAATTGATGATAACTTAAACTATGATTTATAATACTTATATTCCAGATGCGTTCACCATATAATGTTTTCTCTATTACCTTTCAAAAATGAAGTATGAAATGTTATTAATAATAACCATTGAAATTTCAGGTAGTTTGCAGCTGATGAGAACCTGTGAAATCGAATGATGTCATTTTATACTGCAAATCTGGTCTTTCTTTCTCTATCGAAATTTATCAAAGGAACCAAATGTATAAAATATTTTTGATTTATTCAATAAATATAGTGGGGCGATGATGAGGACTTTGATGGAAGTGTGAGAGGACTACCTGTCATTTACTAAAGATTGTGTACGAGCAAACGAAAGACTAATGAATCATCGGTTCATTTTCAATTGAACGCCATATATGAACTCGATAGTTTTCATCGAACTACTGAACCAACTAGTTTTTACCTCTCTTAAAAGCACTTGTGAACCGACAGAAGACAAGGATCAGGCAACAGATCGTTTATTGAGAAAATCAACAGATATTTATTGATTTTTATGTACATATTATTCGTAATTTTTAGCAGAGAATAACAATAACTCTTCTAGCATTTTACAGTCTTTGTGATTTCATGTGTACGCATACACTTGAGTATACGACTGGAAGTAGTGACATAAGATATCCTCATCAATTGTCTTCAACAATATTTATCTCTGTGCAAACATATCAGCTTGTCAGTCGTTTATGCTTCCTTCAATACAACGTTCAGTCTACACTGAGAAATTCTTCTAATGAATACGAATATTTATTCTATTATCAATAGTTATCCATTCAATTGTTATTCTGAAATGAAACAAATATCATGAATCACTATATGTACATTGATTTTTGATCAATGAATTCATACATTCCCGGTTTTAATGAACTAATTGCTCACTCTTCAAAAATTAATTTGTATGATTTTAATTTCCTTTAATTTTGATCACAGAGTGAGGCCATTTGGAGAACCACAAGAGACCAGACAGTAGTGAACAATGACTTCATCCTGCTAAAGACTCTGCAGTGGGACAGACACAAGATTCCATCCTGGATCGAATTCCAGACCTTCAGGTGACGAGATCAAGTCTGTTGAACCTTCATTAGAATTTTCATTTTTCATTTTCACCAGAATTCAGTGACTTCTGAATGCTAGCATGTATCATTAAGCTGTACAATCGTATATATGAAAGATTTTTAGAAAATAATTAAATGAATTGTGACAAGAAATAGTCGTTTGTATACTTTGTGATATAGCTCATGAAGTGAATAAATCTCAAACGAGGGTGTAGAAGTAATCAGCTTAGTTAGTGAGTAACTAGAATGTAACACCACAAGGTGATAATTGTGTGATAAGAAAGAATATTGCAAAACGTATAGTGAATTAGATAAATCCATAATTGTGACAAGTGAGATACTACTAAGAGTTGTTCAAAGTGACAATAATCACAGTACCAATCAATGTATTAAGGTGAGGGCATGCACACTGAATGAATGACATGAAAGTAATAGTGTCATACTATACGTTGAGATTATCGTATTCTGCAACAGGCAGAATAAGACCATGATAGTTGAATGGGTTGAACAAATATTTCCTTTATACAGAGGCGACTAATAGTGACCAGATGTTCGTTTATCGCGCTGCGTATAGCCCCACCATTTCGTAAACATGCAGGATAGTGTGCGAGCACCCTCTTAATAAACCCGAAGAAATATTTATAAAGTAAAATTAATAGAAATCGATGAAATATTTCAGTTTCAACAGTAAAGGCGAATAACATTGAAGCATGTATCTTCTGAACTCATCTTGATTAGTTTAAATGTCCCTCATACGAATAAATAAATTGACATATTTCTTATCATATTCCTTGCATTACTATTCTTGTTGCCATTAGCAACCAACTGATTTCCGTTAGAAGTAGAAGAAGAAAAAAGAAGAAAACCAAATGGGAAATGGTGTAGTGAAACTTGGATACATTTGATGTTATGCTCTATCACGTATTGATAATTGAAACGTTTAGCTTAAGTGATGGCTGACTTGTTATTATCATTATTATTATTATTATTGCTGTTAATATCTACACTTGCGTGCAGAAGACAGTTGGACAGGATTTGATTGAACTGAGTACAATTACTCTTGTAGGAGAAAAATAGTTTGGTATCATTGAAATAAAATTGACAGTCTTTCTTGTATATTTTCATTTAATAAGTGAGTTGTTTTCAAGAGTGGTAGAAAACGAGGAGTATTTGCTTTAGTTTTCTCAGATAATAATTATTTCAATTTGACTTTATTTTATTATTCAATGCGAATAAGGACTTTAAGTGTTTACAGATGAGATGGTTTGGCATCATTGGATTTTATAGAGCAAAGATTTCTAGGTGAATATATGGACATTCGTGTTTATGCGTTATGGGCAGATGTGAGTCTACTCATGTTGCAACCATCATGTTGATCACGAACTGAATTCATTTACAGAACCACTGAAAACCACTAGGGAGTACTGGATAGCTGGCTCATCCTTTCTGGTACTCATCCGCAGTATGCAGACATGACCCCACTGACAGGGATCAAATCTAGTTTAAAAGTCAATCTCGTTATCCATTCAGCCAAATGAACAGATATCATTGGCCCATCATCACTTCCAATTTCTGCCAGTCAGCGATATAAATGGTGAGACCACTAGCCAATGCCATCGATGAGTATCTGTCCTGATGACCAAGGTTGTGGATCCCACTGATCACGCCTTACCACTGAAATTTCAATTAATTTAGGTATGTGGTCAGTTACTAGTGAACAACAAACTCATTTTCAAATGTTGCTTTGTCGGAATTGGATTGATTTCAAGTTTGGCCACGAAATCACCACAGTTATATTGACGCGGATGTGCAGTGTTCAAGTTGTCACACTTCACAGCAGTAAGAAAGTTGAAGTTGATGATTGAGACCTCTGTAACCCCTTCACAGTAGTATTAGTAGTTAGTAGTAGATAATCACCTTATTTATTAAAAGAAGCTTTTACAGCTCATAATCTAATAGTGACCATTAATCACTTATGATATTTATTCTATGCATTATGTGGTTCGGTTAGAAACGAAAAGTCAGGCTACATTCTAATACAGATTTCAGGCGCAATCCACGTGAGAGTAGAATTTCCCTAGTATTTATATATTTATATGCTTGTGAGAGGAAGGAAATTCACTCAACCACAAAATACCCTCTTTGTTTTCGATATAACGCTAAATGATGAAAAAGTGATCGTGTGTTATTTCGCTTTTATTTCACCACAACAAAACTAATAATATTGAAGATCAGATAGGAAGTAAATGGGATTATTATTATTCTAATTATTGCTATTGTTATCAACAAAAAGAAAGGGACGACTACAATAGTAGGAATTGTATTATTATTGTTTTCTTGGGTTCCTAGTGGAAAATAGTGCTTCAACTGCACGTCTCCACTTGCTACTGTCTTCTGCTGTACTTTTCACCTGCATCCATGTTACTCCATACTGTTTCAACTCCTGTTCACACGACATCCTCGTCCGCTACTCCTGTAGTTGAAACAATGCTCCCTAGATCAGTGAGTGAATGAAGTAGCCTCTTTCGAATCCCTCCCGTTGATGGTGTTTGGCTCCGGATGTTGCTGTTGTTGTTGTTGGTTGGTTGGTTATTTTCATAACCTCCGTCTTGTCTATGTTCACATGGAGTCCTGTCTTCACCGGCTGCTTCTTCGACCTGTTTGTCGGTTTTCGCTTGTAAGTCTTCGACATTGTGTGACATCAAACACAAATCACCCACGCGCGAAATCCAGATCTTCTAGGTTCTTCACGTTGATCCAGGATATCCCTGTCTTCTCTTTTCCCACCCACTGTCTGACGCATAATCCAGTCCACCAAAATTAGGAATATCATTGATGATAACAAGCACCCTTATCTGACTCCTGTGTTTACTCGAAACGCCTCACTGAGTTTTCCGTTGTGGATCACTTGATGTGTGCCGTTGTCGTACAGCTGTTGAATAAGGTTGATGAATATTTAGGCGCTGCACGCCGTAGTACTGGAGTAGTTTCCAAATTACTTCGCGATCAACGCTCAGCTGTCGAAGGCCTTCTCAAAGTCTATAATGTTGAGGTAGAGGTTAGATCGCCATTCCATGCCTTGTTCTATGATGATGATGCGTAGAGTTGCAACTTGGTCAGTACATGGTTTGCGTTTCCTGAATCCAGCTTGTTCTGGTCGGAGTCCTGCGTCCAGTGTGTCCTTATTTCTCTCCTGGATGATGCGACTCAGGATTTTACTTGGCGTCGACAGGAGCATCATTCCTTGCCATTTCTTGCAGAGCCATAAGTCGCACTTCTTTGATAGTTTCACGAGGTAACCTTTCCCCCAGTCAGTTAGCACCCTTCCCTCCTTCCACACCTTATAAAATAATTGAGTCAGCATGTCTACTGTCGTCTCTGGGTCCGCTTTCAGTGCTTCAGCGGAAATTACATCTGGTCCAGCTGCTTTTCCAGCTTTCAGAAGCTTGATTGCATTCAAGACTTCAGCTCTCGTTGGAGGACTGGTGTCAACTTGCAGTTTTGTACGTGCTGTTGTTGGTATTTCTGGACGGGTTGCACGTGATGGTCGGTTCAAGAGTTTTTTGAAGTGATCCGCCCATTGTTTAATCTGTTTTTCTTCCTTGGTAATTGGGTTCCCTTGACTGTCTTTCATGGGTTTCACTTGTGTTGATCTCTTCCCGGATAGAGATTTGGTTATCTGATATAGTGTCTCCAGGTCCATTTGGCCTGCTGCCTTCTCAGCTTCGATGGCCAGGTTGTCGAAGAATTGCCTTTTGTCCTTCCTAGCACTCCTCTTCAATTCTTTGTCCAGTGGTATGTATGTTGAGCTCAGCATCTCCTTCTCCTCTCCGTCTTTGCATTGAATCATTTTCTCTTTCATCATCCTCTTCTCGTCTATTAGCTTCCAAGTGTCCATTGAGAGACATTTCTTGAATTGTCTCTTCTTTATTCCTAAAACCGTTGAACACGTTTCGTTGAAAATCATCTTCAGAGAGTTCCAGTGGTCTTCCGCGCATGGCTCCTCAGTGATGTCACATAGTGTTTCCTGCTTTGCTCTGACAGTTGCAGTGAAAGTGTCCTTTGTGGTTGGTTGTGTGCTTCAGTTTCTGAGTGTTGAACTTGCATTGTGGCCTATCCCAGTTATCCTCTAGGCTTTTAGTTTCACCTTGAAAGTCCCTTCTACTAGATAGTGGTCTGAACCCACATCTGCTCCTCTCCTTGACCTTGTGTCCAGTAGGCTCCGTCTCCACTTTCTTGAGATTGAAATGAAGTCTATTTGGTTCTTGGTGTTTCCATCTGGTGAAATCCAGGTCGCCTTGTGTATATCCTAGTGTTTGAATACACTGCCACCAATCACCGAATCATTGAAGGCGCAGAAGTCTGCGAAGAGTTCACCGTTGTCGTTCATTTCGCCGAGGGCCTCACGACCCATGGTGAGTTCTCTTCCTGTGTTGTCCCTCCCAGCTTCGCCTTCATATCAATCATCAGGATTTTGATATCACCATTTGGGACGTTGTCCATTACTGTTTGTAGTTGTTTGTAGAACGCTTCCTTCTTCTCTTGTTCTGAGAGGTTTGTAGGCGCATAGCATCGGATGATTGTATCCTTCGTTCCTTCCTTTTGAGTTGAACCCGGCTGTCATTGTCCTGCAGGAGATTGGTTCCCACTGCATGAGAGCTTTGACTGCTGCTGGTGACATCATGATGGCCACTCCCTCGATGTACTTGTTATTGTCCCCTGGGTGGCCGGAATAGATTATTGTCTCCCTAGTTGGCAGTTGGCACTTACCACATCCGTTCCATCTGCTTTCGCAGATTCCCAGCACTTCTATCCTATATCTTCTCATTTCTGCTGCTACCTGGGCAGCCTTTCCAGTCTAGTATATTGTACGAACAATTCATGTACCCATCCTTATTTTTGCTTTCATCGAAAGAAGGCACATCGGCTGACTGGCTTCCCGAAGACTTTCACCAGCCTGAGTCGCATAACTACAGTTATATGTTAAAATGTCGAATACCACATAATTTTTAGTTCTACAATCTTTTGTGCGCCTTCATTGCTCAACTGAAACCACTATCACCGAAGTTATAAAATCTAACAGACACAATACTGATCCATACTATGAATTTATATCTATATTTAACAAGATACATGTGATTCATTTCACTTGCAGTCTGTGGTAAAGTGAGTGACCAGGGTAGGCTGGACATGAAAAACAAACACTGCTGTTGTGGTATGGTAGTTGGTTTTATTACAGGTAATGACTGCTTACTTCGGTCCAGCGACTTCGAGGGCATTTGATCAATTTTTGCAAGCCGCCATGCAGTTATGTTCATGGTGGCTCAAAAATAACAAAATAGATTATTCGGTGGTTTTCTACTTGCCTACAATGTGATAAATAATCTCACTGTGAGTAGAATGAAAATCCCCATTTAGTCATATGATAAAGAGACTCTTTTCGGAGAGTTTATTCACATAGCTGTAGAATCGAATTTATATATAATTATTTGTGTGTGTGTGTACATGAGGTTTGTCAAAATTATTGATAATTGATCAGGTAATAAAAGAATGATCTAATATAGAAACAAGGTTAATCGGACAGCAACTAAAGTAAGATTGAGTTAGTATGTTAGATGACGTAATATAGTTGACTAAAATGTTTTAACTACGGCCAGGGTAGCAACAGAGGTAATTACAGATAGAGACTAAGTAGAAGTGGGGTAGATAATAAAGCCATTTAAATTAGAACTGAAAATAAGCAATTAAGTTGGATGACGTAACATAAATGACTAGAAATGAAGCGTTGGTCAGGTCAGTTAATGTGGTAGTGAGGTGTAGAAATTAAATCGGGTGGGGGTAGAGAACAAGAGAGTTGAAAATGCAAAATATTGCATTTCAGAAGACAGAATAATACCAATGAAGAGACAGAAAAGAAGATTAGGTAGAATTTAGTTTTCAGGTAATAAGATAGATTAGGTCCATTGCAAGTGTCTCACTTTGTACAAACCAATCACTATGTATAGATGACTTGCACTAAACGAAACCTCAGCTAGCCAGACTGTTGTGACATTAAACAAACTTGGTACTCTGGTATCCGCCCTCGTGAACAGATGATGAGATACGTAGCAACCTCTCCATATATATTAATAAGTTCTCTCAAGATAAAGTGTAGCCAAATTAATCAGACTTCAGTGTGTCTGATCTCACTCATGATTTTCATTTGTTTGTATCACTGAGTGAATGCCTCTCCATTTTCTCACATCATGTTTCTGACGATTGATAAACAGAACAAAATTGAGCAGTGTAAGACTGTTTATGACTAACTCGTCGGCTCTCACTCTCTGTCTGTCTCCTCTAACCAATAGAATATTAGTCCATAAAAATTAGACTTCAAATGTTTATCATCATCACCAATAATAGAATTCATTCATTGCTTTCCTCATCGAGCGGAACACTGATCAACTTTTCAACATAATATTTCCAAACGATTGAGAGCCTGAAATTCTATCCGGCTCCACTACTTTACGCGAGCTTTCGGTTCATCTTCACATTATATGTTCCATACTATACTTAGGTGATGCGAATCCTGCGTCTGCAAGTCTTCTTTGGGATATAATGACTAAACGAAAATATCTATTACATTGATACTTATTCTCTTTCATTATGATAGTGTAGTATGTCACAAACATGACTGAAAATACCAAAATCTTCCATTTTGACATAAAAATTTACTACCCAAGTGTTCGTATTTTTGACTAAATTTACTGTCAATGTTGTGTACAACAGTGCGTGTGTTCAATATGTGTTGCGAAATGTCCCTTTACAGTTTTCATGTGAGGGTCAATGAAGAATATATAATGTGGTGAATATATTTCACCATCGTATTCTTGTCTACAATATTTGACAATCAATGAATGAATGAGTGAGTTATCAAATGCTGCACAGCATAAGCTATATAGACGATATGAGCGTGGGTTAAATTGATCTCATGGCTCGCTTATTGACTGTGTTATGGTTTTCTGTAGTCTTGCTAGACGTACAGAAGCTATTTGCATGCTAAATTGGTTGGCAGGGATAACGATTTCATTGAATTTGGTGGCTGCTGGCTTCGTTTATAGGGGCCTATTGTCACTATAGCGTCGCTATGCGTGCTACTTTTGCATATAACAATAAGTTTGACAGGTCTTGTATGCGAGATGGGTTCTATTGAGCTTGTCTATGCAGTGCTTAATTGATTGACACGATCAGTGGTCGGTTCAACAGTGCTTACCTATGTATTGCTATGTATACAAACGGTGCGAATGGTCCACCGAGAGAGAGGGCCATCGAGTGGTTGCGCCACAGGTTGATCCTGCATGCCGTTCTCGTCTGGCAATAGGCAAGGATGCGTGTGTTTGGTTCTCCTGAAAACCAATATCCAGTCAATGGGTGTATCGTGGTGTGAATAAACTGGTTGATCCCGCCAGTAGTCATATGCTTGTCTCAGAGATTAGGCCATGCATGTCTAAGTACATACCTTAAAACGGTGAAACGGCGAATGGCTCATTAAATCAGCTATGGCTCCTTAGATCATATATGCTACATGGATAACTGTAGTAATTCTAGAGCTAATGCATGCAATTATGCCCTGACGCGCAAGCGAACGGGTGCATTAACTAGAACAGAACCAACCGGGGGCAGTTTCGGCTGTCTCTGTTGAATTCTGTGATGACTCTGGATAACTTTAATGATCGCAGACGGCATTGTGTCGGCGACGGATCTTTCAAATGTCTGCCCTATCAATTTGTTGGTAGGTGATCTGCCTACCATGATAATAACGGGTAACGGGGAATCAGGGTTCGATTCCGGAGAGGGAGCCTGAGAAATGGCTACCACATCCAAAGAGGGCAGCAGGCGCGAAAATTACCCACTCCCGGCACGGGGAGGTAGTGACGAAAAATACGAATACGGGACTCAATTGAGGCTCCGTAATTCGAATGAGTACAATATAAATCCCTTAACGAGGACCAATTGGAGGGCAAGTCTGGCGCCAGCAGCCGCGGTAACTCCAGATCCAAAAGCGTATATTAAAGTTGCAGCAGTTAAAAACCTCGTAGTTCAACCTGGGTTGTGCGGTCGCATTTCGTGCACTAATTTTACTGACACAACGCTCACAGTGAACAAGTTGGTGAATTCACTTAGTAAAGCCTCAAGTCTTTTCACTTCATTGAAATCTATGCGAATCTACTAACAAGGCCACAGTAGTTGAATATCTTCTCCTGTGATGGCCAAGATATTCCGTTACAGGAGGTATTAGGAAATGACCACCCTTTACACATGTGCATCTGAAAAATCTAGAGAATGGTCGAGTCTTGTTGTCTATCATGTGTGATGTGTCCAAAGCTCACTTGGTGTAAAACAAAAGGCCTGAAGCAAAGCAAGTGTTCACAGAGTCAACACTCAGTGTGAAAGATACTCGTTAATTCAATCGTAGAACAGTACAGTAAGCCATCTGCTCCACAATCACTCAAACATTAAATACACAAATCCTCGATTTCCAAGTTTCTACTTCTTATTTCAATTGATGTAAATTGTTTAATACATTCAAGGCTGGATGTGTTTTGTGAGCAATGGGGGAAAGTTCATAACACGGATGTTAACTGAGAAGAAGTAGAAGTAGAAATACTTATCAATTACGGAAGATATTGAGTAATACAAAGCGACGTTTAACACCTGTGTGTTAGAATGAATTTGTATAACAACGAGGGAAGATGAATACGAAGGAAGAGGGAAGTAAATGACGTGGTGATGTGTAAAATCAGCTATTCATCATTTTATCCATGAAAACTGTAGGGTGATCATTCTTACTGTACTATTCTGTGCTAGCACTTCGATTAATTTGTGTCTATTAGTCCTCCTTCATTTTCAACAGCCCGAGATATATTTTTAGGACCTATGTCCCAGTTGAGGAGGAACGCAGCGATCGCACTTTATTATTGGTGATGATGATAATCATTTGAAGTCTGATTGTTATGGACTACAAATCTGCTGCATAGTGGAAAGTTACAGAGAGTTAGAGATGACAAGTTAGTCGTGAAACAGTCTTATACTTCTCATTTTTGTTCTGTTTATCAATCGCCAGAAACACGATGTGAGAAAATGGAGAGACATTCAGCCAGTGATACAAACAAATGAAAATCATGAGTGAGATCAGACACACTGAAGTCTGGTTAATATTGTTCCCCCTTTCTATGAGAGAACTTGTTAATATATACGAAGTCTTCCGTCATCTCTTCACGAGGGCCGATACCACAGTACCAAGTTTGTCTAATGTCACAATAGTGTGGCTATTTGACGCTTTGTTTACTGCAAGTCGTCTATACATGGTGATTGGTTTGTTCAAAGTGAGATCATCTATCTCATTGTAAGCAAGTGGATAACCACCGAATAATCTATTTTGTTATCTTTGAGCCACCATGAACATAACTGCATGGTGGCTTGCAAAAAGTAGTTGTGTTCTCCAGTATTTGCTTGACGAAAGGAAGCAGTCATTACCTGTAATAAAACCAACTACCATACCACAAATGTCCATTTTGCAAAAATGATAGAAAATTACAAGAAAATACGATTTCAATATGAAATTCGTCATTTTTAGAAGAATACTGTCACAAAATCTTCTAATTCACCTTTCTCGATACAATATATACCGATGAGACTGTATCGCATACGCACACGCACTATACTACTTATATAAGTGAATTAAGCGACCATGCATATCATTCAAATATCATCACTCGTAAATCACCTTATGCACTATACTTTTGTTACAGTGTCTTCACTCATCAATTACAAAAGTTCATGCATTTTAAGCTCATCGATTGGTGTGATCATGCACCAGGAGGTAGGAAATGCAATTGCATATTAGTTTGTTTATTAGACGTATCACTGTATGATGCATCTAATAAACTAGCTATTATGGAATTACTTACTAACACAGTGCTCATGTTTTACACATATATTAATGTGAGTTAGAGAAGAAAGCCAATTTCATTAATTCTCAGGAGTGACTCACTTGAGAAATACATTCACTCCATTTTCAATGACATGACATGTATTGAATTTGATTTCTCTGAGAATCATTTCGATTGATTGACTGATTTCGGCCAACTTAATAAACACAGGGTTCAAAGTTGATGATGATCAACGACGGATGATGTGACTGAAGTTCAAGTCATCTCGCGTATTCTCATTGGTTCAATGTGTGCCTCTCTTCTTGGTCTCATTCTCAATTTTGTCGCATAATCCAGTCCACTACAATCAGGAATATCGCTCGTGATAGTAGGCAGCTTTTCAGTACATGATTCAATACAACGAGGCCTGCTTTCTATCATAATTCTTGAACGAAGTCGCAACCTCAAAACCGCCTACGATTTCTCGTGGATTCGAAGGGTGTACTGCTGAGAAGCCCTGAAGCAGAATAGAATAATATCTAGTAATCTTTGGTTGTCAGTGATTCTGTGACTAATGGTGGTTCGAGGTGAAATCCAACTTGCAGTTCACAACAAGTGATGGTTTTTTTGATGTGTTGATTACAGGTTGATTCCCCACCATATTTCTTTGCAGGTATGTGATTCTCAGCATATGATCTCGGTCGATCAAATTTTGCCAGCCTACCATAGATATCGTGAGTGCGTGTAAATGGCATTAATTCATGGACCATGTGCATGGTCGGCGAGAGACCTCACCACGGTGTTTTCGAGGTACTTAACGGTGCATATATGCTTCATATGACTCAGGGTTATATATTTCGTGAGGGAGAAAGCATTTGACAGCCATTTCAACAATGAGGAGTGAGTCACCATATATTTTCTCAAGTCTGATTCATTACTGGTTTTATGAGGACAAATACAGAGCACATCGTAACCTACTGGTCACTGGTGTATTTGGAGTAACGTAAGGAGTTGATATGATGATGTCATTCATGCCAACGGTTGAGGCGACGAGACAAACAAGTTCATATTAATGGGAACTAACTTCTCAGAACCCTCTTAAATTCACCTACCTAAACATGAAATCATCGTTTCAAACACAGTTGGCTGGGATGATGATAACAAAGAGAGGATCCAGAAATCAGGACACAGACCATTACTATGAAATATATGTGAAAGTCTTCAGCAGTCAACGCATTGAAAGGAAATGGAAAGATGCCCAATAATGGCGTTCAATACGATGCAGAGACATGTAGAATTCATTAAAAACGAGACCTCCAGAACAACGTGCTACGGTTCGACAATAAAAGTCAAATATGTTGTCATGAAAGGTGAGAAAGAAGGAGACCTTCAAGAAGAAAGAACAGGCGTGGAACCCACCATTCGACGAAACAGTGGAAGGTTATGAAATTTGATCAAGGATAGATAAATAGATAGGTGGATAGAAACTGTACGTGGTATAGACAAATAAGAAGTAAACAGTGGTGCGAAGAATCAATGGGAATCCACAAGTCAGATATGTCTGATGGAGAAATGAAGGAGGTCATGTGAAGAGAAAACGTGCTTGTCAGTACTCGTGGACACAGGTCACCATGATGGGATCTATCCTATCATATTCCATTTCGTCTGGAATGGGTATACACCACTCGGAACAAAAGGAATGAATACTAATAACATTGGTTATCTCTCTCAAATGTTGACTCCAACGCGCGCGATTCACTTCCAACTTCGATTTCATCAGGAAACATGGCTGGTGAATGGATCATGGAATACAAGTGATCACTGTAGCTCTGTTTCATTCTAGTTTGTGACTTGACATCTAGAATGCCTAGAATGCCTTTCGTATTACAGTTGCGTATTGTGGAGAAATCTCTGAAGAAGAAGAATGAATTAACTCTTCGATGGTCACTGGTTTTCAAGAATTCTCCTACTGATGTTGTTTCACGATAAATTCTATCTAGGAATCATATGAGGAGAACTTGTCACTTTCATGTGCATGGTCGGCGAGAGACCTCACCACGGTGTCCCCAGGCACTCATGGCTTCATTGTGTTTTACAGCTTATTATAGATGAAAATACACATTCTGAATTCCACTAGAAGTCATTACTAATCAAATGACGTCAGTTTATTCTTCAGGCGTCTTTGGGCTGCCCATTTTGTAAGCCTACGTGTCGACGTCGACTGACTTTTTCGGTTTGGTCAATCTGTGTGTTTCTATGGTAAAGGTATAAAGTGCTCACAAGGAGGATATTCATCAGGCCAAATGATATCAGATTGAAATTTCGCCGATACATTTTGGTTATCAATGAAAATTAGGATTAATTTCAGAATTTCGCCTAATGCGCAAATAAAATGTTGACAGAAATTTATGAGGGATTTCAACAAAGAAATGTTATGTGAAGTTGAAAGGGTAGATATAATCGGAAATTTATATTTGATAGAGGTGTGTTAGTTGTATTTAATAAGCATCTCATTGTTATGTCCTCCATGACAATATGCTTCATCAGTCTTTCACTACTTCTATTCCCATTGGATTCCGAGTTTGAATATAGAGCTTCGTCGGCACATCTCTACTTCACTCTCTTCTCTGAAACTGTTTTATAAGGTTGATTGTTGATAGACATCCTTGTTGGTCATTCTTTCTGGTTGTCTTATCTTCAGTCTGGATCAAGTAAAGACAGCTGTTGATGATGGTCTGAAGCCTGTACGAAATTGTTATCGTGACGAGTGTATCAAATACCACTGAATAATAGAGATGACTGTTGAACATTTGATTCTTGTTGCTTATGCCGAAGGCGGAAGACTTCTACACTCGTACCACCTATGTTCGAGATGATGCTGCGCAGATAAGTGAAAGATGACCTTTCATCAACTGTTCACTCTTGTTGCTGCTGTGGTTATGATGACTAACGTTTTGAGTGACTTACTAAGCAGTTCAGATTTATTGAGCGCAGATGTTATATTTGATTTAGCACAAGAATATTCTGTGTGTTGAAGTGTATGTTCCTATGCATGCACTTGTATGTGATTTTGATTAAGTGAGCTGATTTAGTTATTTACACGTTGACTGTCTATCGTCTATTCATCATACGTCCTACTTTCTTGAATTACATTTATTTCGCTTGTGACTTCAGAGGGAAATATACGGATCCACGTTGGCACCTTCAGGTTTCAACAGCAGTGTTTGTTTTTCATGTCCAGCCTACCCTGGTCACTCACTTTACCACAGACTGCAAGTGAAATGAATCACATGTATCTTGTTAAATATAGATATAAATTCATAGTATGGATCAGTATTGTGCCTGTTAGATTTTATAACTTCGGTGATAGTGGTTTCAGTTGAGCAATGAAGGCGCACGAAAGATTGTAGAACTAAAAATTATGTGGTATTCGACATTTTAACATATAACTGTAGTTATGCGACTCATCAGATATCTCATAAGGCAGTCAATCAGCAGTTATCTTAATATGCGCTTTTGAAAGATTTCAACGTGTCTTAATTTTAAACGTGCATTTCATCAAATGCGAATTCTCCTTGGTGTTAGAGACTTATCATCCTCTTCCCACTGTTACTACATGCTTCACACCAATTCTATACCGCCCACTTCACATTGAATATTTCCAACTCATCCCTGATTGTCAACACTTTTCAATACTACTTATTCGATATTTCATCGTCATATATGTGATAGTCTCCATCTTTCAGCGTATAATTTCTGTGATTTCTGAATTATTGTATTGGTGTCATACACTGACTACCTGTTTCATCCATGAGATAGAATTTCACTAATATCATTTGAGTAGTCCATCTAATTATTTTACTCCATTATTAGTATTAGTATTTAAATACGGAGAGTTTACGTGAAGTGAGACAGCACACCATCCAACTGGATCATGCTCGAGAAGACTTATTAGTGTCTTGCGGTGCATAATGATCATTTCTCCAGTGAGTGATTATTGTCAACATTGAGTCTAGTCCCTAATGAGTTAACTGAAATCAATCAATCAATCAATCAAACTGATTCTGAGATAAATCAATATGTGTCAAGTAATTGGGAATACAGAAAATGTATTTCTCAATTCAGTTACTCCTAAGAATTACTAAAAGTGGCTTTTTCTCATTCTGCTGTATGATCACACCAAGGAATGGGCACAAAATGCCTGAACTCATATAATTGGTGAGTGATGATAGTGTAACGGAAGTGTACGTTATAATTCGATTTTTAAATAATAACTATCAATAAAGTGCATGGTCGCTGGTTTTACTTATATAGGTAGTATAGTGTGTGTGTGTGTATGTGAAACAGTCAGATCATCATATATTGTAGTTAATAAGGTGTAGAAGGCATTTGGTGGCCACATTCTGTTTAGAATGACGGACCTCATACTGTAATCGTATTTTCTCGTAGTTTTCTAGCATTTTTGCAAAATGGGTATTTGTGGCAAGGTAACTGGTGTGAATACAGGTGTTGGCACATAAATTATCGATATCTGTCTCGAGAGCTCTCTCACGCTATTCTTCTGAGCCACCAGGCAGTTAAGTTCATGGCGGCTGAATACTAACAAAATAAGTTTATTCGGTGATTATCCATTTGCGTACTCTTGTGTAACACCGCCTAGCACAAACCGCATCACCATGCGTAGACGACGTTCTTTAAGTGAGGTGTCAGCTCCTCAGACTACTAGGGTGGTTAATAAAATTGGTCCTTTGGAAAATCCTGTCGTGAAGAGATGATGAGATATGTGATGGCCAATCCATGTATCAAGACAGAGTATTCGAGGTGCAAACTACGCAAAGTTACAGAGCTGAAATATTAGCGGTCCTAAAATAAATCTCGGGCTGTTGAAAATGAAGGAGGACTAATAGACACAAATTAATCGAAGTGCTAGCACAGAATAGTCCAGTAAGAATGATCACCCTACAATTTTCATGGATAAAATGATGAATAGCTGATTTTACACATCACCACGTCATTTACTTCCCTCTTCCTTCGTATTCATCTTACCCTCGTTGTTATACAAATTCATTCTAACACACAGGTGTTAAACGTCGCTTTGTATTACTCAATATCTTCTTTCTTACTTCTACTTCTTCTCAGTTAACATCCGTGTTATGAACTTTCCCCCATTGCTCACAAAACACATCCAGCCTTGAATGTATTAAACAATTTACATCAATTGAAATAAGAAGTAGAAACTTGGAAATCGAGGATTTGTGTATTTAATGTTTGAGTGATTGTGGAGCAGATGGCTTACTGTACTGTTCTACGATTGAATTAACGAGTATCTTTCACACTGAGTGTTGACTCTGTGAACACTTGCTTTGCTTCAGGCCTTTTGTTTTACACCAAGTGAGCTTTGGACACATCACACATGATAGACAACAAGACTCGACCATTCTCTAGATTTTTCAGATGCACATGTGTAAAGGGTGGTCATTTCCTAATACCTCCTGTAACGGAATATCTTGGCCATCACAGGAGAAGATATTCAACTACTGTGGCCTTGTTAGTAGATTCGCATAGATTTCAATGAAGTGAAAAGACTTGAGGCTTTACTAAGTGAATTCACCGACTTGTTCACTGTGAGCGTTGTGTCAGTAAAATTAGTGCACTTAGATGTTAATCGTGAGGGCCGTATGGGGTCTAAGATGATCAGTGTCGCATGTGTACCATCAACTAAATGTGTGTATCCAGTGATTTCTTCATCATCATCATATTTTAGCTGCATATATATCAGGCTTCAAAGCTCACCTATCTCTAGTAATTACGTATACTCACAACTGCCTTTGACACCTGCTTATCTGATGCACTCAGGGGCTTCTTTGGCGTGTGTAGAGTGTTCGGTGAAGGAATCTCTTACATCCTTCAGAATTACATGCACTAGGCTTTCTTGATTGTGAGGATAACGCCTGAGACACCAGACATGAAGTCTAATCCCTTCAGAAATCGATCACTTCCCAATTTTTGCTTGATATTCCAAGATGGTCAAAAATGCACTGACAATGTGGCCTCCATCACACGCTGCAGAAAGCCGACTAGCTATCCCTAAATGTCATCAAAAAGACTGATGATCTCTCTTCAAAAGCCTGTCAAACTCCCACCAGTCACACAACCGCAACTTCTTGAAACAATATCAAAAACAGAATCTGAGGTGAAGAATCCTCGATACTATTCAACATTAACATATTATGTGAAAATATTTGTAATTTTGATATAATCTTTGTGAATACAAAGTAGACCAACAATACCGTTCGGAAGCTTATAATTTCTAAAGCAGTCCAAGTACTATAGGTGTGCTATTCAACAAGATTAACTCCCCCATCTCAATAACATGTTACCTCAGAACCAATTGATATGATCACAGTGAATTTAGATAGAGCCACTGTCTGCAAGAATGAAACACAATAAACACGTCTCCCACAGACAGTCTAACGTCACATGGAAGTAGTAAACCGACAAATTATCAACGCCACCATGTGTAGCTTCATCGGCATAACAATAAAGCCACTAGAAATAGACAGTCACTTCGAC
The DNA here is from genome assembly GCA_944472135.2 of Trichobilharzia regenti. Lineage (NCBI taxonomy): Eukaryota > Metazoa > Platyhelminthes > Trematoda > Strigeidida > Schistosomatidae > Trichobilharzia > Trichobilharzia regenti. Next base: position 28,762,233 of record OX235264.1, on the reverse strand, counting down.
ACATATTTCCCATCATCGATTTATTTGTGAAAACAATATTTTTCTATAAATTTTGGTTTGCAAGGGTTTGTTATGTTTTTACGAGTTGATCACGGATTGATATCAGTTAGGGAAGCATTGCAAACCACGGAGTACTGGACAGCTGGAAAACCAGACACACAGATTGGTGACTCAAGAACCCTTTATTCTTGCACCAATATGGAGCCAACCATTAGGTGATTCAACCCAGGTCTCAGAATGAGTGTCATAACAATAAATCACAATAATACTTCTGATAGTATTTCTCCGTCTACTAACGGACAGCGAACGCTGGAACGATGACTGCAGTATCCGTTACTCCCGCCAACATATACAGTTGGTTTAAACAAAAACAACCATGAATTGATCGTTTAATCTTCAGCTATACTGACAATGGGAATCCACATATCAGGTGTGTCTGATGGAGAAATGAAGGAGGTCATGTGAAGAGAAAACGTGCTTGTCAGTACTCGTGGACACAGGTCACCATGATGGGATCTATCCTATCATATTCCATTTCGTCTGGAATGGGTATACACCACTCGGAACAAAAGGAATGAATACTAATAACATTGGTTATCTCTCTCAAATGTTGACTCCAACGCACGTGATTCACTTCCAACTTCGATTTCATCACGAAACATGGCTGGTGAATGGATCATGGAATACAAGTGAGCACTGCAGAGCTGTTTCATTCTAGTTTGTGACTTGAAATATAGCCTAGAATTTGATATGTAGTCACATGATGTCTATTTTGCTTTTGACAGTCTGATATATTTGGCTATGTGTACATTGGTCGATATTCCATTATAACTCACAATATGCTTTGTCTGTCCATTAAGTAAATAAACAATGGGTGACCTGTTTGTCACATGACTTTACAAACAATCAGAATCCAATGATGGTAGTCATTTTCATATATACTCTGCATTGTACACTTTTACACACACTTGTTCACACCTCTCCTACACTACGTGCCCTTTCTCTCACACATTTGTGTTACAGTCAATTTCCCTTGTTGGAAAATACACATATCACCGTTTGGAATAAGATAGAGTAAAGGAAACAAAAATATAAAATATTATTGCGGATTGTCGTTTTACAATGAATACCTTGCCCCACACACACACACAGTTTACACCATTTTTTGTTGAATGTCCGTCCAATGAGTGATATTCACTTCTGAATAAGAAAATTCAGTAATACATATTTGTCTGGATCATTTTGCATCCTTCATTAATTTTTATGCATAGAAGGGGATCATTGTTTCAGATATCCCAAATATTTTTCATTAATTGTAATGAAAATATAAGAAAGCCCTATGAGAATTCTTGACAAATTCTGTTTCTCTTATATTCTGCATCTCAGTTTTCCCAAAGAAAACTGCCTTAGAAATTAATAATTGTCACTTAGTTTATTTTCAACTTGGTAGTCCAAATTTATCTCTCAAATAAATATATGAATGTCCATTTCTTTAATATATCCAAAGGCGATAGAAAGGACTACTCTTGTTATTATTGCTATTATATTCCCATTGGACCGAATCTCTTAACTGTAAAATATGGAATCACTATCACTGGAATAGTGATAAAACTGTCAACTGTGAGTTGTAGATGAGTTCTATTTGATTACTAGGGTGACGCTTGATTTACTGTTGTGGGAGGTGTTAAAACGGGAATAAACTCAATCTCAACACTACTGGTGACTGGTTTCAGTGACTTTAGAATATTGATGTAGTCATGAAATGAAAACCACCACGTAAACATTTTCATCACCACACAAAGCACGTAGAAATCTTGAAGCAACTTAAGTTTCACTGATGAAAACCGATCAGCCATTAGTTAGCTGAAGTGTGGCTCTAAACACCTGACCTATCCGCAACTTATCCGTTGAATAGAACTCTACACCTGCATTGTATTTCACTAGCGCTTACATCGACAGACGTTTACTTCAAGTTATAGAGGAAACACAGTTACTCACTGAGATGAAGGTACAGATAAATGATGAGTTATAACCCTGATTAAAGGTTTGTTTAACAGCCAAATACGAACCATCATATACGAAATTATTTTTTTATCTTTATTGAAGTTTACTTGGACTCAACCTTTAACTACGATTGTATTTCAGTGATATAATATGCTGATATTCACCTTATTGTTACACACCCAATTTTTCTGAAAGCCTCATACTACTAACCCTCATAAGAGAGTTGGACTATATTCACTGTTCACTGTTCTAATATTTTAGTGAGACTAATTTCTCTAGGGGTAATTCGAAACCTGTATCTGTGGAACTTGTGTTAAGCCTTCTCGCTGTAGATTCGAGATATTAAAGGCTTCGTTGTAAATAGTGTGTCATCTTTCTTCCTTGCTTAGCTTCATGGTTGCATCGTACCATCGTGTTTTTCATAAGGATTAGTGACGCAAATCCAGTAGGTGAGGAAGTCCTGTCACTCTGGCTGTGATTGAAACGATGATTCCTAGATAATTGAAGGAGACAACCTCCGTTGAGTTCCATTATTTTTTACTTGATTTTCGCTTGATTTGATTGGTAGTAGTATTTTCCATATTTCGGGTATGAGTGATGTGTCATTCCTATTGCATGTGTTGGGTGTAGACTCGATGAACAAGGATTCAATAATCAACCTCTCTCTCTCTCCACCTACCTAGATTACTTTTTGAATTTTAACCCTCTCCCATCCTACTGTGTGGTTGTGTGTTAATGCATGCATTGCAATTGGTGAGCTTTTTTCTAAATTGTTTATCCTCTCGGGGTCAACCATCCTTACCTTAGCTAAATTCTTATGTTCCGATAATCTGACTACCCCTGACCTACTAGTTTGACCTATGTAGTTGACTTGACTCACAGTCATTGCATGTTATTTTGTAAATTATATTATTTTATTGAAAAGAAAACACGTAGATCAGCGAAGAGTCTCTTTTCGGCGAATTCATTTTCTTAGCTGTACAATCGCAAATATATATGTGTATGTGTTATTTTGTATGTATGTGTACATTAAGTTTGTCCAACAAAAATTACAACTGGCTATTGGTAATACAAGTCAAGAAAATTAGGTGTTGATGAAATTAGGGTAGTAACAAAATTGATGAGTTGTCACAAACAGTTGTTAAAAGAAGTTACGTAATAATATGAAAAGTTTGATGAGTGAGTTTTACTCGGGATGCGCATAGGAACAAGGTAGATAATACGAAATTACGTAAGAGTTCTAAATGAATACAAGAATTATAAGCAACTAAAGAAAAGGCAAAGAAACAAAATTAAGTTTAGTGAATGCGATATGTCTCTTCATCGTATAGAACGCCATTGCTGGGCATCTTTCCATTTCCTTTCAATGCGTTGACTGCTGAAGACTTTCACATATATATCATAGTAACGATCTGTGTCCTGATTTCTGGATCCTCTCTTTGTTATCATCATCCCAGCCAACTGTGTTTGAAACGATGATTTCATGTTTAGGTAGGTGAATTTAAGAGGGTTCTGAGAAGTTAGTTCCCATTAATATGAACTTGTTTGTCTCGTCGCCTCAACAGCTGCCATGAATATCATCATCATACCTACTCCTGTCCCACTTGAAATAAACCAGTGAGCAGTAGGTCCTCATCAAACCAGTAATGAATTAGACTTGTGAAAATTTATGGCAACGCACTGCACATTGTTGACATGGCTGTCAAATTCATTCTCCATCAACGCTGTAGGAAGTCTTTACGAGAACGATGACGCTGAGATGAATTGTTGGAGAGTTCGATTATGCTACACGTTGACCTTAACAAACTTTCTATGCTTTGTTGAAAACCCATATGCACATTGATTGCAACTTAGTTTGTGCATGTGTGTGAATTTGTTATGTACTCGTCGCTAAATTATTGTTATGGTCTGGTCGAGAAACTAATAGTCCTGACGCGAGAAGGCGGAAATCAGAAGACCACTAGGTTTGCGATGATACTTCTATTGTCCAAAAACAAGGAGACGAAAAAAAATGGTCTCACACCAATGTAGTAAGTAAAGTAAAGTAGTTCACACAGAATGTGTGAATGAAATATATATATAACAATATGTATATATAGCAGACATGTCAAACAACCATATATGGATATATGTCACTAAGCAACGGACTGTCAACAAACACTCATATTATATATAATATAATATAAGGAGAATATACATTGATAAAGGAGACAAGTTCATACAAGTGAAATGGTCACAGACTAAGCGAGCAAACAGAAAGAGAGACCAACATCACACACACATAAATATATATATGTGGATACATATCAGAATTACACTGCCCTGTTTCACTCTATTCTCTCTAAACCGGTGGACATTCCACTTACCAACAAATCTGAAATTTCATTCTCTCATTCATCTTCCTCATGATAATCGTCAAATTAGTATTCTTATATGTTACCTCATGTCACATTAAGATGTTTCGAAAATCTATATGAAATGTAATCACTCACTGTGTCAATCATGTATGACGCTGATGACATTTGAAGTGAATATTTGGTAAATATTAAATCCATGGTGTATATTAAATTCACTATGGAATACGAACACAACGATGAGTTCAATTACCTGGACCTAAATATCAAAGATGAAACGATGGAACGGTCGAAAAGTCCATCTACGGAAAAGAAACTTGGACCGGACAATACCTTCACTACAACAGCTTCTGCCCTATGAGCCATAAGCGGGGATTAGTAAGGACACTGTACGACAGAGCCAGGGGAGTTATGTTCGCCTAACAAGGTAGAAGAAGAATTAAGCTTTGTTGAAAAATGCCTTAAGGGAAACGGGTACCCAAAAGGATTTATCCTAAAGTACAGGAAAGAAAGAGATGAGAAAAAGAAGTATCCAACAGTTGGAAAGGAGAAACACTATCGCAAAAGATTGAAAAGAGGATGAAGGGAGCAATAAAGAGATGCTTCCCTGTAGCCAATCTGGTGACATTATACTGTACTGCATGCCCTATAAGACGATCGAGACTGGATAAGTACCCTGCTGATGTTACCTCCAACTGCATTTATAAGTTTACATGTACCTGCGACAGCAAGTACATTGGAAGGACAGAAAGCAAGAAGGGCTTCTATCCGGTTTTCCGAGGATATCTTAAGAAACTTATGTCTAAAAGGAAACAGATATTTACAAAGTGCAATTACCAGACACCTTGTGGATACGGGTCATTTTGTCGAGATTTCCAAATCCTTCAAAATATTAAGCATACAAAGGACAGCGAGTCTACTACGTTTTGCTGAAGCGATTGCAATCAAAGGACACAGACCAAACTTATGCATACAGGAAGAGAGTGTGGTCAATCTCTCACTCCCTTGGTAACCATTTTATTTTCATTACACTGATAAGTCATACACACCAGTGGGCACGACTCACTGAGCATGTTTTCAAACTGATGAACTTTGACCTTCTCGAGTTGTCCTGTTGACACTGTTTATTTGATTTTTCTGTTTTCTGTCCTGTCTCACCCCCTGCCTCTTTTCTTTTTTCATAGTTCGACAGTATATAAATTGATGGTAACTTAAACTATGATTTATAATACTTATATTCCAGATGCGTTCACCATATAATGTTTTCTCTATTACCTTTCAAAAATGAAGTATGAAATGTTATTAATAATAACCATTGAAATTTCAGGTAGTTTGCAGCTGATGAGAACCTGTGAAATCGAATGATGTCATTTTATACTGCAAATCTGGTCTTTCTTTCTCTATCGAAATTTATCAAAGGAACCAAATGTATAAAATATTTTTGATTTATTCAATAAATATAGTGGGGAGATGATGGGGACTTTGATGGAAGTGTGAGAGGACTACCTGTCATTTACTAAAGATTGTGTACGAGCAAACGAAAGAAATGAATGATTGGTTCATTTTCAATTGAACGCCATATATGAACTCGATAGTTTTCATCGAACTACTGAACCAACTAGTTTTTACCTCTCTTAAAAGCACTTGTGAACCGACAGAAGACAAGGATCAGGCAACAGATCGTTTATTGAGAAAATCAACAGATATTTATTGATTTTTATGTACATATTATTCGTAATTTTTAGCAGAGAATAACAATAACTCTTCTAGCATTTTACAGTCTTTGTGATTTCATGTGTACGCATACACTTGAGTATACGACTGGAAGTAGTGACATAAGATATCCTCATCAATTGTCTTCAACAATATTTATCTCTGTGCAAACATATCAGCTTGTCAGTCGGTTATGCTTCCTTCAATACAACGTTCAGTCTACACTGAGAAATTCTTCTAATGAATACGAATATTTATTCTATTATCAATAGTTATCCATTCAATTGTTATTCTGAAATGAAACGAATATCATGAATCACTATATGTACATTGATTTTTGATCAATGAATTCATACATTCCCGGTTTTAATGAACTAATTGCTCACTCTTCAAAAATTAATTTGTATGATTTTAATTTCCTTTAATTTTGATCACAGAGTGAGGCCATTTGGAGAACCACAAGAGACCATACAGTAGTGAACAATGACTTCATCCTGCTAAAGACTCTGCAGTGGGACAGACACAAGATTCCATTTTTGATGTGGTTTTGTTCTCTGAGCTGGATAGTTAGTTTGCGAAGCTTTCATCACCTTACTGGGTGACATCTTCAGCGCATACTTCAAATTGAAGTGAGCTTTTAGGTTTCTCCACGAGTTTATTAATCATTCCTCCTGGTGACCTTGGACGTGATTGGTTGTTTATGTATGTTTTCACACCTTCTAGGTTACTTGTGTTGGAACTGATTGTTTCTGTGACTTGAACTTTGGCCAATCGTGTGTGAAGTTTCTTTCTTATTGGTTGATAAATTTTGTCTATCTCGATGTGTCTATTGATTGATGATTCACTGGAATGCCAAGCTTCTAAAAATTCTCTAGCATTCTTGTTATTTCCTTTGTCTAATATTTGAACGTTGTCCCAGTCGAATTGATGTCCGTAGTTGTCTGTGTGTAGTGAAATGAGGGAGTGGATATCATGTCTTTTGACGGCTAGCTTATGTTCGTGGATACGAAGACGAAGGGGACGTCCACTTTGGCCGATGTAGTGTTTTTCGCAGTTGTTACAGTTTATTTTGTAGATGATGTTGGTTTTGTCTTCTTTCGCTGTTGAGTCTTTTGGTTGACATAGAATTGAGTGCAGGGACTTTGTTGGTTCGTGTACGACGTCAATTCCTAAAGGTTTGAAGAGTCTTTTAGTGATTTCTGAGATATCCTTTATATATGGTAAGGCGATTTATATAAAGGATATATAAAGGATATCTCAGAAATCACTAAAAGACTCTTCAAACCTTTAGGAATTGACGTCGTACACGAACCAACAAAGTCCCTGCACTCAATTCTATGTCAACCAAAAGACTCAACAGCGAAAGAAGACAAAACCAACATCATCTACAAAATAAACTGTAACAACTGCGAAAAACACTACATCGGCCAAAGTGGACGTCCCCTTCGTCTTCGTATCCACGAACATAAGCTAGCCGTCAAAAGACATGATATCCACTCCCTCATTTCACTACACACAGACAACTACGGACATCAATTCGACTGGGACAACGTTCAAATATTAGACAAAGGAAATAACAAGAATGCTAGAGAATTTTTAGAAGCTTGGCATTCCAGTGAATCATCAATCAATAGACACATCGAGATAGACAAAATTTATCAACCAATAAGAAAGAAACTTCACACACGATTGGCCAAAGTTCAAGTCACAGAAACAATCAGTTCCAACACAAGTAACCTAGAAGGTGTGAAAACATACATAAACAACCAATCACGTCCAAGGTCACCAGGAGGAATGATTAATAAACTCGTGGAGAAACCTAAAAGCTCACTTCAATTTGAAGTATGCGCTGAAGATGTCACCCAGTAAGGTGATGAAAGCTTCGCAAACTAACTATCCAGCTCAGAGAACAAAACCACATCAAAATTATCCACCTGAGCTACAAATCTTCTCTATCATATCTAACAAGATTCCATCCTGGATCAAATTCCAGACCTTCAGGTGACGAGATCAAGTCTGTTGAACCTTCATTAGAATTTTCATTTTTCATTTTCACCAGAATTCAGTGACTTCTGAATGCTAGCATGTATCATTAAGCTGTACAATGGTATGTATGAAAGATTTTTAGAAAATAATTAAATGAATTGTGACAAGAAATAGTCGTTTGTATACTTGGTGATATAGCTCATGAAGTGAATAAATCTCAAACGAGGGTGTAGAAGTAATCAGCTTAGTTAGTGAGTAACTAGAATGTAACACCACAAAGTGATAATTGTGTGATAAGAAAGAATATTGCAAAACGTATAGTGAATTAGATAAATCCATAATTGTGACAAGTGAGATACTACTAAGAGTTGTTCAAAGTGACAATAATCACAGTACCAATCAATGTATTAAGGTGAGGGCATGCACACTGAATGAATGACATGAAAGTAATAGTGTCATACTATACGTTGAGATTATCGTATTCTGCAACAGGCAGAATAAGACCATGATAGTTGAATGGGTTGAACAAATATTTCCTTTATACAGAGGCGACTAATAGTGACCAGATGTTCGTTTATCGCGCTGCGTATAGCCCCACCATTTCGTAAACATGCAGGATAGTGTGCGAGCACCCTCTTAATAAACCCGAAGAAATATTTATAAAGTAAAATTAATAGAAATTGATGAAATATTTCAGTTTCAACAGAAAAGGCGAATAACATTGAAGCATGTATCTTCTGAACTCATCTTGATTAGTTTAAATGTCCCTCATACGAATAAATAAATTGACATATTTCTTATCATATTCCTTGCATTACTATTCTTGTTGCCATTAGCAACCAACTGATTTCCGTTAGAAGTAGAAGAAGAAGAAAAAAGAAGAAAACCAAATGGGAAATGGTGTAGTGAAACTTGGATACATTTGATGTTATGCTCTATCACGTATTGATAATTGAAACGTTTAGCTTAAGTGATGGCTGACTTGTTATTATCATTATTATTATTATTATTATTGCTGTTAATATCTACACTTGCGTGCAGAAGACAGTTGGACAGGATTTGATTGAACTGAGTACAACTATTCTTGTAGGAGAAAAATAGTTTGGTATCATTGAAATAAAATTGACAGTCTTTCTTGTATATTTTCATTTAATAAGTGAGTTGTTTTCAAGAGTGGTAGAAAACGAAGAGTATTTGCTTTAGTTTTCTCAGGTAATAATTATTTCAATTTGACTTTATTTTATTATTCAATGCGAATAAGGACTTTAAGTGTTTACAGATGAGATGGTTTGGCATCATTGGATTTTTTGGGGCAAGGTTTTTTGGTGAATATATAGACATTCGTGTTTATGCGTTATGGGCAGATGTGAGTCTACTCATGTTGCAACCATCCTGTTGATCACGAACTGAATTCATTTACAGAACCACTGAAAACCACTAGGGAGTACTGGATAGCTGGCTCATCCTTTCTGGTACTCATCCGCAGTATGCAGACATGACCCCACTGACAGGGATCAAATCTAGTTTAAAAGTCAATCTCGTTATCCATTCAGCCAAATGAACAGATATCATTGGCCCATCATCACTTCCAATTTCTCCCAGTCAGCGATATAAATGGTGAGACCACTAGCCAATGCCATCGATGAGTATCTGTCCTGATGACCAAGGTTGTGGATCCCACTGATCACGCCTTACCACTGAAATTTCAATTAATTTAGGTATGTGGTCAGTTACTAGTGAACAACAAACTCATTTTCAAATGTTGCTTTGTCGGAATTGGATTGATTTCAAGTTTGGCCACAAAATCACCACAGTTATATTGACGCAGATGTGCAGTGTTCAGGTTGTCCCACTTCACAGCAGTAAGAAAGTTGAAGTTGATGATTGAGACCTCTGTAACCCCTTCACAGTAGTATTAGTAGTTAGTAGTAGATAATCACCTTATTTATTAAAAGAAGCTTTTACAGCTCATAATCTAATAGTGACCATTATTCTCTTATGATATTTATTCTATGCATTATGTGGTTAGGTTAGAAACGAAAAGTCAGGCTACATTCTAATACAGATTTCAGGCGCAATCCACGTGAGAGTAGAATTTCCCTAGTATTTATATATTTATATGCTTGTGAGAGGAAGGAAATTCACTCAACCACAAAATACCCTCTTTGTTTTCGATATAACGCTAAATGATGAAAAAGTGATGGTGTGTTATTCCGCTTTTATTTCACCACAACAAAACTAATAATATTGAAGATCAGATAGGAAGTAAATGGGATTATTATTATTCTAATTATTGCTATTGTTATCAACAAAAAGAAAGGGACGACTACAATAGTATTATTATTGTTTTCTTGGGTTCCTAGTGGAAAATAGTGCTTCAACTGCACGTCTCCACTTGCTACTGTCTTCTGCTGTACTTTTCACCTGCATCCATGTTACTCCATACTGTTTCAACTCCTGTTCACACGACATCCTCGTCCGCTACTCCTGTAGTTGAAACAATGCTCCCTAGATCAGTGAGTGAATGAAGTAGCCTCTTTCGAATCCCTCCCGTTGATGGTGTTTGGCTCCGGATGTTGCTGTTGTTGTTGTTGGTTGGTTGGTTATTTTCATAACCTCCGTCTTGTCTATGTTCACATGGAGTCCTGTCTTCACCGGCTGCTTCTTCGACCTGTTTGTCGGTTTTCGCTTGTAAGTCTTCGACATTGTGTGACATCAAACACAAATCACCCACGCGCGAAATCCAGATCTTCTAGGTTCTTCACGTTGATCCAGGATATCCCTGTCTTCTCTTTTCCCACCCACTGTCTGACGCATAATCCAGTCCACCAAAATTAGGAATATCATTGATGATAACAAGCACCCTTATCTGACTCCTGTGTTTACTCGAAACGCCTCACTGAGTTTTCCGTTGTGGATCACTTGATGTGTGCCGTTGTCGTACAGCTGTTGAATAAGGTTGATGAATATTTAGGCGCTGCACGCCGTAGTACTGGAGTAGTTTCCAAATTACTTCGCGATCAACGCTCAGCTGTCGAAGGCCTTCTCAAAGTCTATAATGTTGAGGTAGAGGTTAGATCGCCATTCCATGCCTTGTTCTATGATGATGATGCGTAGAGTTGCAACTTGGTCAGTACATGGTTTGCGTTTCCTGAATCCAGCTTGTTCTGGTCGGAGTCCTGCGTCCAGTGTGTCCTTATTTCTCTCCTGGATGATGCGACTCAGGATTTTACTTGGCGTCGACAGGAGCATCATTCCTTGCCATTTCTTGCAGAGCCATAAGTCGCACTTCTTTGATAGTTTCACGAGGTAACCTTTCCCCCAGTCAGTTAGCACCCTTCCCTCCTTCCACACCTTATAAAATAATTGAGTCAGCATGTCTACTGTCGTCTCTGGGTCCGCTTTCAGTGCTTCAGCGGAAATTACATCTGGTCCAGCTGCTTTTCCAGCTTTCAGAAGCTTGATTGCATTCAAGACTTCAGCTCTCGTTGGAGGACTGGTGTCAACTTGCAGTTTTGTACGTGCTGTTGTTGGTATTTCTGGACGGGTTGCACGTGATGGTCGGTTCAAGAGTTTTTTGAAGTGATCCGCCCATTGTTTAATCTGTTTTTCTTCCTTGGTAATTGGGTTCCCTTGACTGTCTTTCATGGGTTTCACTTGTGTTGATCTCTTCCCGGATAGAGATTTGGTTATCTGATATAGTGTCTCCAGGTCCATTTGGCCTGCTGCCTTCTCAGCTTCGATGGCCAGGTTGTCGAAGAATTGCCTTTTGTCCTTCCTAGCACTCCTCTTCAATTCTTTGTCCAGTGGTATGTATGTTGAGCTCAGCATCTCCTTCTCCTCTCCGTCTTTGCATTGAATCATTTTCTCTTTCATCATCCTCTTCTCGTCTATTAGCTTCCAAGTGTCCATTGAGAGACATTTCTTGAATTGTCTCTTCTTTATTCCTAAAACCGTTGAACACGTTTCGTTGAAAATCATCTTCAGAGAGTTCCAGTGGTCTTCCGCGCATGGCTCCTCAGTGATGTCACATAGTGTTTCCTGCTTTGCTCTGACAGTTGCAGTGAAAGTGTCCTTTGTGGTTGGTTGTGTGCTTCAGTTTCTGAGTGTTGAACTTGCATTGTGGCCTATCCCAGTTATCCTCTAGGCTTTTAGTTTCACCTTGAAAGTCCCTTCTACTAGATAGTGGTCTGAACCCACATCTGCTCCTCTCCTCCACTTTGTGTCCAGTAGGCTCCGTCTCCACTTTCTTGAGATTGAAATGAAGTCTATTTGGTTCTTGGTGTTTCCATCTGGTGAAATCCAGGTCGCCTTGTGTATATCCTAGTGTTTGAATACACTGCCACCAATCACCGAATCATTGAAGGCGCAGAAGTCTGCGAAGAGTTCACCGTTGTCGTTCATTTCGCCGAGGGCCTCACGACCCATGGTGAGTTCTCTTCCTGTGTTGTCCCTCCCAGCTTCGCCTTCATATCAATCATCAGGATTTTGATATCACCATTTGGGACGTTGTCCATTACTGTTTGTAGTTGTTTGTAGAACGCTTCCTTCTTCTCTTGTTCTGAGAGGTTTGTAGGCGCATAGCATCGGATGATTGTATCCTTCGTTCCTTCCTTTTGAGTTGAACCCGGCTGTCATTGTCCTGCAGGAGATTGGTTCCCACTGCATGAGAGCTTTGACTGCTGCTGGTGACATCATGATGGCCACTCCCTCGATGTACTTGTGATTGTCCCCTGGGTGGCCGGAATAGATTATTGTCTCCCTAGTTGGCAGTTGGCACTTACCACATCCGTTCCATCTGCTCTCGAAGATTCCCAGCACTTCTATCCTATATCTTCTCATTTCTGCTGCTACCTGGGCAGCCTTTCAAGTCTAGTATATTGTACGAACAATTCATGTACCCATCCTTATTTTTGCTTTCATCGAAAGAAGGCACATCGGCTGACTGGCTTCCCGAAGACTTTCACCAGCCTGAGTCGCATAACTACAGTTATATGTTAAAATGTCGAATACCACATAATTTTTAGTTCTACAATCTTTTGTGCGCCTTCATTGCTCAACTGAAACCACTATCACCGAAGTTATAAAATCTAACAGACACAATACTGATCCATACTATGAATTTATATCTATATTTAACAAGATACATGTGATTCATTTCACTTGCAGTCTGTGGTAAAGTGAGTGACCAGGGTAGGCTGGACATGAAAAACAAACACTGCTGTTGTGGTATGGTAGTTGGTTTTATCACAGGTAATGACTGCTTACTTCGGTGCAGCGACGTCAAAGGCATTTGATGAATTTGTGCAAGCTGCCGTGCAGTTATGTTCATGGTGGATCAAAATTAACAAAATATATTATTCGGTGGTTTTCTACTTGCCTACAATGAGATAAATAATCTCACTGTGGGTAGCTTGAAAATTCCCATGTAGTCATATGAAAAAGAGACTCTTTCCGGAGAGTTCATTCACATATCTGTACAATCGCATTTATATATAATTATTTGTGTGTGTGTGTGTACATGAGGTTTGTCAAAATTATTGATAACTGATCAGGTAATAGAAGAATGATCTAATATAGAAACAAGGTTAATCGGACAGCAACTAAAGTAAGATTGAGTTAGTAAGTTAGATGACGTAATATAGTTGACTAAAATGTTTTAACTACGGCCAGGGTAGCAACAGAGGTAATTACAGGTAGAGACTAAGTAGAAGTGGGGTAGATAATAAAGCCATTTAAATTAGAACTGAAAATAAGCAATTAAGTTGGATGACGTAACATAAATGACTAGAAATGAAGCGTTGGTCAGGTCAGTTAATGTGGTAGTGAGGTGTAGAAATCAAATCGGGTGGGGGTAGAGAACAAGAGAGTTGAAAATGCAAAATATTGCATTCCAGAAGACAGAATAATACCAATGAAGAGACAGAAAAGAAGATTAGGTAGAATTTAGTTTTCAGGTAATAAGATAGATTAGGTCCATTGCAAATGTCTCACTTTGTACAAACCAATCACTATGTATAGATGACTTGCACTAAACGAAACCTCAGCTAGCCAGACTGTTGTGACATTAAACAAACTTGGTACTCTGGTATCCGCCCTCGTGAACAGATGATGAGATACGTAGCAACCTCTCCATATATATTAATAAGTTCTCTCAAGATAAAGTGTAGCCAAATAAATCAGACTTCAGTGTGTCTGATCTCACTCATGATTTTCATTTGTTTGTATCACTGGCTGAATGCCTCTCCATTTTCTCTTATCCTGTTACTGATGAGTTATAAGTCGAATAAAATTGAGCAGTGTAAGACTGTTTACGACTAACCCGTCTGCTCTCACTCTCTGTCTGTCTCCTCCAACCAATAGATTTGTCGTTCATGACAATCAGACATCAAATGTTTATCATCATCACCGGTGATAGAATTCATTCATTGCTTGCCTCCTCGAGCGGAACACTGATCAACTTTTCAACATAATATTTCCAAACGATTGAGAGCCTGAAATTCTATCCGGCTCCACTACTTTACGCGAGCTTTCGGTTCATCTTCACATTATATGTTCCATACTATACTTAGGTGATGCGAATCCTGCGTCTGCAAGTCTTCTTTGGGATATAATGACTAAACGAAAATATCTATTACATTGATACTTATTCTCTTTCATTATGATGGTGTAGTATGTCACAAACATGACTGAAAATACCAAAATCCTCCATTTTGACATAAAAATTTACTACCCAAGTATTCGTATTTTTGACTAAATTTACTGTCAATGTTGTGTACAACAGTGTGTATGTTCAATATGTGTTGCGAAATGTCCCTTTACAGTTTTCATGTGAGGGTCAATGAAGAATATATAATGTGGTGAATATATTTCACCATCGTATTCTTGTCTACAATATTTGACAATCAATGAATGAATGAGTGAGTTATCAAATGCTGCACAGCATAAGCTATATAGACGATATGAGCGTGGGTTAAATTGATCTCATGGCTCGCTTATTGACTGTGTTATGGTTTTCTATAGTCTTGCTAGACGTACAGAAGCTATTTGCATGCTAAATTGGTTGGCAGGGATAACGATTTCATTGAATTTGGTGGCTGCTGGCTTCGTTTATAGGGGCCTATTGTCACTATAGCGTCGCTATGCGTGCTACTTTTGCATATAACAATAAGCTTGACAGGTCTTGTATGCGAGATGGGTTCTATTGAGCTTGTCTATGCAGTGCTTAATTGATTGACACGATCAGTGGTCGGTTCAACAGTGCTTACCTATGTATTGCTATGTATACAAACGGTGTGAATGGTCCACCGAGAGAGAGGGCTCTCGAGTGGTTGCGCCACAGGTTGATCCTGCATGCCGTTCTCGTCTCGCAATAGGCAAGGATGCGTGTGTTTGGTTCTCCTGAAAACCAATATCCAGTCAATGGGTGTATCGTGGTGTGAATAAACTGGCTGATCCTGCCAGTAGTCATATGCTTGTCTCAGAGATTAAGCCATGCATGTCTAAGTACATACCTTAAAACGGTGAAACGGCGAATGGCTCATTAAATCAGCTATGATTCCTTAGATCATATATGCTACATGGATAACTGTAGTAATTCTAGAGCTAATGCATGCAATTATGCCCTGACGCGCAAGCGAACGGGTGCATTAACTAGAACAGAACCAACCGGGGGCAGTTTCGGCTGTCTCTGTTGAATTCTGTGATGACTCTGGATAACTTTAATGATCGCAGACGGCATTGTGTCGGTGACGGAACTTTCAAATGTCTGCCCTATCAATTTGTTGGTAGGTGATCTGCCTACCATGATAATAACGGGTAACGGGGAATCAGGGTTCGATTCCGGAGAGGGAGCCTGAGAAATGGCTACCACATCCAAAGAGGGCAGCAGGCGCGAAAATTACCCACTCCCGGCACGGGGAGGTAGTGACGAAAAATACGAATACGGGACTCAATTGAGGCTCCGTAATTCGAATGAGTACAATTTAAATCCCTTAACGAGGACCAATTGGAGGGCAAGTCTGGCGCCAGCACCCGCGGTAACTACAGATCCAAAAGCGTATATTAAAGTTGCAGCAGTTAAAAACCTCGTAGTTCAACCTGGGTTGTGCGGTCGCATTTCGTGCACTAATTTTACTGACACAACGCTCACAGTGAACAAGTTGGTGAATTCACTTAGTAAAGCCTCAAGTCTTTTCACTTCATTGAAATCTATGCGAATCTACTAACAAGGCCACAGTAGTTGAATATCTTCTCCTGTGATGGCCAAGATATTCCGTTACAGGAGGTATTAGGAAATGACCACCCTTTACACATGTGCATCTGAAAAATCTAGAGAATGGTCGAGTCTTGTTGTCTATCATGTGTGATGTGTCCAAAGCTCACTTGGTGTAAAACAAAAGGCCTGAAGCAAAGCAAGTGTTCACAGAGTCAACACTCAGTGTGAAAGATACTCGTTAATTCAATCGTAGAACAGTACAGTAAGCCATCTGCTCCACAATCACTCAAACATTAAATACACAAATCCTCGATTTCCAAGTTTCTACTTCTTATTTCAATTGATGTAAATTGTTTAATACATTCAAGGCTGGATGTGTTTTGTGAGCAATGGGGGAAAGTTCATAACACGGATGTTAACTGAGAAGAAGTAGAAGTAGGAAATACTTATCAATTACGGAAGATATTGAGTAATACAAAGCGACGTTTAACACCTGTTTGTTAGAATGAATTTGTATAAAAACGAGGGGAAGATGAATACGAAGGAAGAGGGAAGTAAATGACGTGGTGATGTGTAAAATCAGCTATTCATCATTTTATCCATGAAAATTGTAGGGTGATCATTCTTACTGTACTATTCTGTGCTAGCACTTCGATTAATTTGTGTCTATTAGTCCTCCTTCATTTTCAACAGCCCGAGATATATTTTTAGGACCTATGTCCCAGTTGAGGAGGAACGCAGCGATCGCACTTTATTATTGGTGATGATGATAATCATTTGAAGTCTGATTGTTATGGACTACAAATCTGCTGCATAGTGGAAAGTTACAGAGAGTTAGAGATGACAAGTTAGTCGTGAAACAGTCTTATACTTCTCATTTTTGTTCTGTTTATCAATCGCCAGAAACACGATGTGAGAAAATGGAGAGACATTCACTCAGTGATACAAACAAATGAAAATGATGAGTGAGATCAGACACACTGAAGTCTGGTTAATATTGTTCCCCCTTTCTATGAGAGTACTTGTTAATATATACGAAGTCTTCCGTCATCTCTTCACGAGGGCCGTTGCCACATTACCAAGTTTGTCTGATGTCACAATAGTGTGCCTATTTGACGCTTTGTTTACTGCAAGTCGTCTATACATGGTGATTGGTTTGTTCAAAGTGAGATCATCTATCTCATTGTAAGCAAGTGGATAACCACCGAATAATCTATTTTGTTATTTTTGAGCCACCATGAACATAACTGCATGGTGGCTTGCAAAAAGTAGTTTTGGTCTACAGTATTTGCTTGACGAAAGGAAGCAGTCATTACCTGTAATAAAATCAACTACCATACCACAAATGTCCATTTTGCAAAAATGATGGAAAATTGCCAGAAAATACGATTAAAACATGAAATTCGTCAATTTTAGAAAAATACTGTCGCAAAATCTTGTATTTCACCTTTCTCGATACAACATATACCGATGAGACTGTGTCGCATACGCACACGCACTATACTACTTATATAAGTGAATTAAGCGACCATGCATATCATTCAAATATCATCACTCGTAAATCACCTTATGCAGTATACTTTTGTTACAGTGTCTTCACTCATCAATTACAAAAGTTCATGCATTTTAGGCTCGTCGATTGGTGTGATAATGCACCAGGAGGTAGGAAATGCAATTGCATATTAGTTTGTTTATTAGACGTATCACTGTATGATGCATCTAATAAACTAGCTATTATGGAATTACTTACTAACACAGTGCTCATGTTTTACACATATATTAATGTGAGTTAGAGAAGAAAGCCAATTTCATTAAATCTCAGGAGTGACTCACTTGAGAAATACATTCACTCCATTTTCAATGACATGACATGTATTGAATTTGATTTCTCTGAGAATCATTTCGATTGATTGACTGATTTCGGCCAACTTAATAAACACAGGGTTCAAAGTTGATGATGATCAGTGACGGATGATGTGACTGAAATTCAAGTCATCTCGCGTATTCTCATTGGTTCAATGTGTGCCTCTCTTCTTGGTCTCATTCTCAATTTTGTCGCATAATCCAGTCCACTACAATCAGGAATATCGCTCGTGATAGTAGGCAGCTTTTCAGTACATGATTCAATACAACGAGGCCTGCTTTCTATCATAATTCTTGAACGAAGTCGCAACCTCAAAACCGCCTACGATTTCTCGTGGATTCGAAGGGTGTACTGCTGAGAAGCCCTGAAGCAGAATAGAATAATATCTAGTAATCTTTGGTTGTCAGTGATTCTGTGACTAATGGTGGTTCGAGGTGAAATCCAACTTGAAGTTCACAACAAGTGATGGTTTTTTTGATGTGTTGATTACAGGTTGATTCCCCACCATATTTCTTTGCAGGTATGTGATTCTCAGCATATGATCTCGGTCGATCAAATTTTGCCAGCCTACCATAGATATCGTGAGTGCGTGTAAATGGCATTAATTCATGGACCATGTGCATGGTCGGCGAGAGACCTCACCACGGTGTTTTCGAGGTACTTAACGGTGCATATATGCTTCATATGACTCAGGGTTATATATTTCGTGAGGGAGAAAGCATTCGACAGCCATTTCAACAATCAGGAGTGAGTCACCATATATTTTCTCAAGTCTGATTCATTACTGGTTTTATGAGGACAAATACAGAGCACATCGTAACCTACTGGTCACTGGTGTATTTGGAGTAACGTAAGGAGTTGATATGATGATGTCATTCATGCCAACGGTTGAGGCGACGAGACAAACAAGTTCATATTAATGGGAACTAACTTCTCAGAACCCTCTTAAATTCACCTACCTAAACATGAAATCATCGTTTCAAACACAGTTGGCTGGGATGATGATAACAAAGAGAGGATCCAGAAATCAGGACACAGACCATTACTATGAAATATATGTGAAAGTCTTCAGCAGTCAACGCATTGAAAGGAAATGGAAAGATGCCCAATGATGGCGTTCAATACGATGCAGAGACATGTAGAATTCACTAAACACGAGACCTCCAGAACAACGTGCTACGGTTCGACAATAAAAGTCAAATATGTTGTCATGAAAGGTGAGAAAGAAGGAGACCTTCAAGAAGAAAGAACAGGCGTGGAACCCACCATTCGACGAAACAGTGGAAGGTTATGAAATTTGATCAAGGATAGATAAATAGATAGGTGGATAGAAACTGTACGTGGTATAGACAAATAAGAAGTAAACAGTGGTGCGAAGAATCAATGGGAATCCACAAGTCAGATATGTCTGATGGAGAAATGAAGGAGGTCATGTGAAGAGAAAACGTGCTTGTCAGTACTCGTGGACACAGGTCACCATGATGGGATCTATCCTATCATATTCCATTTCGTCTGGAATGGGTATACACCACTCGGAACAAAAGGAATGAATACTAATAACATTGGTTATCTCTCTCAAATGTTGACTCCAACGCACGTGATTCACTTCCAACTTCGATTTCATCAGGAAACATGGCTGGTGAATGGATCATGGAATACAAGTGATCACTGTAGCTCTGTTTCATTCTAGTTTGTGACTTGACATCTAGAATGCCTAGAATGCCTTTCGTATTACAGTTGCGTATTGTGGAGAAATCTCTGAAGAAGAAGAAGAATGAATTAACTCTTCGATGGTCACTGGTTTTCAAGAATTACCCTACTGATGTTGTTTCACGATAAATTCTATCTAGGAATCATATGAGGAGAACTTGTCACTTTCATGTGCATGGTCGGCGAGAGACCTCACCACGGTGTCCCCAGGCACTCATGGCTTCATTGTGTTTTACAGCTTATTATAGATGAAAATACACATTCTGAATTCCACTAGAAGTCATTACTAATCAAATGACGTCAGTTTATTCTTCAGGCGTCTTTGGGCTGCCCATTTTGTAAGCCTACGTGTCGACGTCGACTGACTTTTTCGGTTTGGTCAATCTGTGTGTTTCTATGGTAAAGGTATAAAGTGCTCACAAGGAGGATATTCATCAGGCCAAATGATATCAGATTGAAATTTCGCCGATACATTTTGGTTATCAATGAAAATTAGGATTAATTTCAGAATTTCGCCTAATGTGCAAATAAAATGTTGACAGAAATTTATGAGGGATTTCAACAAAGAAATGTTATGTGAAGTTGAAAGGGTAGATATAATCGGAAATTTATATTTGATAGAGGTGTGTTAGTTGTATTTAATAAGCATCTCATTGTTATGTCCTCCATGACAATATGCTTCATCAGTCTTTCACTACTTCTATTCCCATTGGATTCCGAGTTTGAATATAGAGCTTCGTCGGCACATCTCTACTTCACTCTCTTCTCTGAAACTGTTTTATAAGGTTGATTGTTGATAGACATCCTTGTTGGTCATTCTTTCTGGTTGTCTTATCTTCAGTCTGGATCAAGTAAAGACAGCTGTTGATGATGGTCTGAAGCCTGTACGAAATTGTTATCGTGACGAGTGTATCAAATACCACTGAATAATAGAGATGACTGTTGAACATTTGATTCTTGTTGCTTATGCCGAAGGCGGAAGACTTCTACACTCGTACCACCTATGTTCGAGATGATGCTGCGCAGATAAGTGAAAGATGACCTTTCATCAACTGTTCACTCTTGTTGCTGCTGTGGTTATGATGACTAACGTTTTGAGTGACTTACTAAGCAGTTCAGATTTATTGAGCGCAGATGTTATATTTGATTTAGCACAAGAATATTCTGTGTGTTGAAGTGTATGTTCCTATGCATGCACTTGTATGTGATTTTGATTAAGTGAGCTGATTTAGTTATTTACACGTTGACTGTCTATCGTCTATTCATCATACATCCTACTTTCTTGAATTACATTTATTTCGCTTGTGACTTCAGAGGGAAATATACGGATCCACGTTGGCACCTTCAGGTTTCAACAGCAGTGTTTGTTTTTCATGTCCAGCCTACCCTGGTCACTCACTTTACCACAGACTGCAAGTGAAATGAATCACATGTATCTTGTTAAATATAGATATAAATTCATAGTATGGATCAGTATTGTGCCTGTTAGATTTTATAACTTCGGTGATAGTGGTTTCAGTTGAGCAATGAAGGTGCACAAAAGATTGTAGAACTAAAAATTATGTGGTATTCGACATTTTAACATATAACTGTAGTTATGCGACTCAGGCTGGTGAAAGTCTTCGGGAAGCCAGTCAGCCGATGTGCCTTCTTTCGATGAAAGCAAAAATAAGGATGGGTACATGAATTGTTCGTACAATATACTAGACTGGAAAGGCTGCCCAGGTAGCAGCAGAAATGAGAAGATATAGAATAGAAGTGCTGGGAATCTTCGAGAGCAGATGGAACGGATGTGGTAAGTGCCAACTGCCAACTAGGGAGACAATAATCTATTCCGGCCACCCAGAGGACAATCACAAGTACATCGAGGGAGTGACCATCATGATGTCACCAGCAGCAGTCAAAGCTCTCATGCAGTGGGAACCAATCTCCTGCAGGACAATGACAGCCGGGTTCAACTCAAAAGGAAGGAACGAAGGATACAATCATCCGATGCTATGCGCCTACAAACCTCTCAGAACAAGAGAAGAAGGAGGCGTTCTACAAACAACTACAAACAGTAATGGACAACGTCCCAAATGGTGATATCAAAATCCTGATGAGCGACATGAATGCGAAGCTGAGAGAGACAACACAGGAAGAGAACTCACCATGGGTCGAGAGGCCCTCGGCGAAATGAACGACAATGGTGAACTCTTCTCAGACTTCTGCGCCTTCAATGATTTGGTGATTGGTGGCAGTGTATTCAAACACAAGGATATACACAAGACGACATGGATTTCACCAGATGGAAACACCAAGAATCAAATAGACTTAATCTCAATTTCAAGAAAGTGGAGACGGAGCCTACTGGACACAAGGTCAAGGAGAGGAGCAGATGTGGGTTCAGACCACTATCTAGTAGAAGGGACTTTCAAGGTGAAACTAAAAGCCTCGAGGATAGCTGGGATAGGCCACAATGCAAGTTCAACACTCAAAAACTGAAGCACACAACCAACCACAAAGGACACTTTCACTGCAACTGTCAGAGCAAAGCAGGAAACACTACGCGACATCACTGAAGAATCATGCGTGGAAGAACATTGGAAGTCTCTGAAGGTGATTTTCAACGAAACGTGTTCAACGGTTTTAGGAAGAAAGAAGAGACAAGACAAGGAATGGCTCTCAATGGACACTTGGAAGCTAATAGACGAGAGGAGGATGATGAAAGAGAAAATGATTCAATGCAAAGACGGAGAGGAGAAGGAGATGCTGAGCTCAACATACACAGCACTGGACAAAGAAGTGAAGAGGAGTGCTAGGAAGGACAAAAGACAATTCTTCGACAACCTGGCCATTGAAGCTGAGAAGGCAGCAGGCCAAATGGACCTGGAGACACTATATCAGATAACCAAATCTCTATCCGGGAGGAGATCAACACAAGTGAAACATATAAAAGACAGCCAAGGGAACCCAATTACCAAGGAAGAAAAACAGATTAAACAATGGGCGGATCACTTCAAAAAACTCTTGAACCGACCATCACCTGCAACCCGTCCAGAAATACCAACAACAGCACGCACACAACTGCAAGTTGACACCAGTCCTCCAACGAGAGCTGAAGTCTTGAATGCAATCAAGCTTCTGAAAGCTGGAAAAGCAGCTGGACCAGATGGAATTTCCCCTGAAGCACTGAAAGCGGACCCAGAGACGACAGTAGACATGCTGACTCCATTATTGCAAAAGGTGTGGAAGGAGGGAAAGGTGCCAACTGACTGGAGGAAAGGTTACCTCGTGAAACTATCAAAGAAGTGCGACTTATGGCTCTGCAAGAAATGGCGAGGAATGATGCTCCTGTCGACGCCAAGTAAAATCCTGAGTCGCATCATCCAGGAGAGAAATAAGGACACACTGGAGACAGAACTCCGACCAGAACAAGCTGGATTCAGGAAACGCAAATCATGTACTGACCAAATTGCAACTCTACGCATCATCATCACAGAACAAGGCATGGAATGGCAATCAAACCTCTACCTCAACATTATAGACTTTGAGAAGGCCTTCGACAGCTGAGCGTTGACCGCGAAGTAATTTGGAAACTACTCCAGTACTACGGCGTGCAGCGCCTAAATATTCATCAACCTTATTCAACAGCTGTACGACAACGGCACACATCAAGTGATCCACAACGGAAAACTCAGCGAGGCGTTTCGAGTAAACACAGGAGTCAGACAAGGGTGCTTGTTATCATCAATGATATTCCTAATTTTGGTGGACTGGATTATGCGTCAGACAGTGGGTGGGAAAAGAGAAGACAGGGATATCCTGGATCAACGTGAAGAACCTAGAAGATCTGGATTTCGCGCGTGGGTGATTTGTGTTTGATGTCACACAATGTCGAAGACTTACAAGCGAAAACCGACAAACTGGTCGAAGAAGCAGCCGGTGAAGACAGGACTCCATGTGAACATAGACAAGACGGAGGTTATGAAAATAACCAACCAACCAACAACAACAACAGCAACATCCGGAGCCAATCACCATCAACGGGAGGGATTTGAAAGAGGTTACTTCATTCACTCACTGATCTAGGGAGCATTGTCTCAACTACAGGAGAAACGGACGAGGATGTCAAATCGAGCGAGAATCAAGAAGGCGAGAAACACATTCATCAACCTGTAACCAATCTGGAAATCTTCGTCACTCAGCATCAACAACAAAATTCAGTCGGATTTTCAATACAAACGTGAAGTCAGTTCTTCTATACGGATGAGAAATATGGCGGGTTACAAAAAATATTTCCAACAGCCTGTTGCAGACGTTCACCAACAACCGTCTTCGCTGGCTCTATACTGAAGATCAGATGGCCGAGCTGGAAAGAATCACCAACAAGAAACTATGGCTGGGAACAAACAAAACAAGAACCAATCGCCAACCAACAAATATGCAGGAGAAAGTGGAGATGGATTGGACACTCGCTCTCTGAGGAGGCCGCTGGGTGACATCTCGCGTGTCAGGCCATTGCTCGAGTGGAACCCGAAACAATGGGAAGCGGCGAGTGGGTCGTCGGTGCAAGGGTGACATGGAGGAGATCGTGTGAAGAGGAGTTGAAACAGTATGGAGTAACATGGATGCAGGTGAAAAGTACAGCAGAAGACAGTAGCAAGTGGAGACGTGCAGTTGAAGCACTATTTTCCACTAGGAACCCAAGAAAACAATAATAATAACAATTCCTACTATTGTAGTCGTCCCTTTCTCTTTGTTGATAATAATAGCAATAATTAGAATAATAATAATCCCATTTACTTCCTATCTGATCTTCAATATTATTAGTTTTGTTGTGGTGAAATAAAAGCGAAATAACACACGATCACTTTTTCATCATTTAGCGTTATATCGAAAACAAAGAGGGTATTTTGTGGTTGAGTGAATTTCCTTCCTCTCACAAGCATATAAATATATAAATACTAGGGAAATTCTACTCTCACGTGGATTGCGCCTGAAATCTGTATTAGAATGTAGCCTGACTTTTCGTTTCTAACCGAACCACATAATGCATAGAATAAATATCAGAAGTGATTAATAGTCACTATTAGATTATGAGCTGTAAAAGCTTCTTTTAATAAATAAGGTGATTATCTACTACTAACTACTAATACTACTGTGAAGGGGTTACAGAGGTCTCAATCATCAACTTCAACTTTCGTACTGCTGTGAAGTGTGACAACTTGAACACTGCACATTCGCGTCAATATAACTGTGGTTATTTCGTGGCCAAACTTGAAATCAATCCAATTCCGACAAAGCAACATTTGAAAATGAGTTTGTTGTTCACTAGTAACTGACCACATACCTAAATTAATTGAAATTTCAGTGGTAAGGCGTGATCAGTGGGATCCACAACCTTGGTCATCAGGACAGATACTCATCGATGGCATTGGCTAGTGGTCGCACCATTTATATCGCTGACTGGCAGAAATTGGAAGTGATGATGGGCCAATGATATCTGTTCATTTGGCTGAATGGATAACGAGATTGACTTTTAAACTAGATTTGATCCCTGTCAGTGGGGTCATGTCTGCATACTGCGGATGAGTACCAGAAAGGATGAGCCAGCTATCCAGTACTCCCTAGTGGTTTTCAGTGGTTCTGTAAATGAATTCAGTTCGTGATCAACATGATGGTTGCAACATGAGTAGACTCACATCTGCCCATAACGCATAAACACGAATGTCCATATATTCACCTAGAAATCTTTGCTCTATAAAATCCAATGATGCCAAACCATCTCATCTGTAAACACTTAAAGTCCTTATTCGCATTGAATAATAAAATAAAGTCAAATTGAAATAATTATTATCTGAGAAAACTAAAGCAAATACTCCTCGTTTTCTACCACTCTTGAAAACAACTCACTTATTAAATGAAAATATACAAGAAAGACTGTCAATTTTATTTCAATGATACCAAACTATTTTTCTCCTACAAGAGTAATTGTACTCAGTTCAATCAAATCCTGTCCAACTGTCTTCTGCACGCAAGTGTAGATATTAACAGCAATAATAATAATAATAATGATAATAACAAGTCAGCCATCACTTAAGCTAAACGTTTCAATTATCAATACGTGATAGAGCATAACATCAAATGTATCCAAGTTTCACTACACCATTTCCCATTTGGTTTTCTTCTTTTTTCTTCTTCTTCTACTTCTAACGGAAATCAGTTGGTTGCTAATGGCAACAAGAATAGTAATGCAAGGAATATGATAAGAAATATGTCAATTTATTTATTCGTATGAGGGACATTTAAACTAATCAAGATGAGTTCAGAAGATACATGCTTCAATGTTATTCGCCTTTACTGTTGAAACTGAAATATTTCATCGATTTCTATTAATTTTACTTTATAAATATTTCTTCGGGTTTATTAAGAGGGTGCTCGCACACTATCCTGCATGTTTACGAAATGGTGGGGCTATACGCAGCGCGATAAACGAACATCTGGTCACTATTAGTCGCCTCTGTATAAAGGAAATATTTGTTCAACCCATTCAACTATCATGGTCTTATTCTGCCTGTTGCAGAATACGATAATCTCAACGTATAGTATGACACTATTACTTTCATGTCATTCATTCAGTGTGCATGCCCTCACCTTAATACATTGATTGGTACTGTGATTATTGTCACTTTGAACAACTCTTAGTAGTATCTCACTTGTCACAATTATGGATTTATCTAATTCACTATACGTTTTGCAATATTCTTTCTTATCACACAATTATCACCTTGTGGTGTTACATTCTAGTTACTCACTAACTAAGCTGATTACTTCTACACCCTCGTTTGAGATTTATTCACTTCATGAGCTATATCACAAAGTATACAAACGACTATTTCTTGTCACAATTCATTTAATTATTTTCTAAAAATCTTTCATATATACGATTGTACAGCTTAATGATACATGCTAGCATTCAGAAGTCACTGAATTCTGGTGAAAATGAAAAATGAAAATTCTAATGAAGGTTCAACAGACTTGATCTCGTCACCTGAAGGTCTGGAATTCGATCCAGGATGGAATCTTGTGTCTGTCCCACTGCAGAGTCTTTAGCAGGATGAAGTCATTGTTCACTACTGTCTGGTCTCCTGTGGTTCTCCAAATGGCCTCACTCTGTGATCAAAATTAAAGGAAATTAAAATCATACAAATTAATTTTTGAAGAGTGAGCAATTAGTTCATTAAAACCGGGAATGTATGAATTCATTGGTCAAAAATCAATGTACATATAGTGATTCATGATATTCGTTTCATTTCAGAATAACAATTGAATGGATAACTATTGATAATAGAATAAATATTCGTATTCATTAGAAGAATTTCTCAGTGTAGACTGAACGTTGTGTTGAAGGAAGCATAACCGACTGACAAGCTGATATGTTTGCACAGAGATAAATATTGTTGAAGACAATTGATGAGGATATCTTATGTCACTACTTCCAGTCGTATACTCAAGTGTATGCGTACACATGAAATCACAAAGACTGTAAAATGCTAGAAGAGTTATTGTTATTCTCTGCTAAAAATTACGAATAATATGTACATAAAAATCAATAAATATCTGTTGATTTTCTCAATAAACGATCTGTTGCCTGATCCTTGTCTTCTGTCGGTTCACAAGTGCTTTTAAGAGAGGTAAAAACTAGTTGGTTCAGTAGTTCGATGAAAACTATCGAGTTCATATATGGCGTTCAATTGAAAATGAACCGATGATTCATTTTTTTCGTTTGCTCGTACACAATCTTTAGTAAATGACAGGTAGTCCTCTCACACTTCCATCAAAGTCCTCATCATCTCCCCACTATATTTATTGAATAAATCAAAAATATTTTATACATTTGGTTCCTTTGATAAATTTCGATAGAGAAAGAAAGACCAGATTTGCAGTATAAAATGACATCATTCGATTTCACAGGTTCTCATCAGCTGCAAACTACCTGAAATTTCAATGGTTATTATTAATAACATTTCATACTTCATTTTTGAAAGGTAATAGAGAAAACATTATATGGTGAACGCATCTGGAATATAAGTATTATAAATCATAGTTTAAGTTATCATCAATTTATATACTGTCGAACTATGAAAAAAGAAAAGAGGGAAGGGGTAAGAGAGGACAGAAAACAGAAAAATCAAATAAACAGTGTCAACAGGACAACTCGAGAAGGTCAAAGTTCATCAGTTTGAAAACTTGCTCAGTGAGTCGTGCCCACTGGTGTGTATGACTTATCAGTGTAATGAAAATAAAATGGTTACCAAGGGAGTGAGAGATTGACCACACTCTCTTCCTGTATGCATAAGTTTGGTCTGTGTCCTTTGATTGCAATCGCTTCAGCAAAACGTAGTAGACTCGCTGTCCTTTGTATGCTTAATATTTTTAAGGATTTGGAAATCTCGACAAAATGACCCGTATCCACAAGGTGTCTGGTAATTGCACTTTGTAAATATCTGTTTCCTTTTAGGCATAAGTTTCTTAAGATATGCTCGGAAAACCGGATAGAAGCCCTTCTTGCTTTCTGTCCTTCCAATGTACTTGCTGTCGCAGGTACATGTAAACTTATAAATGCAGTTGGAGGTAACATCAGCAGGGTACTTATCCAGTCTCGATCGTCTTATAGGGCATGCAGTACAGTATAATGTCACCAGATTGGCTACAGGGAAGCATCTCTTTATTGCTCCCTTCATCCTCTTTTCAATCTTTTGCGATAGTGTTTCTCCTTTCCAACTGTTGGATACTTCTTTTTCTCATCTCTTTCTTTCCTGTACTTTAGGATAAATCCTTTTGGATACCCGTTTCCCTTAAGGCATTTTTCAACAAAGCTTAATTCTTCTTCTACCTTGTTAGGCGAACATAACTCCCCTGGCTCTGTCGTACAGTGTCCTTACTAATCCCCGCTTATGGCTCATAGGGCAGAAGCTGTTGTAGTGAAGGTATTGTCCGGTCCAAGTTTCTTTTCCGTAGATGGACTTTTCGACCGTTCCATCGTTTCATCTTTGATATTTAGGTCCAAGTAATTGAACTCATCGTTGTGTTCGTATTCCATAGTGAATTTAATATACACCATGGATTTAATATTTACCAAATATTCACTTCAAATGTCATCAGCGTCATACATGATTGACACAGTGAGTGATTACATTTCATATAGATTTTCGAAACATCTTAATGTGACATGAGGTAACATATAAGAATACTAATTTGACGATTATCATGAGGGAGATGAATGAGAGAATGAAATTTCAGATTTGTTGGTAACTGGAATGTCCACCGGTTTAGAGAGAATAGAGTGAAACAGGGCAGTGTAATTCACACACATGCACAAACTAAGTTGCAATCAATGTGCATATGGGTTTTCAACAAAGCATAGAAAGTTTGTTAAGGTCAACGTGTAGCATAATCGAACTCTCCAACAATTCATCTCAGCGTCATCGTTCTCGTAAAGACTTCCTACAGCGTTGATGGAGAATGAATTTGACAGCCATGTCAACAATGTGCAGTGCGTCGCCATAAATTTTCACAAGTCTGATTCATTACTGGTTTGATGAGGACCTACTGCTCACTGGTTTATTTCAAGTGGGACAGGAGTAGGTATGATGATGATATTCATGGCAGCTGTCGAGGCGACGAGACAAACAAGTTCATATTAATGGGAACTAACTTCTCAGAACCCTCTTAAATTCACCTACCTAAACAGGAAATCATCGTTTCAAACACAGTAGGCTAGGTTGATGATAACACACGGAGGATCCAGAAATCAGGACACAGATCATTACTATGAAATATATGTGAAAGTCTTCAGCAGTCAACGCATTGAAAGGAAATGGAAAGATGCCCAATGATGGCGTTCAATACGATGCAGAGACATATCGCATTCACTAAACACAAGACCTCAGGAATAACGTGCTACGGTTCAAAACTCAGAATCACATATGAGGCTAATAATCGCTGATGTTACTTCTTCTCTCTTCTCAATTGCCGCTTATCGGGGCTTGTTACTAGTCACCTATTGACAGATAAGGTATGTGAGAAGCAGTTGATTTCAGGCGGAATGTTTAGTACAAGTTTTAGCACCTCATGATCTGATGAAATATTACTCCAAACGACTAAAACGGCATCAGTTGAGGTGGAGGGAGGGGGAGACGTGAAATCGAACCAGACCACAACCTACTGTCTCACTAACGAATATTCAGTAGGAAATGAAGGTTGACCGGATATACACAGTGAAGATCATCGAGTGACACCACACACTGTTCCACTCCTTGAATGCAACCTGACAATCAGAGAGAAAAATGGGTTTGATATTATGTCGAAATGGATAATATAATGTGAAGATGCGTCGGTGGCACAGTGGTTAGGACTCTCGACAACCATGAACATGGTCCGAGGTTTGATCCCCTGCCGACGCACACCTGATATCTATGGTCGGCTTGCAAAATTTGGGCTACCGATATCTATGCTGAAAATTCCATAATTGTACCAACAATACAGTGTGGAATCAAGCTGTAATCAAAAATATAAAAAATATAAAAGATGAACCGAAAGCTCGCGTGAAGTAGTTGAGCCGGATAGGAGTGCAGGCTGTCAATCGTGTGGAAAGGATATGTTCCAACGTTGATGAGTGTTCCACTCGAAGAGGAAAGCAATGAATGAATGCTATTATTGGTGATGATGATAATCATTTCAAGTCTGATTGTGATGGACTACAAAATTATTGGATAGTGGAAAGTTACAGAGAGTGAGAGCTGACGAGTTAGTCGTAAAACAGTCTTAATCTCCTTATGTTTATTCTCCTTAACACTCATCACAAACAACATGTCAGAAAATTGAGAGATATTCACTCAGT
The DNA here is from genome assembly GCA_944472135.2 of Trichobilharzia regenti. Lineage (NCBI taxonomy): Eukaryota > Metazoa > Platyhelminthes > Trematoda > Strigeidida > Schistosomatidae > Trichobilharzia > Trichobilharzia regenti. The sequence goes on along the minus strand of OX235264.1, from coordinate 28,731,499 downwards.
GATACAAACAAATGAAAATCATGAGTGAGATCAGACACACTGAAGTCTGATTAATATGGCTACAGTTTAACTTGAGAGAACTTATTACTATATATGGAGCGTTTACTGCTTGTCTCATCATCAAGTCACGAGAGCCGATACCAGAGGACCAAGTTTGTTTGATGTCACAGTAGTGCAGATATTTGACGCCTTGTTTACAGCAAATAGTCTATACATGGTGATTGGTTTGTACAAGGTGGGATTATCTATCTCATTGTAGGCAAGTAGAAAACCACCGAATTACCTATTTTGTTATTTTTGAGCCACCATGAACATAATTGCATGGCGGCTTGCAAAAAATGGAAGAAAAAAAACTATCGAAGTATGTGGAAGAAGGAAAGAAGCAGTCATTACCTGTAATAAAACCAACTACCATACCACAAATATACATTTTGCAAAAATGATAGAAAATCACGGGAGAATACGATTTCAGTGTGAAATTTGTCATTCTTAGAAGAAGGCTGTCACAAAATCTTGTATTTCACCTTTCTCGATACAATATATATCGATGAGACTGTATCGCATACACACACGCACTATACTACTTATATAAGTGAATTAAGCGACCATGCATATTATTCAAATATCATCATTCGTAAATCACGTTATGCACTATACTCTCTTTACAGTGTCCTCACTCACCAATTACAGCAGTTCATGCATTTTATGCTCATCGATTAGTGTGATGGTGCATCAGAATGTAGGAAATGCAATTGCATATTAGTTTGTTTATTAGACGTATCACTGTATGATACATCTAATAAACAAGCTAATATGGAATTACTTACTAACACAGTGCCCAAATTCTTTACATATATTAATGTGAGTTAGGGAAGAAAGGAACTTTCCTTAATTCTTAGGAGTGACTCACTTGAGAAATACATTCACTCCATTGTCAATGACATGACATGTATTGAATTTGATTTCTCTGAGAATCATTTCGATTGATTGACTGATTTCGGTCAACTTAATAAACACAGGGTTCAAAGTTGATGATGATCAACGACGGATGATGTGACTGAAGTTCAAGTCATCTCGCGTATTCTCATTGGTTCAATGTATGCCTGTCTTCTTGGTCTCATTCTCAATTTGTCGCATAATCCAGTCCACTACAATCAGGAATATGACTCGTGATAGTAGGCAGCTTTCTCAGTACATGATCAAATACAACGAGCCCGACTTTCTATCATAATTCTTGAACGAAGTCGCAACCTCAGAAACCGCCTACGATTTCTCGTGGATTCAAAGGGTGTACTGCTGAAAAGCCTTGAAGCAGAATAAAATAATATCTAATCATCCTTGGTTGTCAGTGATTCTCTGACTAATGGTGATTCCAGGTGAAATCCAAATTGAAGTTTCCTCAGTCGCATATCTGCTTCTTCGATTGATAATTCAGATATGACAACAATTTCGGAGATTTCACCACTCTTTGACTTTCTGTTGCCTCTCGATAACAGTGTTGAAGCTATTGTTATTTTTGATTTCACAATACTTAATTACGACACTTCAAGGTAACTTAATCAATAAACTTCTTCTACGTCCAGTGACAACTATTATCACAGGTCGCAGACTATTGTACATTGTTTGTGTTCTCAGTGAAACAGAGGGCTCATTTACAACATTGACACCAACTTCTGTTACATGATGACTTGAAGGCTAACTCTACGGCTGTATGCAAGCTTCCCTTCCTTGTTCACATTATGTCTCTCGTGTTATCATGAGGTCGATTCACAGAACTTCGATTACCATTAGCCCAAGTATAACTACATTGGACTTCATATTGTCCTTAGAAGACTTTCATCAACTTTGTGCAATAACCAACGCGAAAAACCAGAACACAGATTGGTGACTCAAGAACCCTTTATTCTTGCACCAATATAGAGCCAACCATTAGGTGATTCAACACAGGTCTCAGAATGAGTGTCATAACAATAAATCACAATAATACTTCTGATAGTATTTCTCCGTCTACTAACGGACAGCGAACGTTGGAACGATGACTGCAGTATCGGTTACTCCCGCCAAAATATAGAGTTGGTTTAAAAAAAAAGCATGAATTGATCGTTCAATCTTCAACTACATTGAAAATGGGAATCCACATGTCAAGTGTGTCTGATGGAGAAATGAAGGAGGTCATGTGAAGAGAAAACGTGCTTGTCAGTACTCCTGGACACAGGTCACCATGATAGGATCTATCCTATCATATTCCATTTCGTCTGGAATGGGTATACACCACTCGGAACAAAAGGAATGAATACTAATAACATTGGTTATCTCTCTCAAATGTTGACTCCAACCCACGTGACTTACTTCCGACTTCGATTTCATCAGGAAACATGGCTGGTGAATGGATCATCGAATACAAGTGATCACTGTAGCTCTGTTTCATTCTAGTTTGTGACTTCAAATATAGCCTAGAATTTGATATGTAGTCACATGATGTCTACTTTGTTTTTGACAGTCTGACATATTTGGCTATGTGTACATTGGTCGATATTCCATTATAACTCACAATATGCTTTGTCTGTCCATTAACTAAATAAACAATGGGTGACCTGTTTATCACATGACATTACAACCAATCAGAATCCAATGTTGGTAGTCATTTTCATATATACTCTGCATTGTACACTTTTACACACACTTGTTCACACCTCTCCTACACTACGTGCCCTTTCTCTCACACATTTGTGTTACAGTCAATTTCCCTTGTTGGAAAATACACATATCACCGTTTGGAATAAGATAGAGCAAAGGAAACAAAAATATAAAATATTATTGCGGATTGTTGTTTTACAATGAATACCTTGCCACACACACACACAGTTTACACCATTTTTTGTTGAGTGTCCGTCCAATGAGTGATATTCACTTCTGAATAAGAAAATTCAGTAATACATATTTGTCTGGATCATTTTGCATCCTTCATTAATTTTTATGCATAGAAGGGGATCATTGTTTCAGATATCCCAAATATTTTTCATTATTTGTAATGAAAATATAAGAAAGCCCTATGACAATTTTTGACAAATTCTGTTTCTCTTATATTCTGCATCTCAGTTTTCCCAAAGAAAACTGCCTTAGAAATTAATAATTGTCACTTAGTTTATTTTCAACTTGGTAGTCCAAATTTATCTCTCAAATAAATATATGAATGTCCATTTCTTTAATATATCCAAAGGCGATAGAAAGGACTACTCTTGTTATTATTGCTATTATATTCCCATTGGACCGAATCTCTTAACTGTAAAATATGGAATCACTATCACTGGAATAGTGATAAAACTGTCAACTGTGAGTTGTAGATGAGTTCTATTTGATTACTAGGGTGACGCTTGATTTACTGTTGTGGGAGGTGTTAAAACGGGAATAAACTCAATCTCAACACTACTGGTGACTGGATTCAGTGACTTTAGAATATTGATGTAGTCATGAAATGAAAACCACCACGTAAACATTTTCATCACCACACAAAGCACGTAGAGATCTTGAAGCAACTTAAGTTTCACTGATGAAAACCGATCAGCCATTAGTTAGCTGAAGTGTGGCTCTAAACACCTGACCTATCCGCAACTTATCCGTTGAATAGAACTCTACACCTGCATTGTATTTCACTAGCGCTTACATCGACAGACGTTTACTTCAAGTTATAGAGGAAACACAGTTACTCACTGAGATGAAGGTACAGATAAATGATGAGTTATAACCCCGATTAAAGGTTTGTTTAACAGCCAAATACGAACCATCATATACGAAATTATTTTTTTATCTTTATTGAAGTTTACTTGAACTCAACCTTTAACTACGATTGTATTTCAGTGATATAATATGCTGATATTCACCTTATTGTTACACACCCAATTTTTCTGAAAGCCTCATACTACTAACCCTCATAAGAGAGTTGGACTATATTCACTGTTCACTGTTCTAATATTTTAGTGAGACTAATTTCTCTAGGGGTAATTCGAAACCTGTATATGTGGAACTTGTGTTAAGCCTTCTCGCTGTAGATTCGAGATATTAAAGGCTTCGTTGTAAATAGTGTGTCATCTTTCTTCCTTGCTTAGCTTCATGGTTGCATCGTACCAACGTGTTTTTCATAAGGATTAGTGACGCAAATCCAGTAGGTGAGGAAGTCCTGTCACTCTGGCTGTGATTGAAACGATGTTTCCTAGATAATTGAAGGAGATAACCTCCGTTGAGTTCCATTATTTTTCACTTGATTTTCGCTTGACTTGATTGTTAGTAGTATTTTCCATATTTCAAGTATGAGTGATGTGTCATTCCTATTGCATGTGTTGGGTGTAGACTCGATGAACAAGGATTCAATAATCAACCTCTCTCTCTCTCCACCTACCTAGATTACTTTTTTGAATTTTAACCCTCTCCCATCCTATTGTGTGGTTGTGTGTTAATGCATGCATTGCAATTGGTGAGCTTTTTTCTAAATTGTTTATCCTCTCGGGGTCAACCATCCTTACCTTAGCTAAATTCTTATGTTCCGATAATCTGACTACCCCTGACCTACTAGTTTGACCTATGTAGTTGACTTGACTCACAGTCATTGCATGTTATTTTGTAAATTACATTATTTTATTGAAAAGAAAACACGTAGATCAGCGAAGAGTCTCTTTTCGGCGAATTCATTTTCTTAGCTGTACAATCGCAAATATATATGTGTATGTGTTATTTTGTATGTATGTGTACATTAAGTTACAGTTTATGAGATTAAGATTTGTTGAGTGAGTTGAGATCACTGAATTAGATGACTAATCAAAATCAAAATTCTGCTACCAATCAACTCTATCGACAAATCGATGGGGTTGCGATGGGTTCGCCTCTGCGACCTATCCTGGATGATATCTACATGGACTACCTTGAGCAGACACAACTAAGTTCTGCTATCAATGGAACGACCTACTATCGCCGATATGTTGATGACACATTTGTTGTTTGCAACGATATGGATCATGCATCGGTGTTATATGACCGCCTAAATGAGATCCATCCAAATGTCAAATTCACCATGGAATATGAACATAATAATGAGTTCAATTTCCTGGATCTGAATGTAGAAAGAACAAACGAAGGCATGGTCGAAAAGCCTATCTATAGAAAAGAAACCTGGACTGGACAATATCTTCACTGTAACAGCTTTTGTCCCATAAGCTATAAACGTGGCTTAGTGAGGACTTTGTACGATAGAGCCAGGAAGCTATGTTCACCAAAAAGGTTCGAAGAAGAATTAGATTTCGTCGAGAAACGCCTAATAAAAAATGGATACCCTAAGGGATTTATACAGAAGTATAGCAGAGAAGAAGATGAGAAAGAAAAGCACCCAACTGTAGAAAAGAAAAAAGTTTTTATTGGTCTACCATACAAAGGAGATTTACTGTTACAAAAGATTGACAGAAGATTGAAAGGTGCAATAAATAGAAGCTTCCCGGCAGCAAAACTCATAACAGTATACAGCACCACTCCTTCTTTAATCCACTCAAAACTGGATAAATACCCTGTTGATGTCACCTCCAACTGCGATTATGAATTCACGTGCACTTGCGGTAGCAAGTACATTGGAAGGACAGAAAGACGGGCTTCTATCCGGTTTTCTGAACATATTCTCAAACACCTGTGCCTGAAAGGAAGCAGATATTCCCAGAGTGCAATTATAAGACACATTGTTGATACAGGACATCTCGTAGAGATTTCTAAGTCCTTCAAAATGTTAAATAGACAAAGGACAGCAAATTTACTACGATTTGCCGAAGCAATCGCAATCAAACGACTTAAACCAGACTTATGCATACAGAGAGAGGGTGTGATTAACCTCTCACTCCCGTGGTGACAGAATTTTGATTTTGATTAGTCATCTAATACAGTGATCTCAACTCACTGAACAAATCTTAATCTCATAAACTGTAACCGCTTTTGTTTCTTGAGTTGCTATGTGAACCTGCAAGCTAACACTGTTCTGTTAATAAATTTTTCTTTTTTCTGTCTTACCCTCCCCCCTCTTTTCAACTATAAAAGCAGATAAATTGATAATGACAACTTAAACTAAAAAAATTGTAATGCTTTCATTTAGATGCGTCAATTTCATAGTATCTCCTCTCTACCACCACTCAAACATTAAAGTATGTTATTATCATCCATAAAACCGTTGTGATTTCCTGTAGTCTGCAGCTGTTCAGAACCTGTGATATGACTTATGGATAGGTACAATTTTGATGTCCTTCCAAACGGCTGGCACAACATTTCTGGAGAAAGATTCGTTAAATATGTCCATAAGAGGATAACACAGAATGTCTGCACATTTTTTAAGAATTACACTAGGCAGACCATCTGGGCCCAGGCTACAGGAAGGTTTCAGGGACTGAAGACATTTTTGAACATCATTTGTATTGAAACCAGGGAAGCAGGTTTCATTAACACTTGTAACACTAGAAAGTTTGGCATTTGTGGGAGAATATATGAAAGACTTGTTCAGTGTGCAAACATCAAAGGAATAAGGAATACTATTCATCTGCTTACCATCAGTAATTTCTTTGAAAAGTTTCCATATATTTGATGCATTTTTACAGGATATAAACTTTTTGTTGTAAATTGAATTCAATCTGTGCATTTCAGATTTTATTAGGATGTTAATTCTTTTCAAACCAGTATTGTCCTTCATTTTATATAGTTTTTCTTTTTGTCTGTGAAGCATTTCAAGTTGAGGGGAGGAGAAACGGTCAAATCTGATGAAGAGGGTTTCTCTGGGACAACAGGTGTCAAGACAAAATTTGAGATAACTTGTAATATTAGAGATTGTGTCATCAAGAGAATCTTCATTAAACAGGTGCCACCTTGTGTCTTTGAGCATGCCCCTAAGATTCTGAACATTCTCCTTAGAGTAACATACATGTACAGTTTTCTTGGAGAGGTGTGAAAAAGTTCTCTTGTGTAACTTTCCATAAATTTTAGGTAAAACCCGTAGAATACAATGATCTGATTTAAAGAGTCGGGCTCTTTTACGAGCTTCGTATATTCCACGGTCGTTTATAAATACAAGATCAAGGGAATTATCCAGTCTGGTGGAAACGTTGACGACATTTTCATGATCCAGCACTGCGAGAAAGCTGTAGTCACATGAATTAAAATCACCTGTGACTATGGACAATGAGTTTCCAAGAGAGGAGGCAGCGAAAACAGTAAATTTATCAGCAAACATAGACAGTTCTGAAGTGCCACAGCAAGGTGTGACATAAATGTTTGTGATATAAATGAATTTGTATTTAAATAGGTGTTTAGGTCGACATTTGACAGTTATACAGTCAATATAATCATTTGAGAATTTAAAACAGACGTTGTTGGCAACAGATCACTGAGAATTGACAAAAGTAGCAACACCACCACCACCTCGCTTCTTCCTTGAACTACTTCGGTCTTGTCTGTACATACTGAAACCATTCAGTAAGATTAAATTGTCATCATATGAATCGTGCAGCCAAGTTTCTTGAAGCGTTATTACACTTGTATTACGATAAATATTTGAACATAATAGAGCATCCAAGTAATTAATCTTGTTCGATAATGACCTGCAATTTGTGCTCATAATCACAGGAACAGTCATCTGATGCATTGGAGTACATTTTAAGGATCTTTGCCACCCACCATGATGCGAAATTTCAATCTGATATCATTTTGCCTAATAAACATCCTCCTTGTTAGCACTCTATCCCTTAACAACTGAAACACACAGATTGACCAGACCGAAATAGTCAGCCGACGTCGACACGTAGGCTATCGAAACGGGCAGCTCAACGACACCTGGGGAATCAAATGACGTTATTTGATTAGTAATGACTTCTCGTGGAATTCAGAATGTGTGTTTCAATCACTTTTGAGCTTGAAAACCGAATGTACCTGTTGGTGCGTTGGTGGCACAGCGTTTATGATTCTCGCCGATCATGAACATGGTCCGGGGTTCGACGCCGACGCACACTTTATATCTATGGTCGTTCTGCGAAATTCGGTCTACCGATATGATATTCTGAAAATTCCACACTTGTACCAAATATACGGTGTGGCGTCAAGCTGTAATCAAACAAATAAAAATCACAATTCACTCGTTCTTAACTTCAAGTTAGATTTCAGCTATAACCACCATTATTCACAGAACCATTAGGGACCATGGATTATTAGGGGTTATTTCATCCTGCTTCAAGGCTTTACAGCAGTACACCCTTCGAATCCACGAGAAATCGTAGGCGGTTTCTGTGGCTGTGACTTCGTTCAAGAATTATGATAGAAAGTCGGGCTCGTTGTATTTGATCATGTACTGAGAAAGCTGCCTACTATCACGAGTCATATTCCTGATTGTAGTGGACTGGATTATGCGGGAAATTGTGAATGAGACCAAGAAGACAGGCATACATTGGACCAATGAGAATACGCTAGTTGACTTGAACTTCAGTCACATCATCCGTCGTTGATTATCATCAAGTTTGAACCCTGTGTTTATTAAGTTGACCGAAATCAGTCAATCAATCGAAATGATTCTCAGAGAAGTCAAAAGCAATACATGTCATATCATTGACAATGGAGTGAATGTATTTCTCAAGTGAGTCACTCCTGAGAACTAATGAAAGTGCCATTCTTCCCTAACTCATATTAATATATGTGTAGAATTTGGGTACTGTGGTAGTAAGTAATTCCATATTAGCTTGTTTATTAGATGTGTCACACAGTGATACGTCTAATGAACAAACTAATATGCAATTGCCTTTCCTACATTCTGATGCACCATCACACTAAGCGATGAGTATAAAATGCATGAACTGCTGTAATTGGTGAATGAGGACACTGTAAAGAGAGTATAGTGCATAGCGTGATTTACGAATGATGATATTTGAATAATATGCATGGTCGCTTAATTCACTTATATAAGTAGTATAGTGCGTGTGCGTATGCAAAACAGTCTCATAGATATATATTGTATTGAGAAAGGTGAAATACAAGATTTTGTGACAGCCATCTTCTAAGAATGACAAATTTCACACTGAAATCGTATTCTCCCGTAATTTTTTGTCATTTTTGCAAAATGGACATTTGTGGTATGGTAGATGGTTTTATTACAGGTAATGACTGCTTCCTCACGCCAAGCGCAGTGTGGTAAAGCACGATCTACTTTTTGCAAGCCGCCATGCAATTATGTTCATGGTGGCTCAAAAATAACAAAATAGATAATTCGGTGGTTTTCTACTTGCCCACAATGAGATAGATAATCTCACCTTGTACAAACCAATCACCATGTATAGACTACTTGCTGTAAACAAGGCGTCAACTGGCCACACTACCGTGAGAATAAATATACTTGGTCCTCTGGTATCTGCTCTCGTGAAGAGATGACAGGACACACAGTAACCACTCCATATATATTAATAAGATCTCACAATGTAAAGCGTAGCCAAATTATTCAGACTTCAGTGTGTCTGATCTCACTCATGATTTTCGTTTGTTTGTATCACTGAGTGAAATTCTCTCCATTCTCGCACATCCTGTTTCTGATGATTGATAAGCAGAACAAAAATGTGCAGTGTAAGACTGTTTACGACTAACTCGTCGGCTCTCACTCTCTGTCTGTCTCCTCTATCCAGTAGATTTGTAGTCCATAACAATCAGACTTCAAATGTTTATCAGACTCACCAATAATAGAATTCATACATTGCTTGTCTCCTCGAGTAGAACACTGATCAACGTTGGAACATATCCCTTCCACATGATTGACAGCCTGCACTTCTATACAGCCCCACTACTTCACGCGAGCTTTCGGTTCATCTTTTATATTTTTTATATTTTTGATTACAGCTTGATTCCACACTGTATTGTTGGTACAATTATGGAATTTTCAGCATAGATATCGGTAGCCCAAATTTTGCAAGCCGACCATAGATATCAGGTGTGCGTCGGCAGGGGATCAAACCTCGGACCATGTTCATGGTTGTCGAGAGTCCTAACCACTGTGCCACCGACGCATCTTCACATTATATTATCCATTTTGACATAATATCAAACCCATTTTTCTCTCTGATTGTCAGGTTGCATTCAAGGAGTGGAACAGTGTGTGGTGTCACTCGATGATCTTCACTGTGTATATCCGGTCAACCTTCATTTCCTACTGAATATTCGTTAGTGGGACAGTAGGTTGTGGTCTGGTTCGATTTCACGTCTCCCCCTCCCTCCACCTCAACTGATGCCGTTTTAGTCGTTTGGAGTAATATTTCATCAGATCATGAGGTGCTAAAACTTGTACTAAACATTCCGCCTGAAATCAACTGCTTCTCACATACTTTATCTGTCGATAGGTGACTAGTAACAAGCTCCGATAAGCGACAATTGAGAAGAGAGAAGAAGTAACATCAGCGATTATTAGCCTCATATGTGATTCTGAGTTTTGAACCGTACCGCGTTATTCCTGAGGTCTTGTGTTTAGTGAATGCGATATGTCTCTGCATCGTATTGAACGCCATTGTTGGGCATCTTTCCATTTCCTTTCAATGCGTTGACTGCTGAAGACTTTCACATATATTTCATAGTAACGATCTGTGTCCTGATTTCTGGATCCTCCGTGTGTTATCATCAACCTAGCCTACTGTGTTTGAAACGATGATTTCATGTTTAGGTAGGTGAATTTAAGAGGGTTCTGAGAAGTTAGTTCCCATTAATATGAACTTGTTTGTCTCGTCGCCTCGACAGCTGCCATGAATAATCATCATCATACCTACTCCTGTCCCACTTGAAATAAACCAGTGAGCAGTAGGTCCTCATCAAACCAGTAATGAATCAGACTTGTGAAAATTTATGGCAACGCACTGCACATTGTTGACATGGCTGTCAAATTCATTCTCCATCAACGCTGTAGGAAGTCTTTACGAGAACGATGACGCTGAGATGAATTGTTGGAGAGTTCGATTATGCTACACGTTGACCTTAACAAACTTTCTATGCTTTGTTGAAAACCCATATGCACATTGATTGCAACTTAGTTTGTGCATGTGTGTGAATTACACTGCCCTGTTTCACTCTATTCTCTCTAAACCGGTGGACATTCCAGTTACCAACAAATCTGAAATTTCATTCTCTCATTCATCTCCCTCATGATAATCGTCAAATTAGTATTCTTATATGTTACCTCATGTCACATTAAGATGTTTCGAAAATCTATATGAAATGTAATCACTCACTGTGTCAATCATGTATGACGCTGATGACATTTGAAGTGAATATTTGGTAAATATTAAATCCATGGTGTATATTAAATTCACTATGGAATACGAACACAACGATGAGTTCAATTACCTGGACCTAAATATCAAAGATGAAACGATGGAACGGTCGAAAAGTCCATCTACGGAAAAGAAACTTGGACCGGACAATACCTTCACTACAACAGCTTCTGCCCTATGAGCCATAAGCGGGGATTAGTAAGGACACTGTACGACAGAGCCAGGGGAGTTATGTTCGCCTAACAAGGTAGAAGAAGAATTAAGCTTTGTTGAAAAATGCCTTAAGGGAAACGGGTACCCAAAAGGATTTATCCTAAAGTACAGGAAAGAAAGAGATGAGAAAAAGAAGTATCCAACAGTTGGAAAGGAGAAACACTATCGCAAAAGATTGAAAAGAGGATGAAGGGAGTAATAAAGAGATGCTTCCCTGTAGCCAATCTGGTGACATTATACTGTACTGCATGCCCTATAAGACGATCGAGACTGGATAAGTACCCTGCTGATGTTACCTCCAACTGCATTTATAAGTTTACATGTACCTGCGACAGCAAGTACATTGGAAGGACAGAAAGCAAGAAGGGCTTCTATCCGGTTTTCCGAGGATATCTTAAGAAACTTATGTCTAAAAGGAAACAGATATTTACAAAGTGCAATTACCAGACACCTTGTGGATACGGGTCATTTTGTCGAGATTTCCAAATCCTTCAAAATATTAAGCATACAAAGGACAGCGAGTCTACTACGTTTTGCTGAAGCGATTGCAATCAAAGGACACAGACCAAACTTATGCATACAGGAAGAGAGTGTGGTCAATCTCTCACTCCCTTGGTAACCATTTTATTTTCATTACACTGATAAGTCATACACACCAGTGGGCACGACTCACTGAGCAAGTTTTCAAACTGATGAACTTTGACCTTCTCGAGTTGTCCTGTTGACACTGTTTATTTGATTTTTCTGTTTTCTGTCCTCTCTTACCCCCTACCTCTTTTCTTTTTTCATAGTTCGACAGTATATAAATTGATGATAACTTAAACTATGATTTATAATACTTATATTCCAGATGCGTTCACCATATAATGTTTTCTCTATTACCTTTCAAAAATGAAGTATGAAATGTTATTAATAATAACCATTGAAATTTCAGGTAGTTTGCAGCTGATGAGAACCTGTGAAATCGAATGATGTCATTTTATACTGCAAATCTGGTCTTTCTTTCTCTATCGAAATTTATCAAAGGAACCAAATGTATAAAATATTTTTGATTTATTCAATAAATATAGTGGGGCGATGATGAGGACTTTGATGGAAGTGTGAGAGGACTACCTGTCATTTACTAAAGATTGTGTACGAGCAAACGAAAAACTGGTCTGAATGAATCATCGGTTCATTTTCAATTGAACGCCATATATGAACTCGATAGTTTTCATCGAACTACTGAACCAACTAGTTTTTACCTCTCTTAAAAGCACTTGTGAACCGACAGAAGACAAGGATCAGGCAACAGATCGTTTATTGAGAAAATCAACAGATATTTATTGATTTTTATGTACATATTATTCGTAATTTTTAGCAGAGAATAACAATAACTCTTCTAGCATTTTACAGTCTTTGTGATTTCATGTGTACGCATACACTTGAGTATACGACTGGAAGTAGTGACATAAGATATCCTCATCAATTGTCTTCAACAATATTTATCTCTGTGCAAACATATCAGCTTGTCAGTCGTTTATGCTTCCTTCAACACAACGTTCAGTCTACACTGAGAAATTCTTCTAATGAATACGAATATTTATTCTATTATCAATAGTTATCCATTCAATTGTTATTCTGAAATGAAACAAATATCATGAATCACTATATGTACATTGATTTTTGATCAATGAATTCATACATTCCCGGTTTTAATGAACTAATTGCTCACTCTTCAAAAATTAATTTGTATGATTTTAATTTCCTTTAATTTTGATCACAGAGTGAGGCCATTTGGAGAACCACAAGAGACCAGACAGTAGTGAACAATGACTTCATCCTGCTAAAGACTCTGCAGTGGGACAGACACAAGATTCCATCCTGGATCGAATTCCAGACCTTCAGGTGACGAGATCAAGTCTGTTGAACCTTCATTAGAATTTTCATTTTTCATTTTCACCAGAATTCAGTGACTTCTGAATGCTAGCATGTATCATTAAACTGTACAATCGTATATATGAAAGATTTTTAGAAAATAATTAAATGAATTGTGACAAGAAATAGTCGTTTGTATACTTTGTGATATAGCTCATGAAGTGAATAAATCTCAAACGAGGGTGTAGAAGTAATCAGCTTAGTTAGTGAGTAACTAGAATGTAACACCACAAGGTGATAATTGTGTGATAAGAAAGAATATTGCAAAACGTATAGTGAATTAGATAAATCCATAATTGTGACAAGTGAGATACTACTAAGAGTTGTTCAAAGTGACAATAATCACAGTACCAATCAATGTATTAAGGTGAGGGCATGCACACTGAATGAATGACATGAAAGTAATAGTGTCATACTATACGTTGAGATTATCGTATTCTGCAACAGGCAGAATAAGACCATGATAGTTGAATGGGTTGAACAAATATTTCCTTTATACAGAGGCGACTAATAGTGACCAGATGTTCGTTTATCGCGCTGCGTATAGCCCCACCATTTCGTAAACATGCAGGATAGTGTGCGAGCACCCTCTTAATAAACCCGAAGAAATATTTATAAAGTAAAATTAATAGAAATCGATGAAATATTTCAGTTTCAACAGTAAAGGCGAATAACATTGAAGCATGTATCTTCTGAACTCATCTTGATTAGTTTAAATGTCCCTCATACGAATAAATAAATTGACATATTTCTTATCATATTCCTTGCATTACTATTCTTGTTGCCATTAGCAACCAACTGATTTCCGTTAGAAGTAGAAGAAGAAAAAAGAAGAAAACCAAATGGGAAATGGTGTAGTGAAACTTGGATACATTTGATGTTATGCTCTATCACGTATTGATAATTGAAACGTTTAGCTTAAGTGATGGCTGACTTGTTATTATCATTATTATTATTATTATTGCTGTTAATATCTACACTTGCGTGCAGAAGACAGTTGGACAGGATTTGATTGAACTGAGTACAATTACTCTTGTAGGAGAAAAATAGTTTGGTATCATTGAAATAAAATTGACAGTCTTTCTTGTATATTTTCATTTAATAAGTGAGTTGTTTTCAAGAGTGGTAGAAAACGAGGAGTATTTGCTTTAGTTTTCTCAGATAATAATTATTTCAATTTGACTTTATTTTATTATTCAATGCGAATAAGGACTTTAAGTGTTTACAGATGAGATGGTTTGGCATCATTGGATTTTATAGAGCAAAGATTTCTAGGTGAATATATGGACATTCGTGTTTATGCGTTATGGGCAGATGTGAGTCTACTCATGTTGCAACCATCATGTTGATCACGAACTGAATTCATTTACAGAACCACTGAAAACCACTAGGGAGTACTGGATAGCTGGCTCATCCTTTCTGGTACTCATCCGCAGTATGCAGACATGACCCCACTGACAGGGATCAAATCTAGTTTAAAAGTCAATCTCGTTATCCATTCAGCCAAATGAACAGATATCATTGGCCCATCATCACTTCCAATTTCTGCCAGTCAGCGATATAAATGGTGAGACCACTAGCCAATGCCATCGATGAGTATCTGTCCTGATGACCAAGGTTGTGGATCCCACTGATCACGCCTTACCACTGAAATTTCAATTAATTTAGGTATGTGGTCAGTTACTAGTGAACAACAAACTCATTTTCAAATGTTGCTTTGTCGGAATTGGATTGATTTCAAGTTTGGCCACAAAATCACCACAGTTATATTGACGCAGATGTGCAGTGTTCAAGTTGTCACACTTCACAGCAGTAAGAAAGTTGAAGTTGATGATTGAGACCTCTGTAACCCCTTCACAGTAGTATTAGTAGTTAGTAGTAGATAATCACCTTATTTATTAAAAGAAGCTTTTACAGCTCATAATCTAATAGTGACCATTAATCTCTTATGATATTTATTCTATGCATTATGTGGTTCGGTTAGAAACGAAAAGTCAGGCTACATTCTAATACAGATTTCAGGCGCAATCCACGTGAGAGTAGAATTTCCCTAGTATTTATATATTTATATGCTTGTGAGAGGAAGGAAATTCACTCAACCACAAAATACCCTCTTTGTTTTCGATATAACGCTAAATGATGAAAAAGTGATCGTGTGTTATTTCGCTTTTATTTCACCACAACAAAACTAATAATATTGAAGATCAGATAGGAAGTAAATGGGATTATTATTATTCTAATTATTGCTATTGTTATCAACAAAAAGAAAGGGACGACTACAATAGTTTTTTTTTTTATTATTATTGTTTTCTTGGGTTCCTAGTGGAAAATAGTGCTTCAACTGCACGTCTCCACTTGCTACTGTCTTCTGCTGTACTTTTCACCTGCATCCATGTTACTCCATACTGTTTCAACTCCTGTTCACACGACATCCTCGTCCGCTACTCCTGTAGTTGAAACAATGCTCCCTAGATCAGTGAGTGAATGAAGTAGCCTCTTTCGAATCCCTCCCGTTGATGGTGTTTGGCTCCGGATGTTGCTGTTGTTGTTGTTGGTTGGTTGGTTATTTTCATAACCTCCGTCTTGTCTATGTTCACATGGAGTCCTGTCTTCACCGGCTGCTTCTTCGACCTGTTTGTCGGTTTTCGCTTGTAAGTCTTCGACATTGTGTGACATCAAACACAAATCACCCACGCGCGAAATCCAAATCTTCTAGGTTCTTCACGTTGATCCAGGATATCCCTGTCTTCTCTTTTCCCACCCACTGTCTGACGCATAATCCAGTCCACCAAAATTAGGAATATCATTGATGATAACAAGCACCCTTATCTGACTCCTGTGTTTACTCGAAACGCCTCACTGAGTTTTCCGTTGTGGATCACTTGATGTGTGCCGTTGTCGTACAGCTGTTGAATAAGGTTGATGAATATTTAGGCGCTGCACGCCGTAGTACTGGAGTAGTTTCCAAATTACTTCGCGATCAACGCTCAGCTGTCGAAGGCCTTCTCAAAGTCTATAAAGTTGAGGTAGAGGTTAGATCGCCATTCCATGCCTTGTTCTATGATGATGATGCGTAGAGTTGCAACTTGGTCAGTACATGGTTTGCGTTTCCTGAATCCAGCTTGTTCTGGTCGGAGTCCTGCGTCCAGTGTGTCCTTATTTCTCTCCTGGATGATGCGACTCAGGATTTTACTTGGCGTCGACAGGAGCATCATTCCTTGCCATTTCTTGCAGAGCCATAAGTCGCACTTCTTTGATAGTTTCACGAGGTAACCTTTCCCCCAGTCAGTTAGCACCCTTCCCTCCTTCCACACCTTATAAAATAATTGAGTCAGCATGTCTACTGTCGTCTCTGCTTTTCGGCACATGTTCAGAAAATCGGAGGTGTGGCCTTCTTTCTGTTCTCCCAATGTAACTGCTCCCGCAGATACACGTAAATTTGTATACAGAGTTGGAGTTAACATGAGAAGGGTATCTATCGACTTTTGACTGACTTTTTTATAATCTGTAATTTTGTTTGTCTCTTGTTTCTATGATTTGAGTTCAACTCAGTACATTGTTACCTAACTTATTAGTCACTATGCATCCAACGCACATCCCATCTTTATTATGTAACTCCCTTACCATTATATGCATACATTTATTTATTTTTTTTAACTTGAACTGCCTGTGTAAAAACTATATAAGCGCAATTTTCTGAGCACTGTTTACTAATTGTGAAACTTTCTGTCAACTGACAACATGTAAAATTTGCAAGTATGTTAAAACGTTTCTGTACTTAAACCTGAAAATTTATTTAGGCTGTAAGCAGCTGACGAGGAGCCAACGAAATAAATGATGGTACCATGTTATTCTGCACAAATCAATGTTGTTCTCGCTTTATTCAAATTTATCAAGGGGAATAAATGCATGAAGATCCATCCTATGCTAATTCTTGATTCATCCAAATGAATTGGATTAGGAATACCGAAAGCTGGATTTTCAAACAATGGATTAAGACGATAATTTACAATCACTTGGTATGAAATGGTCTGCGTCGTAACACTGAAATGGAACTAGATGGTTTGTCTATTCACCTAAACTCTCTCCGAATCCCTGTCACTGAATTTTGATTTGTGTTATGATTGGCATAGTTATTAGCGACAGATACGTTGGAATGAATAAAAGCATCACATTCACTTGAAAAAGGTTATACACCGTTTTTGGTTTTAGGCCTTGAAAGTTGATGTGGGACCATAAATTGTTAATCAATTCCTATCGTGGTGACAGTAGCCGCATAACTACCCAGTAATGTCCCTCATTCGTTGATAATTCCTATTGCATGTGAAAGTTTCAAGAGGCATTCTGTCCAAGAACTAACGAAAAGAGAACAGAATGCACCAATGTGTACTTTCATTGTACTTGAGTTAGAAAGGTGTTTCCATCTATGCATATTCCGAAAATGATCCTAGGATACTTATGAGTTCCCAAAACAGATTTCGACAAGATGGTGAATAATGTGAAATCGCAGTAAAATGCACCGATCCTTTGCAGTCGCACGGTCAATTCTACTCATAAATATATAAACAATAAAAAATAACATGAAAAGAAAATATACATAAATATGCAACCTATTATCCATTTAAAACGTAAATTCCATAAAACCCTCTAGATGTCATGATTAAAATGGCAACTCCAGAACCATAATCAAATAATTCCATCATGCAAAAATGAGTGAATATGAACAATTTAAAATAACACAGTGTGCATTAATTTTTATCTTAAATTAAGAAAGACGTAAGCAAACAGCATATTTTACATTCAAACTGATAGTGTGAATTAAAAACAAGAAAGATAAATCCGAAGGCAAAAGCGACAAAAATAATCAGACAGAATTTATTTTTGTTATATTCCGAAGAATATTCAGAGGAAGGCGCGGAAATTGTCAGAAATTTCCGACACAAAACAGAACACAAACAATCATCCCATCGAAAAATTACATAAAAAGCATTAGAAACATAAAAAGAAAAAAAACATAAAAGAAGTGAAAAAAGCACCAAACAAAAAAGATTATCATGAGCTGACATTAGTTAGAGAACCATTGGAAAACCTGGGAGTACTGGACAGCTGTTTCCTCATAGTTTGGGACTTTTCAGCAGTACGCACTCACCGGGATTCGAACAAACTAGGACGAAACCGCTGTCCAGTACTCCCAGGTTTTCCAATGGTTCTCTAACTAATGTCAGCTCATGATGAAATCCTGAAACCAGTCAAATACCTACAAACCAACACTTAAAAAAGATTATGTTTGGATAGAAGCACGAGGAAAAAACAAAAAAATGATAAAACGCCAGAAACACAAACAAGAAATTTAATATAACCCATTCCCTAAGGTAGGGGAGACCGCAGTTGTGCGAGTGATTCTAAACGAACGGGAAATCATCAAGGCGAAACTCGTCGCTTGCGTCTTCAGCTTCAATTAATGTTGTTTGGCGTGTGGATTGTGATGAATTTGGTTGCCGAACGTGTGTGATTTCTCTCCCTGAAAGTGTCACATCTTCTCCGAGTGGAGTGTAGAGCTTGCACACTCTCGGAAACAGAAGGCGTATTTCATGTGGCCAGTGTTTTTGAGGAATTCGCACTGTCCAGATATTCATAGAACCGTTCGTGTGTCATTCGAGGATAGCACATTGAAAAACTCTGCCAAGGGACAAGCATAACCAGTTTTCAGTTTCTTAGTCTATAAGGAATAAACTAAGTAAATATTTATAGTTGAAATCAACCGAGATATTTTGGTGTGATTAGGAGTGGAATGCGTAAAATAAATAACTGATTTATAAAAACGATGCTGAGGCTAGTACGAAAAATTTCACAGTGAACAGATATACGATATCATCATTTTATTGTTTATTGACATAGATTACTGTGCATTGGTTAATATGAATACTGTTTCATTTAGATGAAGTTAAGAGTGAGTAAAATTTGAGACAATAAAAAATTTATTTGCATACAAATCAATAAAGTACAGCAAGATGGAGAACTCAGATGTAACAAATACTCAAGAATATATATAAACCCTGCAAACAAAAAGAAATCAGGTCAACTAAACATCATATATTTCAAGTCAATGATGCAAAGTAAAGCTTAAAAATACTCCGAAGAATACGCATATTCGAAATGAAAACAAAATTTTGCCGATCCTCTAATTACTTTGAATTTTCCCTGAAGGATTTCCATCCACACCAACTTGCTTTTCGAGCCCATAAAATCTCCCTTGATGTGTCTCTTCACCTATTGATTCTGCCCTCTTCACATAAATCTAAAATGGTGAGTTAAAAATACGCCTCCACCCGTGTATTATTTAGTGAAATGTAGTTGTCCGGCTTAATCAATTCAAATATTGAAGTTATTGATACAAATGGAAATATATAACAAAATCCAAATAACGTTTAATGCATGGATGTAAAGATAAAGGTAAATGTACATTAAACCATCAATTTCAGAAAAAAACATAGACCTACCAATAACGTAAAAAACTTCAATTGCCTCCAGCAAACAACTATGAATGATGTCGAAGCGAAGTGAGAAAACGTTTTGTCCCAATGTAACACTAAAAATCTCATACGCGAATAATCGATTGATTGCTAGCAAACACAATGACGACTACCACAAAGAACTTCTGAGGATGGTGGAGATTACAGTTGTGAGAGTGCAGTTGATTCTAAACGAACGAGTAATCATCAAGGTGAAACTCCTCGCGTGTGTCTTCAGCTTCAATCGATGTTGTTTGGCGTGTGGATTGTGATGAATTCGGTTGTGGAGCGTGTGTGATGTCTCTCCGTGAAACTGTCACATCTTCTCTGAGTGGCGTGAAGAGCTTGCACACTCTCAGAAACGAGAAGGCGTATTTCATGTGGCCAGTGGTGATGAGGAATTTGCACTGTCCAAATATTCGAAGAACCGTTCGTGTGTCATTTGAGGACAGCACTTTGAATAAGTCTACCAAGTGATAAACATAACCAGTTTTCAATTTCTTACTCCATAACGATTCATCTAGGTGATAAATCGTAGGCTAGTAGAACCGAGATACTTTAGGGATCATAGTGATTCGACTTTTTGAATTTCGAACTCATAGTGACAGAGGTCGTCGCATGACTGACATTCGAATTATCGACTAATATATGTATATCTTTGTGTATTCTGTCACTATTTTTAATCTTGCCTGAAATAATTTTTATGATGATTTACGTTCTAGAAAAAACATGGGGTAAGCTCATTTGTTGAAATGGTAATATTCTTAGACATAAATTGATATAATATTTATTCTTTCTGAGAATCTAAACATTCTTGTATCTCCAAGAATCCCGTCAATCCTCAGAAAACGTTTTATGACGGCTTTAGGGGGAAAATAGGTATTAATTCACAAAAATAACTTATTCAGTATTATGAAAGTGAGGAACGCCCCTTTTTTCGACTAAAAAACAAAACTTTGTCGAACTAATAATAAAATTAAATAATCATTGAAGAATCTCCATCTACACGAAATTGTCTTTTCGAGCCCATGTAGTCTCCTCTCCAATGTGTATATTCCCTTTGGGATTTTGCTGTCTACACATCAATATGGAATACCACACTTAGTACTGTGGCTTCATGTGTATGTATTCCTTAGTGGGTTAAATGGATAGTCAGAATAATAGTTACTTTATCTTCAGTGTTCATCTGGCCACTCGGTGTTATACTTTTGCGTGTTTTTTCTTAGTTTCATCTCGTGTTGCTGGTTTCACACATAACATTTTAAGAGTTTATATATCCTATGAATTATTACGTTTCCACAGTTGTTTTCCCACAACTATCGAACAATCGTCTTCCTCCATTTCCTTTAAACAGTAGGCAGAACTACTGAAAGATCTATTTGAAAAGTGCGTGACTATAGACTCTACGTCGCCCGGGTAATTATTTCATTGAAATCACAGTGAAACAGCCTAAACGAGCTAAAATATAAAGGAGAGCATTTCTATGCAATAATAGATTTAATTAGAAGTCCGTCGAATGAAACACAGGAGCACTCAGAGAACCTAGATACGCAGGATTTATTTCAAAAACAAAAACAAATTTGAAGATGCGCGAGTCGAAGAAATCCGGGGAACAGCTCAGCCAAAATAGCCGCAAAAACAATGGTTATCAAACAGATGAAAAAATGTATAAATCCGATTAACTACAGTAAAATAGCATGAATAATACGGAAGCCAAGTGAGAATACGTTTTGTCCCGATGCAGCACTACAAGTCTCATATGCGAATAATCGATTGATTGCTAGCGAACACAATGACGATTACTTCACCCGACGTCTGAGGATGGTGGAGACCACAGGTGTGAGAGTTCAGTTGATTCTAAACGAACGGACAATCATCAAGGTGAAACTTCTCGTTGGTGCTTTTGTGGTGAGAGCAGACTGCTAGCCAATCAGTATAAATTAATTTACGTCAATGTCCACGTAGCTAAAATTGGCCGTGAGAAAATATGTTTAAGTCTGTTTCAAAAACCAATCACAACAGACTTAACTTGGACAAATGCGATTCGCAGATATATGGCTTAACTTTCCAAGGAACCAGTCACAAGGTGTACAGAATAACCTTGAGCAAGAAACAACCAATCAGAACACTGTATTTGTCTGCTTGAATAAGCTATAATAATGTACATGATATATATATAAATGCTGATTTCCTTAATAATGATATTTTGCCTTGCCCTTTTCTTGTGTTGTTACACTTTCAACTTCAATTGATGCTGTTTGGCGTGTGGATTGTGATGAATTCGGTTGTGGAGCGTGTGTGATGTCTCTCCGTGAAACTGTCACATCTTCTCTGAGTGGCGTGAAGAGCTTGCACACTCTCAGAAACGAAATGGCGTATTTCATGTGGCCAGTGGTGATGAGGAATTCGCACTGTCCAGGCATTCAAAGAACGGTTCGTGTGTCATTTGAGGACAGCACTTTGAATAAGTCTACCAAGTGACAAACAGAAAACATTGTTCGATTTCTTAGTCTTCAACGGATAAACTTGGTAAATAATTATAGCTGAAATCAAACGATACATTTTGATTTGAATAGGAGTACGATGTTTAACAGTACGATTTGATATCTAAAGAGGTCATCGAAAGTTAGTCTTTGGAAATCAGTGCGTAGCTCTATTTGTCTAGGTATATTCTTTCTCTCCTTCTTTTTTTAATAACCACATATTTTTGTTTTTGTTACTCACAGGCGACGGATGGGGTATGTTTGACTGCTGAAACAGATATAATCCTACATTTAATTTGAAAAAATCTCTGTTCATTTTGAGAATTAGAACTCAATTACACCTGAAAGAATGCTATAAATCCCGAGAGAATGCATCATGTTATATCATGAAAAACAAGTTTAACTTCACAATAGCAGCAAGTTATGAACTGTGCAACTGACAGGAGACGCATTTTTAGACTGGGACCCCAACTTTTTGAACCGGTTTTTGACTTGATTTATCACTAAAACATCTCCATCTACACAAAATAGACTTTATGAACCAATGAAATCTCTCCCAATATGTATCCTCACCTTCCGATCATGCTGTCTTCACATCTATCTAGAATATCGCATTAAATATGGTGGCTGTTAAATGTTTACTTTTGTGATGTACGAATGTCTGCAATTGCGATACGGCAATAATAAGTGACCTCATACACAACGCTATAAATGATGAAATCAAGGTTTATTTTTATGTTCAACCGTAAAGCACAAAGTAAGTTATTTTTACCAACAGTTTCGTGCATTTTCCAGAAATCTATTGAGCACGTGATTGCATCCACTTGTCTCCAGCAAAAAAGCGTGAATCGTATGGAAGAGATGTGAGAATATGTTTTGTCGCCATGCAACGCCACAAGCTTCATACGCGAATAATCAATTGATTGCAAGCAAACACAATGACGATTACTTCAAACGACTTCTGAGGATGGTGGAGATCACAGTTGTGAGGGTGCAGTTGATTCTAAACGAACGGGAAATCATCAAGGTGAAACTCCTCTCTTGTGTCTTCAGCTTCAATCGATGTTGTTTGGCGTGTGGATTGTGATGTATTTGGTTGTCAAGCGTGTGTGATGTCTCTCCGTGGAAGTGTCACATCTTCTCTGAATGGCGTGAAGAGCTTGAACACTCTCAGAAACGAGAAGGCGTATTTCATGTGGCCAGTGGTGATGAGGAATTTGCAGTGTCCAGATATTCGAAGTACCGTTCGTGTGTCATTTGAGGACAGCACTTTGAATAACTCTACCAAGTAACAAACATAAACATTATTCAATTGTTTACTGTATAAGGATTCAATTAGCTAAACTTTCGTAGGTGAATTTATCCGTGACATTTACGTTTTATTTTCTGTCTTATGTTGAATGCTATGTTTATATTCGTGTAGAAAACTTTTAACTTTCCGTTTTGCCATTTCTGTTCAAGTTATAAGGTATTTGTTTTTTCACATTTTGCTTTTAATTGCATATTGATATGTAATTTTTATAAATTATTCCTAGAATTTTTTTTGCGTATGTTCTCTGGCTGAATTTAGATTGTAAATATGCACAGATTTGAATACTTTTTGTTTTAATAATCAGATCCTATCCTCTTCTGATGGAATTCTGTCGATACTTTGAGTGTTTGTCATGATCGCCTTGCTTAATTTCACATGTATAATTTCAAAATAGCAGCAAGTGGAGTTCAATGCAACTAATAAATGTCGCATTTTTGTACTGACAGTAAAACTTTGTTAAACCGTTAATTGCTTTGAATTAACATTTAAAGATCTATATCTACACCAACTTGCCTTAACGAGCCCACGAAATCTCTGCTAATTTGTATCTTCACTTTGTGATTACACTGTCTTCGTATCAATCTCTAGAGGTCATTGTATATTGTAGTTCATTTATGTATTTTTTTCCTTGAGAAATTCACAGAAGCTTTGACGCGCAATATATCCCATTTCGTTGTCTGTGATCATTCTATATATATATATATATATGGCAGTTTATGTCGTCTCTGAATCCTAGTGCCGAGTGAGTACATTTCTTGAGTCTGAGCTTCCTTCTCTTTTTGTTTTTCATCACGTTTTGGTGTGCTATCATTTGAGTCGTTTTCACCTTCTTTTGTGATGTTGTTGTCTTATATTTAATGAGTTTTTTTAAGTCAATCTATGCAGTTATGAAAACATTGGTTTATGCCTGATTTTATTTAATCGGAATAAAATAACTGAATTTAATGATATATTTTTGGAATCTGCAGGTTAAAATGTAACAGTTTTATAAATATCATAAACGATCTCCAAACACCTCAATGAGATTTCGCCAGGTTCTAACATACTGGATGCAAAATTTGAATGAGTTTCGCTGCGGTAACATGATGGGAGTTTTACGGTTGCTGATTATAATTATTATTATTATATCCTATAATTCCCAGAGGAATATAGGGCTTCAGCTGCCCACCTCCATTGCCTTCTGTTTTCTGACAACGTTTTCACCCCGCTCCAGGTCTGTCCACATGCTTTCATCTCCTCCTCGCATGACCTCCTCCAAGTCACCCTCGCACTGACGACCAACTCGCCGCTTCCCTTTCGGGTTCCACTCGAGCCATGGCTTGTCTAGTGATGTCACTTGATGGTTTCCTCAGCGTATGTCCAATCCATCTCCATTTCTTCCTGCCTATTTGTTTCACAATCGGTTCCTGATTGGTTCGCTCATTGCCAGAGATCCCTGTTGCTGATCTTTTCTGGCCGGCCATCTGATCTTGAGTATTGAGCGAAGACAACTGTTAATGAAGGTCTGCAGTTTGTTTGAGATGCTCTTTATGACGCGCTGGCCAAGTCTTCGATCCGTATAGTAGCACTGACTTTACATTGGAGTTGAAAATCCGGATCTTATTTTTGATGGTGAGTGCTGTTGACCACCACACAGACTTAAGGGTAATGAAAGCCTGTCTTGCTTTTCCGATTCTGGCTTTGATATCCTCGTGAGTTCCGTCTGCTTGTAGTTGAAACGATGCTTCCCAGGTAGGTCGGTAGGTAGGTAAAGGAGGTTGCTTCTTTCAGGTTCCTCCCATTTATTCTGGCTGATTGTTGTCTGTTGTTGTTGTTGCTGGTGTTGGCCAGGAATCTTCATCACCTCTGTTTTCTCTATGTTCACTTGAAGGTCTTCCTATCTTTGATGCTTTTTCTGCCAGCTTGTTGCTTTTCACTTGCATGTATTCCAGTTTATGGGAAATCAGACATATACAATAATATAATGGTTATTTTAAAGCAATAAAACTTAGTGATGAATTTTATTGTTAAAAAGGCTTTTTTATTTGATGGTGGTGGTGAATACACGACGAATCTGTGTGCTAATATTTGCGATGACATTCAACTCAAGTGATTTTATGAAACATTTCAAAAGCTCAACTACACTTCTTTTGGCTCAAATGATATAATGCAAGTCGACCGTATGCCGTGGTTTGTTTGATTAGCTGCACAACTCATTATTGAACGAACTTATATCACGTTAGCCAACTTTTAAGCTTAATGAGTGACGAAATCTTCAACTACCAATTGGTGAAATACTAATTCAATGAAAACGAATAGACTACTCTGTCAATATCAGCGGAATTCCACTAATTTCAAATCGAAAGAATTAAAACATACAGATGAATGCCGACCGTGTCTCGCGCTTCTATTTAAGTAACAATATGCATTATATTTGAAGTAATAAAGCTAATAATGACTCTTCACTATATTGTATGGAGGATTTAATCATGAGCTGACATCAGTTAGATGGTTTCACTATATGCTAGAAACACAAGAAAGACTTAAACATATATGCTGTCAACTGAATCAGAAGTTCATTTGAAATTTGTTATTATCACACGAAATACAAACTAATCACTGCAACGATATCTGGATTACATGTAAATAATTTACGCGTTATTAAATAGTCTTAATCCGTTTCTATCGGTGAACTTGTGTGGGAAACATTTTCACGAAATGAAATGATAGAAAGTCAGTGCGACAGTGTTGTATTATTGATATCGTGACATTTAGGTACACAAATTTGAGATGTAGGAACCAGATAATGGTTGTTTGAATAGGAAGATGTGCATTATAACTGACTGACTTGATGACATGATCACCAGATATTTGATTGTAAAGTAAGTTAAGGGATAAATCGGTGGATTCCTATTGGTACATGGTAAATATAAGAAACAGGCGTCGGTCTGCACGGACCTGACTTGTCACTAGTTGGCTTCAGTTAGATAACCATTGGAAAAGGTGAGAGCACCGGAAGGGCGTTTTGTTCTGATTTAGGACTCTTATGTGAACAACTGGCAGTAATATGTAATACATTTTCTTTTGCATGCAGATTATTTGCATTTTCAACCAGTCTGCTAGGTTTTCTCAGTTTGAAAATTATAGCTGAATAATCAGTCATATATTTTCTTTTACTAGCGTAATTTGTGTCGGTGGTTCACCAGTAGAACACTCGCCAACCACCCACCTAATCTGAGTCTAAATCCTCGGCCGATGCAGTCATCAAGGCTGATTAGGAAGGAAGGTTGTGCGAGCAGCCTCATCCCGTCCAAATAATGCCAGTGCTACCGAAACACTATAGTTCTAGGTTAAGATCCTATGTGCCAAATCGACCGTAAAGAAATAAGAAGATAAGATTGACATCAAAGTCAAAAACGAAAGTAAATCTACTGTTATCATCGTTATGGCAATAATGATAAATAATATTACTAACCATATAATAAACACAATTATATGTTACCACCCTCTTTATACCAGTGTGTGGAAGTAAGTGAAACATTTAGCATTAAGTGAAAAAAAACCTCATCATATATTGATTTTTCTGTTGTTGATCATGCCATAAGTAGATATGCGTGAATAATCCCCAGCAATTCATAACAAAACACGTAATTCGCTGAATTCATTAATTCTAGCCGTACAATTGCATTTAAATACAATATTTTCATGACAGATTGATAACAAAGGTGACGATTTGTGAAAACATGGTTCTTATTGTTAGTTAATACATCAAAGTAGTTGAATAATTATATTACAATTATGTTATGAGATGGAAATTTACTGAGTGAGTTGTATCCAGAATTCGCATGCGAACAGAGGGAAATATAGAGTTTTGAGAGAATTCTAAAGAAATACAAGAGTCACGAGGAGTTAGAAAAACAAACAAACAAAAATCAAGTCAGTAAAAATTTACAAGTTTGTTACCATGACAGTATAAACGGTTGGATAACTTTCATTTGTCTGTACAACTTTGGTCATTCTTACTGAATTCCTAAGTCTTCAGCGATGCGAAGGAGACAAAAGCGTATAGCCTTTGGCAGGTTACTTTCCACCTCGTAGATTACCTTGAGACGTTTGTTTGGACCATTATTGGCAAGGTGTTTGATTATCGCACTCCTCACAGACCCACTACTAGGTCTCTGCAGCCATGAGGGATAGTGTTCTTTAACACTTTTAGATAGGATACACGTGGAATGACGTACGCGCATGGCTTCATAGTAACAGGTCAGCTGATATATGCATATAGAAGCAGTCAGGTGTTACATCTTTCTCTTAAGAACTCTGCACACCAATAGACGACTGGTGAACACTACTCTTAACATTAGTGCGAAGACTGCTCTTCTCAAATATGATGAATTTCTTCTCTCAGTGATGTTGCAGGCTAAATCTCCATTAAAATCCAATTTCACATACTCTTTCATTGTTGGAAAAGTAATCTTTTATTCCTCTGAAATGTTTGTTGAATATTCTTGTTGGTAAATCTTTGTGGTCGATATACTACGTAGATGAATAAGAAATTATAACGCACATTTATGAATAAACAATAATTAACCTGAGTGAATGATTCTCCCATCAAAATGCTCTTCATTTGGTAGCATATGCAGTGACGTTTCATAAAACAACATCTCAAATACATATATCATATTCCCGTATTACTTGAATTGCAGAATTGATGGGTTAGTTGAAATAAATGGAATATTATTTATATCAAAGTTTTCAATCAATTTGCTGGTTCTGATAGGACTTACAATAACAGCATTAGATAATGAGAACAGTGATCTAGGTATACTTATTCTATTTCAGTAGCCGACTAATCGCCTAAATTTCAAAAATATATGGTTGTTTCTGATTAAGTCAAGTCTATGTCACCACGCCTAATTAATAAGTTTGCTGGTTTACCACCCCGTTCTAAGCCCCTTGGAAGACATGCAAGTGAAAAGCAACAAGCTGGCAGAAGAAGAATCAAAGATAGGAAGACCTTCAAGTGAACATAGAGAAAACAGAGGTGATGAAGATTCCTGGCCAACACCACCACCACCAACAACAACAACAGACAACAATCAGCCAGAATAAATGGGAGGAACCTGAAAGAAACAACCTCCTTTACCTACCCACCTACCTGGGAAGCATCGTTTCAACTACAGGCAGACGGAACTGACGAGGATATCAAAGCCAGAATCGGAAAAGCAAGACAGGCTTTCATTACCCTTAAGTCTGTGTGGAGGTGAACAACACTCACCATCAAAAATAAGATCCGGATTTTCAACTCCAATGTAAAGTCAGTGCTACTCACCATACGGATCGAAGACTTGGCGCGCGTCATAAAGAGCATCTCAAACAAACTGCAGACCTTCATTAACAGCTGTCTTCGCTCAATACTCAAGATCAGATGGCCGGCCAGAAAAGATCAGCAACAGGGATCTCTGGCAATGAGCGAACCAACCAGGAATCGATTGTGAAACAAATAGGCAGGAAGAAATGGAGATGGGTTGGACATACGCTGAGGAAACCATCAAGTGACATCACTAGACAAGCCATGGCTCGAGTGGATCTCGAAAGGGAAGCGGCGAGTTGGTCGTCAGTGCGAGGAGGGTGACTTGGAGGAGGTCATGCGAGGAGGAGATGAAAGCATGTGGACAGACCTGGAGTGGGGTGAAAACGTTGTCAGAAAACAGAAGGCAATGGAGGTGGGCAGCTGAAGCCCTATGTTCCTCTAGGAACTAAAGGATGCAATAATAATAGTAATAATCTAAGCTCCTTAAAATTGGGAGATTGAACGTGCAGATGGGTCAGCGACTCCACCCCGGGAAACCAATCCAGTCGATACTGAAACTTTAGAGTAATGAAGAAGATTCTAAATGGCAACATGAAAATCCTTATGGGTGATGATATATACCCATATAATGTGTGTGTTTGTTTGGCAGTCTGTTATATTTTGCTATATATATATATATATATATATATATATGGATCGATACTCCATTATAATTAGCCAATCATGTTAAGACTGTCTATTGATTTGTTGATTTTGAATATTCGTTCACACACTTGTTCGGACATGCATATTTTTTTCTCTCACACACTTGTGTGACATTGATTCTCCTGGTGTTTTGGAAAATAGAAGTATCTTCGCAAACCTAGTGGTCTTCTGATTTCCGTCTCTCCTGCGTCAAGACTATTAAATTCTCGACCAGTACATAACAGGTGATATGAATGCTAAAACTGCAACAGATAAACCGGAATAGAACTGATCATGGATCCAACTGCTCTTAGGGAAATGAGTGAGAAAGAACTTTCTTCAAATGCCTGTGCATTCAGTGATTCGGTGATAGATTTAACCGAGTACAAGTACAAGAGTATACACAAAGTGAGATGAATTTTACAAAATGGACATACCGAAATGAGACACAATTGGTCTCAGTCCCAAGAAACGTAGCCTGCATGACAAAAAACCGTAGAAAGAAACGGATTTGGATTTTTTGTAATATTGTG
Source organism: Trichobilharzia regenti (assembly GCA_944472135.2). Taxonomy (NCBI): domain Eukaryota; kingdom Metazoa; phylum Platyhelminthes; class Trematoda; order Strigeidida; family Schistosomatidae; genus Trichobilharzia; species Trichobilharzia regenti. The sequence continues at coordinate 28,701,246 of OX235264.1, read as the reverse complement.
TCAGTGGGATACATCGACTCGTTCTTGCAAATAATAAGAGTGAATACTCCGGATATCAACTGGCCTGTCAATGTACCTATGGGTAATAATTTGGCTAGCTAGTGGCAGAAAACTGAAGCTGTTTGAACTATTCAGTGAACACATCTTGAGACTAGCTTTCTACTTTACTGACACTCATCAGTACATACATACATTCACCTTGATATGACATAAGTTACATAAATGGTATCAGAAACCTCATGAATTTTATCAATAAGTATTTGGCTTCATGGATTTCAACTGACTATGACAATAATGTTGAGATTGCATAATCTCTGTTTTATCGTCTACTGAATGAGGCTGGAGAAGGGAATCACACTAACTTCGATACTCACATAATCCCCGAACATCATTTTAGATAAAAAATAAATGAGTGAGGAGACATAAAACATTCAGCTCCTGCTTTGTCGTCAATCTCCCCTTACTTGTTGCAGTCGTATCTATCTCTTTACTCAATCGGTGTACTATGTTTGTTATTTCGAAGATGGAAGCAGTGTTTCCACTCCACTCATACAAGTGGTCGAGGAAAAAATTACGTTCAGATGTTTCCTGTTCGCCTAAATATTCGATCCCGTTAAAAACAGAAACACCAGGCATCAAGATTCATATTCAGTCGAGTAATTGTTTGATAACAAGCGATAAATTAATATTTCTAAGGTAAATAGACGTTGTAGTGCATTGCGCAAAGACATGTTAATATAAACAGAACTTAGCCTGAATGAGGACCCGGCTTATGGCTTATTCTCTTACAGAAGGAGAGATTGTTTAATCGTTTAATTTGGGTCAAATGAAAGTTCACTTATCTGATAAATCTTTGTGGACAAAACCAAGAAGTTTAACAAACGCACAACCTCGGATATTTCAATTTCAAAAGCTGTACAAGTGTAATGAACACATGCATACACAAGCAATTTAACCTCATCAAAATAATCACCTAGATTGTCATTCAAATGGAGGCGGGATTAAAGGAGATATTGATTTTCAATTTGATGTGAAAATTTACCAGCTGTCCAGTACTCCCACGTTTTCCAACGGTTCGATAATTAATGTCAGCAAATGATGAAATCCTGTAGTAAATATCGAATCGTTAGAAATTAGAATTCATTGACAATTGGATTATTTCTCACCGGTTGAATGGCCTGAGAGCGCTCTCTGTAATCAGTAGATCCAGGGTTCAAATTAGATTTCACCTCGAATCACCAGTAGTCACATAACCATTGAGAATCAAGGGATATTAGATATTATTTTATCCTGCTTCAAGGCTTTTCAGCAGTACACCCTTTGCATCCACGAGAAATTGTAGGCGGTTTCAAGGTTGTGACTTCGTTCAAGAATTATGATAGAAAGCCGGGCTGACTGTATTTTCATGTACTGAAAAGCTGCCTACTATCATGAGTGATATTCGTGATTGTAGTGGACTGGATAATGCGAGGGAATTGTGAATGATATCAGGAAGGCAGGCATACATCGGACCAATGAGAATACGCGAGATGATTTGAACTTCAGTCCCATCATCCGTCGCTTATCATCATCAACTTTGAACCCTGTGTTTATTAAGTTGACCGAAATCAGTCAATCAATCGAAATGATTCTCAGAGAAATCAAATTCAATACATGTCATGTCATGGACAATGGGGTGAATGTGATTCTCAAGTGAGTCACTCCTGAGACTTAATGAAATTGGCTTTCTTCTCTAACTCACATTAATATATGTGTAAAACATGAGCACTGTGGTAGTAAGTGATTCCATAATAGCTAGTTTATTAGATGCATCATACAGTGATACGTCTAATAAACAAACTAATATGCAATTGCCTTTCCTACATTCTGATGCACCATCACACCAATCGATGAGCATAGAATGCATGCACTGTTGTAATTGGTGAGTGAAGACACTGTAACAAAAGTATACTGTATAGCGTGATTTACGAGTGATGATATTTGAATGATATGCTTGGTCGCTTAATTCACTTATGTGAGTAGCATAGTGCGTGTGGGTATGCGATACAGTCTCACCGGTATATATTGTAGTTAAGAAGGTGAAATACAAGATTTTGTGACAGCATTCTTCTGGGAATGACAAATTTCACACTGAAATCGTATTGTCCTGTAATTTTCTCTCATTTTTGCAAAATGGACATTTGTGGTATGGTAGTTGATTTTATTACAGGTAATGACTGCTTCCTCACGTCAAGCGAAATACTGGAAAACACTATCTACTTTTTGGAAGCCACCGTGCAGTTATGTTCATGGTGGCTCATAAATAACAAAATAGATTATTCGGTGGTTATCCACTTGCTTACAATAAAGGTCTGGTGTGCAACAGGGTGTTGGAAATATTCTTTGTGACACGCTCGCCAAGTTTTTGATCCATAAATAAGAACTAACTTCAGGTTTATATTGAAAATCCGACTGAATTTTGTTGTTGACGCTGAGTGACGAAGATTTCTAGATTGGTTACAGGTTGACGAATGTGTTTCTTGGCTTCTTGATACTTGCTCGATTTGACATCCTCGTCCGCTCCTTCTGTAGTTGAGACAATGCTCCCTAGATCATTGAGTGAATGAAGTAACCTCTTTCAAATCCCCCCCGCTGATGGTGTTTGGCTCCGGATGTTGCTGTTGTTGTTGTTGTTGGTTGGTTGGTTATTTTCATAACCTCCGTCTTGTCTATGTTCACCTGAAGTCCTGTCTTTGTCTCTTCTTCGACCAGTTTGTCGGTTTTCGCTTGTAAGTCTTCGACATTGTGTGACATCAAACACAAATCACCCACGCGCGAAATCCAGATCTTATAAGTTCTTCACGTCGGTCCAGGATATTCCTGTCTTCTCGTTTCCCACCCACTCTCTGATGCATAATCCAGTCCACCAAAATTAGCAATATCATTGGTGATAGTAAGCACCCTTGTCTGACTCCTGTGTTTACTCGAAACGCCTCGCTGAGTTTTCCGTTGTGGATCACTTGATGTGTGTCGTTATCGTACAGCTGTTGAATAAGGTTGATGAATATTTAGGGGCTGCACGCCGTAGTACTGGAGTAGTTTCCAAATTACATTGCGGTCAACGCTCAGCTGTCGAAGGCCTTCTCAAAGTCTATAATGTTGAGGTGGAGGTTTAATCGCCATTCCATGCCTTGTTCTGTGATGATAATGCGTAGAGTTGCAACTTGGTCAGTACATGATTTGCGTTTCCTGAATCCAGCTTGTTCTGGTCGGAGTCCTGCATCCAGTGATTCCTTATTTCTCTCCTGGATGATGCGACTCAGGATTTTACTTGGCGTCGACAGGAGCATCATTCCTTGCCATTTCTTGCAGAGCCATAAGTCGCACTTCTTTGATAGTTTCACGAGGTAACCTTTCCTCCAGTCAGTTGGCACCTTTCCCTCCTTCCACACCTTTTGCAATAATGGAGTCAGCATGTCTGCTGTCGTCCCTGGGTCGGCTTTCAATACTTCAGGGGTATTCCATCTGGTCCAGCTGCTTTTCCAGCTTTCAGAAGCTTGGTTGCATTCAAGATTTCAGCTCTTGTTGGAGGACTGGTGTCAACTTGCAGTTGTGTGCGTGCTGTTGTTGGTATTTCTGGACGGGTTGCACGTGATGGTCGGTTCAACAGTTTTTTGAAGTGATCCGCCCATTGTTTAACCTGTCTTTGTTCCTTGGTAATTGGGTTCCCTTGGCTGTCTTTCATAGGTTTCACTTGTGTTGATCTCTTCCTGGATAAAGACTTGGTTATCTGATATAGTGTCTCCAGGTCCATTTGGCCTGCTGCCTTCTCAGCTTCAATGGCCAGGTTGTCGAAGAATTGTCTTTTGTCCTTCCTAGCACTCCTCTTCAATTCTTTGTCCAGTGCTATGTATGTTGAGCTCAGCGTCTCCTTCTCCTCTCCGTCCTTGCATTGAATCATTTTCTCTTTCATCATTCTCCTCTCGTCTATTAGCTTCCAAGAGTCTGTTGAGAGCCATTCCTTGTCTTGTCTCTTCTTTCTTCCTAAAACCGTTGTACACGTTTCGTTGAAAATCACCTTCAGAGACTTCCAATGTTCTTTCACGCATGATTCTTCAGTGATGTCGCGTAGTGTTTCCTGCTTTGCTCTGACAGTTGCAGTGAAAGTGTCCTTTGTGGTTGGTTGTGTGCTTCAGTTTTTGAGTGTTGAACTTGCATTGTGGCCTATCCCAGTTATCCTCGAGGCTCTTCGTTTCACTTTGAAAGTCCCTTCTACTAGATAGTGGTCTGAACCCACATCTGCTCCTCTCCTTGACCTTGTGTCCAGTAGGCTCCGTCTCCACTTTCTTGAAATTGAGATTAAGTTTATTTGGTTCTTGGTGTTTCCATCTGGTGAAATTCATGTCGCCTTGTGTATATCCTTGTGTTTGAATACACTGCCACCAATCACCAAATGATTGAAGGCGCAGAAGTCTGAGAAGAGTTCACCATTGTCGTTCATTTCGCCGAGGGCCGTTCGACCCATGGTGAGTTCTCTTCCTGTGTTGTCTCCTCCCAGCTTCGCCTTTATATCAATCAACAGGATTTTGATATCACCATTTGGGACGTTGTCCATTACTGTTTGTAGTTGTCTGTAGAACGCTTCCTTCTTCTCTTGTTCTGAGAGGTTTGTAGGCGCATAGCATCGGATGATTGTATCCTTCGTTCCTTCCTTTTGAGTTGAACCCGGCTGTCATTGTCCTGCAGGAGATTGGTTCCCACTGCATGAGAGCTTTGACTGCTGCTGGTGACATCATGATAGTCACTCCCTCGACGTGCTCGTGATTGTCCTCTTGGTGGCCGGAATAGATTATTGTCTCCCCAGTTGTTAGTTGGCACTTACCACACCCGTTCCATCTGCTCTCGAAGATTCCCAGGACTTCTATTCTATATCTCCTGATCTCTGCTGCTACCTGGGCAGCCTTTCCAGTCTAGTATATTGTACGAACAATCCATGTACCCATCCTTATTTGTGCTTTCATCGAAAGAAGGCACATCGGCTGGCTGGCTTCACGAAGGCTTTTGCCAGCCTGCGTCATTTCACTTCCCTGATTCCAGGGAGAAATAAGCTTACCGATTATATTTTTGGAATTTTTAATATATTGGTGCATTGAAGTTTCTCTAGCGCTTCGGTTAAGTTTTGGTGGAGGAGTTGCTAGCACCACGCACAAACCGTCCCTCTAGGAAGCTAGTAGTCTAGGCGAGGTTGGTTGAAACGATGCTTCCTAGATAATTGAAGGAGACAACCTCCGTTGAGTTCCATTATTTTTCACTTGATTTTCGCTTGATTTGATTGGTAGTAGTATTTTCCATATTTCAAGTATGAGTGATGTGTCATTCCTATTGCATGTGTTGGGTGTAGACTCGATGAACAAGGATTCAATAATCAACCTCTCTCTCTCTCCACCTACCTAGATTACTTTTTTGAATTTTAACCCTCTCCCATCCTACTGTGTGGTTGTGTGTTAATGCATGCATTGCAATTGGTGAGCTTTTTTCTAAATTGTTTATCCTCTCGGGGTCAACCATCCTTACCTTAGCTAAATTCTTATGTTCCGATAATCTGACTACCCCTGACCTACTAGTTTGACCTATGAAGTTGACTTGACTCACAGTCATTGCATGTTATTTTGTAAATTACATTATTTTATTGAAAAGAAAACACGTAGATCAGCGAAGAGTCTCTTTTCGGCGAATTCATTTTCTTAGCTGTACAATCGCAAATATATATGTGTATGTGTTATTTTGTATGTATGTGTACATTAAGTTTGTCAAACAAAAATTACAACTGGCTATTGGTAATACAAGTCAAGAAAATTAGGTGTTGATGAAATTAGGGTAGTAACAAAATTGATGAGTTGTCACAAACAGTTGTTAAAAGAAATTGTGTAATAAATAATGTGAATAGTTTGATGAGTGAGTTTTACTCAGGATGCGCATAGAAACAAAGTAGATAATACGAAATTACGTAAGAGTTCTAAATGAATACAAGAATTATAAGCAACTAAAGAACAGGCAAAGAAACAAATGGAACAAACAAACAGGCAATCACACAAATGGAATACCGACAACATAGATAATTTCTACTATCAATCAAATCAAGCGAAAATCAAGTGAAAAATAATGGAACTCAACGGAGGTTGTCTCCTTCAATTATCTAGGAAGCATCGTTTCAATCACAGCCAGAGTGACAGGACTTCCTCACCTACTGGATTTGCGTCACTAATCCTTATGAAAAACACGATGGTACGAAGCTGTCATGAAGTGAAGCAAGGAAGAAAGATGACACACTATTTACAACGAAGCCTTTAATATCTCGAATCTACAGCGAGAAGGCTTAACACAAGTTCCACAGATACAGGTTTCGAATTACCCCTAGAGAAATTAGTCTCACTAAAATATTAGAACAGTGAACAGTGAATATAGTCCAACTCTCTTATGAGGGTTAGTAGTATGAGGCTTTCAGAAAAATTAGGTGTGTAACAATAAGGTGAATATCAGCATATTATATCACTGAAATACAATCGTAGTTAAAGGTTGAATCCAAGTAAACTGCATTAAAATTGCTGATCATTTTGTATATGATGGTTCGTATTTGGCTGTTAAACAAACCTTTAATCAGGGTTAGAGCTGATCATTTAACTGTAGTTTCATCTCAGTGAGTAATTTTTTTTCACCGTTACTCTACGAAGCTATATTATCTATGTATTTCGAGGAGGATTCAACGTAGTCACCAAAGTGACATTTTTTACCAGTTTTCACTAAAATCAGTTTTTTTTCTCACATAATTTTTCTGTCAGAATGTGACGTGTGAGAAGAAATAACTGACATTTGATTATGGTGAATTATTGTTTTTACGAGTTGATCACGGATTGATATCAGTTAGATATCAGTATACGAGCTTGCCTTGTAACCGGAAGGTCCTGGGTTCGAATCCCAGTAGGTGCGTACTGCCGATGATTCCCAAACTAGGATGAAACAGCAGCTGTCCAGTACTCCGTGGTTTGCAATGCTTCCCTAACTGATATCAATCCGTGATCAACTCGTAAAAACATAACAAACCCTTGCAAACCAAAATTTATAGAAAAATATTGTTTTCACAAATAAATCGATGATGGGAAATATGTGTCGAAGTGACTGTCTATTTCTAGTGGCTTTATTGTTATGCCGATGAAGCTACACGTGGTGGCGTTGATAATTTGTCGGTTTACTACTTCCATGTGACGTTAGACTGTCTGTGGGAGACGTGTTTATTGTGTTTCATTCTTGCAGACAGTGGCTCTATCTAAATTCACTGTGATCATATCAATTGGTTCTGAGGTAGCATGTTATTGAGATGGGGGAGTTAATCTTGTTGAATAGCACACCTATAGTACTTGGACTGCTTTAGAAATTATAAGCTTCCGAACGGTATTGTTGGTCTACTTTGTATTCACAAAGATTATATCAAAATTACAAATATTTTCACATAATATGTTAATGTTGAATAGTATCGAGGATTCTTCACCTCAGATTCTGTTTTTGATATTGTTTCAAGAAGTTGCGGTTGTGTGACTGGTGGGAGTTTGACAGGCTTTTGAAGAGAGATCATCGGTCTTTTTGATGACATTTAGGGATAGCTAGTCGGCTTTCTGCAGCGTGTGATGGAGGCCACATTGTCAGTGCATTTTTGACCATCTTGGAATATCAAGCAAAAATTAATAAGTGATCGATTTCTGAAGAGATTAAACTTCATGTCTGGTGTCTCAGGCGTTATCCTCACAATCAAGAAAGCCTAGTGCATGTAATTCTGAAGGATGTAAGAGATTCCTTCACCGAACACTCTACACACGCCAAAGAAGCCCCTGAGTGCATCAGATAAGCAGGTGTCAAAGGCAGTTGTGAGTATACGTAATTACTGGAGATAGGTGAGCTTTGAAGCCTGATATATATGCAGCTAAAATATGATGATGATGAAGAAATCACTGGATACACACATTTAGTTGATGGTACACATGCGACACTGATCATCTTAGACCCCATACGGCCCTCACGATTAACATCTAAGTGCACTAATTTTACTGACACAACGCTCACAGTGAACAAGTTGGTGAATTCACTTAGTAAAGCCTCAAGTCTTTTCACTTCATTGAAATCTATGCGAATCTACTAACAAGGCCACAGTAGTTGAATATCTTCTCCTGTGATGGCCAAGATATTCCGTTACAGGAGGTATTAGGAAATGACCACCCTTTACACATGTGCATCTGAAAAATCTAGAGAATGGTCGAGTCTTGTTGTCTATCATGTGTGATGTGTCCAAAGCTCACTTGGTGTAAAACAAAAGGCCTGAAGCAAAGCAAGTGTTCACAGAGTCAACACTCAGTGTGAAAGATACTCGTTAATTCAATCGTAGAACAGTACAGTAAGCCATCTGCTCCACAATCACTCAAACATTAAATACACAAATCCTCGATTTCCAAGTTTCTACTTCTTATTTCAATTGATGTAAATTGTTTAATACATTCAAGGCTGGATGTGTTTTGTGAGCAATGGGGGAAAGTTCATAACACGGATGTTAACTGAGAAGAAGTAGAAGTAAGAAAGAAGATATTGAGTAATACAAAGCGACGTTTAACACCTGTGTGTTAGAATGAATTTGTAAAAAAACGAGGGGAAGATGAATACGAAGGAAGAGGGAAGTAAATGACGTGGTGATGTGTAAAATCAGCTATTCATCATTTTATCCATGAAAATTGTAGGGTGATCATTCTTACTGTACTATTCTGTGCTAGCACTTCGATTAATTTGTGTCTATTAGTCCTCCTTCATTTTCAACAGCCCGAGATTTATTTTAGGACCTCTAATATTTCAGCTCTGTAACTTTGCGTAGTTTGCACCTCGAATACTCTGTCTTGATACATGGATTGGCCATCACATATCTCATCATCTCTTCACGACAGGATTTTCAAAAGGACCAATTTTATTAACCACCCTAGTAGTCTGAGGAGCTGACACCTCACTTACAGAACGTCGTCTACGCATGGTGATGCGGTTTGTGCTAGGCGGTGTTACACAAGAGTACGCAAATGGATAATCACCGAATAAACTTATTTTGTTAGTATTCAGCCGCCATGAACTTAAATGCCTGGTGGCTCAGAAGAATAGCGTGAGAGAGCTCTCGAGACAGATATCGATAGTTAATGTGTCAACACCTGTATTCACACCAGTTACCTTGCCACAAATACCCTTTTTGCAAAAATGCTAGAAAACTACGAGAAAATACGATTACAGTATGAGGTCCGTCATTCTAAACAGAATGTTGCCACCAAATGCCTTCTACACCTTATTAACTACAATATATGATGATCTGACTGTTTCACATACACACACACACACTATACTACCTATATAAGTAAAACCAGCGACCATGCACTTTATTGATAGTTATTACTTAAAAATCGAATTATAACGTACACTTCCGTTACACTGTCATCACTCACCAGTTATATGAGTTCAGGCATTTTGTGCCCATTCCTTGGTGTGATCATACAGCAGAATGAGAAAAAGCCACTTTTAGTAATTCTTAGGAGTAACTGAATTGAGAAATACATTTTCTGTATTCCCAATTACTTGACACATATTGATTTATCTCAGAATCAGTTTGATTGATTGATTGATTTCAGTTAACTCATTAGGGACTAGACTCAATGTTGACAATAATCACTCACTGGAGAAATGATCATTATGCACCGCAAGACACTAATAAGTCTTCTCGAGCATGATCCAGTTGGATGGTGTGCTGTCTCACTTCACGTAAACTCTCCGTATTTAAATACTAATACTAATAATGGAGTAAAATAATTAGATGGACTACTCAAATGATATTAGTGAAATTCTATCTCATGGATGAAACAGGTAGTCAGTGTATGACACCAATACAATAATTCAGAAATCACAGAAATTATACGCTGAAAGATGGAGACTATCACATATATGACGATGAAATATCGAATAAGTAGTATTGAAAAGTGTTGACAATCAGGGATGAGTTGGAAATATTCAATGTGAAGTGGGCGGTATAGAATTGGTGTGAAGCATGTAGTAACAGTGGGAAGAGGATGATAAGTCTCTAACACCAAGGAGAATTCGCATTTGATGAAATGCACGTTTAAAATTAAGACACGTTGAAATCTTTCAAAAGCGCATATTAAGATAACTGCTGATTGACTGCCTTATGAGATATCTGATGAGTCGCATAACTACAGTTATATGTTAAAATGTCGAATACCACATAATTTTTAGTTCTACAATCTTTCGTGCGCCTTCATTGCTCAACTGAAACCACTATCACCGAAGTTATAAAATCTAACAGGCACAATACTGATCCATACTATGAATTTATATCTATATTTAACAAGATACATGTGATTCATTTCACTTGCAGTCTGTGGTAAAGTGAGTGACCAGGGTAGGCTGGACATGAAAAACAAACACTGCTGTTGAAACCTGAAGGTGCCAACGTGGATCCGTATATTTCCCTCTGAAGTCACAAGCGAAATAAATGTAATTCAAGAAAGTAGGACGTATGATGAATAGACGATAGACAGTCAACGTGTAAATAACTAAATCAGCTCACTTAATCAAAATCACATACAAGTGCATGCATAGGAACATACACTTCAACACACAGAATATTCTTGTGCTAAATCAAATATAACATCTGCGCTCAATAAATCTGAACTGCTTAGTAAGTCACTCAAAACGTTAGTCATCATAACCACAGCAGCAACAAGAGTGAACAGTTGATGAAAGGTCATCTTTCACTTATCTGCGCAGCATCATCTCGAACATAGGTGGTACGAGTGTAGAAGTCTTCCGCCTTCGGCATAAGCAACAAGAATCAAATGTTCAACAGTCATCTCTATTATTCAGTGGTATTTGATACACTCGTCACGATAACAATTTCGTACAGGCTTCAGACCATCATCAACAGCTGTCTTTACTTGATCCAGACTGAAGATAAGACAACCAGAAAGAATGACCAACAAGGATGTCTATCAACAATCAACCTTATAAAACAGTTTCAGAGAAGAGAGTGAAGTAGAGATGTGCCGACGAAGCTCTATATTCAAACTCGGAATCCAATGGGAATAGAAGTAGTGAAAGACTGATGAAGCATATTGTCATGGAGGACATAAGAATGAGATGCTTATTAAATACAACTAACACACCTCTATCAAATATAAATTTCCGATTATATCTACCCTTTCAACTTCACATAACATTTCTTTGTTGAAATCCCTCATAAATTTCTGTCAACATTTTATTTGCGCATTAGGCGAAATTCTGAAATTAATCCTAATTTTCATTGATAACCAAAATGTATCGGCGAAATTTCAATCTGATATCATTTGGCCTGATGAATATCCTCCTTGTGAGCACTTTATACCTTTACCATAGAAACACACAGATTGACCAAACCGAAAAAGTCAGTCGATATCGACACGTAGGCTTACAACATGGGCAGCCCAAAGACGCCTGAAGAATAAACTGACGTCATTTGATTAGTAATGACTTCTAGTGGAATTCAGAATGTGTATTTTCATCTATAATAAGCTGTAAAACACAATGAAGCCATGAGTGCCTGGGGACACCGTGGTGAGGTCTCTCGCCGACCATGCACATGAAAGTGACAAGTTCTCCTCATATGATTCCTAGATAGAATTTATCGTGAAACAACATCAGTAGGAGAATTCTTGAAAACCAGTGACCATCGAAGAGTTAATTCATTCTTCTTCTTCAGAGATTTCTCCACAATACGCAACTGTAATACGAAAGGCATTCTAGGCATTCTAGATGTCAAGTCACAAACTAGAATGAAACAGAGCTACAGTGATCACTTGTATTCCATGATCCATTCACCAGCCATGTTTCCTGATGAAATCGAAGTTGGAAGTGAATCGCGCGCGTTGGAGTCAACATTTGAGAGAGATAACCAATGTTATTAGTATTCATTCCTTTTGTTCCGAGTGGTGTATACCCATTCCAGACGAAATGGAATATGATAGGATAGATCCCATCATGGTGACCTGTGTCCACGAGTACTGACAAGCACGTTTTCTCTTCACATGACCTCCTTCATTTCTCCATCAGACATATCTGACTTGTGGATTCCCATTGATTCTTCGCACCACTGTTTACTTCTTATTTGTCTATACCACGTACAGTCTCTATCCACCTATCTATTTATCTATCCTTGATCAAATTTCATAACCTTCCACTGTTTCGTTGAATGGTGGGTTCCACGCCTGTTCTTTCTTCTTGAAGGTCTCCTTCTTTCTCACCTTTCATGACAACATATTTGACTTTTATTGTCGAACCGTAGCACGTTGTTCTGGAGGTCTCGTTTTTAATGAATTCTACATGTCTCTGCATCGTATTGAACGCCAATTTTGAGCACCTTTCCATATCATTTCAATAAGTTGACTGCTGAAGACTTTCACATATATTTCATAGTAATGGTCTGTGTCCTGATTTCTGGATCCTCTCTTTGTTATCATCATCCCAGCCAACTGTGTTTGAAACGATGATTTCATGTTTAGGTAGGTGAATTTAAGAGGGTTCTGAGAAGTTAGTTCCCATTAATATGAACTTGTTTGTCTCGTCGCCTCAACCGTTGGCATGAATGACATCATCATATCAACTCCTTACGTTACTCCAAATACACCAGTGACCAGTAGGTTACGATGTGCTCTGTATTTGTCCTCATAAAACCAGTAATGAATCAGACTTGAGAAAATATATGGCGACTCACTCCACATTGTTGAAATGGCTGTCAAATGCTTTCTCCCTCACGAAATATATAACCCTGAGTCATATGAGGCATATATGCACCTTTAAGTACCTCGAAAACACCGTGGTGAGGTCTCTCGCCGACCATGCACATGGTCCATGAATTAATGCCATTTACACGCACACACGATATCTATGGTAGGCTGGCAAAATTTGATTTGCCGAGATCATATGCTGAGAATCACATACCTGCAAAGAAATACGGTGGGGAATCAACCTGCAATCAACACAATAAAAAAACCATCACTTGTTGTGAACTTCAAGTTGGATTTCACCTCGAATCACCAGTAGTCACATAACCATTGAGAATCAAGGATTATTAGATATTATTTTATCCTGCTTCAAGGCTTTTCAGCAGTACACCCTTTGCATCCACGAGAAATTGTAGGCGGTCTTAAGGTTGTGACTTCGTTCAAGAATTATGATAGAAAGCCGGGCTGACTGTATTTGATCATGTACTGAAAAGCTGCCTACTATCATGAGTGATATTCGTGATTGTAGTGGACTGGATAATGCGGGGAATTGTGAATGATATCTTCATATTCTGTTTTTAATTCTGTAAATCTGTTATCTACATATGTCTGACTCCGTTTCAGCATAGAATTTTGTGTATAAAAGTGCAACAGTACGAGTTGCCATACTCCATATATATCACACAACGTTGGAGAAGAGAAAGAAAGAAAAAAAGAGATTCAGAAGTACAACATGAAGGAACGTGAAGGGTTTAATAAATATGGGAGATTTCAAAGAATGAATGCATCTGCACAATTGACGTCGAATTTTCCCATATCTCCAACATACTTTGATGGGTACATCTCAAGAGGTGACTTTTCCCACCTATCTGTCACAATATAGGTTATCGGTAATACCGTTATAGATTCCTTAGTTTGTTTCTATTTTTTCTCTTGGAAGTTTTATGTATCAGACATAGCTGCACTCCAAGTGTCATCTCTTTTATTGATATATATGGTCAGGATTGATTTCGTTCATAAGGAGTCTTTACAGTGGCTCAAGTGGTCTAGTGGATAACGCTTTTCCGCGGTTCGATCCCCGGCCGGCACACTCCTTTACCTCGCTAAGCCAGAAATAATGCTGGTAAAGAGGAAAGGTTGGGCATGAGGCTAGCAACCCCATCCTTTAAAAGAAACACTGCTACAGAAACTTCAAGCCACTAGCTTGGAGCCCTATGTTCCATTGGGGAACGTGAAGGAAAAAAAAATCAGGAAGGCAGGCATACATCGGACCAATGAGAATACGCTAGATGATTTGAACTTCAGTCCCGTCATCCGTCGCTTATCATCATCAACTTTGAACCCTGTGTTTATTAAGTTGGCCGAAATCAGTCAATCAATCGAAATGATTCTCAGAGAAATCAGATTCAATACATGTCATGTCATGGACAATGGGGTGAATGTGATTCTCAAGTGAGTCACTCCTGAGAATTAATGAAATTGGCTTTCTTCCCTAAGTCACATATATATCAATGTGTAAAACCTGTGCACTGTGGTAGATGTATCACACAGTGATACGTCTAATAAACAAACTAATATGCAATTGCCTTTCCTACATTCTGATGCACCATCACACCAATCGATGAGCATAGAAATGCATGAACTGTTGTAATTGGTGAGTGAGGACACTGTAACAAAAGTATACTGTATAGCGTGATTTACGAATGATGATATTTGAATAATATGCTTGGTCGCTTAATTCACTTATATAAGTAGTATAGTGCGTGTGCGTATGCGATACGGTCACATCGGCATATATTGCGTCTGATGGAGGAATTAGGCAGGTCCTGTGAAGAGAAAACGTGATTGTCAGTACTCGCGGACCAACGTTACTATGATAAGATCTATCCTATCACATTTCATATCGTCTGGAATGGGTATACACCACTCGGAAGAAAAGAAATGAATATTAATAACATTGGTTATTATTATTATTATTATTATATCCTTTAATTCCTAGAGGAACATAGGGCTTCAGCTTCCCACCTCCATTGCCTTCTGTTTTCTGACAACGTTTTCACCCCACTCCAGGTCTGTCCACATGCTCTCATCTCCTCCTCGCATGACCTCCTCCAAGTCACCCTCGCACTGACGACCAACTCGCCGCTTCCCTTTCGAGATCCAATCGAGCGATGGCTTGTCTAGTGATGTCACTTGATGGTTTCCTCAGCGTATGTCCAACCCATCTCCATTTCTTCCTGCCGATTGTTTCACAATCGGTTCTTGATTGGTTCGCTCATTACCAGAGATCCCTGTTGCTGATCTTTTCTGGCCGGCCATCTGATCTTGAGTATTGAGTGAAGACAGCTGTTAATGAAGGTCTGCAGTTTGTTTGAGATGCTCTTTATGACGCGCTGGCCAAGTCTTCGATCCGTATAGTAGCACTGACTTTACATTGGAGTTGAAAATCCGGATCTTATTTTTGATTCTGTGTGCTGTTGACCTCCACACAGACTTAAAGGTAATGAAAGCCTGTCTTGCTTTTCCGATTCTGGCTTTGATATCCTCGTCAGTTCCGTCTGCCTGTAGTTGAAACGATGCTGTTGATGTTGGCTAGGAATCTTCATCACCTCTGTTTTATCTATGTTCACTTGAAGTCCTATCTTTGATGCTTCTTCTGCCAACTTGTTGCTTTTCACTTGCATATCTTCCAGTTTGTGGGAAATCAGATATATATCATCATCAGCGAATTCCAGATCCTCCTAGTTTTTTGTGTGAGTCCATTTTATGCCTGTTTCCTGACTGCCCGTTGTCTGTCGCATTATCCAGTCTACTGCAATCAGGAAGATCATTGGCGATTATAGACAGTCTTGCCTCACTCCTGTCCTCACCTCGAAGGCTTCCGTAAGTTTCCCGTTGTGGATTACTTGGCATGCAGCATTGTCGTATAAATGTTGGATGAGATGTATAATTGTCGATGGGACCCCGTAGTAGCGAAGTAGTTGCGAAATCACCTCTTTATCGACGCTGTCGAAGGCCTTTTCAAAGCCGATGTAGTTGAGATAGAGAGGTGACTGCCATTCCAAGCATTGTTCAATGATGATCCGTAGAGTGGCGATTTGATTAATACATGATTTGTTTCTCCTGAATCCGGCCTGTTCCGGACGAAGTTTTTCATCTAGGGCTTGTTTGATTCTCTCTAGGATGATGATGCGACTTAGTATCTTGCTTGGAATGGACAGAAGCATAATTCCGCGCCAGTTTTTACATTGACTTAAGTCTCCTTTCTTTGGTAGTTTGAATAAGTATCCGTTCTTCCAATCCTCGGGTACATTGCCCTCTTCACACACCTTCTCCAGCAGTGGCGTCATCAAATTCGCTGTTGTCTCTGGGTCTATTTCCAAAGTTTCTGCTGGGATTCCATCTGGTCCTGCTGCTTTCCCAGATTTTAGCATCTCGATGGCATTCAGGACTTCTGATTTCGTCGGGGGGTCAATGTTCACTGGTAGTTCTGCTTCCGTTGTTGGCATTGTTGGGCGTGTTGTAGGTGGCGGTCGATTTAGAAGTCTTTTGAAGTGTTCAACCCAGTGCTTTCTCTGTTCCGCCTCTTTGTTGATTGATTTTCCATTGTCATCCTTGACT
This sequence comes from Trichobilharzia regenti, assembly GCA_944472135.2. Lineage (NCBI taxonomy): Eukaryota > Metazoa > Platyhelminthes > Trematoda > Strigeidida > Schistosomatidae > Trichobilharzia > Trichobilharzia regenti. Next base: position 28,684,801 of record OX235264.1, on the reverse strand, counting down.
GGCTTAATCTGTGTCGAACTTTTGTCCGAAAGGTGCCTAGTTGTTTGGTAGAGTGTGGCGAGGTCTCCCTTGCTTACAGCTTGTTCTGCTTCGTTTGCCATGGTTTCATAATATTTTCTTTTGTCTTCCCTGGCACTTTTCCACTCTTTTGTTCAGTGTATTGTAGCTTGCATTCAACTCCTGTTTTTGTTGCTCGTCGGTGCACTGGATAATCTTTTGTTTCACCGTCTTTCTCTCTTCTATTGGATTCCAAGTGTCCGTAGTGAGCCACTGTTTGTCGTGCCTCTTATTTCTGCCTAGAACTTCCATGCAGGTTTGACTCCACACCGTTTTCAAGTTGTTCCAGTGCTTTTCGACGCCGACCTCTTCACTGGTGTTGATTTCTGTCTCGACTTTTTACCTTATGTTTGCAATGAAGATGTCCTTTGTAGCCTGGTCCTTAAGCTTTTGAGTGTTGAACTTGGCTTGTGGTCTATCTGCAGCTCCTGTTTCCCTGTAAGCTTTTAATTTGATTTGGATTGTCCCTTGTACGAGATAGTGGTCTGAGCCAACGTCTGCTCCTCTTCTTGTTTTTGTGTCCAGTAGGCTGCGCCTCCACTTCCTTGAGCGGCATTAAGATGAAGTCGATTTGGTTTTTGGTTTGCCCATCTGGTTACACCCATGTAGGCTTTTGGATATCTTTGCGTTTGTATACACTGCCACCAATCACTAGTTCGGTGAAGGCGCAGAAGTCTGCGAAGAGTTCTCCATTTTCATTCATTTCTCCGAGAGCTCCTCTACCCATGATGAGTTCCCTTCCTGTGTTGTCTGGTCCTAGCTTGGCGTTCATGTCTCCCATTAGTATTTTCATGTCGCCAGCTGGAGTATTGTCCATTGTTGGCTGTAATTGTCTGTAGAATTCTTCTTTCTTTTCGAGGTCTGCGTTGTTTGTGGGTGCATAACATTGTATGATTGACACTTTCCTTTCTTTGGAGTTGAATGTAACGGTGATTATCCTGGACGAGATCGCCTCCCATTGCATCAGAGCCTTTGTTGTCGTTGGTGACATCATGATAGCCACGCCCTCGGTGTGCATGTGCTTATCTTCTGGGTGACCGGAGTAGTTCACTGACTCACCCGTTGACAATTTGGTCAGTCCACTCCCATTCCATCTGCTTTCACATATTCCCAGCACTTGGATTCCGTATCGTTTCACCTCGTTTGCGATCTGGGCAGCTTTGCCAATCTCGTACGTAGTGCGGACGTTCCATGTCCCCACACAGACTTTTCCTTTTGGTGGAAAGAGATTCATCGTGCTGAAGTTTCTGTAGCAACTTTGTTTACAGGGTGGGGTTGCTATCCTCACGCCTGAGAAAGGAATTGTTACATTAAGATAAATTTTAGAGAGAAGCGACCTTTCGGGTTGCTTCCCTTAAAATCGGATAACAAGAGATAAAACAATCAGAACGACACCAGCAAAAGGAAAATAATTCACAGCAAAAAGGGCGAAAAGCGATAACAACGATACAATACAACACCATGCAATATAGTTCAGCACAGTTAACTAAAATGATATCAAAACGATAGACTCACGGCCTTGGAACAACTTGAACATATAGATCCAACAATATATACAATTTTAGATATGAGCTTATGTGAAAAATTTCACAAATCCAACCAGTTAGTTATAGGTATTATCTGTCAATAAGATTATATCCACAGTTTTAGTGTTCGAAAGGTAAATAATTGTGGTAATTTCCACAAACTCTTGGCATGAAATTCTACAGAAACGAGAGTTTTCATGAAAGTAGGGAAATGTAGCGCAGTAGTCTATAACATTGGTTATCTCTCTCAAATGTTGACTCCAACACACGTGGTTTACTTCTAACTTCGATTTCATCACGAAACATGGTTGGTGAGCGGATCATCGAATACAAGTGAGCACTAGAGAGCTGTTTCATTCTAGTTTGTGACTTGACATCTAGAATGCCTAGAATGCCTTTCGTATTACAGTTGCGTATTGTGGAGAGATCTCTGAAGAAGAAGATAAAGGATGAAATAACTCTTCGATGGTCACTGGTTTTCAAGAATTCTCCTACTGATGTTGTTTCACGATAAATTCTATCTAGGAATCATATGAGGAGAACTAGTCATTTTCAGCCTATCATGTGATCTCCACTCACTGCAAGAGTTCATGGTGTTGAAATGAATTCTGCATCACGTTGGAGTTTGCATACTTCTCAGGAGGCACTCAATATCGATGAAATATTCTTCTGATGAATTCAGTTCCCAGTAACAGCCAACTGATGTTAACATTTTTATTAAGAGCATGTTAATTCTGTTATTGCCTTGGATGCATAGTCAGTGAAATTCCTAAACAGAAATGTGGGTTTGGGTGCAGAATCAATAATGTAGTATGTTTAACTTCTCAGGGGATTGAATAATGACGGTGGTCCACGTTGTCGCCAAGCTAATCGGGTCATCAGTGACACTTATAAAAAGTATTTTGTGAAAAGGCTTTGTCGTCTCTGTGCATTCACCAATGTTGCTCGTAGATCTACTCTCATGATGGTGGATTGTTCATTCAACTGGTCACTAGGCTTGGTGACGTCTAGCCAGTAACAATGGTGATCACTTTGTCTAAAATCAGTCATCAGTGTTTCCACCGTGAAGCGAAATTCATGTGAGCAAATATGATGTACAGTTGAAAGCAATTATACCGAGTGGAATAGTATGAATAGTTCACTTATTCCAGATGACTAGAACAGCATTAGTTGAGGTGGAGAGATGGAGAGACGTGAAATCGAGCCAGACAACAACCTATGGTCCCACTAACGAATATTCAGTAGGAAATGAAGCTTGACTGGATATACACAGTGAAGATCATCGAGTGATACCACACACTGTTCCACTCCTCGAATGCAACCCGAACGATCAGCGACAAACATGGTTTCGGTATGATATCAAAACGGTAAATATAATAACCAATAGAATGTTCCAATATCGTCGAAAATAACATGTTCCAAAATGGCTACTAAATCATTTAGAAAATCTTAATGCGATTAATCTGAATAGAAATCCAGCATCATCATACATTGCAAACCACTTATTAATATCAGGACACAAAATCAATATTAATGACTGTTTCAGAATTATTTCACATGACGCTAATTCAAGGTTATTGAAGGTGATGGAAGCACTTTGGAGGATTAATCACATACAGCCTAAACTGTGTACAAAAATCAATAGACTTCAACCTTCGCCTACCCTGGACTACATGACCTTTTACATATGAATGGTCATTAGTACATACATTACTATTATTATTTTTATTGATTACAGCTTGATTCCACACCGTAGTTTTGGTACAAGTATGGAATTTTCAGCGTGGATATCGATAGCCCAAAATTCGCAGGCGGACCATAGATATCAGGTGTGCGTCGGAGTGGGTTCGAACAAGGGACCATGTGCATGGTCGGCGAGAATCCTAACCACTGTGCCACAGACGCATTGTAATTGTCATGAAATCTATGTTATTATTGTTAACCATGTTAGCTGTAAACCGGTTGATGAGATACTACGAATTGATAGCATCTCGCGAAATTTGTCTTCATAATGCTTTATTCAAAATAATCAAAGGGACTAATTCTTTTCATGATGAAATCCTGTAAACCAATCAAATCCCTACAAACCAACACTTGAATATCAATTTTAATTGTTATAGACTACACATTTATTGGATATTGGAGAGTTGCAGAGAGTAAAAGCCGACGAGTTAGTCGTAAACAGTCTTACACTGCCCATTTTTGTTCTGCTTATCAATCATCAGAAACAGGATGTGGTAGAATAGAGAGACATTCACTCAATGATACAAACAAATGGAGATCACGGGTGAGATGTATATGCAGTCGTTACTGCATGTCCCATCATCTCTTCACGAGTGCCGATAAAAGAGGACCAAGTTTACTTATTGTCACAACAGTCATTACTTGTAATAAAATCAACTACCATACCACAAATGTCCATTTTGCAAAAATGATGGAAAATTGCCAGAATATACGATTTCGATGTGAAATTCGTCATTTTAGAAGAATGCTGTCACAAGATCTTGTATTTCACTTTCATAACTACAATATATGCCGATGTGACTGTATCGCATACGCACACGCACCATACTACTTATATAAGTGAATTAAGCGACCAAGCATATTATTCAAATATCATCATTCGTAAATCACGCTATACAGTATACTTTTGTTACAGTGTCCTCACTCACCAATTACAACAGTTCATGCATTTCTATGCTCATCGATTGGTGTGATGGTGCATCAGAATGTAGGAAAGGCAATTGCATATTAGTTTGTTTATTAGACGTATCACTGTGTGATACAAATCTCCTGCTGTCGAGTGTTAATATGTAGGAATTTGAGCAGTTACATTTTTGATGGCGAGCAAGATATGAAATGGAAATCCAGGGAGTATAGAATAGCTGTTTCTTCTTTGTTTCTCCCTGTTCACAAATACACACATATCAGGGTTCGAACCGAAATAGATCTCTCAGGCCATTCAACATGATAGACCCAATCCAATGGTCAATGAATTCCAAATTCTTGCGACTCGAGATTTGTACAGGGAGACCACCATGTAATGTTGATAGCGAGTAACCGATCGCTGACTTTAGGTCTCAGACTAGGAGAAACTAGCTGCATAGTGCCCTCTAGTTTTACCATGATTCCGTGACTGAAATCACCTCGTGATCAAACCTGAAATCCCTGCCTAGTTTAAATCGCATGTGTTTTAATTGCTTATAATTCCTCTATTCATATAGAACTCCTACATATTTTCGTATTATCTACGTTGTTTTTATGTTCATCCTGAGTAAAACTCACTCATCAAACTATGCATATTATTATTACATTACTTATCTTAACTACTGTTTGTGACAACTCATCACCTATGTTACTAACCTAGATTCATTAACACCTAATTTTCTCATTTGTAATACGTAAATCCAACAACAAATCTTCACCTGTTCAGTTAAGTTGACCACAACGAACTGTAATTTTTTTGCATGCGTTGTAACTATTTTCTAATCCTTCGAAATCTTGTCTCTAAGCCTCTTGTAATCTATATTCGTACCTTCAAACTATCATATCAAGTTGAAAATTATTATCACCTTCGTTACTATGTGAAATTGAACAAATAATAATTGTATCCATGTAAAATAATCTATATGAATGCTATTGTACAGCTTTTGAGAATGAAATCGCCGAAAAGATATCTTTGCTGAACTTCGTGTTCTCTTCTTTCTAATGTCCATGTGGGTATTTTCCACGAACTTAAAAAGAGAAATGACCCTTCGACAGTGAAGGAACTCAACGGGTTTCTACGTTACTCTGTCAAACTTCCCGAAGTTAATGCAAGATTGGAATTTTTCGAGAGCTGTATTACTAATCGTGAATATCCGAAATGGTTCTGGGAAGAGCTGCGGAGACATCATATATATCCTAATTCAAAAACTCTTCAACGTCACACCAGAAACGTCATTGATTCTCTAAGTTCACATATTTTTGAATTCCAAAGAAACATATTACAGCGATCTATCGCTCTTTGTGAATTATCATTAGATGAGAGACAGTCGTTCGATGAATACCTTACTCTGGTGCAGAACAGAAGAGCGGAATATGTTAAATCAGATCTAAACAAAATCTTGAAGCCCGTGGAAGTCCAGAATAAATTCCCCAGGGATCCTAATAAATTTGTCTTCAATCACTCTTCAGTTCCGTTATCAAAGGTACAACTAGAAGCTTTATCTCTTGGACTAAAATTCTGTGATGTTAATCTTAACAGCGACAGACTTCATACGTATTCTCAATTCGAGAACCTCATAAGCCAAACTCATGATATTACTCCAGTCTCCGACGCAGATTTTCTACACTTTAAGTCAACAATCTTCGATTGCTGTATTCAATATCTCAGCTTAAAAACTCAAGCCCGATATCTACTGACAAAAGAACATAGAAAACAACTCAAAGAATTAAGAGACAATAAAGATTTAATAATAACACGTCCTGACAAAGGATCAGGAGTGGTCCTAATGGACAGAGATGTATATATTAACAAACTGACAACACTTATATCAGATGACAAGAAATTCGCCAAGGCCGACAATGAGAAAAACAAGACAAAACTGATTGAAAGACAACTAACAGATGTTCTCGGAAGAATGAAGAACGACCGTCTTATACCTGAGGACCTGTTCGACCGCCTCAAACCGACTTGGCACGCAGCATTGTTGTACAACTGTTGGATGAGATGTATAATTGTCGATGGGACCCCACAGTAGTAGCGAAGTAGTTACCAAATCTCCTCTCGATCGACGCTGAGTTATCGAAGGCTTTTTCAGAGTCAATGAAGTTGAGATAGAGAGGTGACTGCCATTCTAAGCTTTGTTCGATGGTGATCCGGAGAGTGGCGATTTGATCAATACATGACTTGTTTCTCCTGAATCCAGCTTGTTCCGGTCGAAGTTTTTCATTCAGGCCGGCGTGTTTGATTCTCTCCAGGATGCTGCTGATTAGTATCTTGCTTGGAATGGACTGGAGCATAATTTTGCCTGCATCCCCTTAGGAAACTAAAGCATAAATTTGCCCGAAAGAGAGTAGAAGCAAGTCAACATACTGAAACGATATATGACTCACTTCAAACACTCGTTAACTGAATGGAGCAAAGTACTTTAGAAATAATACAGGATAATACAGAGAATAAAGAAGAAAGTCAAGGCGAAAACAAGGAGTCCAAGAAAAGGCAGGCCAGGTAAAGGGTTAGATCAATCACATAAGAAAGCAGTTCCTACTATGCCTTATTGAGGCTGGATAAACCATTTATTTCTGTAAACAAAGACCTAGTTTCAGGATTTGTATCGCATTTTATTCTACAAATATGAACATTTTTTGTTTCGTTTTCTTCTGATGCTCATGATATATATTTGATACGGCCAATAATGTTCATGCGGATCATAAAACACATGGTGGGGAATGTTACTCACTGAGGTGATGAGCTACTCACTTCAAACAGTAGTGCTTTTCACGCAGATTGAATGATTCTTAACATTAAATGTTCACTGCGCTCACTTCAAGTGACATGGCTCAAAATCGTTCTCAGTGGCGCAGATGCATCCACTCCCTGTGACTTATGATCTTCAATGAAACTGCTTTGCATTTCTTTATTACTCCTTTGTCTCACACCTCTGCTCACTGTCTCTATTATGCTTTTCCTGTACTTTCTTCTCTTGCTTCGCGTGCTACACGGAATGTGGCGACTTGAACTTCCGCACATTTGTGCAAAGTTCTATGTCGAAAACAGACAGACAGACAGACTTCAAGTCGTACTCATTACAACGATGGACTCAATTAAACCTATTTCGGAGACTTGAGTCAATTCAAGCCACTCAGATTTCGGTTTAGTGATACTCGGCCTTAAGAAGGTGTTTTGGGAGGAAGGTATGCTACTTAATTCTTATGATCAGGTGGTCTTTTTGGTTAAAAAGTCGGCAACCAAGCAGTTATTGATCATATAGCAGGAGGCGGTATCATCTTGGCTTGGAACTTACTGCCTTGGTATTGCCTGCCGATCACCGGATTTAGAAGATTGACAAATGCAGGACACTTCGAATTGCCTTCAATCACTTACCATAGAAAATAAGCAAACCTGTTATTGCCGGTGTAAGTAACCAAGGACTCACTTTTTGTCCTAGTTGGAGACTGGTTAGCCGAATATACTTACATCTGTGTCAAGTGATAATGTCCTCCCTCATACTCAAAATATCAAAATATTCCGAAATACGTACGGGGAATCGACTAATACGACGATTATTTCACTGAACCACAGATTCATACTGTGGTCTTTATTACACCCTTTCTATACATAAAGCAAGTCAGGAAATTAAGTTGAATTTCTTTCAGGGTTGATGCAATTGTGATGAAAATAGTTCTAGTTTTTCAACGATTCTCTCTTTGTGTGTCTGTATTATTATTTATTATTGCTCCCTTGGGTTCCTAGTGGAACATAGGGCTTCAACTGCACGTCTCCATTTTCTTCTGTCTTCTGCCGCACTTTTCGCCTGCATCCATGTTAGTCCATACTCCTTCAACTCCTCTTCACACGATCTCCTCCATGTCACCCTTGGACGTCCCACACGCCGCTTCCCTTTCGGGTTCCACTCGAGGGCTTGATGCGTGATGTCGCCCAGCGGTCTCCTCATCGAGTGCTCGATCTATCTCCACTTTCTCCTACATATTTGTTGGGCGATAGGTTCTTGCTTTGTTTGTTCCCATAATTCCTTGTTGGTGATTCTTTCTGGCCATCTGATCTTCAGTATAGAGCCAGCGAAGACAGTTGTTAATAAAGGTCTGCAACAGGCTGTTGGAAATATTCTTTGTGACCCGCCCGCCATGTTTCTGATCCGTATAGAAGAACTAACTGACTTTACGTTTGTATTGGAAATCCGAATTTAGTTGGTGATGATGGGTGACGAAGATTTCCTGATTCTCGATTTGACATCCTCGTCCGGTCCTCCTGTAGTTGAGACAATGCTCCTTAGATAAGCGAGTGAATGAAGTAACCTCTTTCAAATCCCTCCCGTTGATGGCGATTGACGTTGGATGTTGTTGCTGTTGTTGGTTGGTTGGTTATTTTCATAACCTCCGTCTTGTCTATGTTTACCTGGAGTCCTGTCTTTGCTGCTTTTTCGACCAGTTTGTCGGTTTTCGCTTGTAAGTCTTCGATTTTGTGTGACATCAAGCATAAATCATCCACTCGCGAAATCCAGGTCTTCTAGGTTCTTCACGTCGGTCCAGGATATTCCTGTCTTCTCGTTTCCCACTGTCTGACGCGTGATCAAGTCCACCACAATTAGGAATATCATTGGTGATAATAAGCAAGCGCCCTTGTCTGACTCCTGTGTTTACTCCAAGCGCCTGGCTGAGATTTCCGTTGTGGATCACTTGGCATGTGCCGTTGTCGTACAGCTGTTGAATAACGTTGATGAATATTTGGGATACGCCATAGTACTCGAGTAATTTCCAAATTACTTCACGTTCAACACTGTCGAAAGCCTTCTCAAAGTCTATAAAGCTGAGGTAGAGGTTTGATCGCCATTCCATGCTTTGTTCGATGATGATGATGCGTAGAGTTGCGATTTGGTCAGTAGATGATTTGCTTTTCCTGAATCCAGCTTGTTCTAGTCGGAGTTCTGTATCCAGTGAGTCCTTTAATCTCTCCTGGATGATGCGACTCAGGATTTTACTTGGCGTCGACAGGAGCATGATTCCTCGCCAGTTCTTGCAGAGTCCTAAGTCGCCCTTCTTTGGTAGTTTCACGAGGTATTCTTTCCTGCAGTCAGTAGGCACCCTTCTCTCCTTCCAGACATTTTGCAATAATGGAGTCAGCATGTCAGCTGTTGTCTCTGAGTCTGCTTTCACTGCTTCAGGGGATGTTCATCTGGTCCAGCAGCTTTTCCAGCTTTCAGAAGCTTGATTGTGTTCAAGACTTCAGCTCTCGTTGGAGGATTGGTGTCGACTTGCAGTTGTGTGCGCGCTGTTGTTGGTATTTCTGGACGGGTTGCAGGTAATGGTCGGTTCAAGAGTCCTTTGAAGTGATCCGCCCATTGTTTAATCTGTTTTTCTTCCTTGGTAATTGGGTTCCCTTGGCTATCTTTTATAGGTTTCGCTTGTGTTGATCTCTTCCCGAATAGAGATTTGGTTATCTGATATAGTGTCCTCAGGTTCCTTTTGCCTGCTGCCTTCTCAGCTTCAGTGGAGAGGTTGTCGTAGTATCGTCTTTTGTCCTTCCCAGCACTCTTCTTCACTTCTTTGTCCAGTGCTATGTATGTTGAGCTCAGCGTCTCCTTCTCCTCTCCGTCCTTGCATTGAATCATTTTCTCTTTCATCATTCTCCTCTCGTCTATTAGCTTCCAAGAGTCTGTTGAGAGCCATTCCTTGTCTTGTCTCTTCTTTCTTCCTAGAACCGTTGAACAATTGGTACAAAGTTATCATCATGATGTTTGCGTACGATCAATCGATTATTTGTGTCTACAGCTTATAATGTGACAAGGCGGCGAAAACTATTCACAGTACGTTTCATGTCATCTGTGTTACTACTTTGAAGACATGTCGTTATTATTCATGTCTTTACCAGAGTTATTACAAATGTACATACAGTTAGTAAGCTGTTTACTTACATTTGCCTTCAGCGTACAGCATATAAATAGATGCAGATTTTTTATATTATATGGAGGGTAAGAAGTTAGCTATTATGGCGTCTTCATAATTGGAGACAATTATACATCACATCCAGTTCGCTTATGTATCATTGACGCCATTACGATGTAATCGCCCAATTTAAATAATGAGAGTGAACAGCCACATAACAATTTTTTACAAAAATATCAGATCACACCTGCTTGATATCCAAAGAGGCATTCGCTGTCTCACATTCATAGTAACAACTTTAACCATTATTTTAGACAAAATTGGAGAAAGAAACCAGAGGTATATATTAGAAATTTAAGGAAAAATCGGTTAGTACCTTATAGTTATTGAATTTGTATACACTCCATTCCAACACAACGTACTTAAATCCCTTCACTTAAATTCCGCAGTTTATACAGTGGTTCCTCCCACCAGTTAGAGTACTTATGAAACTAAGAAATCAGCGTGATGTGACTGCATTCAGGTTAATCTGTTCTCATTACCTGATTACCCCCAGCGAGTGAACAATATCAAAATAACCTATACGTTCCCATGCTCTCTAGATGTTCAGCAATCCGAATTCTAGGAGTTTTCATTCCTTGGAGTTATAATAAGCGGATTAAGGGGATATTTGTAAAATGGCTGACACCTTAGTCGATCGACAAGCTTCAGCAGAATATCAATTTCTGAAATAACATTTGATTTACATGAACATTTATCATAAGTATAATTCGCTTGGGTTACGGGCGCGACATCGCTCCAACAGAACTTCTCCATTTCTTCCAATTCTCTGCAGTCCTCTTTAGCTGGCCCAAAGACGAGCCACAAGCTCACATCTCTTCCCCACGCGATGTTTTCCATGACACTTTCAAACAAACGCCCAGGTCGTCGTCTCCCATTCAAGTGCCATTCGATGGCCTGCATACAGTGCGATTTCACCCAACATTCTCTTCAGTATATGTTTTATCCACATCCATTACCATCATCATATTTGTGGGGCAGTAGATTCTTGGTTAGTTTACCACCTGCCGTGGTGCTATACTGATAATACCTTAAGGAAATCTGGCTTTTCTTTTGCAAATGATTTATTTTAGGCGTGCTACAAGCCTCTGAAAATTACACTAGAACTCACTTGACATTGGTGTTGAAAATCCATTTTTTCATTACAGCAGATTTCCACAGTGATTTCAGAATAATGAAGGCCTGTCTTGCTCACCCGATCATGCATCTCACTTCCTGATCTGAGTCACTTGTAGTTATAAAAATTCTGTCTAGACATTTGAAAAAAGCTACCTGGTTTAGATTGGTGTCTGTTTTAATTAGTTAGACATCTTCATCACATCTTCCTCCTCTGTGTTCATTTGTAGTCATCTCTATCAAATCAATAGACAGTCTTAACATGATTGGCTAATTATAATGGAGTATCGATCCATATATATATATATATATATATATATAGCAAAATATAACAGACTGCCAAACAAACACACATATTATATGGGTATATATCATCACCCATAAGGATTTTCATGTTGCCATTTAGAATCTTCGTCATTACTCTAAAGTTTCAGTATCGACTGGATTGGTTTCCCGTGGTGGAGTCGCTGACCCATCTGCACGTTCAATCTCCCAATTTTAAGGAGCTTAGATTATTACTATTATTATTGCATCCTTTAGTTCCTAGAGGAACATAGGGCTTCAGCTGCCCACCTCCATTGCCTTCTGTTTTCTGACAACGTTTTCACCCCACTCCAGGTCTGTCCACATGCTTTCATCTCCTCCTCGCATGACCTCCTCCAAGTCACCCCATCCTCGCACTGACGACCAACTCGCCGCTTCCCTTTCGAGATCCACTCGAGCGATGGCTTGTCTAGTGATGTCACTTGATGCTTTCCTCAGAGTATGGCCAACCCATCTCCATTTCTTCCTGCCTATTTGTTTCACAATCGGCTCCTGGTTGGTTCGCTCATTGCCAGAGATCCCTGTTGCTGATCTTTTCTGGCCGGCCATCTGATCTTGAGTATTGAGTGAAGACAGCTGTTAATGAAGGTCTGAAGTTTGTTTGAGATGCTCTTTATGACGCGCTGGCCAAGTCTTCGATCCGTATGGTGAGTAGCACTGACTTTACATTGGAGTTGAAAATCCGGATCATAATTTTGATTCTGAGTGCTGTTGACCTTCACACAGACTTAAGGATAATGAAAGCCTGTCTTGTTTTTCCGATTCTGGCTTTGATATCCTCATCAGTTCCGTCTGCCTGTAGTTGAAACGATGCTTTCCAGGTAGGTCGGTAGGTAGGTAAAGGAGGTTGCTTCTTTCAGGTTCCTCCCATTTATTCTGGCTGATTGTTGTCTGTTGTTGTTGTTGCTGTTGGTGTTGGCCAGGAATCTTCATCACCTCTGTTTTCTCTATGTTCACTTGAAGGTCTTCCTATCTTTGATTCTTCTTCTGCCAGCTTGTTGCTTTTCACTTGCATGTCTTCCAAGGGGCTTAGAACAGGGTGGTAAACCAGCAAACTTATTAATTAGGCGTGGTGACATAGACTTGACTTAATCAGAAACAACCATATATTTTTGAAATTTAGGCGATTAGTCGGCTACTGAAATAGAATAAGTATACCTAGATCACTGTTCTCATTATCTAATGCTGTTATTGTAAGTCCTATCAGAACCAGCAAATTGATTGAAAACTTTGATATAAATAATATTCCATTTATTTCAACTAACCCATCAATTCTGCAATTCAAGTAATACGGGAATATGATATATGTATTTGAGATGTTGTTTTATGAAACGTCACTGCATATGCTACCAAATGAAGAGCATTTTGATGGGAGAATCATTCACTCAGGTTAATTATTGTTTATTCATAAATGTGCGTTATAATTTCTTATTCATCTACGTAGTATATCGACCACAAAGATTTACCAACAAGAATATTCAACAAACATTTCACAGGAATAAAAGATTACTTTTCCAACAATGAAAGAGTATGTGAAATTGGATTTTAACGGAGATTTAGCCTACAACATCACTGAGAGAAGAAATTCATCATATTTGAGAAGAGCAGTCTTCGCACTAATGTTAAGAGTAGTGTTCACCAGTCGTCTATTGGTGTGCAGAGTTCTTAAGAGAAAGATGTAACACCTGACTGCTTCTATATGCATATATCAGCTGACCTGTTACTATGAAGCCATGCGCGTGCGTCATTCCACGTGTGTCCTATCTAAAAGTGTTAAAGAACACTATCCCTCATGGCTGCAGACACCTAGTAGTGGGTCTGTGAGGAGTGCGATAATCAAACACCTTGCCAATAATGGTCCAAACAAACGTCTCAAGGTAATCTACGAGGTGGAAAGTAACCTGCCAAAGGCTATACGCTTTTGTCTCCTTCGCATCGCTGAAGACTTAGGAATTCAGTAAGAATGACCAAAGTTGTACAGACAAATGAAAGTTATCCAACCGCTTATACTGTCATGGTAACAAACTTGTAAATTTTTACTGACTTGATTTTTGTTTGTTTGTTTTTCTAACTCCTCGTGACTCTTGTATTTCATTAGAATTCTCTCAAAACTCTATATTTCCCTCCGTTCTCATGCGAATTCTGGATACAACTCACTCAGTAAATTTCCATCTCATAACATAATTGTAATATAATTATTCAACTACTTTGATGTATTAACTAACAATAAGAACCATGTTTTCACAAATCGTCACCTTTGTTATCACTCTGTCATGAAAATAGTGTATTTAAATGCAATTGTACGGCTAGAATTAATGAATTCAGCGAATTACGTGTTTTGTTATGAATTGCTGGGGATTATTCACGCATATCTACTTATGGCATGATCAACAACAGAAAAATCAATATATGATGAGGTTTTTTTTTCACTTAATGCTGAATGTTTCACTTACTTCCACACACTGGTATAAAGAGGGTGGTAACATATAATTGTGTTTATTATATGGTTAGTAATATTATTTATCATTATTGCCATAACGATGATAACAGAAGATTTTACTTTCGTTTTTGACTTTGATGTCAATCTTATCTTCTTATTTCTTTACGGTCGATTTGACACATAGGATCTTAACCTAGAACTATAGTGTTTCGGTAGCACTGGCATTATTTGGACGGGATGAGGCTGCTCGCACAACCTTCCTTCCTAATCAGCCTTGATGACTGCATCGGCCGGGATTTAGACTCAGATCCGGTGGGTGGTTGGCGAGTGTTCTACTGGTGAACCACCGACATGAATTACGCTAGTAAAACAAAATATATGACTGATTATTCAGCTATAATTTTCAAACTGAGAAAACCTAGCAGACTGGTTGAAAATGCAAATAATCTGCATGCAAAAGAAAATGTATTACATATTACTGCCAGTTGTTCACATAAGAGTCCTAAATCAGAACAAAACGCCCTTCCGGTACTCTCACTTTTCCAATGGTTATCTAACTGAAGCCAACTAGTGACAAGTCAGGTCCGTGCAGACCGACGCCTGTTTCTTATATTTACCATGTACCAATAGGAATCCACCGATTTATCCCTTAACTTACTTTACAATCAAATATCTGGTGATCATGTCATCAAGTCAGTCAGTTATAATGCACATCTTCCTATTCAAACAACCATTATCTGGTTCCTACATCTCAAATTTGTGTACCTAAATGTCACGATATCAATAATACAACACTGTCGCACTGACTTTCTATCATTTCATTTCGTGAAAATGTTTCCCACACAAGTTCACCGATAGAAACGGATTAAGACTATTTAATAACGCGTAAATTATTTACATGTAATCCAGATATCGTTGCAGTGATTAGTTTGTATTTCGTGTGATAATAACAAATTTCAAATGAACTTCTGATTCAGTTGACAGCATATATGTTTAAGTATTTTTTGTGTTTCTAGCATATAGTGAAACCATCTAACTGATGTCAGCTCATGATTAAATCCTCCATACAATATAGTGAAGAGTCATTATTAGCTTTATTACTTCAAATATAATGCATATTGTTACTTAAATAGAAGCGCGAGACACGGTCGGCATTCATCTGTATGTTTTAATTCTTTCGATTTGAAATTAGTGGAATTCCGCTGATATTGACAGAGTAGTCTATTCGTTTTCATTGAATTAGTATTTCACCAATTGGTAGTTGAAGATTTCGTCACTCATTAAGCTTAAAAGTTGGCTAACGTGATATAAGTTCGTTCAATAATGAGTTGTGCAGCTAATCAAACAAACAACGGCATACGGTCAACTTGCATTATATCATTTGAGCCAAAAGAAGTGTAGTTGAGCTTTTGAAATGTTTCATAAAATCACTTGAGTTGAATGTCATCGCAAATATTAGCACAGAGTTTCGTCGTGTATTCACCACCACCATCAAATAAAAAAGCCTTTTTAACAATAAAATTCATCACTAAGTTTTATTGCTTTAAAATAACCATTATATTATTGTATATGTCTGATTTCCCATAAACTGGAATACATGCAAGTGAAAAGCAACAAGCTGGCAGAAAAAGCATCAAAGATAGGAAGACCTTCAAGTGAACATAGAGAAAACAGAGGTGATGAAGATTCCTGGCCAACACCAACAGCAACAACAACAACAGACAACAATCAGCCAGAATAAATGGGAGGAACCTGAAAGAAACAACCTCCTTTACCTACCTGGGAAGCATCGTTTCAACTACAAGCAGACGGAACTGACGAGGATATCAAAGCCAGAATCGGAAAAGCAAGACAGGCTTTCATTACCCTTAAGTCTGTGTGGAGGTCAACAGCACTCAGAATCAAAAATAAGATCCGGATTTTCAACTCCAATGTAAAGTCAGTGCTACTATACGGATCGAAGACTTGGCCAGCGCGTCATAAAGAGCATCTCAAACAAACTGCAGACCTTCATTAACAGCTGTCTTCGCTCAATACTCAAGATCAGATGGCCGGCCAGAAAAGATCAGCAACAGGGATCTCTGGCAATGAGCGAACCAATCAGGAACCGATTGTGAAACAAATAGGCAGGAAGAAATGGAGATGGATTGGACATACGCTGAGGAAACCATCAAGTGACATCACTAGACAAGCCATGGCTCGAGTGGATCTCGAAAGGGAAGCGGCGAGTTGGTCGTCAGTGCGAGGGTGACTTGGAGGAGGTCATGCGAGGAGGAGATGAGAGCATGTGGACAGACCTGGAGCGGGGTGAAAACGTTGTCAGAAAACAGAAGGCAATGGAGGTGGGCAGCTGAAGCCCTATATTCCTCTGGGAATTATAGGATATAATAATAATAATTATAATCAGCAACCGTAAAACTCCCATCATGTTACCGCAGCGAAACTCATTCAAATTTTACATCCAGTATGTTAGAACCTGGCGAAATCTCATTGAGGTGTTTGGAGATCGTTTATGATATTTATAAAACTGTTACATTTTAACCTGCAGATTCCAAAAATATATCATTAAATTCAGTTATTTTATTCCGATTAAATAAAATCAGGCATAAACCAATGTTTTCATAACTGCATAGATTGACTTAAAAAAACTCATTAAATATAAGACAACAACATCACAAAAGAAGGTGAAAACGACTCAAATGATAGCACACCAAAACGTGATGAAAAACAAAAAGAGAAGGAAGCTCAGACTCAAGAAATGTACTCACTCGGCACTAGGATTCAGAGACGACATAAACTGCCATATATATATATATATATAGAATGATCACAGACAACGAAATGGGATATATTGCGCGTCAAAGCTTCTGTGAATTTCTCAAGGAAAAAAATACATAAATGAACTACAATATACAATGACCTCTAGAGATTGATACGAAGACAGTGTAATCACAAAGTGAAGATACAAATTAGCAGAGATTTCGTGGGCTCGTTAAGGCAAGTTGGTGTAGATATAGATCTTTAAATGTTAATTCAAAGCAATTAACGGTTTAACAAAGTTTTACTGTCAGTACAAAAATGCGACATTTATTAGTTGCATTGAACTCCACTTGCTGCTATTTTGAAATTATACATGTGAAATTAAGCAAGGCGATCATGACAAACAATCAAAGTATCGACAGAATTCCATCAGAAGAGGATAGGATCTGAATATTAAAACAAAAAGTATTCAAATCTGTGCATATTTACAATCAAAATTCAGCCAGAGAACATACGCCAAAAAAATTCTAGGAATAATTTATAAAAATTACATATCAATATGCAATTAAAAGCAAAATGTGAAAAAACAAATACCTTATAACTTGAACAGAAATGGCAAAACGGAAAGTTAAAAGTTTTATACACTAATATAAACATAGCATTCAAAATAAGACAGAAAATAAAACGTAAATGTCACGGATAAATTCACCTACGAAAGTTTAGCTAATTGAATCCTTATACAGTAAACAATTGAATAAAGTTTATGTTTGTTACTTGGTAGAGTTTTTCAAAGTGCTGTCCTCAAATGACACACGAACGGTACTTCGAATATCTGGACACTGCAAATTCCTCATCACCACTGGCCACATGAAATACGCCTTCTCGTTTCTGAGAGTGTGCAAGCTCTTCACGCCACTCAGAGAAGATGTGACACTTCCACGGAGAGACATCACACACGCTTGACAACCGAATTCATCACAATACACACGCCAAACAGCATCGATTGAAGCTGAAGACACCAGCGAGTATTTTCACCTTGATGATTATCCATTCGTTTAGAATCAACTGCACTCTCACAACTGTGATCTCCACCATCCTCAGAAGTCGTTTGAAGTAATCGTCACTGTGTTTGCTAGCAATCAGTTGATTATTCGCGTATGAAACTTGTGGCGTTGAATGGCGACAAAACGTATTCTCACATCTCTTCCATACGATTCACGCTTTTTTGCTGGAGACAAGTGGATGCAATCACGTGCCGAATAGATTTCTGGAAAATGCACGAAAACTGTTGGTAAAAATAACTTACTTTGTGCTTTACGGTTGAACATAAAAATAAACCTTGATTTCATCATTTATAGCGTTGTGTATGAGGTCACTTATTATTGCCGTATCGCAATTGCAGACATTCGTACATCACAAAAGTAAACATTTAACAGCCACCATATTTAATGCGATATTCTAGATAGATGTGAAGACAGCATGATCGGAAGGTGAGGAAACATATTGGGAGAGATTTCATTGGTTCATAAAGTCTATTTTGTGTAGATGGAGATGTTTTAGTGATAAATCAAGTCAACAACCGGTTCAAAAAGTTGGGGTCCCAGTCTAAAATTGCGTCTCCTGTCAGTTGCACAGTTCAAAACTTGCTGCTATTGTGAAGGTAAACTTAGATATTATAGAGAATATTTGTAGCTCACGTGGATGATTTTGATGTGGTTTTGAACTCTGAGCTGGATGGTTAGATTGCGAAGCTTTCATCAGCTTACTGGGTGACATCTTCAGCGCATACTTCAATTTGAAGTGAGCTTAAACTTGTTTTTCATGATATAACATGATGCATTCTCTCGGGATTTATAGCATTCTTTCAGGTGTAATTGAGTTCTAATTCTCAAAATGAACAGAGATTTTTCAAATTAAATGTAGGATTATATCTGTTTCAGCAGTCAAACATACCCCATCCGTCGCCTGTGAGTAACAAAAACAAAAATATGTGGTTATTAAAAAAAGAAGGAGAGAAAGAATATACCTAGACAAATAGAGCTACGCACTGATTTCCAAAGACTAACTTTCGATGACCTCTTTAGATATCAAATCGTACTGTTAAACATCGTATTCCTATTCAAATCAAAATGTATCGTTTGATTTCAGCTATAATTATTTACCAAGTTTATCCGTTGAAGACTAAGAAATCGAACAATGTTTTCTGTTTGTCACTTGGTAGACTTATTCAAAGTGCTGTCCTCAAATGACACACGAACGGTTCTTTGAATGCCTGGACAGTGCGAATTCCTCATCACCACTGGCCACATGAAATACGCCTTCTCGTTTCTGAGAGTGTGCAAACTCTTCACGCCACTCAGAGAAGATGTGACAGTTTCACGGAGAGAAATCATACACGCTCCACAACCGAATTCATCACAATCCACACGCCAAACAGCATCAATTGAAGTTGAAAGTGTAACAACACAAGAAAAGGGCAAGGCAAAATATCATTATTAAGGAAATCAGCATTTATATATATATATATATCATGTACATTATTATAGCTTATTCAAGCAGACAAATACAGTGTTCTGATTGGTTGTTTCTTGCTCAAGGTTATTCTGTACACCTTGTGACTGGTTCCTCGGAAAGTTAAGCCATATATCTGCGAATCGCATTTGCCCAAGTTAAGTCTGTTGTGATTGGTTTTTGAAACAGACTTAAACATATTTTCTCACGGCCAATTTTAGCAACGTGGACATTGACGTAAATTAATTTATACTGATTGGCTAGCAGTCTGCTCTCACCACAAAAGCACCAACGAGAAGTTTCACCTTGATGATTGTCCGTTCGTTTAGAATCAACTGAACTCTCACAACTGTAATCCCCACCATCCTCAGAAGTTCTTTGTGGTAGTCGTCATTGTGTTTGCTAGCAATCAATCGATTATTCGCGTATGAGATTTTTAGTGTTACATTGGGACAAAACGTTTTCTCACTTCGCTTCGACATCATTCATAGTTGTTTGCTGGAGGCAATTGAAGTTTTTTACGTTATTGGTAGGTCTATGTTTTTTCTGAAATTGATGGTTTAATGTACACTTACCTTTATCTTTACATCCATGCATTAAATGTTATTTGGATTTTGTTATATATTTCCAATTGTATCAATAACTTCAATATTTGAATTGATTAAGCCGGACAACTACATTTCACTAAATAATACACGGGTGGAGGCGTATTTTTAACTCACCATTTTAGATTTATGTGAAGAGGGCAGAATCAATAGGTGAAGAGACACATAAAGGGAGATTTTATGGGCTCGAAAAGCAAGTTGGTGTGGATGGAAATCCTTCAGGAAAAATTCAAAGTAATTACGGGATCGGCAAAATTTTGTTTTCATTTCGAATATGCGTATTCTTCGGAGTATTTTTAAGTCTTACTTTGCATCATTGACTTGAAATATATGATGTTTAGTTGACCTGATTTCTTTTTGTTTGCAGGATTTATATATATTCTTGAGTATTTGTTACATCTGAGTTCTCCATCTTGCTGTACTTTATTGATTTGTATGCACATAAATTTTTTATTGTCTCAAATTTTACTCACTCTTAACTTCATCTAAATGAAACAGTATTCATATTAACCAATGCACAGTAATCTATGTCAATAAACAATAAAATGATGATATCGTATATCTGTTCACTGTGAAATTTTTCGTACTAGCCTCAGCATCGTCTTTATAAATCAGTTATTTATTTTACGCATTCCACTCCTAATCACACCAAAATATCTCGGTTGATTTCAACTATAAATATTTACTTAGTTTATTCCTTATAGACTCAGAAATTGAAAACTGGTTATGTTTATCACTTGGTAGAGTTTTTCAAAGTGCTATCCTCGAATGATACACAAACGGTACTTCGAATATCTGGACAGTGCGAATTCCTCATCACCACTGGCCACATGAAATACGCCTTCTCGTTTCCGAGAGTGTGCAAACTCTTCACGCCACTCAGAGAAGATGTGACAGTTTCACGGAGAGACATCACACACGCTTGACAACCGAATTCATCACAATACACACGCCAAACAGCATCGATTGAAGCTGAAGACACCAGCGAGTATTTTCACCTTGATGATTATCCATTCGTTTAGAATCAACTGGACTCTCACAACTGTGATCTCCACCATCCTCAGAAGTCGGTTGAAGTAGTCGTCACTGTGTTTGCTAGCAATCAGTTGATTATTCGCGTATGAAACTTGTGGCGTTGAATGGCGACAAAACGTATTCTCACATCTCTTCCATACGATTCACGCTTTTTTGCTGGAGACAAGTGGATGCAATCACGTGCCGAATAGATTTCTGGAAAATGCACGAAAACTGTTGGTAAAAATAACTTACTTTGTGCTTTACGGTTGAACATAAAAATAAACCTTGATTTCATCATTTATAGCGTTGTGTATGAGGTCACTTATTATTGCCGTATCGCAATTGCAGACATTCGTACATCACAAAAGTAAACATTTAACAGCCACCATATTTAATGCGATATTCTAGATAGATGTGAAGACAGCATGATCGGAAGGTGAGGAAACATATTGGGAGAGATTTCATTGGTTCATAAAGTCTATTTTGTGTAGATGGAGATGTTTTAGTGATAAATCAAGTCAACAACCGGTTCAAAAAGTTGGGGTCCCAGTCTAAAATTGCGTCTCCTGTCAGTTGCACAGTTCAAAACTTGCTGCTATTGTGAAGGTAAACTTAGATATTATAGAGAATATTTGTAGCTCACGTGGATGATTTTGATGTGGTTTTGATCTCTGAGCTGGATGGTTAGTTTGCGAAGCTTTCATCAGCTTACTGGGTGACATCTTCAGCGCATACTTCAATTTGAAGTGAGCTTAAACTTGTTTTTCATGATATAACATGATGCATTCTCTCGGGATTTATAGCATTCTTTCAGGTGTAATTGAGTTCTAATTCTCAAAATGAACAGAGATTTTTCAAATTAAATGTAGGATTATATCTGTTTCAGCAGTCAAACATACCCCATCCGTCGCCTGTGAGTAACAAAAACAAAAATATGTGGTTATTAAAAAAAGAAGGAGAGAAAGAATATACCTAGACAAATAGAGCTACGCACTGATTTCCAAAGACTAACTTTCGATGACCTCTTTAGATATCAAATCGTACTGTTAAACATCGTATTCCTATTCAAATCAAAATGTATCGTTTGATTTCAGCTATAATTATTTACCAAGTTTATCCGTTGAAGACTAAGAAATCGAACAATGTTTTCTGTTTGTCACTTGGTAGACTTATTCAAAGTGCTGTCCTCAAATGACACACGAACGGTTCTTTGAATGCCTGGACAGTGCGAATTCCTCATCACCACTGGCCACATGAAATACGCCTTCTCGTTTCTGAGAGTGTGCAAACTCTTCACGCCACTCAGAGAAGATGTGACAGTTTCACGGAGAGAAATCATACACGCTCCACAACCGAATTCATCACAATCCACACGCCAAACAGCATCAATTGAAGTTGAAAGTGTAACAACACAAGAAAAGGGCAAGGCAAAATATCATTATTAAGGAAATCAGCATTTATATATATATATATATATCATGTACATTATTATAGCTTATTCAAGCAGACAAATACAGTGTTCTGATTGGTTGTTTCTTGCTCAAGGTTATTCTGTACACCTTGTGACTGGTTCCTCGGAAAGTTAAGCCATATATCTGCGAATCGCATTTGCCCAAGTTAAGTCTGTTGTGATTGGTTTTTGAAACAGACTTAAACATATTTTCTCACGGCCAATTTTAGCAACGTGGACATTGACGTAAATTAATTTATACTGATTGGCTAGCAGTCTGCTCTCACCACAAAAGCACCAACGAGAAGTTTCACCTTGATGATTGTCCGTTCGTTTAGAATCAACTGAACTCTCACAACTGTAATCCCCACCATCCTCAGAAGTTCTTTGTGGTAGTCGTCATTGTGTTTGCTAGCAATCAATCGATTATTCGCGTATGAGATTTTTAGTGTTACATTGGGACAAAACGTTTTCTCACTTCGCTTCGACATCATTCATAGTTGTTTGCTGGAGGCAATTGAAGTTTTTTACGTTATTGGTAGGTCTATGTTTTTTCTGAAATTGATGGTTTAATGTACACTTACCTTTATCTTTACATCCATGCATTAAATGTTATTTGGATTTTGTTATATATTTCCAATTGTATCAATAACTTCAATATTTGAATTGATTAAGCCGGACAACTACATTTCACTAAATAATACACGGGTGGAGGCGTATTTTTAACTCACCATTTTAGATTTATGTGAAGAGGGCAGAATCAATAGGTGAAGAGACACATAAAGGGAGATTTTATGGGCTCGAAAAGCAAGTTGGTGTGGATGGAAATCCTTCAGGAAAAATTCAAAGTAATTACGGGATCGGCAAAATTTTGTTTTCATTTCGAATATGCGTATTCTTCGGAGTATTTTTAAGTCTTACTTTGCATCATTGACTTGAAATATATGATGTTTAGTTGACCTGATTTCTTTTTGTTTGCAGGATTTATATATATTCTTGAGTATTTGTTACATCTGAGTTCTCCATCTTGCTGTACTTTATTGATTTGTATGCACATAAATTTTTTATTGTCTCAAATTTTACTCACTCTTAACTTCATCTAAATGAAACAGTATTCATATTAACCAATGCACAGTAATCTATGTCAATAAACAATAAAATGATGATATCGTATATCTGTTCACTGTGAAATTTTTCGTACTAGCCTCAGCATCGTCTTTATAAATCAGTTATTTATTTTACGCATTCCACTCCTAATCACACCAAAATATCTCGGTTGATTTCAACTATAAATATTTACTTAGTTTATTCCTTATAGACTCAGAAATTGAAAACTGGTTATGTTTATCACTTGGTAGAGTTTTTCAAAGTGCTATCCTCGAATGATACACAAACGGTACTTCGAATATCTGGACAGTGCGAATTCCTCATCACCACTGGCCACATGAAATACGCCTTCTCGTTTCCGAGAGTGTGCAAACTCTTCACGCCACTCAGAGAAGATGTGACAGTTTCACGGAGAGACATCACACACGCTTGACAACCGAATTCATCACAATACACACGCCAAACAGCATCGATTGAAGCTGAAGACACCAGCGAGTATTTTCACCTTGATGATTATCCATTCGTTTAGAATCAACTGGACTCTCACAACTGTGATCTCCACCATCCTCAGAAGTCGGTTGAAGTAGTCGTCACTGTGTTTGCTAGCAATCAGTTGATTATTCGCGTATGAAACTTGTGGCGTTGAATGGCGACAAAACGTATTCTCACATCTCTTCCATACGATTCACGCTTTTTTGCTGGAGACAAGTGGATGCAATCACGTGCCGAATAGATTTCTGGAAAATGCACGAAAACTGTTGGTAAAAATAACTTACTTTGTGCTTTACGGTTGAACATAAAAATAAACCTTGATTTCATCATTTATAGCGTTGTGTATGAGGTCACTTATTATTGCCGTATCGCAATTGCAGACATTCGTACATCACAAAAGTAAACATTTAACAGCCACCATATTTAATGCGATATTCTAGATAGATGTGAAGACAGCATGATCGGAAGGTGAGGAAACATATTGGGAGAGATTTCATTGGTTCATAAAGTCTATTTTGTGTAGATGGAGATGTTTTAGTGATAAATCAAGTCAACAACCGGTTCAAAAAGTTGGGGTCCCAGTCTAAAATTGCGTCTCCTGTCAGTTGCACAGTTCAAAACTTGCTGCTATTGTGAAGGTGAACTTAGATATTATAGAGAATATTTGTAGCTCACGTGGATGATTTTGATGTGGTTTTGATCTCTGAGCTGGATGGTTAGTTTGCGAAGCTTTCATCACCTTACTGGGTGACATCTTCAGCGCATACTTCAATTTGAAGTGAGCTTTTAGATTTCTCCACGAGTTTATTAATCATCTCTCCTGGTGACCTTGGACGTGATTGGTTGTTTGTGTGTGTTTTCACACCTTCTAGGTTACTTGTATTGGAACCGGTTGTTTCTTTGACTTGAATTTTGACCCTTTGTCTGTGAAGTTTCTTTCTTATTGGTTGATAAATTTTGTCTATGTCGATGTGTCTATTGATTGATGATCCACTGGAATGCCAAGCTTCTAAAAATTCCCTAGCATTCTTGTTATTTCCTTTGTCTAATATTTGAACGTTGTCCCAGTCGAATTGATGTCCGTAGTTGTCTGTGTGTAGTGAAATGAGGGAGTGGATATCATGTCTTTTGACGGCTAGCTTATGTTCGTGGATACGAAGACGAAGGGGACGTCCACTTTGGCCGATGTAGTGTTTTTCGCAGTTGTTACAGTTTATTTTGTAGATGATGTTGGTTTTATCTTCTTTCGCTGTTGAGTCTTTTGGTTGACATAGAATTGAGTGAAGCGACTTTGTTGGTTTGTGTACGACGTCAACTCCTAAAGGTTTGAAGAGTCTTGTAGTGATTTCTGAGATATCTTTTATATATGGTAAGGCAATTTTCTTTGTGTTCTCCTTGGTGGCTTTTGCTTTGGTAGGTTGGCTTGGGGGTATATGTCTCTTGATGAAATTCCGGGGATATCCATTCTTTTGGAAGACGTCCATGAGATACTTTTCTTCAATTTATCTTAAGGTGGGAGTGCTGCAGTGAGTCCTTGCCCTCTTGAATAGTGTTTGTATGCAATTCCTTTTGTGTGTTATTGGGTTGTTGCTGTTGTAATTCAGTATTTGGTCTGTGTGAGTTGATTTCCTATAAACTTGAGTTTCTAATTCTCCTGTAGTTGTTCGCCTGACTAAGACGTCCAAAAATGGTATTTTGTTCTCGGATTCCTCTTCTCTTGTGAATTTGATGTCGTTGAAGACGTTGTTTATTAAGTTGTGAGTTTTATCTAATTCGTTTCTTTTGATGATTACAAATGTGTCGTCGACGTAGCGTATCCAAATCTTGGGTTTGATCTTTGGTAGAATTATATTTTCGAGTCTTTGCATCACTGCTTCTGCAATCAAACCTGATATTGGCGATCCCATGGGTGTTCCTTTGACTTGTTCATATATTTGGCCGTTGAATTGGAAGTATGTTGTTAGGCATAGATTTATGCATTCCATCCAGCTTGTGTGTTGCATTTTTGATTGTTGTGGCAGTTGTTCGTCGTTGCTAAGTAGTTGCTCCATGGTTTCTTTTGCTAGGTTTTGTCCGATGGATGTATATAATGCTGTCACGTCGAATGATACCATTATTTCTTGTTCATCTATTTGGATGCCTCTGATTTTCTCTAGGAATTGGATAGCAGAGTTGATGGAGTGATCGCAAGATTCCGTTAGGTGTTCTAGTTTTCTGTATAATTCTTTGGATAAATTATATGTTGGAGTTCCTGGGAGTGATACAATTGGTCGTAAATACTGAATTACAACAGCAACAACCCAATAACACACAAAAGGAATTGCATGCAAACACTATTCAAGAGGGCAAGGACTCACTGCAGCACTCCCACCTTAAGATAAATTGAAGAAAAGTATCTCATGGACGTCTTCCAAAAGAATGGATATCCCCGGAATTTCATCAAGAGACATATACCCCCAAGCCAACCTACCAAAACAAAAGCCACCAAGGAGAACACAAAGAAAATTGCCTTACCATATATAAAAGATATCTCAGAAATCACTACAAGACTCTTCAAACCTTTAGGAGTTGACGTCGTACACAAACCAACAAAGTCGCTTCACTCAATTCTATGTCAACCAAAAGACTCAACAGCGAAAGAAGATAAAACCAACATCATCTACAAAATAAACTGTAACAACTGCGAAAAACACTACATCGGCCAAAGTGGACGTCCCCTTCGTCTTCGTATCCACGAACATAAGCTAGCCGTCAAAAGACATGATATCCACTCCCTCATTTCACTACACACAGACAACTACGGACATCAATTCGACTGGGACAACGTTCAAATATTAGACAAAGGAAATAACAAGAATGCTAGGGAATTTTTAGAAGCTTGGCATTCCAGTGGATCATCAATCAATAGACACATCGACATAGACAAAATTTATCAACCAATAAGAAAGAAACTTCACAGACAAAGGGTCAAAATTCAAGTCAAAGAAACAACCGGTTCCAATACAAGTAACCTAGAAGGTGTGAAAACACACACAAACAACCAATCACGTCCAAGGTCACCAGGAGAGATGATTAATAAACTCGTGGAGAAATCTAAAAGCTCACTTCAAATTGAAGTATGCGCTGAAGATGTCACCCAGTAAGCTGATGAAAGCTTCGCAAACTAACCATCCAGCTCAGAGAACAAAACCACATCAAAATGAAGTTAAACTTGTTTTTCATGATATAACATGATGCATTCTCTCGGGATTTATAGCATTCTTTCAGGTGTAATTGATTTCTAATTCTCAAAATGAACAGAGATTTTTCAAATTAAATGTAGGATTATATCTGTTTCAGCAGTCAAACATACCCCATCCGTCGCCTGTGAGTAACAAAAACAAAAATATGTGGTTATTAAAAAAAGAAGGAGAGAAAGAATATACCTAGACAAATAGAGCTACGCACTGATTTCCAAAGACTAACTTTCGATGACCTCTTTAGATATCAAATCGTACTGTTAAACATCGTATTCCTATTCAAATCAAAATGTATCGTTTGATTTCAGCTATAATTATTTACCAAGTTTATCCGTTGAAGACTAAGAAATCGAACAATGTTTTCTGTTTGTCACTTGGTAGACTTATTCAAAGTGCTGTCCTCAAATGACACACGAACGGTTCTTTGAATATCTGGACAGTGCGAATTCCTCATCACCACTGGCCACATGAAATACGCCTTCTCGTTTCTGAGAGTGTGCAAACTCTTCACGCCACTCAGAGAAGATGTGACAGTTTCACGGAGAGAAATCATACACGCTCCACAACCGAATTCATCACAATCCACACGCCAAACAGCATCAATTGAAGTTGAAAGTGTAACAACACAAGAAAAGGGCAAGGCAAAATATCATTATTAAGGAAATCAGCATTTATATATATATATATATATCATGTACATTATTATAGCTTATTCAAGCAGACAAATACAGTGTTCTGATTGGTTGTTTCTTGCTCAAGGTTATTCTGTACACCTTGTGACTGGTTCCTCGGAAAGTTAAGCCATATATCTGCGAATCGCATTTGCCCAAGTTAAGTCTGTTGTGATTGGTTTTTGAAACAGACTTAAACATATTTTCTCACGGCCAATTTTAGCAACGTGGACATTGACGTAAATTAATTTATACTGATTGGCTAGCAGTCTGCTCTCACCACAAAAGCACCAACGAGAAGTTTCACCTTGATGATTGTCCGTTCGTTTAGAATCAACTGAACTCTCACAACTGTAATCCCCACCATCCTCAGAAGTTCTTTGTGGTAGTCGTCATTGTGTTTGCTAGCAATCAATCGATTATTCGCGTATGAGATTTTTAGTGTTACATTGGGACAAAACGTTTTCTCACTTCGCTTCGACATCATTCATAGTTGTTTGCTGGAGGCAATTGAAGTTTTTTACGTTATTGGTAGGTCTATGTTTTTTCTGAAATTGATGGTTTAATGTACACTTACCTTTATCTTTACATCCATGCATTAAATGTTATTTGGATTTTGTTATATATTTCCAATTGTATCAATAACTTCAATATTTGAATTGATTAAGCCGGACAACTACATTTCACTAAATAATACACGGGTGGAGGCGTATTTTTAACTCACCATTTTAGATTTATGTGAAGAGGGCAGAATCAATAGGTGAAGAGACACATAAAGGGAGATTTTATGGGCTCGAAAAGCAAGTTGGTGTGGATGGAAATCCTTCAGGAAAAATTCAAAGTAATTACGGGATCGGCAAAATTTTGTTTTCATTTCGAATATGCGTATTCTTCGGAGTATTTTTAAGTCTTACTTTGCATCATTGACTTGAAATATATGATGTTTAGTTGACCTGATTTCTTTTTGTTTGCAGGATTTATATATATTCTTGAGTATTTGTTACATCTGAGTTCTCCATCTTGCTGTACTTTATTGATTTGTATGCACATAAATTTTTTATTGTCTCAAATTTTACTCACTCTTAACTTCATCTAAATGAAACAGTATTCATATTAACCAATGCACAGTAATCTATGTCAATAAACAATAAAATGATGATATCGTATATCTGTTCACTGTGAAATTTTTCGTACTAGCCTCAGCATCGTCTTTATAAATCAGTTATTTATTTTACGCATTCCACTCCTAATCACACCAAAATATCTCGGTTGATTTCAACTATAAATATTTACTTAGTTTATTCCTTATAGACTCAGAAATTGAAAACTGGTTATGTTTATCACTTGGTAGAGTTTTTCAAAGTGCTATCCTCGAATGATACACAAACGGTACTTCGAATATCTGGACAGTGCGAATTCCTCATCACCACTGGCCACATGAAATACGCCTTCTCGTTTCCGAGAGTGTGCAAACTCTTCACGCCACTCAGAGAAGATGTGACAGTTTCACGGAGAGACATCACACACGCTTGACAACCGAATTCATCACAATACACACGCCAAACAGCATCGATTGAAGCTGAAGACACCAGCGAGGGTTTCAGCTTGTAGATTACTCCTTCGTTTAGTATCAACTGCACTCTGACAACTGTTGAAAACACACGAGGCCTTAGTACTAAGCGTGGTATTCCATATTGATGTGTAGATAGCGAAATCATAAGGTGAATATAAACATTAGAGAGGAGACTTCATGGGCTCGAAAAGGCAATTTCGTGTAGATGGAGATCATTCAATGATAATTACATATGGTATTGTTTGCAAAGTTGTTGTCGTTACTGTTATTCCCATTTTGCATTGTTTTTGGGAGTATTTGTTCCTGTGTGATTTTAACAGCTTTTAGTTGGCCCTATTTTTCTTTATTTTCCATTTATATTGAGTCCTAAGTTTTTCTGGCATCTTTTTTCTGCATGTGATCCGGTTTTATTGATTAGTATGTATAAGGTGTTTGATCTCCTCTTGCCACTTTCTCCATACACGAGCTTGAGGAATATAGAATCAAGTAAAATTTAACATATGAATTTATTTTATTACTGACTTAGTCTATAATTCTGATAATTTTTCACTATGATTTTGATCGTCGTTGCTTCGACGGCGTATTTATCAATCAGTTCACTGTTTAACACAGCTGACTCCTATTTACACAGATATATCTCGGTTCTATTCGCCTACGATTTATCACCTAGTTGAATCGTTATGGAGTAAGAAATTGAAAACTGGTTATGTTTATCACTTGGTAGAGTTTTTCAAAGTGTTATCCTCGAATGACACACGAACGGTTCTATGAATATCTGGACAGTGCGAATTCCTCAAAAACACTGGCCACATGAAATACGCCTTCTGTTTCCGAGAGTGTGCAAGCTCTACACTCCACTCGGAGAAGATGTGACACTTTCAGGGAGAGAAATCACACACGTTCGGCAACCAAATTCATCACAATACACACGCCAAACAACATTAATTGAAGCTGAAGACGCAAGCGACGAGTTTCGCCTTGATGATTTCCCGTTCGTTTAGAATCACTCGCACAACTGCGGTCTCCCCTACCTTAGGGAATGGGTTATATTGAATTTCTTGTTTGTGTTTCTGGCGTTATATCATTTTTTTGTTTTTTCCTCGTGCTTCTATCCAAACATAATCTTTTTTAAGTGTTGGTTTGTAGGTATTTGACTGGTTTCAGGATTTCATCATGAGCTGACATTAGTTAGAGAACCATTGGAAAACCTGGAGGACTGGACAGCGGTTTCGTCCTAGTTTGTTCGAATCTCGGTTGGTGCGTACTGCTGAAAAGTCCCAAACTATGAGGAAACAGCTGTCCAGTACTCCCAGGTTTTCCAATGGTTCTCTAACTAATGTCAGCTCATGATAATCTTTTTTGTTTGGTGCTTTTTTCACTTCTTTTATGTTTTTTTTTCTTTTTATGTTTCTAATGCTTTTTATGTAATTTTTCGATGGGATGATTGTTTGTGTTCTGTTTTGTGTCGGAAATTTCTGACAATTTCCGCGCCTTCCTCTGAATATTCTTCGGAATATAATAAAAATAAATTCTGTCTGATTATTTTTGTCGCTTTTGCCTTCGGATTTATCTTTCTTGTTTTTAATTCACACTATCAGTTTGAATGTAAAATATGCTGTTCGCTTACGTCTTTCTTAATTTAAGATAAAAATTAATGCACACTGTGTTATTTTAAATTGTTCATATTCACTCATTTTTGCATGATGGAATTATTTGATTATGGTTCTGGAGTTGCCATTTTAATCATGACATCTAGAGGGTTTTATGGAATTTACGTTTTAAATGGATAATAAGTTGCATATTTATGTATATTTTCTTTTCATGTTATTTTTTATTGTTTATATATTTATGAGTATAATTGACCGTGCGACTGCGAGGGATCGGTGCATTTTACTGCGACTTCACATTATTCACCATCTTGTCGAAATCTGTTTTGGGAACTCATAAGTATCCTAGGATCATTTTCGGAGTATGCATAGATGGAAACACCTTTCTAACTCAAGTACAATGAAAGTACACATTGGTGCATTCTGTTCTCTTTTCGTTAGTTCTTGGACAGAATGCTTCTTGAAACTTTCACATGCAATAGGAATTATCAACGAATGAGGGACACTACTGGGTAGTTATGCGGCTACTGTCACCACGATAGGAATTGATTAACAATTTATGGTCCCACATCAGCTTTCAAGGCCTAAAACCAAAAACGGTGTATAACCTTTTTCAAGTGAATGTGATGCTTTTATTCATTCCAACGAATCTGTCGCTAATAACTATGCCAATCATAACACAAATCAAACTTCAGTGACAGGGATTCCAAGAGAGATAAGGTGAATAGACAAACCATCTAGTTCCATTTCAGTGTTACGACGCAGACCATTTCATACCAAGTGATTTTAAATTATCGTCTTAATCCATTGTTTGAAAATTCAGCTTTCGTTATTCCTAATCGAATTCATTTGGATGAATCAAGGATTAACATATGATGGATCATAATACACCTGGATGGAGGTTCATAAGTAGCACTACTGAGTCAATCTGATCATGTTGATATACGTTCACTGATTTAATCAATTAACAAGTAATTTCTAGACGAGAAATCTCAGATAGATCCAGATGAACGTATTCAGCTATAGCCGGCATAATAATAAATGAACTGAACGGTGAATCACTCATCAGCACTCAAACAAGTCAAAAGATTCGTCTATCCAGTTTTGAAACTCTGTACATTTACGACACACCCAAAGTAAACACAGAAGGCATTTTACTCCATACAACACTGAATATGATAAAATCTTCATATTCACTCGGTCACGAATTAGCTATTGTAGGTTTTGAACTAGTTGAGGAGAAGTTGTTCAGAAGATTTGATTTTGTCGACTCAATCACGAATGCAACTCCGCCACTTATAACAATCGGCAACTTATACATCGTTCCTTTCGCCAATGAGATCTCGCCAAACGAAGAAGGCTATACATTTCCATATGGTTTAATTCCATGCAGTAATGCAGATTTTTGCATAACAATTCGGATCCTTCTTCGAAACCGCATTTTCCCTTTCCTGTCATCCGTACACCCAGCAAATTTACGTGGATTCCTTCTTCTGGCCATGTACTTCAAATTTTTATTAACATTCTGCATCTTATGCACCGGCTTCTCACATCAGTTGACATACCCTCTCTTTGTTCATTTGAAGTTATCTTTCCTCTAGCTCTCCTGCCAACTCACTAGGTTTCGACTGCAAATCTTTGAGTTTGTGTGACATGAAACATAGATAATCCACGAAGTTCAAGTCTTATCAAATCCTCTTGTTAGCCCAAAGTATTCCTATCCGCAACTCTAAGGCATCCCTGAGTATGTTGTTTTGAATCACTTATCATGTGGTGTCTTCACATAGATGTCGGATGAGGTTGGTAAGGCTTCAGCCCACTCCGTAGTATTGAGACGTTTACATTATTACCTTACGGTCAGCGCCTCCGAAGGCCTTTTCATATTCAGTGTAGTTTAGATAAATGCCTAACTTCTTTTTTATGGTATCCATCTCTTCATCAAATTTGACTGACATATACTTTGATCTACGATTCAGAATATCTCATTATTCCTCGGTTGTGAAGATTCAGATTATTAGATGCGCTTTTGATGTAATAAACCGTCTACACAAGCATAAAACCATGTAAAGATGATTTCGTCTGTTTATCTGGGACATCCGTCGAAGTAGGTATACACAGCGAAAGCCGCTGCCGCAGACTAGAAGGAACTCTGTTGACTTCTGAACAAAAAACTCACATAAAATAGGACGACTTACTATTACTTATTGTATGACGTTAACCAGGTGGCGAACTATAGCACTTCAATAAGTATCGTTGTCAGGACTACCTGTAAGCTCACGCCAAACTTCAGTTTATAAGGTGCCCGCTACACTTCTCAGATTCGGGTAATGGTCCAGTGACCACACTTTTTAAACTGCTCTGAAATTGTCTGACTATGAAGTTCCTTTTCACAAGTTAGAAATATCTGATTACATAAAGCAAATGAATTACTCTAGGAAGAACTGTCTATGATTTTACTTATATTTAAACTCACTAAGAATAACTGAAAGTTGAAAATTGCAGAAATAAATTATTTCCACGAAAGCTTCGTACTAATATCGCATAATCTCGCGTATTTATGTTGGAATTCAGCTTCCTAAAGTGATGCTCCGAAATCCCTTTCAAATCACTGATGCATTTATGGGTTCTCTTGCTATTCATGGTGCAATCAGGAGGGTGTACCGAGGCAACTACCCTCAGCATGTCTCATGTTGAATCTTCAAATAATAATGGTCCAAAACAGCGTTCCGATATTAAGACTGGATTGTTGTCTTGGGTCTACAGCTGTAGCAACAAACACAACTTGAATGTACGGCCTACTTAAAATTCACTGGTCAAACTGCTCATTTTGTTCAAAAATAGACGTGTTCACTACACCACATTACGAGGTAGACTAGTGAAAGGCAGATACACTGAAGCCACTACAGCCGAAGCAGGCTAAGTATATTATAGTAAATATCACCGGAAAGGTCAATGATGAGACAAAGAATTATATGGAATTCACTTTGCTATTCATCAACCGCCTTCATTCACAAAAGTACATTGATGTTGTCTAGGCGCATCTGTTACGGTATCCCATGAAGCTATAGAGAGACTGTACGATGAATGTACACTTCCAGATTAATAACAGCATTTTTTTAGGCTGAAGGCATCAAAATGGGCTCCTTCGTTATCATTCTTCTAACCGATATGTTTATGAAAACCATTCAATGATAAACGCAGTCAACAAAATACTGTTCTAATGTACCTAAAAAGATATATCGGTATACATACTGGTAATAAGAAGTCGAGTTTATTGCTCTATAGTTGAACTTTAGAGTAGCAGTGTGTGGATGACTGTGTATAAGTGTCATCAGAGTTCATTGCTCTAGAAGAAATAGACGCTGAAAAATAACTCAGCCTAAATATCTCTGATTTTAAAATAAGAACTTATAAATTACTGAAAGAGAGTAAAACGGTGGGGTAAAATGTGACTCACGTAGCTGTACTAAAGCGAGAAGAAATAACAGAAGTAGAGGCAAACAAGATTTACTAATTCATTATATAATTATTGCTACTAATGCTATTAATAAACCTTTGATCTTCAATAGAAAGTTAGTAGATTGGCTTATTCCACAGAGGAGAAGTTCCTAATTTATTCGGTGGAAAATAAAATACTGTAGTCGAGAAAATCCAAGAATTCAAATGTTTTCATAAGACTGGGATTAAGTTCAAAGAGAATGGTAAATATAGGCATTCGATTATTCTACCCGTATAAGGTCAGCAAGCTTCATGGATAAACTGTCATGGTGCTGTGTTAAAATTTCCAGAACACTATTCCACTTTTCAACATTCCATTTTGTGCATTTTTCAACTGACCTGTCAAATCTACAATTCAAGCAATGTGGAAATTTGGCAAATGGATTAAATTATGCCTTATATGTAAAATATGATATCCAGTCTTGCAGTACTGCTACTCATACCGATGCTTCGAAATATCATTTTACTTTCAATGCAGTATGCTTTTTTTAATAGTGACTATGTGGATCGCGTATGGTGTCTTCTTCCCTTTTTTATGGTATATTATCAATGTGAAGTGCTGAATACATCAAAGTTTGTAGGCAGAACCCCTACGTACTAGATCATAAACGATAAGTCTCGAAGATGCTTTCATCCTGAATCTGTAATTTTCTGAACATCGAAACTGTACGCGTTACTTGAAGAAACGTCTCCGGATACCTTCAGATTGAAGCAAGCTTTCTTGAATATGTCAGTCATTCAGACACAACATTTATCATTTCTAATAAAAGACTGATCAATTAATGATAAAATCGCAGATTTAATACAATTTGCTATACTAACTTTTACATACTAGAAGGAGATGAGCATGAAAATAAAATTATGCATATGAAATTATGAGTATTTAATTTTCTAGAAACGTCCGAATATTTATATATCTAACATCAGTACAGAGAACAGCAAACCCATCAACCACAAACAAATATAATATATACATACACATATGTACACATATATATAGTGGATTAGTGTTTGAATAATATCACTTAACGTTGTATAGCTGTTCATAAGAAGAGACTCCAAATAGCACCTCCACATACATTTTAGGACAGGCTTCATTTGCTTAAGATAAACGTTCTCAGATGCAGAACATCTGGCGAGGTTTCATACTCATTCTCGAATTACGAATGATAAGTCGGTAATGGTTTTCCAAATATAAAACAGGAAATTCAACGAAGAAAATGTTCCCTGCAAAGTCTTGATTTTCCTAGCTGTGCAATAATATTTAAATATGGATTGCAGTCTAAATATCAAATACGTTTCGTCATGTGTGTTACAATTTGACAGTCAGTAGTAATATCCACATGTAACAACACTAGTGTACATCATTATGAATCACAAGTATATTAAGAAAATGCGTGGATAAATAGGTGTTAGCACTGTGTACAACAGTCATTAGGTTAATAGCTGATAGGAAGTTGAAGTACTTCTGGAAGTGTGAATGTGTGACTTTGTTAGGTTGACTGTTATAGAACAGAGAGGTGAGATATGTGAACTGACGTCAGTAAGATAAGTAGCGTGGATAGAAATGTGTTTAATGGAAAGGATGTAGCAAGGAACAAAGATGAGTGA
The DNA here is from genome assembly GCA_944472135.2 of Trichobilharzia regenti. NCBI lineage: Eukaryota > Metazoa > Platyhelminthes > Trematoda > Strigeidida > Schistosomatidae > Trichobilharzia > Trichobilharzia regenti. The sequence continues at coordinate 28,648,530 of OX235264.1, read as the reverse complement.
GGAAATTTCTTGGATCATGAGGTAAAACTAGGATCAAGGAAATGGAAAACAGCGCACAGAATGTGTCTGCAGCCAATGGTTTTACTTCATGTTATGCAGTGTCACGACTTCCGCCACATCAAGAAAATGCACTACTTACAAGTAACAAGTAGTATGAAGTTAAACGAAAGAAAATGTAATAAGAATAGTAAAGAAAGAGTTCACACTGTTGCCTTAATACCAGCCCACTTTTCCTTAATCTAACTTCTAAAAAGACAGCCAAAAGGCACAATTTAATCTGGTGACGTCGCCAACAAATCGCATGTAGTTTAGTAGTTCACCATTCCGTGTAGATTGCGGCTATAGGAAGACATTTCCACAGTACTCTGCTCTCCACAGTCACTTTCAACCATCTCTATAACCACTCATTAACTTGCATTTTCTATTCACACTGTATCCTTCATGTCACCATTAGATGAAATACTTATCGACTCCCATTCCTAGTGCACATAAGAGTGTGGCCTCACATGAAGATCTACTCAGAGTTTATTCACCATACTACTGAAACAATATACCGGATGGTGAATAGTGATCATAGATCTGATTGCCTTATCTCAGAAAATCGTTTGAGGGAAAACAAAAGTTTGAATTTCAAGAATGAATTAAATTGAATAAAGAACTTCTCTGTGTATTCATCAGTATTTCTATACATGGACTTACACTTCTCGTCTACAATGTGCAGACCATTTTTACTATTTTAAGTATTCTACCATTTTATGAGAAAATGAAATAAATTTTTAAAACGTATATTCCGGTCAGCTTCAGCTTAACATTACATAGGTTAAACTATTATTTTACACATTCTATTTCATTTCACTACACGCGGTTTCTAACTGTAAATACATGCATAATAGTGTTGAATTTATCATGTTCCTGTTGATGTCTGTCGTCACCCAGCCTCCCTGAGATTATCTGGCATAATAATTCCGAGGAATTTCTTGCACTGACATACATCATCTTGGCTTGTCAAATTTCCAAGGTGGTATTCATTCAACCCTCTGTGCATCTTTTCATCCACACACACACTTTCTATACTAGTGTTGTAATAATTCGAGTTGACAGGTGTGATCACAGTATTTAGAATGTGACTCTTGAATACGCTTGATTTTTTAGATAAACCTCAACTTTTCGTAATGTCAACCAAATTACTAATAAATTCCAAGTACCATCCCAATGTTGGCCATTCTGATATCCTGCAATTGCGGCATCATTGTTAATTTACATAGAACCAAGAGATTTTCAACCATTTACAACATTGAAATACTCCATACCATAGCAAGTAACTTGATGACATACTGGTTGAAAGATAATTATTTTTAAACCCTCATCGCTCTTACATCCTAATGTTCCACAATGTGATAATGTGAATGGGAAAAACATGATAGATTTCAGATGGAAGATGACTCATTCTATGATACTTAGTGTGTTTCACTCTACAGTAGTATTCACGTAGGCTGAATGTGTCTAAGAATTCGCCTTCATTAAATATGATAACAACTTGGTACAGTGGATACTAAAATTTGGTGAACATATTTTCTGGCTAAGAAATGGAAATCAATGGAAGTCAAAACACTGAGGAAGTTTGTGAAGCGTAAGCCGAAATAATTATTACTCATAGATATTTGACTTCGTTTTCCGGACACCTGAGTTGCAGGTTTTGTCCATCAAATTGCAACATATCATTATATCAGAAAGCTTCCCCTAATTCAAAACCTAGAAATAAAAATGGTATTAACAATCTAGTCGAAAACCTCACTTCCTAGATATTAAACGCATTATTGGTTCAAGAGAAAAGGTGGAAATTACGCTGACGGATAAGTATGCATGTATTATCGCAATCGTTTAAGTAAAGTGCTTATATTGGATTTCATATAAGTAATTATTTAAAATTAAAATCACTGCAGATTCTTACCATTCAGAAATGATTTACAGGGATAAAAAATTATCAGGATATATTTCTTCATAAAAACATACGCTTGTCTGTTTAAATTTTTATTAAAGAGATATCCAGTGACAGATTGTAAAACACATGTTAATGGTCAGCCTGCTACAATACAAATGATAACAGTCATTAATCGTGCAACAAGCTCTTGACACTGAAATTTATTCCAAGCCCCAGTTAATGAAGACTTAGATGCATTACTCAGGAGACATAAAAGTTATTCGAATGAATAAATAATCTCCACTGGTAAACTACAACAAAATGATATTGGAGATACGTGATATTGGTAATTTTTATCAGAAGCATCAAAATTCCTATACGATATTAATATTACAGTTTCCTTCGACAAATGATATAATTTCGTCTGCTGTGATAGTTTCTCGGGACTACGAATCCTAAGAAGTAATCGCCTTGTTTGCCCTGAGTGTTACGAAAGGGATATTGACCAGTCGGTGTGGAATTTTATTAAGGGACATTGCTCTGAATTCTACGGCTCTTAACCGACACTGTGACAACTTGAATGCAGATTACTTGATTTGATCCCATGCCAGAAAATATTCGCATTTAAAACACTCAGTAAACCAACCTCATAAATTTAAGAAATGATATGAAGCTGATTCGAAATGCAAGCTTTATTTTACACAGTATTAGTCACGTCCGAACACCATCGATAATCATTCGGCTGTGTTCGTCTTCCGAATGACACACAACACATGAAGCTTCGGATTATTCTCACATTCATGTCATTCAGACTGTCGATTTTATCGTTACAATATGCCAATCTGGGTCGTAATGTAATATAAACCAGTCAGTGTTTACTAGTCATATAAGTGACTGAAAGTGGTTGAATTATCGTTGACGCAGAATGTAGGGATAAGAAGACTAGTACTCCTGACAGCCTCCAGATTCAGCAAAACACTCTACAAAATGCTTGAAGGTTGTGCATCTAAGGTCAGATGACCTTCCACAACTACTTGATTTTATTTATCGATGAGAAATGAACTCAACTGAATTGTGACAATCTACGCAATGCATTCCTAAACATGGTGTCGAGAAAGAAACTGATTTTCTGTTTCTATACTCGATAAGTAGGAGGGATACCTTTTGGTACACACAGACTACAATTCATCCGGAATAAAATCGAGTGTTTTCTGTGGAGTTACTGAAACGACCCTGATAGGGATGCAGGTTTTCGTACTAGATCTTTTCACGTGAATTACGTCAGGGGACCATGGGCAATAATTCGATGTATGAAAAACCATTCAGCCTATTCATGCACCGAATTTAACATAACAACATGTTAATACAGCTCCACATACGAAAACCAAAAGTGTGTCTTAGTTATTCACAAATGAAGGAAAGTGATGTGAAATAACATCGACAATCAATGATGAGAACTGAAAAACATATCAATCGGCTAAATGACAGCTTCTGTTTGGCCTCCTCACCATGCAAAAGCGCGCTGAAAATCTGTGCTCTGAATGCATATATATTATAAAGGGAACATCATTGAATCTCCTAATCCCTACGAGATTTGATCATTTTGGATGTTGCAAGCCGTGGAATCTGTGACACAAGCTCTGTCCTATCCGTTGTATACACGCTCCCTATTGAAATCCAACTGGAATCCCAAACAAGCACTTAACTAATACTGGCGCATCCGATACAGATACACTAATGCAAACCTAGACAATGAATGAAAAATTGCATCAGTAATCTACGATATCTTGCCGCACAAAAGTCTTACTATTCAACTTCAAATTCGCTTGTTGATGGCCAAGGAAAAACATACTAAAAGTGTTACACACTCAATCGGTGAATCTTTGAACGTACTGGCTAACAGGCAGAGTGAACTCTTGTTGCTATACTCCTCTGATGCGAATAATCTGTCACAACACATACATCAAATTTATTGCCTTATTATTTCATATTTCATACCCTTCATAAAAATGAAATATTGTTATGAATTGTGGCAAAGTTGTCACTAAAAGGAAGACATTTCAGAAAGCATTTACTGTCAAAACATTCTATCAACGTATTCTGTCAGCTCACGTCTCTGTCAATCATAAAACCTCTTGTGACTCGTGACATGAAGATTAACACTAACTAAAAACAGAGATATAGAAATCTATGACAAAGTAATTCTTCAGGATTTTGGGATAACATTTTGTAATTACAACCCAAATTAGGCATACATTTCACGTATTTAGATAGGCATTCAATTAAAAGTTAACACGAAATTCATCAAAACTTACTTGGGTTACATTCGGTGTTGACCACAAGGGTGAATATGCAGTAAATAAGAAAGAGTAACATTGTTAGCTCTGCTAAAACGAGGTAAAATAATGTGAGCGTTAGATACTTCTTTGACTATTTATACTAAGTCTGAAACGATCTGTTGTGTGACAATATACATAAAACATTCATTTTAAACCATTCTGACAAATGAATGTGGAAAAAATTTACTGCATCCAGGCATGAATTGAATAATAAAAAAACAGTCTGTACGCGCAGAAAGTACACACTACTAAAAAAAGTTTCATAGATTTGTACAGTTTCAGATGTCTGAAGTCTCAACTTATAAAGTGATATTTAAAAAAGCTTATGATACACACACTGAAGATTTCACAAACCTCTAAACATTATAAAGAAAAAAACCCATCATTCTTATAACTGAAAAAAATCATCATTTTTATCAGTCATTTTTTTTCGAGATTTACGCATTTCTTTTGAAAATAGAGTTTAAACATTCCGTACTTCAGTTAGAACTACTTTTATTCTTCATTAAATTGTCCGATGTATCACTCACTGTGTTGTACCAAGTAAAATTACTCTCGTAGAATGTGAAACTTTCTATTCAATTTGTAAGCGTTGTGTTGTAGATTTTCATTTGTAGAATTCATTCATAGTTAGTGATTATGAGCGAAGCAAACTGATTAGGGATGAATTCATCAATGTCGTTTGTGATGAAACGTACTTCGAAGATGAATCCAATGCTTGGCATCTACAGTATAAGGCTGAAACAAAGCTGTGAATATTCCTTTCTTGTCGCTGCCTAAGCACATAACACATAACACATAACGTGATGAAAATGACTCATTAAATACAAAAATTAACTGGCATCGCGAGAACAATCAAACCGAGACATTCACCTAAGGGATGCAAAATCAGTTGGTTTATTCTCAGTTTCCAAACATAAATTTAGAGTGAGCTTGAAGAGGTAGGGTAAGTCTCCCGCTCTAAATTCTCTATTCGTTGCATTTGCTAAGCTTCCTCTTATTATTTCATAAATGTACGCACAATTTAAAGTAGCACACAATCAGAATAACTTTAACTATCTTGATGAGAAACAGACAGTAAACTTCAAATTTGGAATCATGAAGCAGTATAAAGCCATAAAATTTAATACAATACGCCATTCTTAGATCACTTGTGAAAATAAGATTACTGAACTTTTTTGAATATCATGGAATTGTTCATTCTTTTATTGCTCCGTGAAAGCACTAAGGCTCGGTTCCTCTGAAGCTTTAAAATATACGTCTCTTTTTAATTGGTTACATGAATCAGACCAAAAGGCTGGTCCATATTTGTTATGTACTCGTCGCTAAATTATTGTTATGGTCTGGTCGAGAAATTAATAGTCCTGACGCGAGAAGGCGGAAATCAGAAGACCACTAGGTTTTTGATGATACTTCTATTGTCCAAACACAAGGAGACGAAAATAAATGGTCTCACACCAAAGTGATAAGTAAGTAAAGTAGTTCACACAGAATGTGTGAACGAAAATATATATATATAACAAAATATATATAGCAGACATGTCAAACAACCATATATGGATATATGTCACCAAGCAACGGACTGTCAACAAACACTCATATTATATATAATATAATATAAGGAGAATATACATTGATAAAGGAGACAAGTTCACACAAGTGAAATGGTCACAGACTAAGCGAGCAAACAGAAAGAGAGACCAACATGCACACACACACATAAATATATATATATGTGGATACATGTCACCTCCCCTTTTGAGAAGATGGATGATTAGTAGGATGTTTACCTGGGGGTTTATCTGGAACCTTTGGGCTTGTTGTTGACATCTGTCGTTTCGTCTGCGTGTTGGGTTTGTGGCTTCGTCCGGAATTGTCTGACATTTTATGCTTCTTTACTGCATTGCATAGCGAATTTAGTGGGACATCAGCCAGATGCAAACGATCGAACCAATCAAGTCCTAAAAGATTTAAATCACTCTTGGTGACGTAGCAAATTCCTGTGAATTTGGTATTGCGGAAGGAAACAGAACATTTGAGTTCACCAATTAGTTTGAGCCGCCCACCACAGGCGCTGAGAAAAGTCTGGGAAGTATATCCGATTGGTGGTCTGCCAATATTATTCCAAAGTTTCTCTGATATAACAGTAATATCAGAGGCGGTATCTAGCTGCAGACGAGTATCATGACCATTCATCTGAAGGTCAATATATTTCCGCATAGCTGGTGTTGTGACTTGACAGGTTGCACGTAGACTCAATGACTTTTTGGGGGATTTCGGACCAACAGTTTGTCGAGCCTTTGCTGGATTTTGACATCTGGGCTTGCGTGGCTGACAAAAACCATTTTTGTGACCGATGATCTTGCACTTGCCGCAACGATGATTTTTGTATGGACAAGACTTTACAAAGTGCCACGCGCCACAGTGCCAGCATGGTGATGGAGGGGTCTTCTTTGTCGTATTTTGTGAAGTTGGACGAGTATCTGTAGATTTCCGCGGAACATTAGGAGAAGTAGGTGGGTCAGGAGTAGATGATGAAGAGAGATTTTTGCTCTTTCGTAATGCACGAATATCAGAGCTTCTCGAAGGTCTTGATTCGACCAGGTGTGTGTCTTTCTGCAGATTAATCAGCCGTTGATATTCATCAGCTATGTCATGTAGAGTTAACTTAGGATTTTGTTCTAGCTGATTGAGCAGTCGAGTTCGGATATCTGTGAAACGAGGAGATTGGAGACTGCATATTGTTGCGTGCGTTGTCTGACTAAACTGCTGTACACATATATTCTATGTATTTCTTCGCTCTTATTGATGTGCGCAGACGTTGTGGCTACTCGACGCCCACAACGTAAATCAAAAGGCACTTGTGAAGAATACGAATATGTATTGAAGCAGTAGTCAAATTCGAAATTGTGTCAAGGTAATATTCAACAGTGAATTGACAAGTATTTGCGAAGTACATATAAAATCAGTCTGTATACACATATAATGCAAGTATACAAATTAGATTAAAAAGCATGTTTACAGTTGGTATAGGGGTACTACATAATTCCCCCACCAGAACACTAAAATATAAAAAAAATACATTTAAGTGTTCGAAAATAACATGCGTCAGCGTAATACGTAGCAGCGATAGTACACAGAAGGCGATTTATTAAGCTGAAAAATGAGCAGTTTAAAGCGGTTAATAACATCGATAATAAATGCGATAATCTAGGGAAAGTGAAATTGCTAATCGTAATAGAATATATAAGGAACGATAAAATTGTCCGGGGATCTGTAGTCGGTAGACGAAAACGATACGTGAATAATATACGAGATGTGATTAAATATAATAATATAGGAAATATCGATGTTAAAATAATAGTGACGTGATTTATGTATGAAAATATTAATCAGTTAAATGAGTAATCAAATGACAATTACGAATAAAGATAATAAAAATGAAAATTCGTAGTAAGTTATATTTCGATGACTTGCACGTAACGTTTAGGCCAATGGACTCGTCTACCAGATCGTGTTGTTTTCGCAGGCTTCTCTGTCGACGTTGAAGCTTGTGTGGATGTAGGTGTTGGCACGTCGTTCAGCTGGTTCTTATCGTTGACTTCGAAATCGTCGAGGAACGCTGGTTTGACTCTGTCGATACTGATGGCTTCTGTTTTATTCAATCTTTCTATCGTGATAACTTTCGCGTTTCTGTTTAGAACTTTGAATGGGCCATCATAAGCGGGTTGAAGTGGTCGTTGTACACCTTCTCTCCTGACGAAGACGTGAGTACAATCTGTCAGTTGTGACGGGATGTATGACGCTCGTTCCTGCTGACGTGGAATTGATATCTTTAGCTCGTTCATGTGTCGTTTTAGCTGATGCACGTAACCAGTCATATCGTGTGGAACTTTGTTACCCGGGGTGAAAAATTCTCCTGGTAATCGTAATGTTGTTCCATAGACTAGTTCGGAAACACAGCAGCCAATATCTTTCTTTATAGTAGCTCGTATACCAAGTAATACTAGTGGAAGTTTGGTTGACCAATCGTTTCGAGTCAAAGAAGCAGCGAGTGCAGCTTTGAGTTGTCGATGAAATCGTTCGACCATACCGTTGGAACTAGGATGATACGCTGTCGTTCGTATTCGTTTAATGCCTAGTAATTCAGTTAGTTGGTCAAACAGTCGGCTTTCAAACTGGGCACCTCTGTCTGTAGTGATAATTGATGGGACACCAAAGTTGGCTATCCAGTTTTCGACTAAAGCTTTAGCTACCGTTTCAGCTGAGACGTCGATTAATGGAACTGCTACTGGCCAACGAGTAAATCTGTCAATGCAGGTTAGAATATAGTTGAAACCATTGGAAGGAGGCAGTGGACCAACTATGTCTACATGTACGTGGTCAAATCTAGAGTCGGGGTTAGGGAAGCGACCAAGTGGTGCTTTGGTGTGCCGGTTGATTTTGACTCTTTGACAAGACAAGCAATTTCGTGTCCACTTCTTAACGTCGCTGTTAATGTTTGGCCAGATAAATCTTTCTCTTAGTAGCTTGGTAGTAGCGCTAACACCAGGATGCGACAAGTTATGTAACTTCTCGAATACTGTATGTCTCATAGCTATTGGAATGAAAGGTCGATATTTACCTGTAGAGGTGTCGCAGATAACTTTTGTCGTGCCGAAAGGAATTGCCTCGAGGTTTAAAGATGTTGTTTTAGAAGACATGATCTTTTTGAGTTCGGCGTCATCTCGTTGTAAGTTTGAGAGATGTTCGTAGTCGATGTCTGGGCATACAATGTTATCAATGTGCATACGTGATAAAGCGTCTGCCACTTCATTGTTTTTACCCTTTATGTGTCGCAGATCGGAGGTGAACTGGGATATAAACTCGAGATGTCGTAGTTCACGTGGAGAGTAGTTATCCTGTTTTGCTGATAAGGCTTTCGTTAGAGCCTTGTGGTCTGTAAAGACAGTAAAAGGTGTACCTTCCAGCATATGTCGAAAGTGCTTGATTGCTAAATAAACAGCTAATAACTCTCTACCAAAAGTGCTATATCGACATTGAGTAGGATTCAGTCGTTTCGAAAAGAATGCAAGGGGTTGCCATTCGCCATGTACCTGCTGTTGTAACACTGCCCCAATGGCGACATCTGAAGCATCTGTCATGAGAGACAGGGGGCGTCATTCTGGCGTCTGACTAAGAGCGTCTTGTCGTTTAGTGATTGTTTAACAGCTTCGAATGCTTTAACAGCTTCTGCAGGCAAATAGAATGAACGACTATGTCCACGTAAGCAGTCGGTCAACGGTTGCAAAACTCTAGCACAGTTCGGGATAAAACGCCGGTAAAAATTGACTAGACCCAAAAATCGCCGTAGTTTCTTGAAAGAATCTGGTAATGGATAGTCTTTGATGGCTTGTACATCGTCGGGGACTGGTCTAATTCCTTGATTGTCAATCAAGTGACCGAGGAATTTCAGTGATTTCTTACCAAATTCGCATTTATCTAAATTGATAGTCATGCCGTATTTCTGAAGTCTTTCAAACACCGTCCTCACATGTTTCACATGCTCGGTTTCGTCTGCACTTGCAATTAGTAAGTCGTCAATGTATGCGTAGACGAAGGGCAGGCCGCGGAGTACTTGGTCGATGAGACGTTGAAATGTCTGAGCGGCGTTCATCAGCCCGAAAGGCATGCGCACGAATTCGTATAAGCCGAATGGCGTGGTGATAGCGGTTTTTGGAACGTCATCCGGGTGGATGGGAATATGATGGTACGCTTTGACAAGGTCGATTTTGGAGAAAATTTTAACCTCTGGCAAGTTGCTGGCGAAATCGTGAATATGCGGTATGGGGTATCGATCAGGTACCGTTTGCTTGTTTAAAGCTCGATAATCCCCGCATGGCCGTATCTCACCAGAAGACTTTTTGGGTACCATGTGCAGCGGTGAAGACCAAGAGCTGTTGGATGGTCGAATAATGCCGAGCTCTAACATTTTATCGAACTCTGTTTTTGCGATTTTAAGTCGGTTTGGGTCAAGGCGTCGAGGACGTGCAAAAACTGGTGGTCCAGTGGTTTTAATGTGATGAACCACTTGATGCTTTAGTTCTGTTGCTCGGAAAGAGGGTTGTAGAAGGTCAGGGAACTGATTTACTAAGTCAGTATATGGAGATGCTGGTGTGCGTGTGACCATCAAGTTCAGCGATGATGCACGGCTAATCGTACCAGCGATGTACCTTTTATTGAGCGAGTCTATAAGCTTAGGGCTAACCGGATCAACTAGCAGTTTGTGTTGCTGTAGAAAATCTATACCAAGGATTGGGGATGGAACGTCTGCGATGATGAAAGACCAATGTAGGTATTCTGCAGACCAAAATCTAAAGTCATTCGTTTACTACCATATGTAACAATATTAGACTTATTAACGGCTTGGAGCGTAACTGCAGGGTCAGGATGTTGACGTTCCTGCGTAGTCGGAGGGAGAACACTAACCTCTGCTCCTGTGTCGACTAAGAACGTAGTACCGGTATTTCTATCTGTTACATAAAACAAACGACTGCTAGATCGTAGATTGCCAACAGTAGAAGTTTTCATACATGACGATATATCTTTTGGTTTAGCCTGAAAGTTGCAAGGTGAACGACACCGTCGTGCATTGTCTCCGTAACTACGGTGGTACCAGCAAATAGTATCGTGATGTCGTGACGTGCTGGGTGATCGAGAAAGACGTCGACGAGACGAGCTTCTAGAACGGCTTGGTCGTGTGCGTGTGGTCAGTGCTGCTAACTGACTCAGTACGGTGTTGACTTTGTGTTCTAGAGCCTGTATCCTGTCGTCAGTGTCTGGCATTCTGCTGGTGGAAGCAACAGATTGAGGTGTTGACCTCTCATACATGCGATCTGCGATTTTGGCAAGCTTCTCAATGTCAATGTCGTCATCTCCGTAAGCAAGAACTTGTTGAATGTTTGCAGGAAGTCGTCGCAACCAAATTTGGTAAAAGAGACTTTTGTCGATATCCCTTCCTGCTACTAGGCTTTGCATGTGCCTCATGAGTTGTGATGGGGTTTTATCGCCTAGCTCTACGTTGCTTAACAAACGATCGAGTGCTTGCCTATCAGAAAGTGAAGTGCATCGAAGTACTTCTTCTTTCAACTTGTCGTAAGGAGCGTCTGTGCTGGGCTGAACTATGTGTTGTCGAACCTGTTCGGCGATTTCGTCTGGTAGTACTGTACTCAATATGCCAAATTTAACCGTCTGTGACGTAAGCTTATTGGCAGTGAAATAATTTTCCAGTCGTGCAAACCAAAGATGGGAGTCTTTGGGCCTAAAGACTGGTACAGTAAGAGAAATGGTACCAACAGATCCCAGCTGTAAGGTATCAGGGTATCGGAAGACATGATACAATTCGTAGAAAAATGGTTTAACAGTAACAAAATAGCAAAAATAATGCACACAAAGAATATGGCAAAACCGAAAAACATGCAATGCGGGTGCTTACCACAGATTACTGCAAGTTGTGCGATGAGAAAGCACAAGAATGACCTCGAAATGTCTATTATATGTATATATATCCGATAAAGTTAGAGTTTAATTAATCCAGCAAGTGTAATGCTGCGTCCGGGTGAACAAAAGGTCGTTGGAGTCAACAAGTTATCGTCGAGGTGAAAAAGTTGTCGTCGCGATGGACAATTTGTCGACGGCGTAGAAATTTGTCGTTGGGGTCAACAATTTGTCGTCGGGGTGAACCAGTTATCGTCAAGGATACCAATTTGTCGTCGCTGTCGAAATTGGTCGTCGGGCTCACCAATTTTGTTGCGTGCGTTGTCTGACTAAACTGCTGTACACATATATTCTATGTATTTCTTCGCTCTTATTGATGTGCGCAGACGTTGTGGCTACTCGACGCCCACAACGTAAATCAAAAGGCACTTGTGAAGAATACGAATATGTATTGAAGCAGTAGTCAAATTCGAAATTGTGTCAAGGTAATATTCAACAGTGAATTGACAAGTATTTGCGAAGTACATATAAAATCAGTCTGTATACACATATAATGCAAGTATACAAATTAGATTAAAAAGCATGTTTACGGTTGGTATAGGGGTACTACAATATGAGGATCAAGGCTTTGAATTGATCATCTGTTAAGGACCTGAGTCGAAATCTCTCACATTCTCGGTTGACTGTGCCAACGTGAGTAAGAAAATCATCATTTTCATTCATTGCCAGCTTGAGGAAACGATAACGTATGCTGAATAATGAGGAGTGGTCTCCAAAATGTTCACGCAGCAGCTTTATTGTATCATCGAAACACTTGTCACGTGGTTTCTGGGGTAAAATTAGGTTGCAGTACCGTTCATATTCTGCCGGACCCAATTTACGTAACAACACTCGCACCTTCCAAGCATCGTCTTGTGAGGCGAGATCAACAGTGAATAAATCCTCATAACGTTGATACCATGTGTCAAAAGTGACATTAGCCTCTGGGTCATAATTGAACTGTGAAATACTGTTCACAATGCCGTCGACAGATGGTAGCATGGTATGATTGGGATTGCTTGAAGGTGGAGCTGGACCAGTCTGTTGGTTGACGAACATTTCCATTAATTTCATTTGTTGTTCAAATAGTAATACCGATTTAGAAGGATCCATAATAAATTGTTATGTTGCTGCTGCTGAGAATTTAATAGTAGTTTTCCCCGTCGCCAAATTGTTATGTACTCGTCGCTAAATTATTGTTATGGTCTGGTCGAGAAATTAATAGTCCTGACGCGAGAAGGCAGAAATCAGAAGACCACTAGGTTTTTGATGATACTTCTATTGTCCAAACACAAGGAGACGAAAATAAATGGTCTCACACCAAAGTGATAAGTAAGTAAAGTAGTTCACACAGAATGTGTGAACGAAAATATATATATATAACAAAATATATATAGCAGACATGTCAAACAACCATATATGGATATATGTCACCAAGCAACGGACTGTCAACAAACACTCATATTATATATAATATAATATAAGGAGAATATACATTGATAAAGGAGACAAGTTCACACAAGTGAAATGGTCACAGACTAAGCGAGCAAACAGAAAGAGAGACCAACATGCACACACACACATAAATATATATATATGTGGATACATATCAATATTACCCTACTGTTTCACTGTTTTTACTTTATTTGTAAAGCACATGAATCGGTGAAGGAGTTTGCGGATCGCCATAGACACGGATAAGTATATGTACAGACGATGATAATTAAATAAGGCCTTCAAAAATGACCATTTTCTGTTGAAAAATGATAATGAAAGGCAATTTAACTGAATTAACCTATTTCAAACACAGGCCTTCACTCTTTGGAGCGGGGCAAGCAAGCTGGGTTGAGTGTTTTTCTGTGAACGGATTGAAAAATCTATTTGCTACTTGACTATCAGCTGCAAAGTCTAAGTGAATTCAGGTGGGAAAGACAGTACAAGTAGATGTATGAGTGAAGAAAACCTTGACCGAATCAAAACAGCAGCAAGAATAATTAAAAACAATAGGCCTTCCTAGTCTTCTGCAATCTAAAAGGCAATCAATGCATAGTTAAAACCGCAGGTATACTTAAGACGAATATAGCAGGAATAAACCTGTTAACCAGAATATTCTTCGAATGTGAACGAAATCAATAAACCGGAATTGTTTCGAAATGAAGAAATAATCATCTTGTGTCACGTTATGATAACCAGTTAAGAATATTGCCACCAGACAGTGTATCCTTGTTGTTAATTAGTTTTGTATTGCATTCCAGATCTCCAGATGAATATTTGAGTACTGGACGAAAACCAAACATTGATGTCATGGATAATAAACTTCATGAAAGTGTTGAGAGTAAAGATTATCATGGCTAATTATCAAACAAACATTGAAATCAGAATTATGTTAGCAGCCAAGCTCATTAGTAGCATATTGAAACGATACTTCCATATGCTTCAGTGAGAAACTGCATATTTTTTAACTCATGGAAAATTCCCACTGTAACATATAGAAAATCAAAACGAGTGATTCACCGAAGAGACTCTTTTCAACAAATTTATCATCAAGCTGTACAATCGTGTATATATGGTTTTTAAGAAGAAGTTATATCCGGTGAGGGAATTGAATCATAGGTGGGAATGCATAAAATAATAATAATAATAATATGAAATGCAATGAACTGCATATTATCAAGATGCTATAAGTTCTACATTAGCTGATAAATATTTCCAGCAGTGACAGTAGACCTTAAAGTGCGTCTATCTTCAAAGTAGATTTCATCATAAACCATGTTGATAAATTGACCCCTATACAGCTTGCCTCTCTCACAATCTCTAACTGTGAAAGAATTCTACAATGAAGAATCAACAACACAATGCTAACAAGCTGAATAGAAAGTCTCATATTCTACGAGAGTATTTTTACTTGGTACAACACAGTGAGTGATACATCGGACAATTTAATGAAGAACAAAAGTATTTCTTACAGAAGTATAGAATGTCTAAATTCTATTGTCAAATCGATGTTTTATATTTTCAATAGAAATGCGTAAATCTCGAAAAAAAGTGACTGATAAAAATGATGATTTTTTTCAGATATAAGAATGATGCGTTTCTTTCACTATGATGTTTAGAGATTTGTGAAATCTTCAGTGTGTGTTTCATAGGCTTTTTTCAGTATGATCGTATAAGTTGAGACTTCATACATCTGAAACTGTACAAATGTATGAAATTTAATATTCATATTAAGTGGGTTTGAAATATTTGATTTCACAAATACTTAATGCTGACATTATTTTGCCTCGATTGTACAGGGCCATCGATGTTACTCTGTCTTATTTCCTGCGTATTCGTCCTTGTAGTCAATGGATAAAGTATTTTTTTTACACAGATGGATATCTTATATGGTTTCGCCTTGCGATAACACTAGGGAGCACTTTCGAACTGCTGTAATTAACAAGAAGTACTGATGAAGATGATGGTGAACAGTGTTACTTCTTAATAATGCATACAAATTATTGCTTGGATCTGTTCAAGATTCATCGAAAGGCAATCTTCATTTATGAATGCATGTTTTGGATGTTTCTGAATCTGCAACTGTTCAGTGTCTTTTCTTCTGTTTGTTTACTTTGTCTTCTACTATTTAAGCTAATAAATTTATTGGCTTGCATATGGGTGTTGGTTTTGGACAATTCACACAGATAAACTACCTCAGGCTGTCATCTTTATGGTACTTTTTCCATAATGATGTCAGTTATAGTTAAACATACTGTTGTGTGATAATTGTAGTCACAAAATATCTGACGATTCAATGAAGAAAACGAGAAATTCGTGTAGATTTTTAGACATTGTCTTTGAGTCGTGGAAGTATTTGATATGCTTTGGAAACTATTCTCTTGAAGTGAAGATGAATTTCAGCATCATCGTATTAAGCTGTTTTCAAAGAAAAGACGGTGGTAAAAAGCTGATTGATTTTGAAGATTCTTATTGAAGGACTAATTTACTGCTCATTACCTGCTCTATTTTATCCGTCCAGTATTATGTTCTTCTAACAATTACTTGGAAATATATTTCTTTGTATTTCCAAAGTCACTTAATTTAAGGAAAGTTGGAGGAAACAAGAAATATTGAATTTCGTCACTGACACTTCAATCACTGCTTGCTTCATGAGTGAGTTTCTTGAGATTGTCCTTTATATTTGAACAGTATCACTGGTAAATTGGTGTACAATACGTTTCATCAGTTGTCAAAGTGCGTGTTTTCATAATTCTTGAAACCAATTGATTAAAAAGCAAAATTTTTATTCTTGTCACAGACAGTTGGACTGATTACTCAAACTATCGCAAACAAAAATTCAGCTCTATAAACAGACAAGAGGAATGTTATGATGCTAGATCTTTGTCACGAGGTAACTGCTTAACTACTGACCAGTGCCCACTTAACTGGTAAGGCAGAACACGCGATAATCAGCGGTAAAACCAGAATCATTTATTATGACAAAGTGACTGTATTTATACAAAAATAAGGTAGACTGGAAATTAACCAATCCGATTGAGAGTTTGGAATTGTTCAAGCGTCCAATCAGAAAGCAGAAACAAATGCATTTCAACGACATGATAATAACTTGATAATTGCATGTGTTTTGCCTCTTCCTAACACCTCCCCTTTTAAGATAGGGCTACCGATAGCTTTCGTACCGCGGAATCACTAAACTGTGTGTGTGTGTGTGTGTGGCAAGGTATTCATTGTAAAACAACAATCCGCAATAATATTTCATATTTTTGTTTCCTTTACTCTATCTTATTCCAAACGGTGATATGTGTATTTTCCAACAAGGGAAATTGACTGTAACACAAATGTGTGAGAGAAAGGGTACGTGGTGTAGGAGAGGTGTGAACAAGTGTGTGTAAAAGTGTACAATGCAGAGTATATATGAAAATGACTACCATCATTGGATTCTGATTGGTTGTTTTGTCATGTGATAAACAGGTCACCCATTGTTTATTTAGTTAATGGACAGACAAAGCATATTGTGAGTTATAATGGAATATCGACCAATGTACACATAGCCAAATATATCAGACTGTCAAAAACAAAATAGACATCATGTGACTACATATCAAATTCTAGGCTATATTTCATTCAAGTCACAAACTTGAATGAAACAGAGCTACAGTGATCACTTGTATTCCATGATCCATTCACCAGCCATGTTTCCTGATGAAATCGAAGTTGGAAGTGAATCACGTGCGTTGGAGTCAACATTTGAGAGAGATAACCAATGTTATTAGTATTCATTCCTTTTGTTCCGAGTGGTGTATACCCATTCCAGACGAAATGGAATATGATAGGATAGATCCCATCATGGTGACTTGTGTCCACGAGTACTGACAAGCACGTTTTCTCTTCACATGACCTGCTTCATTTCTCCATCAGACACACCTGACATGTGGATTCCCATTGTCAATATAGCTGAAGATTAAACGATCAATTCATGGTTGTTTGCTGTAAACCAACTCCATATTTTGGCGGGAGTTACGGATACTGCAGTCATCGTTCCAGCGTTCGCTGTCCGTTAGTAGATGGAGAAATACTATCAGAAGTATTATTGTGATTTATTGTTATGACACTCATTCTGAGACCTGTGTTGAATCACCTAATGGTTGGCTCTATATTGGTGCAAGAATAAAGGGTTCTTGAGTCACCAATCTGTGTTCTGGTTTTTCGCGTTGGTTATTGCACAAAGTTGATGAAAGTCTTCTAAGGACAATATGAAGTCCAGTGTAGTTAGACCTGGATATTGACAGTTTCTTATATCTCCTGGAGTTATTCGTCTAATTAGTTGGCTCTTCGTCATTCCTCGCGTCTGCGAATCTTCTTTTGACGAGTGTTATTTGGAACTTTTCCGGATCTTCTGGTTAATTTCGATAATTCGTTGGTCAAAGGAAGGACAAGGCCTTTTCGAAGCAGACAGGAAAGTAAATAATGATGACTTTCCTGTTATTTGTAATGATGTGTATGATGCTAAGCATGATAGATTGATGTCGATGTTTCATCGTCTAGTGATAGTTCAATTTTTGAAATTCCCAAATTTGAGCCTCGGTTTTTGTGACGGAAACTCAGCTGACTATCCACAGCTTGTAAATGAGTTTGAAGTCATGTTGACTGGGTTTGCAGTAAATGACGAAATGAAGTTAATGTATTTGTTGAGGTACTGCATTGGTGTTGCTGCAAGAGCTATAAGTGCTGTAAGCTTATGCCCCAAAACGAAGACTATACTTAGGCGATGCGTATCCTGCGTCTGCAAATCTTCTTTAGGATATATTGACTAAACGAAAATATCTATTACATTGATACTTATTCTCTTTCATTATGATAGTGTAGTATGTTACAAACATGACTGAAAATACCAAAATCTTCCATTTTGACATAAATATTTACTACCCAAGTATTCGTATTTTTGACTAAATTTACTGTCAATGTTGTGTACAACAGTGTGTATGTTCAATATGTGTTGCGAAATGTCCCTTTACAGTTTTCATGTGACAGTCAGTGAAGAATATATAATGTGGTGAATATATTTCACCATTGTATTCTTATCTACAATATTTGACATCTGAAAAATCTAGAGAATGGTCGAGTCTTGTTGTCTATCATGTGTGATGTGTCCAATGCTCACTGGGTGTTAAACAAAAGGCCTGAAGCAAAGCAAGTGTTCACAGAGTCAACACTCAGTGTGAAAGATACTCGTTAATTCAATCGTAGAACAGTAAAGTAAGCCATCTGCTCCACAATCACTCAAACATTAAATACACAAATCTTCGATTTCCAAGTTTCTACTTCTTATTTCAATTGATGTAAATTGTTTAATACATTCAAGGCTGGATGTGTTTTGTGAGCAATGGGGGAAAGTTCATAACACGGATGTTAATTGAGAAGAAGTAGAAGTAAGAAAGAAGATATTGAGTAATACAAAGCGACGTTTAACACCTGTTTGTTACAATGAATTTGTAAAAAACGAGGCGAAGATGAATACGAAGGAAGAGGGAAGTAAATGACGTGGTGATGTGTAAAATCAGCTATTCATCATTTTATCCATGAAAATTGTAGGGTGATCAATCTTACTGGACTATTCTGTGCTAGCACTTCGATTAATTTGTGTCTATTAGTCCTCCTTCATTTTCAACAGCCCGAGATTTATTTTAGGACCTCTAATATTTCAGCTCTGTAACTTTGCCTAGTTTGCACCTCGAATACTCTGTCTTGATACATGGATTGGCCATCACATATCTCATCATCTCTTCACGACAGGATTTTCCAAAGGACCAATTTTATTAACCACCCTAGTAGTCTGAGGAGCTGACACCCCACTTACAGAACGTCGTCTACGCATGGTGATGCGGTTTGTGCTAGGCGGTGTTACACAAGAGTACGCAAATGGATAATCATCGAATAAACTTATTTTGTTAGTATTCAGCCGCCATTAACTTAACTGCCTGGTGGCTCAGAAGAATAGTGTGAGAGAGCTGTCGAGAGAGAAGTCGATAGTTAATGTGTCAACACCTGTATTCACACCAGTTACCTTGCCACAAATACCCTTTTAGAAAAAATGCTGATTGTGTTGGACTGGATTATGTGACAAAATTGAGAAAGAGACCAAGAAGAGAGGCACACATTGAACCAATGAGAATACGCGAGATGATTTGAACTTCAGTCCAATCATCCGTCTCTGAACATCATCAACTTTGAACCCTGTGTTTATTAATTTGGCCGAAATCAGTCAATCAATCGAAATGATTCTCAGAGAAGTCAAACTCAATACATGTCCGGTCATTGACAATGGAGTGAATGTATTTCTCAAGTGAGTCACTCCTGAGAATTAATGAAAGTGGCTTTCTTCTCTAACTCACATTAATATATGTGTAAAACTTGGGCACTGTGTTAGTAAGTAATTCCATAATAGCTAGTTTATTAGATGCATCATACAGTGATACGTCTAATAAACAAACTAATATGCAATTGCATTTCCTACCTCCTGGTGCATGATCGCACCAATCGACCAGCTTAAAATGCATGACCTTTTGCAATTGATGAGTGAAGACACTGTAAAAAAAGTATAGAGCATAACGTGATTTACGAGTGATGATATTTGAATGATATGCTTGGTCGCTTAATTCACTTATGTGAGTAGCATAGTGCGTGTGCGTATGCGACACAGTCTCACCGGTATATATTGTATCGAGAAAGGTGAATTAGAAGATTCTGTGACAGCATTTTTCTGGGAATGACGAATTTCATGTTATAATCGTATTTTCCCGCAATTTTCCATCATTTTTGCAAAATGGACATTTGTGGTATGGTAGTTGGTTTTATTACAGGTAATGACTGCTTCCCATCGCCTGGCGAAAAACCGGAAAACACAGCTTCCTTTCTTTCTTCTACTTCTCCTCAGATAACATCCGTAAGAAAGAAGATATTGATTAATACAAAGGGACGTTTAACACCTGTTTGTTACAATGAATTTGTATAAAAACGGGGGGAAGATGTATTCGAAGGAAGGGGGAAGTAAATGACGTGGTGATGTGTAAAATCAGCTATTCATCATTTTATCCATGAAAATTGTAGGGTGATCATTCTTACTGGACTATTCTGTGCTAGCACTTCGATTAATTTGTGTCTATTAGTCCTCCTTCATTTTCAACAGCCCGAGATATATTTTTAGGACCTATGTCCCAGTTGAGGAGGAACGCAGCGATCGCACTTTATTATTGGTGATGATGATAATCATTTGAAGTCTGATTGTTATGGACTACAAATCTGCTGCATAGTGGAAAGGTACAGAGAGTTAGAGATGACAAGTTAGTCGTGAAACAGTCTTATACTTCTCATTTTTGTTCTGTTTATCAATCGCCAGAAACACGATGTGAGAAAATGGAGAGACATTCAGCCAGTGATACAAACAAATGAAAATCATGAGTGAGATCAGACACACTGAAGTCTGGTTAATATTGTTCCCCCTTCCATGAGAGAACTTGTTAATATATATGAAGTCTTCCGTCATCTCTTCAAGAGGGCAAATATCAGAGTACCAAGTTTGTCTAATGTCACAATAGTGTGGCTATTTGACGCTTTGTTTACAGCAAGTCGTCTATACATGGTGATTGGTTTGTTCAAAGTGAGATCATCTATCTCATTGTAAGCAAGTGGATAACCACCGAATAATCTATTTTGTTATTTATGAGCCACCATGAACATAACTGCATGGTGGCTTGCAAAAAGTAGTTGTCTTTTCACGAATATGCTTGACGAAAGGAAGCAGTCATTACCTGTAATAAAACCAACTACCATACCACAAATGTCCATTTTGCAAAAATGATGGAAAATTACAGGAAAATACGATTTCAATATGAAATTCGTCATTTTTAGAAGAATGCTGTCACAAAATCTTCTAATTCACCTTTCTCGATACAATATATACCGGTGAGACTGTGTCGCATACGCACACGCACTATACTACTTACATAAGTGAATTAAGCGACCATGCATATCATTCAAATATCATCACTCGTAAATCACCTTATGCACTATACTTTTTTTACAGTGTCTTCACTCATCAATTACAAAAGTTCATGCATTTTAAGCTCATCGATTGGTGTGATCATGCACCAGGAGGTAGGAAATGCAATTGCATATTAGTTTGTTTATTAGACGTATCACTGTATGATGCATCTAATAAACTAGCTATTATGGAATTACTTACTAACACAGTGCCCATGTTTTACACATATATTAATGTGAGTTAGAGAAGAAAGCCAATTTCATTAATTCTCAGGAGTGACTCACTTGAGAAATACATTCACTCCATTGTCAATGACATGACATGTATTGAATTTGATTTCTCTGAGAATCATTTCGATTGATTGACTGATTTCGGCCAACTTAATAAACACAGGGTTCAAAGTTGATGATGTTCAGCGACGGATGATTGGACTGAAGTTCAAGTCATCTCGCGTATTCTCATTGGTTCAATGTGTGCCTCTCTTCTTGGTCTCATTCTCAATTTTGTCGCATAATCCAGTCCACTACAATCAGGAATATCGCTCGTGATAGTAGGCAGCTTTTCGGTACATGATTCAATACAACGAGGCCGGCTTTCTATCATAATTCTTGAACGAAGTCGCAACCTCAAAACCGCCTACGATTTCTCGTGGATTCGAAGGGTGTACTGCTGAGAAGCCCTGAAGCAGAATAGAATAATATCTAGTAATCTTTGGTTGTCAGTGATTCTGTGACTAATGGTGGTTCGAGGTGAAATCCAACTTGAAGTTCACAACAAGTGATGGTTTTTTTATTGTGTTGATTACAGGTTGATTCCCCACCGTATTTCTTTGCAGGTATGTGATTCTCAGCATATGATCTCGGCCGATCAAATTTTGCCAGCCTACCATAGATATCGTGAGTGCGTGTAAATGGCATTAATTCATGGACCATGTGCATGGTCGGCGAGAGACCTCACCACGGTGTTTTCGAGGTACTTAACAGTGCATATATGCTTCATATGACTCAGGGTTATATATTTCGTGAGGAAGAAAGCATTCGACAGCCATTTCAACAATGAGGAGTGAGTCACCATATATTTTCTCAAGTCTGATTCATTACTGGTTTTATGAGGACAAATACAGAGCACATCGTAACCTACTGGTCACTGGTGTATTTGGAGTAACGTAAGGAGTTGATATGATGATGTCATTCATGCCAACGGTTGAGGCGACGAGACAAACAAGTTCATATTAATGGGAACTAACTTCTCAGAACCCTCTTAAATTCACCTACCTAAACATGAAATCATCGTTTCAAACACAGTTGGCTGGGATGATGATAACAAAGAGAGGATCCAGAAATCAGGACACAGACCATTACTATGAAATATATGTGAAAGTCTTCAGCAGTCAACTTATTGAAATGATATGGAAAGGTGCTCAAAATTGGCGTTCAATACGATGCAGAGACATGTAGAATTCATTAAAAACGAGACCTCCAGAACAACGTGCTACGGTTCGACAATAAAAGTCAAATATGTTGTCATGAAAGGTGAGAAAGAAGGAGACCTTCAAGAAGAAAGAACAGGCGTGGAACCCACCATTCGACGAAACAGTGGAAGGTTATGAAATTTGATCAAGGATAGATAAATAGATAGGTGGATAGAAACTGTACGTGGTATAGACAAATAAGAAGTAAACAGTGGTGCGAAGAATCAATGGGAATCCACAAGTCAGATATGTCTGATGGAGAAATGAAGGAGGTCATGTGAAGAGAAAACGTGCTTGTCAGTACTCGTGGACACAGGTCACCATGATGGGATCTATCCTATCATATTCCATTTCGTCTGGAATGGGTATACACCACTCGGAACAAAAGGAATGAATACTAATAACATTGGTTATCTCTCTCAAATGTTGACTCCAACGCGCGCGATTCACTTCCAACTTCGATTTCATCAGGAAACATGGCTGGTGAATGGATCATGGAATACAAGTGATCACTGTAGCTCTGTTTCATTCTAGTTTGTGACTTGACATCTAGAATGCCTAGAATGCCTTTCGTATTACAGTTGCGTATTGTGGAGAAATCTCTGAAGAAGAAGGATGAATTAACTCTTCGATGGTCACTGGTTTTCAAGAATTCTCCTACTGATGTTGTTTCACGATAAATTCTATCTAGGAATCATATGAGGAGAACTTGTCACTTTCATGTGCATGGTCGGCGAGAGACCTCACCACGGTGTCCCCAGGCACTCATGGCTTCATTGTGTTTTACAGCTTATTATAGATGAAAATACACATTCTGAATTCCACTAGAAGTCATTACTAATCAAATGACGTCAGTTTATTCTTCAGGCGTCTTTGGGCTGCCCATTTTGTAAGCCTACGTGTCGACGTCGACTGACTTTTTCGGTTTGGTCAATCTGTGTGTTTCTATGGTAAAGGTATAAAGTGCTCACAAGGAGGATATTCATCAGGCCAAATGATATCAGATTGAAATTTCGCCGATACATTTTGGTTATCAATGAAAATTAGGATTAATTTCAGAATTTCGCCTAATGCGCAAATAAAATGTTGACAGAAATTTATGAGGGATTTCAACAAAGAAATGTTATGTGAAGTTGAAAGGGTAGATATAATCGGAAATTTATATTTGATAGAGGTGTGTTAGTTGTATTTAATAAGCATCTCATTCTTATGTCCTCCATGACAATATGCTTCATCAGTCTTTCACTACTTCTATTCCCATTGGATTCCGAGTTTGAATATAGAGCTTCGTCGGCACATCTCTACTTCACTCTCTTCTCTGAAACTGTTTTATAAGGTTGATTGTTGATAGACATCCTTGTTGGTCATTCTTTCTGGTTGTCTTATCTTCAGTCTGGATCAAGTAAAGACAGCTGTTGATGATGGTCTGAAGCCTGTACGAAATTGTTATCGTGACGAGTGTATCAAATACCACTGAATAATAGAGATGACTGTTGAACATTTGATTCTTGTTGCTTATGCCGAAGGCGGAAGACTTCTACACTCGTACCACCTATGTTCGAGATGATGCTGCGCAGATAAGTGAAAGATGACCTTTCATCAACTGTTCACTCTTGTTGCTGCTGTGGTTATGATGACTAACGTTTTGAGTGACTTACTAAGCAGTTCAGATTTATTGAGCGCAGATGTTATATTTGATTTAGCACAAGAATATTCTGTGTGTTGAAGTGTATGTTCCTATGCATGCACTTGTATGTGATTTTGATTAAGTGAGCTGATTTAGTTATTTACACGTTGACTGTCTATCGTCTATTCATCATACGTCCTACTTTCTTGAATTACATTTATTTCGCTTGTGACTTCAGAGGGAAATATACGGATCCACGTTGGCACCTTCAGGTTTCAACAGCAGTGTTTGTTTTTCATGTCCAGCCTACCCTGGTCACTCACTTTACCACAGACTGCAAGTGAAATGAATCACATGTATCTTGTTAAATATAGATATAAATTCATAGTATGGATCAGTATTGTGCCTGTTAGATTTTATAACTTCGGTGATAGTGGTTTCAGTTGAGCAATGAAGGCGCACGAAAGATTGTAGAACTAAAAATTATGTGGTATTCGACATTTTAACATATAACTGTAGTTATGCGACTCATCAGATATCTCATAAGGCAGTCAATCAGCAGTTATCTTAATATGCGCTTTTGAAAGATTTCAACGTGTCTTAATTTTAAACGTGCATTTCATCAAATGCGAATTCTCCTTGGTGTTAGAGACTTATCATCCTCTTCCCACTGTTACTACATGCTTCACACCAATTCTATACCGCCCACTTCACATTGAATATTTCCAACTCATCCCTGATTGTCAACACTTTTCAATACTACTTATTCGATATTTCATCGTCATATATGTGATAGTCTCCATCTTTCAGCGTATAATTTCTGTGATTTCTGAATTATTGTATTGGTGTCATACACTGACTACCTGTTTCATCCATGAGATAGAATTTCACTAATATCATTTGAGTAGTCCATCTAATTATTTTACTCCATTATTAGTATTAGTATTTAAATACGGAGAGTTTACGTGAAGTGAGACAGCACACCATCCAACTGGATCATGCTCGAGAAGACTTATTAGTGTCTTGCGGTGCATAATGATCATTTCTCCAGTGAGTGATTATTGTCAACATTGAGTCTAGTCCCTAATGAGTTAACTGAAATCAATCAATCAATCAAACTGATTCTGAGATAAATCAATATGTGTCAAGTAATTGGGAATACAGAAAATGTATTTCTCAATTCAGTTACTCCTAAGAATTACTAAAAGTGGCTTTTTCTCATTCTGCTGTATGATCACACCAAGGAATGGGCACAAAATGCCTGAACTCATATAATTGGTGAGTGATGACAGTGTAACGGAAGTGTACGTTATAATTCGATTTTTAAGTAATAACTATCAATAAAGTGCATGGTCGCTGGTTTTACTTATATAGGTAGTATAGTGTGTGTGTGTGTATGTGAAACAGTCAGATCATCATATATTGTAGTTAATAAGGTGTAGAAGGCATTTGGTGGCAACATTCTGTTTAGAATGACGGACCTCATACTGTAATCGTATTTTCTCGTAGTTTTCTAGCATTTTTGCAAAAAGGGTATTTGTGGCAAGGTAACTGGTGTGAATACAGGTGTTGGCACATAAATTATCGATATCTGTCTCGAGAGCTCTCTCACGCTATTCTTCTGAGCCACCAGGCAGTTAAGTTCATGGCGGCTGAATACTAACAAAATAAGTTTATTCGGTGATTATCCATTTGCGTACTCTTGTGTAACACCGCCTAGCACAAACCGCATCACCATGCGTAGACGACGTTCTTTAAGTGAGGTGTCAGCTCCTCAGACTACTAGGGTGGTTAATAAAATTGGTCCTTTGGAAAATCCTGTCGTGAAGAGATGATGAGATATGTGATGGCCAATCCATGTATCAAGACAGAGTATTCGAGGTGCAAACTACGCAAAGTTACAGAGCTGAAATATTAGCGGTCCTAAAATAAATCTCGGGCTGTTGAAAATGAAGGAGGACTAATAGACACAAATTAATCGAAGTGCTAGCACAGAATAGTCCAGTAAGAATGATCACCCTACAATTTTCATGGATAAAATGATGAATAGCTGATTTTACACATCACCACGTCATTTACTTCCCTCTTCCTTCGTATTCATCTTCCCTCGTTTTTTACAAATTCATTCTAACACACAGGTGTTAAACGTCGCTTTGTATTACTCAATATCTTCTTTCTTACTTCTACTTCTTCTCAGTTAACATCCGTGTTATGAACTTTCCCCCATTGCTCACAAAACACATCCAGCCTTGAATGTATTAAACAATTTACATCAATTGAAATAAGAAGTAGAAACTTGGAAATCGAGGATTTGTGTATTTAATGTTTGAGTGATTGTGGAGCAGATGGCTTACTGTACTGTTCTACGATTGAATTAACGAGTATCTTTCACACTGAGTGTTGACTCTGTGAACACTTGCTTTGCTTCAGGCCTTTTGTTTAACACCAAGTGAGCTTTGGACACATCACACATGATAGACAACAAGACTCGACCATTCTCTAGATTTTTCAGATGCACATGTGTAAAGGGTGGTCATTTCCTAATACCTCCTGTAACGGAATATCTTGGCCATCACAGGAGAAGATATTCAACTACTGTGGCCTTGTTAGTAGATTCGCATAGATTTCAATGAAGTGAAAAGACTTGAGGCTTTACTAAGTGAATTCACCAACTTGTTCACTGTGAGCGTTGTGTCAGTAAAATTAGTGCACTTAGATGTTAATCGTGAGGGCCGTATGGGGTCTAAGATGATCAGTGTCGCATGTGTACCATCAACTAAATGTGTGTATCCAGTGATTTCTTCATCATCATCATATTTTAGCTGCATATATATCAGGCTTCAAAGCTCACCTATCTCTAGTAATTACGTATACTCACAACTGCCTTTGACACCTGCTTATCTGATGCACTCAGGGGCTTCTTTGGCGTGTGTAGAGTGTTCGGTGAAGGAATCTCTTACATCCTTCAGAATTACATGCACTAGGCTTTCTTGATTGTGAGGATAACGCCTGAGACACCAGACATGAAGTTTAATCTCTTCAGAAATCGATCACTTCCCAATTTTTGCTTGATATTCCAAGATGGTCAAAAATGCACTGACAATGTGGCCTCCATCACACGCTGCAGAAAGCCGACTAGCTATCCCTAAATGTCATCAAAAAGACCGATGATCTCTCTTCAAAAGCCTGTCAAACTCCCACCAGTCACACAACCGCAACTTCTTGAAACAATATCAAAAACAGAATCTGAGGTGAAGAATCCTCGATACTATTCAACATTAACATATTATGTGAAAATATTTGTAATTTTGATATAATCTTTGTGAATACAAAGTAGACCAACAATACCGTTCGGAAGCTTATAATTTCTAAAGCAGTCCAAGTACTATAGGTGTGCTATTCAACAAGATTAACTCCCCCATCTCAATAACATGCTACCTCAGAACCAATTGATATGATCACAGTGAATTTAGATAGAGCCACTGTCTGCAAGAATGAAACACAATAAACACGTCTCCCACAGACAGTCTAACGTCACATGGAAGTAGTAAACCGACAAATTATCAACGCCGCCACGTGAAGCTTCATCGGCATAACAATAAAGCCACTAGAAATAGACAGTCACTTCGACACATATTTCCCATCATCGATTTATTTGTGAAAACAATATTTTTCTATAAATTTTGGTTTGCAAGGGTTTGTTATGTTTTTACGAGTTGATCACGGATTGATATCAGTTAGGGAAGCATTGCAAACCACGGAGTACTGGACAGCTGCTGTTTCATCCTAGTTTGGGAATCATCGGCAGTACGCACCTACTGGGATTCGAACCCAGGACCTTCCGGTTACAAGGCAAGCTCGTATACTGATATCTAACTGATATCAATCCGTGATCAACTCGTAAAAACAATAATTCACCATAATCAAATGTCAGTTATTTCTTCTCACACGTCACATTCTGACAGAAAAATTATGTGAGAAAAAAAACTGATTTTAGTGAAAACTGGTAAAAAATGTCACTTTGGTGACTACGTTGAATCCTCCTCGAAATACATAAATAATATAGCTTCGTAGAGTAACGGTGAAAAAAAATTACTCACTGAGATGAAACTACAGTTAAATGATCAGCTCTAACCCTGATTAAAGGTTTGTTTAACAGCCAAATACGAACCATCATATACAAAATGATCAGCATTTTTAATGCAGTTTACTTGGATTCAACCTTTAACTACGATTGTATTTCAGTGATATAATATGCTGATATTCACCTTATTGTTACACACCTAATTTTTCTGAAAGCCTCATACTACTAACCCTCATAAGAGAGTTGGACTATATTCACTGTTCACTGTTCTAATATTTTAGTGAGACTAATTTCTCTAGGGGTAATTCGAAACCTGTATCTGTGGAACTTGTGTTAAGCCTTCTCGCTGTAGATTCGAGATATTAAAGGCTTCGTTGTAAATAGTGTGTCATCTTTCTTCCTTGCTTAGCTTCATGGTTGCATCGTACCATCGTGTTTTTCATAAGGATTAGTGACGCAAATCCAGTAGGTGAGGAAGTCCTGTCACTCTGGCTGTGATTGAAACGATGCTTCCTAGATAATTGAAGGAGACAACCTCCGTTGAGTTCCATTATTTTTCACTTGATTTTCGCTTGATTTGATTGATAGTAGAAATTATCTAAGTTGTCGGTATTCCATTTGTGTGATTGCCTGTTTGTTTGTTCCATTTGTTTCTTTGCCTGTTCTTTAGTTGCTTATAATTCTTGTATTCATTTAGAACTCTTACGTAATTTCGTATTATCTACTTTGTTTCTATGCGCATCCTGAGTAAAACTCACTCATCAAACTATTCACATTATTTATTACACAATTTCTTTTAACAACTGTTTGTGACAACTCATCAATTTTGTTACTACCCTAATTTCATCAACACCTAATTTTCTTGACTTGTATTACCAATCTTCACCTGTTTAGTTAAAATAACCACAACCAATTGTAATTTTTGTTTGACAAACTTAATGTACACATACATACAAAATAACACATACACATATATATTTGCGATTGTACAGCTAAGAAAATGAATTCGCCGAAAAGAGACTCTTCGCTGATCTACGTGTTTTCTTTTCAATAAAATAATGTAATTTACAAAATAACATGCAATGACTGTGAGTCAAGTCAACTTCATAGGTCAAACTAGTAGGTCAGGGGTAGTCAGATTATCGGAACATAAGAATTTAGCTAAGGTAAGGATGGTTGACCCCGAGAGGATAAACAATTTAGAAAAAAGCTCACCAATTGCAATGCATGCATTAACACACAACCACACAGTAGGATGGGAGAGGGTTAAAATTCTAAAAAGTAATCTAGGTAGGTGGAGAGAGAGAGAGGTTGATTATTGAATCCTTGTTCATCGAGTCTACACCCAACACATGCAATAGGAATGACACATCACTCATACCTGAAATATGGAAAATACTACTAACAATCAAATCAAGCGAAAATCAAGTGAAAAATAATGGAACTCAACGGAGGTTGTCTCCTTCAATTATCTAGGAAGCATCGTTTCAACCAACCTCGCCTAGACTACTAGCTTCCTAGAGGGACGTTTGGTGCGTGGTGCTAGCAACTCCTCCAGCAAAACTTAACCAATGCGCTAGAGAAACTTCAATGCACCAATATATTAAAAATTCCAAAAATATAATCGGTAAGCTTATTTCTCCCTGGAATCAGGGAAGTGAAATGACGCAGGCTGGCAAAAGCCTTCGTGAAGCCAGTCAGCCGATGTGCCTTCTTTCAATGAAAGCAAAAATAAGGATGGGTACATGAATTGTTCGTACAATATACTAGACTGGAAAGGCTGCCCAGGTAGCAGCAGAAATGAGGAGATATAGAATAGAAGAGCTGGGAATCTTCGAGAGCAGATGGAACGGGTGTGGTAAGTGCCAACTGCCAACTAGGGAGACAATAATCTATTCCGGCCACCCAGGGGACAATCACAAGTACATCGAGGGAGTGACCATCATGATGTCACCAGCAGCAGTCAAAGCTCTCATGCAGTGGGAACCAATCTCCTGCAGGACAATGACAGCCGGGTTCAACTCAAAAGGAAGGAACGAAGGATACAATCATCCGATGCTATGCGCCTACAAACCTCTCAGAACAAGAGAAGAAGGAGGCGTTCTACAGACAACTACAAACAGTAATGGACAACGTCCCAAATGGTGATATCAAAATCCTGATGATTGATATGAAGGCGAAGCTGGGAGGGACAACACAGGAAGAGAACTCACCATGGGTCGTGAGGCCCTCGGCGAAATGAACGACAATGGTGAACTCTTCTCAGACTTCTGCGCCTTCAATGATTTGGTGATTGGTGGCAGTGTATTCAAACACAAGGATATACACAAGACGACATGGATTTCACCAGATGGAAACACCAAGAACCAAATAGACTTAATCTCAATTTCAAGAAAGTGGAGACGGAGCCTACTGGACACAAAGTGGAGGAGAGGAGCAGATGTGGGTTCAGACCACTATCTAGTAGAAGGGACTTTCAAAGTGAAACTAAAAGCCTAGAGGATAGCTGGGATAGGCCACAATGCAAGTTCAACACTCAAAAACTGAAGCACACAACCAACCACAAAGGACACTTTCACTGCAACTGTCAGAGCAAAGCAGGAAACACTACGTGACATCACTGAAGAATCATGCGTGGAAGAACATTGGAAGTCTCTGAAGGTGATTTTCAACGAAACGTGTTCAACGGTTTTAGGAAGAAAGAAAAGACAAGACAAGGAATGGCTCTCAATGGACACTTGGAAGCTAATAGACGAGAGGAGGATGATGAAAGAGAAAATGATTCAATGCAAAGACGGAGAGGAGAAGGAGATGCTGAGCTCAACATACATAGCACTGGACAAAGAAGTGAAGAGGAGTGCTAGGAAGGACAAAAGACAATTCTTCGACAACCTGGCCACTAAAGCTGAGAAGGCAGCAGGCCAAATGGACCTGGAGACACTATATCAGATAACCAAATCTCTATCCGGGAGGAGATCAACACAAGTGAAACCTATGAAAGACAGCCAAGGGAACCCAATTACCAAGGAACAAAGACAGGTTAAACAATGGGCGGATCACTTCAAAAAACTCTTGAACCGACCATCACGTGCAACCCGTCCAGAAATACCAACAACAGCACGCACACAACTGCAAGTTGACACCAGTCCTCCAACGAGAGCTGAAGTCTTGAATGCAATCAAGATTCTGAAAGCTGGAAAAGCAGCTGGACCAGATGGAATACCCCTGAAGTATTGAAAGCGGACCCAGGGACGACAGTAGACATGCTGACTCAATTATTTTATAAGGTGTGGAAGGAGGGAAAGGTGCCAACTGACTGGAGGAAAGGTTACCTCGTGAAACTATCAAAGAAGTGCGACTTATGGCTCTGCAAGAAATGGCAAGGAATGATGCTCCTGTCGACGCCAAGTAAAATCCTGAGTCGCATCATCCAGGAGAGAAATAAGGACACACTGGATGCAGGACTCCGACCAGAACAAGCTGGATTCAGGAAACGCAAATCATGTACTGACCAAGTTGCAACTCTACGCATCATCATCACAGAACAAAGCATGGAATGGCGATCAAACCTCTACCTCAACATTATAGACTTTGAGAAGGCCTTCGACAGCTGAGCGTTGACCACGAAGTAATTTGGAAACTATTCGAGTACTACGGCGTGCAGCGCCTAAATATTCATCAACCTTATTCAACAGCTGTACGATAACGACACACATCAAGTGATCCACAACGGAAAACTCAGTGAGGCGTTTCGAGTAAACACAGGAGTCAGACAAGGGTGCTTATTATCATCAATGATATTCCTAATTTTGGTGGACTGGATTATGCCTCAGACAGTGGGTGGGAAACGAGCAGACAGGAACACTGGATCAACGTGAAGAACCTAGAAGACCTGGATTTCGCGCGTGGGTGATTCATGTTTGATGTCACACAATGTCGAAGACTTACAAGCGAAAACCGACAAACAGGTCGAAGAAGCGACAAAGACAGGACTTCAGGTGAACATAGACAAGACGGAGGTTATGAAAATAACCAACCAACCAACAACAACAACAACAGCAACATCCGGAGCCAATCACCATCAACGGGAGGGATTTGAAAGAGGTTACTTCATTCACTCACTGATCTACGGAGCATTGTCTCAACTACAGGAGGAGCGGACGAGGATGTCGTGTGAACAGGAGTTGAAACAGTATGGAGTAACATGGATGCAGGTGAAAAGTACAGCAGAAGACAGTAGCAAGTGGAGACGTGCAGTTGAAGCCCTATTTTCCACTAGGAATCCAAGAAAACAATAATAATAACATTTCCTACTATTGTAGTCGTCCCTTTCTCTTTGTTGATAATAATAGCAATAATTAGAATAATAATAATCCCATTTACTTCCTATCTGATCTTCAATATTATTAGTTTTGTTTTGGTGAAATAAAAGCGAAATAACACACGATCACTTTTTCATCATTTAGCGTTATATCGAAAACAAAGAGGGTATTTTGTGGTTGAGTGAATTTCCTTCCTCTCACAAGCATATAAATATATAAATACTAGGGAAATTCTACTCTCACGTGGATTGCGCCTGAAATCTGTATTAGAATGTAGCCTGACTTTTCGTTTCTAACCGAACCACATAATGCATAGAATAAATATCAGAAGAGATTAATAGTCACTATTAGATTATGAGCTGTAAAAGCTTCTTTTAATAAATAAGGTGATTATCTACTACTAACTACTAATACTACTGTGAAGGGGTTACAGAGGTCTCAATCATCAACTTCAACTTTCGTACTGCTGTGAAGTGTGACAACTTGAACACTGCACATTCGCGTCAATATAACTGTGGTTATTTCGTGGCCAAACTTGAAATCAATCCAATTCCGACAAAGCAACATTTGAAAATGAGTTTGTTGTTCACTAGTAACTGACCACATACCTAAATTAATTGAAATTTCAGTGGTAAGGCGTGATCAGTGGGATCCACAACCTTGGTCATCAGGACAGATACTCATCGATGGCATTGGCTAGTGGTCGCACCATTTATATCGCTGACTGGCAGAAATTGGAAGTGATGATGGCCCAATGATATCTGTTCATTTGGCTGAATGGATAACGAGATTGACTTTTAAACTAGATTTGATCCCTGTCAGTGGGGTCATGTCTGCATACTGCGGATGAGTACCAGAAAGGATGAGCCAGCTATCCAGTACTCCCTAGTGGTTTTCAGTGGTTCTGTAAATGAATTCAGTTCGTGATCAACATGATGGTTGCAACATGAGTAGACTCACATCTGCCCATAACGCATAAACACGAATGTCCATATATTCACCTAGAAATCTTTGCTCTATAAAATCCAATGATGCCAAACCATCTCATCTGTAAACACTTAAAGTCCTTATTCGCATTGAATAATAAAATAAAGTCAAATTGAAATAATTATTATCTGAGAAAACTAAAGCAAATACTCCTCGTTTTCTACCACTCTTGAAAACAACTCACTTATTAAATGAAAATATACAAGAAAGACTGTCAATTTTATTTCAATGATACCAAACTATTTTTCTCCTACAAGAGTAATTGTACTCAGTTCAATCAAATCCTGTCCAACTGTCTTCTGCACGCAAGTGTAGATATTAACAGCAATAATAATAATAATAATAATGATAATAACAAGTCAGCCATCACTTAAGCTAAACGTTTCAATTATCAATACGTGATAGAGCATAACATCAAATGTATCCAAGTTTCACTACACCATTTCCCATTTGGTTTTCTTCTTTTTTCTTCTTCTTCTTCTACTTCTAACGGAAATCAGTTGGTTGCTAATGGCAACAAGAATAGTAATGCAAGGAATATGATAAGAAATATGTCAATTTATTTATTCGTATGAGGGACATTTAAACTAATCAAGATGAGTTCAGAAGATACATGCTTCAATGTTATTCGCCTTTACTGTTGAAACTGAAATATTTCATCGATTTCTATTAATTTTACTTTATAAATATTTCTTCGGGTTTATTAAGAGGGTGCTCGCACACTATCCTGCATGTTTACGAAATGGTGGGGCTATACGCAGCGCGATAAACGAACATCTGGTCACTATTAGTCGCCTCTGTATAAAGGAAATATTTGTTCAACCCATTCAACTATCATGGTCTTATTCTGCCTGTTGCAGAATACGATAATCTCAACGTATAGTATGACACTATTACTTTCATGTCATTCATTCAGTGTGCATGCCCTCACCTTAATACATTGATTGGTACTGTGATTATTGTCACTTTGAACAACTCTTAGTAGTATCTCACTTGTCACAATTATGGATTTATCTAATTCACTATACGTTTTGCAATATTCTTTCTTATCACACAATTATCACCTTGTGGTGTTACATTCTAGTTACTCACTAACTAAGCTGATTACTTCTACACCCTCGTTTGAGATTTATTCACTTCATGAGCTATATCACAAAGTATACAAACGACTATTTCTTGTCACAATTCATTTAATTATTTTCTAAAAATCTTTCATATATACGATTGTACAGCTTAATGATACATGCTAGCATTCAGAAGTCACTGAATTCTGGTGAAAATGAAAAATGAAAATTCTAATGAAGGTTCAACAGACTTGATCTCGTCACCTGAAGGTCTGGAATTCGATCCAGGATGGAATCTTGTGTCTGTCCCACTGCAGAGTCTTTAGCAGGATGAAGTCATTGTTCACTACTGTCTGGTCTCCTGTGGTTCTCCAAATGGCCTCACTCTGTGATCAAAATTAAAGGAAATTAAAATCATACAAATTAATTTTTGAAGAGTGAGCAATTAGTTCATTAAAACCGGGAATGTATGAATTCATTGATCAAAAATCAATGTACATATAGTGATTCATGATATTCGTTTCATTTCAGAATAACAATTGAATGGATAACTATTGATAATAGAATAAATATTCGTATTCATTAGAAGAATTTCTCAGTGTAGACTGAACGTTGTGTTGAAGGAAGCATAACCGACTGACAAGCTGATATGTTTGCACAGAGATAAATATTGTTGAAGACAATTGATGAGGATATCTTATGTCACTACTTCCAGTCGTATACTCAAGTGTATGCGTACACATGAAATCACAAAGACTGTAAAATGCTAGAAGAGTTATTGTTATTCTCTGCTAAAAATTACGAATAATATGTACATAAAAATCAATAAATATCTGTTGATTTTCTCAATAAACGATCTGTTGCCTGATCCTTGTCTTCTGTCGGTTCACAAGTGCTTTTAAGAGAGGTAAAAACTAGTTGGTTCAGTAGTTCGATGAAAACTATCGAGTTCATATATGGCGTTCAATTGAAAATGAACCGATGATTCATTTCTTTCGTTTGCTCGTACACAATCTTTAGTAAATGACAGGTAGTCCTCTCACACTTCCATCAAAGTCCTCATCATCTCCCCACTATATTTATTGAATAAATCAAAAATATTTTATACATTTGGTTCCTTTGATAAATTTCGATAGAGAAAGAAAGACCAGATTTGCAGTATAAAATGACATCATTCGATTTCACAGGTTCTCATCAGCTGCAAACTACCTGAAATTTCAATGGTTATTATTAATAACATTTCATACTTCATTTTTGAAAGGTAATAGAGAAAACATTATATGGTGAACGCATCTGGAATATAAGTATTATAAATCATAGTTTAAGTTATCATCAATTTATATACTGTCGAACTATGAAAAAAGAAAAGAGGGAGGGGGTAAGAGAGGACAGAAAACAGAAAAATCAAATAAACAGTGTCAACAGGACAACTCGAGAAGGTCAAAGTTCATCAGTTTGAAAACTTGCTCAGTGAGTCGTGCCCACTGGTGTGTATGACTTATCAGTGTAATGAAAATAAAATGGTTACCAAGGGAGTGAGAGATTGACCACACTCTCTTCCTGTATGCATAAGTTTGGTCTGTGTCCTTTGATTGCAATCGCTTCAGCAAAACGTAGTAGACTCGCTGTCCTTTGTATGCTTAATATTTTGAAGGATTTGGAAATCTCGACAAAATGACCCGTATCCACAAGGTGTCTGGTAATTGCACTTTGTAAATATCTGTTTCCTTTTAGGCATAAGTTTCTTAAGATATGCTCGGAAAACCGGATAGAAGCCCTTCTTGCTTTCTGTCCTTCCAATGTACTTGCTGTCGCAGGTACATGTAAACTTATAAATGCAGTTGGAGGTAACATCAGCAGGGTACTTATCCAGTCTCGATCGTCTTATAGGGCATGCAGTACAGTATAATGTCACCAGATTGGCTACAGGGAAGCATCTCTTTATTGCTCCCTTCATCCTCTTTTCAATCTTTTGCGATAGTGTTTCTCCTTTCCAACTGTTGGATACTTCTTTTTCTCATCTCTTTCTTTCCTGTACTTTAGGATAAATCCTTTTGGATACCCGTTTCCCTTAAGGCATTTTTCAACAAAGCTTAATTCTTCTTCTACCTTGTTAGGCGAACATAACTCCCCTGGCTCTGTCGTACAGTGTCCTTACTAATCCCCGCTTATGGCTCATAGGGCAGAAGCTGTTGTAGTGAAGGTATTGTCCGGTCCAAGTTTCTTTTCCGTAGATGGACTTTTCGACCGTTCCATCGTTTCATCTTTGATATTTAGGTCCAGGTAATTGAACTCATCGTTGTGTTCGTATTCCATAGTGAATTTAATATACACCATGGATTTAATATTTACCAAATATTCACTTCAAATGTCATCAGCGTCATACATGATTGACACAGTGAGTGATTACATTTCATATAGATTTTCGAAACATCTTAATGTGACATGAGGTAACATATAAGAATACTAATTTGACGATTATCATGAGGAAGATGAATGAGAGAATGAAATTTCAGATTTGTTGGTAAGTGGAATGTCCACCGGTTTAGAGAGAATAGAGTGAAACAGGGCAGTGTAATTCAATTCACACACATGCACAAACTAAGTTGCAATCAATGTGCATATGGGTTTTCAACAAAGCATAGAAAGTTTGTTAAGGTCAACGTGTAGCATAATCGAACTCTCCAACAATTCATCTCAGCGTCATCGTTCTCGTAAAGACTTCCTACAGCGTTGATGGAGAATGAATTTGACAGCCATGTCAACAATGTGCAGTGCGTTGCCATAAATTTTCACAAGTCTAATTCATTACTGGTTTGATGAGGACCTACTGCTCACTGGTTTATTTCAAGTGGGACAGGAGTAGGTATGATGATGATGATATTCATGGCAGCTGTCGAGGCGACGAGACAAACAAGTTCATATTAATGGGAACTAACTTCTCAGAACCCTCTTAAATTCACCTACCTAAACATGAAATCATCGTTTCAAACACAGTTGGCTGGGATGATGATAACAAAGAGAGGATCCAGAAATCAGGACACAGATCGTTACTATGATATATATGTGAAAGTCTTCAGCAGTCAACGCATTGAAAGGAAATGGAAAGATGCCCAACAATGGCGTTCTATACGATGAAGAGACATATCGCATTCACTAAACACATGACCTCAGGAATGACGTGCTACGGTTCAAAACTCAGAATCACATATGAGGCTAATAATCGCTGATGTTACTTCTTCTCTTTTCTCAATTGCTGCTTATCGGGGCTTGTTATTAGTCACCTATCGACAGATAAGGTATGTGAGAAGCAGTTGATTTCAGGCGGAATGTTTAGTACAAGTTTTAGCACCTCATGATCTGACAAAAGTTACTCCAGAAGACTAAAACGGCATCAGTTGAGGTGGAGGGAGGGGGAGACGTGAAATCGAACCAGACCACAACCTACTGTCTCACTAACGAATATTCAGTAGGAAATGAAGGTTGACCGGATATACACAGTGAAGATCATCGAGTGACACCACACACTGTTCCACTCCTTGAATGCAACCTGACAATCAGAGAGAAAAATAAGTTTGATATTATGTCAAAATGGATAATATAATGTGAAGATGCGTCGGTGGCACAGTGGTTAGGACTCTCGACAACCATGAACATGGTCCGAGGTTTGATCCCCTGCCGACGCACACCTGATATCTATGGTCGGCTTGCAAAATTTGGGCTACCGATATCCATGCTGAAAATTCCATAATTGTAACAACAATACAGTGTGGAATCAAGCTGTAATCAAAAATATAAAAAATATATAAGATGAACCGAAAGATCGCGTGAAGTAGTGGGGCTGTATAGAAGTGCAGGCTATCAATCATGTGGAAAGGATATGTCCCAACGTTGATCAGTGTTCTACTCGAGGAGACAAGCAATGTATGAATTCTATTATTGGTGAGTCTGATAAACATTTGAAGTCTGATTGTTATGGACTACAAATCTACTGGATAGAGGAGACAGACAGAGAGTGAGAGCCGACGAGTTAGTCGTAAACAGTCTTACACTGCACATTTTTGTTCTGCTTATCAATCATCAGAAACAG
The DNA here is from genome assembly GCA_944472135.2 of Trichobilharzia regenti. NCBI lineage: Eukaryota > Metazoa > Platyhelminthes > Trematoda > Strigeidida > Schistosomatidae > Trichobilharzia > Trichobilharzia regenti. The sequence continues at coordinate 28,609,572 of OX235264.1, read as the reverse complement.
GATGTGCGAGAATGGAGAGAATTTCACTCAGTGATACAAACAAACGAAAATCATGAGTGAGACCAGACACACTGAAGTCTGAATAATTTGGCTACGCTTTGCATTGTGAGATCTTATTAATATATATGGAGTGGTTACTGTGTGTCCCGTCGTCTCTTCACGAGAGCAGATACCAGAGGACCAAGTATATTTATTGTCACAGTAGTGTGGCCAGTTGACGCCTTGTTTACAACAAGTAGTCTATATATGGTGATTGGTTTGTACAAGATGAGATTATCTATCTCATTGTAGGCAAGTAGAAAACCACCGAATTATCTATTTTGTTATTTTTGAGCCACCATGAACATAATTGCATGACGGCTTGCGAAAAGTAGATTGCGTTTTCCAGTATTACGCTTGACGTCAGGAAGCAGTCATTACCTGTAATAAAACCAACTACCATACCACAAATGTCCATTTTGCAAAAATGACAAAAAATTACGGGAGAATACGATTTCAGTGTGAAAGTTGTTATTCTTAGAAGAAGGCTGTCACAAAATCTTGTATTTCACCTTTCTCGATACAATATTAACCGATGTGACTGTATCGCATACACACACACTATACTACTTATATAAGTGGATTAAGCGACCATGCATATTATTCAAATATCATCATTCGTAAATCACGCTATGCACTATACTCTCTTTACAGTGTCCTCACTCACCAATTACAGCAGTTCATGCATTTTATGCTCATCGCTTAGTGTGATGGTGCATCAGAATGTAGGAAAGGCAATTGCATATTAGTTTGTTCATTAGACGTATCACTGTGTGATACATCTAGTAAACAAGCTAATATGGAATTACTCACTACCACAGTGCCCAAATTCTTTACATATATTAATATGAGTTAGGGAAGAAATGAAATTTACTCAATTCTTAGGAGTCACTCACTTCAGAAATACATTCACTCCATTGTCAATGGTATGACATGTATTGAGTTTGACTTCTCTGAGAATCATTTCGATTGATTGACTGATTTCGGTCAACTTAATAAACACAGGGTTCAAAGTTGATGATAATCAACGACGGATGATGTGACTGAAGTTCAAATCATCTCGCGTATTCTCATTGGTCCAATGTATGCCTGTCTTCTTGGTCTCATTCACAATTTCCCACATAATCCAGTCCACTACAATCAGGAATATGACTCGTGATAGTAGGCAGCTTTCTCAGTACATGATCAAATACAGTCAGCCCGGCTTTCTATCATAATTCTTCAACGAAGTCACAGCCACAGAAACCGCCTACGATTTCTCGTGGATTCTACGGGTGTACTGCTGTAAAGCCTTGAAGCAGGATGAAATAAACCCTAATAATCCATGGTCCCTAATGGTTCTGTGAATAATGGTGGTTATAGCTGAAATCTAACTTGAAGTTAAGAGCAAGTGAATTGTGATTTTTATTTGTTTGATTACAGCTTGACGCCACACCGTATATTTGGTACAAGTGTGGAATTTTCAGAATATCATATCGGTAGACCGAATTTCGCAGAACGACCATAGATATAAAGTGTGCGTCGGCGTCGAACCCCGGACCATGTTCATGATCGGCGAGAATCACAAACGCTGTGCCACCAACGCACCAACAGGTACATTCGGTTTTCAAAGCACAAAAGTGATTGAAACACACATTCTGAATTCCACGAGAAGTCATTACTAATCAAATAACGTCATTTGAGTCCCCAGGTGTCGTTGAGCTGCCCGTTTCGATAGCCTACGTGTCGACGTGGGCTGACTATTTCTGTCGTGTCAATCTGTGTGTTTCAGTTGTTAAGGGATAGAGTGCTAACAAGGAGGATGTTTATTAGGCAAAATGATATCAGATTGAGATTTCGCATCATGGTGGGTGGCAAAGATCCCTAAAGTCTACTCCAATGCATCAGATGACTGTTCCTGTGATTATGAGCACAAATTGCAGGTCATTATCGAACAAGACTAATTACTTGGATGCTCTATTATGTTCAAATATTTATCGTAATACAAGTGTAATAACGCTTCAAGAAACTTGGCTGCACGATTCATATGATGACAATTAATTCTTTCTGAATCGTTTCAGTATGTACAGACAAGACCGAAGTAGTTCAAGGAAGAAGCGAGGTGGTGGTGGTGTTACTACTATTATCAATTCTCAGTGGTCTGTTGCCAACAACGTCTGTTTTAAATTCTCAAATGATTAAATTGACTGTATAACTGTCAAATGTCGACCTAAACACCTATTTAAATACAAATTCATTTATATCACAAACATTTATGTCACACCTTGCTGTGGCACTTCAGAACTGTCTATGTTTGCTGATGAATTCACTATTTTCGCTGCCTCCTCTCTTGGAAACTCATTGTCCATAGTCACAGGTGATTTTAATTCATGTGACTACAGCTTTCTCGCAGTGCTAGATCATGAAAATGTCGTCAACGTTTCCACCAGACTGGATAATTCCCTTGATCTTGTATTTATAAATGACCGTGGAATATACGAAGCTCGTAAAAGAGCCCGACTCTTTAAATCAGATCATTGTATTCTACGGGTTTTACCTAAAATTTATGGAAAGTTACACAAGAGAACTTTTTCACACCTCTCCAAGAAAACTGTACATGTATGTTACTCTAAGGAGAATGTTCAGAATCTCAGGGACATGCTCAAAGACACAAGGTGGCACCTGTTTAATGAAGATTCTCTTGATGACACAATCTCTAATATGACAAGTTATCTCAAATTTTGTCTTGACACCTGTTGTCCCAGAGAAACCCTCTTCATCAGATTTAAACGTTTCTCCTCCCCTCAACTTGAAATGCTTCACAGACAAAAAGAAAAACTATATAAAATGAAGGACAATACTGGTTTGAAAAGAATTAACATCCTAATAAAATCTGAAATGCACAGATTGAATTCAATTTACAACAAAAAGTTTATATCCTGTAAAAATGCGTCTAATATATGGAAACTTTTCAAAGAAATTACTGAAGGTAAGCAGATGAATAGAATTCCTTATTCCTTTGATGTTTGCACACTGAACAAGTCTTTCATATATTCTCCCACAAATGCCAAACTTTCTAGTGTTACAAGTGTTAATGAAACCTGCTTCCCTGGTTTCAATACAAATGATGTTCAAAAATGTCTCCAGTCTCTGAAACCTTCTTGTAGCCTGGGCCCAGATGGTCTGCCTAGTGTAATTCTTAAAAAATGTGCAGACATTCTGTGTTATCCTCTTATGGACATATTTAACGAATCTTTCTCCAGAAATGTTGTGCCAGCCGTTTGGAAGGACATCAAAATTGTACCTATCCCTAAGTCATATCACAGGTTCTGATCAGCTACAGACTACCTGAAATTACAATGGTTATATAGATGATAATAACATACTTTAATGTTTGAGTGGTGGTAGAGAAGAGATACTATAAAATTGACGCATCTAAATAAAAGCATTACAATGTTTTCAGTTTAAGTTGTCATTATCAATTTATACGCTTTTAAAATTGAAAAGAGGGGGAGGGGTAAGACAGAAAACAGAAAAATTTATTAACAGAACAGTGTTAGCTTGTAGGTTCACATAGCAACTCAAGAAACAAAAGCGGTTACAGTTTATGAGATTAAGATTTGTTGAGTGAGTTGAGATCACTGTATTAGATGACTAATCAAAATCAAAATTCTGTCACCACGGGAGTGAGAGGTTAATCACACCCTCTCTCTGTATGCATAAGTCTGGTTTAAGTCGTTTGATTGCGATTGCTTCGGCAAATCGTAGTAAATTTGCCGTCCTTTGTCTATTTAACATTTTGAAGGACTTAGAAATCTCTACGAGATGTCCGGCATCAACAATGTGTCTGGTAATTGCACTCTGGGAATATCTGCTTCCTTTCAGGCACAGGTTTTTGGGAGTATGTTCAGAAAACCGGATAGAAGCCCGTCTTTCTGTCCTTTCAATGTACTTGCTACCGCAAGTGCACGTGAATTCATAAACGCAGTTGGAGGTGACATCAACAGGGTATTTTTCCAGTTTTGAGTGGATTAAAGAAGGAGTGGTGCTGTATACTGTTATGAGTTTTGCTGCCGGGAAGCTTCTATTTATTGCACCTTTCAATCTTTTGTCAATCTTTTGTAACCGTGAATCTCCTCTGTATGAAAGAGCAATAAAAACGTTTTTCTTTTCTACAGTTGGGTGCTTTTCTTTCTCATCTTCTTCTCTGCTATACTTCTGTATAAATCCCTTAGGGTATCCATTTTTTCTTAGCCACAGCTTCTTGTCGCATTGCTTATCCTCTCTGGTGGACCACATGTTCCTAAGTATCTTGGTAAGTCAGATGTTGATGGTAGTCTGCAGCTGGTTATTGGAAATCTGTTTTGTATATTCGCTACACTGATTCGACTTGAATCCTGTCTTCATTGCAGCTCTTACCAACTTGTTCGTTTGTTCTTGTGAATGGTTAAGGGACAGATCATCATCAAAATTCAGATCCTCTACTTGTCTTCCTTTTAGTCTAGTGTATAGCTGTTTCAATCACAGTGAACCACCAACATTTTTCGAGTGTGATGCATGCAATTTTATCCATCAATTATTTTGTTTTCAGACAATCATGTTCTTTGATAAAACATACACTCACGCACATTTTCATTTCCATTTCAAAATATTGTTCTGCAATTCTTGAAGAAAATGTTGGAAAGACATAGATAGTGGGGGATTCGATCATAGTTATGATGGAACTATATTGCATCACATCATATGCCATAGATCATCATTTCATTCGGATTTGGCGTGAAGAATCAACGGGTGTCAATGTCCAGGTCTAACTACACTGGACTTCATATTGTCCTTAGAAGACTTTCATCAACTTTGTGCAATAACCAACGTGAAAAACCAGAACACAGATTGGTGACTCAAGAACCCTTTATTCTTGCACCAATATAGAGCCAACCATTAGGTGATTCAACACAGGTCTCAGAATGAGTGTCATAACAATAAATCACAATAATACTTCTGATAGTATTTCTCCGTCTACTAACGGACAGCGAACGTTGGAACGATGACTGCAGTATCCGTTACTCCCGCCAAAATATGGAGTTGATTTAAACAAAAACAACCATGAATTGATCGTTCAATCTTCAACTACATTGACAATGGGAATCCACATGTCAAGTGTGTCTGATGGAGAAATGAAGGAGGTCATGTGAAGAGAAAACGTGCTTGTCAGTACTCGTGGACACAGGTCACCATGATGGGATCTATCCTATCATATTCCATTTCGTCTGGAATGGGTATACACCACTCGGAACAAAAGGAATGAATACTAATAACATTGGTTATCTCTCTCAAATGTTGACTCCAACGCACGTGATTCACTTCCATCTTCGATTTCATCAGGAAACATGGCTGGTGAATGGATCATGGAATACAAGTGATCACTGTAGCTCTGTTTCATTCTAGTTTGTGACTTGAAATATAGCCTAGAATTTGATATGTAGTCACATGATGTCTATTTTGTTTTTGACAGTCTGACATATTTGGCTATGTGTACATTGGTCGATATTCCATTATAACTCACAATATGCTTTGTCTGTCCATTAACTAAATAAACAATGGGTGACCTGTTTATCACATGACATTACAACCAATCAGAATCCAATGATGGTAGTCATTTTCATATATACTCTGCATTGTACACTTTTACACACACTTGTTCACACCTCTCCTACACCACGTGCCCTTTCTCTCACACATTTGTGTTACAGTCAATTTCCCTTGTTGGAAAATACACATATCACCGTTTGGAATAAGATAGAGTAAAGGAAACAAAAATATAAAATATTATTGCGGATTGTTGTTTTACAATGAATACCTTGCCACACACACACACAGTTTACACCATTTTTTGTTGAATGTCCGTCCAATGAGTGATATTCACTTCTGAATAAGAAAATTCAGTAATACATATTTGTCTGGATCATTTTGCATCCTTCATTAATTTTTATGCATAGAAGGGGATCATTGTTTCAGATATCCCAAATATTTTTCATTATTTGTAATGAAAATATAAGAAAGCCCTATGACAATTTTTGACAAATTCTGTTTCTCTTATATTCTGCATCTCAGTTTTCCCAAAGAAAACTGCCTTAGAAATTAATAATTGTCACTTAGTTTATTTTCAACTTGGTAGTCCAAATTTATCTCTCAAATAAATATATGAATGTCCATTTCTTTAATATATCCAAAGGCGATAGAAAGGACTACTCTTGTTATTATTGCTATTATATTCCCATTGGACCGAATCTCTTAACTGTAAAATATGGAATCACTATCACTGGAATAGTGATAAAACTGTCAACTGTGAGTTGTAGATGAGTTCTATTTGATTACTAGGGTGACGCTTGATTTACTGTTGTGGGAGGTGTTAAAACGGGAATAAACTCAATCTCAACACTACTGGTGACTGGATTCAGTGACTTTAGAATATTGATGTAGTCATGAAATGAAAACCACCACGTAAACATTTTCATCACCACACAAAGCACGTAGAAATCTTGAAGCAACTTAAGTTTCACTGATGAAAACCGATCAGCCATTAGTTAGCTGAAGTGTGGCTCTAAACACCTGACCTATCCGCGACTTATCCGTTGAATAGAACTCTACACCTGCATTGTATTTCACTAGCGCTTACATCGACAGACGTTTACTTCAAGTTATAGAGGAAACACAGTTACTCACTGAGATGAAGGTACAGATAAATGATGAGTTATAACCCCGATTAAAGGTTTGTTTAACAGCCAAATACGAACCATCATATACGAAATTATTTTTTTATCTTTATTGAAGTTTACTTGGACTCAACCTTTAACTACGATTGTATTTCAGTGATATAATATGCTGATATTCACCTTATTGTTACACACCTAATTTTTCTGAAAGCCTCATACTACTAACCCTCATAAGAGAGTTGGACTATATTCACTGTTCACTGTTCTAATATTTTAGTGAGACTAATTTCTCTAGGGGTAATTCGAAACCTGTATCTGTGGAACTTGTGTTAAGCCTTCTCGCTGTAGATTCGAGATATTAAAGGCTTCGTTGTAAATAGTGTGTCATCTTTCTTCCTTGCTTAGCTTCATGGTTGCATCGTACCATCGTGTTTTTCATAAGGATTAGTGACGCAAATCCAGTAGGTGAGGAAGTCCTGTCACTCTGGCTGTGATTGAAACGATGCTTCCTAGATAATTGAAGGAGACAACCTCCGTTGAGTTCCATTATTTTTCACTTGATTTTCGCTTGACTTGATTGTTAGTAGTATTTTCCATATTTCAGGTATGAGTGATGTGTCATTCCTATTGCATGTGTTGGGTGTAGACTCGATGAACAAGGATTCAATAATCAACCTCTCTCTCTCTCCACCTACCTAGATTACTTTTTTGAATTTTAACCCTCTCCCATCCTACTGTGTGGTTGTGTGTTAATGCATGCATTGCAATTGGTGAGCTTTTTTCTAAATTGTTTATCCTCTCGGGGTCAACCATCCTTACCTTAGCTAAATTCTTATGTTCCGATAATCTGACTACCCCTGACCTACTAGTTTGACCTATGTAGTTGACTTGACTCACAGTCATTGCATGTTATTTTGTAAATTACATTATTTTATTGAAAAGAAAACACGTAGATCAGCGAAGAGTCTCTTTTCGGCGAATTCATTTTCTTAGCTGTACAATCGCAAATATATATGTGTATGTGTTATTTTGTATGTATGTGTACATTAAGTTACATTTTATGAGATTAAGATTTGTTGAGTGAGTTGAGATCACTGAATTAGATGACTAATCAAAATCAAAATTTTGTTACCAATCAACTCTATCGACAAATCGATGGGGTCGCGTTGGGTTCGCCTCTGCGACCTATCCTGGCTGATATCTACATGGACTACCTTGAGCAGACACAACTAAGTTCTGCTATCAATGGAACGACCTACTATCGCCGATATGTTGATGACACATTTGTTGTTTGCAACGATATGGATCATGCATCGGTGTTATATGACCGCCTAAATGAGATCCATCCAAATGTCAAATTCACCATGGAATATGAACATAATAATGAGTTCAATTTCCTGGATCTGAATGTAGAAAGAACAAACGAAGGCATGGTCGAAAAGCCTATCTATAGAAAAGAAACCTGGACTGGACAATATCTTCACTGTAACAGCTTTTGTCCCATAAGCTATAAACGTGGCTTTGTGAGGACTTTGTACGACAGAGCCAGGAAGCTATGTTCACCAAAAAGGGTCGAAGAAGAATTAGATTTCGTCGAGAAACGCCTAAGAAAAAATGGATACCCTAAGGGATTTATACAGAAGTATAGCAGAGAAGAAGATGAGAAAGAAAAGCACCCAACTGTAGAAAAGAAAAAAGTTTTTATTGGTCTACCATACAGAGGAGATTTACTGTTACAAAAGATTGAAAGGTGCAATAAATAGAAGCTTCCCGGCAGCAAAACTCATAACAGTATACAGCACCACTCCTTCTTTAATCCACTCAAAACTGGATAAATACCCTGTTGATGTCACCTCCAACTGCGATTATGAATTCACGTGCACTTGCGGTAGCAAGTACATTGGAAGGACAGAAAGACGGGCTTCTATCCGGTTTTCTGAACATATTCCCAAACACCTGTGCCTGAAAGGAAGCAGATATTCCCAGAGTGCAATTATCAGACACATTGTTGATACCGGACATCTCGTAGAGATTTCTAAGTCCTTCAAAATGTTAAATAGACAAAGGACAGCAAATTTACTACGATTTGCCGAAGCAATCGCAATCAAACGACTTAAACCAGACTTATGCATACAGAGAGAGGGTGTGATTAACCTCTCACTCCCGTGGTGACAGAATTTTGATTTTGATTAGTCATCTAATACAGTGATCTCAACTCACTCAACAAATCTTAATCTCATAAACTGTAACCGCTTTTGTTTCTTGAGTTGCTATGTGAACCTACAAGCTAACACTGTTCTGTTAATAAATTTTTCTGTTTTCTGTCTTACCCCTCCCCCTCTTTTCAACTTTAAAAGCGTATAAATTGATAATGACAACTTAAACTAAAAAAATTGTAATGCTTTCATTTAGATGCGTCAATTTCATAGTATCTCCTCTCTACCACCACTCAAACATTAAAGTATGTTATTATCATCCATAAAACCGTTGTGATTTCCTGTAGTCTGCAGCTGATCAGAACCTGTGATATGACTTATGGATAGGTACAATTTTGATGTCCTTCCAAACGGCTGGCACAACATTTCTGGAGAAAGATTCGTTAAATATGTCCATAAGAGGATAACACAGAATGTCTGCACATTTTTTAAGAATTACACTAGGCAGACCATCTGGGCCCAGGCTACAAGAAGGTTTCAGGGACTGAAGACATTTTTGAACATCATTTGTATTGAAACCAGGGAAGCAGGTTTCATTAACACTTGTAACACTAGAAAGTTTGGCATTTGTGGGAGAATATATGAAAGACTTGTTCAGTGTGCAAACATCAAAGGAATAAGGAATACTATTCATCTGCTTACCATCAGTAATTTCTTTGAAAAGTTTCCATATATTAGATGCATTTTTACAGGATATAAACTTTTTGTTGTAAATTGAATTCAATCTGTGCATTTCAGATTTTATTAGGATGTTAATTCTTTTCAAACCAGTATTGTCCTTCATTTTATATAGTTTTTCTTTTTGTCTGTGAAGCATTTCAAGTTGAGGGGAGGAGAAACGGTCAAATCTGATGAAGAGGGTTTCTCTGGGACAACAGGTGTCAAGACAAAATTTGAGATAACTTGTAATATTAGAGATTGTGTCATCAAGAGAATCTTCATTAAACAGGTGCCACCTTGTGTCTTTGAGCATGTCCCTGAGATTCTGAACATTCTCCTTAGAGTAACATACATGTACAGTTTTCTTGGAGAGGTGTGAAAAAGTTCTCTTGTGTAACTTTCCATAAATTTTAGGTAAAACCCGTAGAATACAATGATCTGATTTAAAGAGTCGGGCTCTTTTACGAGCTTCGTATATTCCACGGTCATTTATAAATACAAGATCAAGGGAATTATCCAGTCTGGTGGAAACGTTGACGACATTTTCATGATCTAGCACTGCGAGAAAGCTGTAGTCACATGAATTAAAATCACCTGTGACTATGGACAATGAGTTTCCAAGAGAGGAGGCAGCGAAAATAGTAAATTCATCAGCAAACATAGACAGTTCTGAAGTGCCACAGCAAGGTGTGACATAAATGTTTGTGATATAAATGAATTTGTATTTAAATAGGTGTTTAGGTCGACATTTGACAGTTATACAGTCAATATAATCATTTGAGAATTTAAAACAGACGTTGTTGGCAACAGACCACTGAGAATTGATAATAGTAGTAACACCACCACCACTTCGCTTCTTCCTTGAACTACTTCGGTCTTGTCTGTACATACTGAAACCATTCAGTAAGATTAAATTGTCATCATATGAATCGTGCAGCCAAGTTTCTTGAAGCGTTATTACACTTGTATTACGATAAATATTTGAACATAATAGAGCATCCAAGTAATTAATCTTGTTCGATAATGACCTGCAATTTGTGCTCATAATCACAGGAACAGTCATCTGATGCATTGGAGTAGACTTTAAGGATCTTTGCCACCCACCATGATGCGAAATTTCAATCTGATATCATTTTGCCTAATAAACATCCTCCTTGTTAGCACTCTATCCCTTAACAACTGAAACACACAGATTGACCAGACCGAAATAGTCAGCCGACGTCGACACGTAGGCTATCGAAACGGGCAGCTCAACGACACCTGGGGAATCAAATGACGTTATTTGATTAGTAATGACTTCTCGTGGAATTCAGAATGTGTGTTTCAATCACTTTTGTGCTTTGAAAACCGAATGTACCTGTTGGTGCGTTGGTGGCACAGCGTTTATGATTCTCGCCGATCATGAACATGGTCCGGGGTTCGACGCCGACGCACACTTTATATCTATGGTCGTTCTGCGAAATTCGGTCTACCGATATGATATTCTGAAAATTCCACACTTGTACCAAATATACGGTGTGGCGTCAAGCTGTAATCAAACAAATAAAAATCACAATTCACTCGTTCTTAACTTCAAGTTAGATTTCAGCTATAACCACCATTATTCACAGAACCATTAGGGACCATGGATTATTAGGGTTGATTTCATCCTGCTTCAAGGCTTTACAGCAGTACACCCGTAGAATCCACGAGAAATCGTAGGCGGTTTCTGTGGCTGTGACTTCGTTGAAGAATTATGATAGAAAGTCGGGCTCGTTGTATTTGATCATGTACTGAGAAAGCTGCCTACTATCACGAGTCATATTCCTGATTGTAGTGGACTGGATTATGCGGGAAATTGTGAATGAGACCAAGAAGACAGGCATACATTGGACCAATGAGAATACGCGAGATGATTTGAACTTCAGTCACATCATCCGTCGTTGATTATCATCAACTTTGAACCCTGTGTTTATTAAGTTGACCGAAATCAGTCAATCAATCGAAATGATTCTCAGAGAAGTCAAACTCAATACATGTCATACCATTGACAATGGAGTGAATGTATTTCTGAAGTGAGTGACTCCTAAGAATTGAGTAAATTTCATTTCTTCCCTAACTCATATTAATATATGTAAAGAATTTGGGCACTGTGGTAGTGAGTAATTCCATATTAGCTTGTTTACTAGATGTATCACACAGTGATACGTCTAATGAACAAACTAATATGCAATTGCCTTTCCTACATTCTGATGCACCATCACACTAAGCGATGAGCATAAAATGCATGAACTGCTGTAATTGGTGAGTGAGGACACTGTAAAGAGAGTATAGTGCATAGCGTGATTTACGAATGATGATATTTGAATAATATGCATGGTCGCTTAATCCACTTATATAAGTAGTATAGTGCGTGTGTGTATGCGATACAGTCACATCGGTTAATATTGTATCGAGAAAGGTGAAATACAAGATTTTGTGACAGCCTTCTTCTAAGAATAACAACTTTCACACTGAAATCGTATTCTCCCGTAATTTTTTGTCATTTTTGCAAAATGGACATTTGTGGTATGGTAGTTGGTTTTATTACAGGTAATGACTGCTTCCTGACGTCAAGCGTAATACTGGAAAACGCAATCTACTTTTCGCAAGCCGTCATGCAATTATGTTCATGGTGGCTCAAAAATAACAAAATAGATAATTCGGTGGTTTTCTACTTGCCTACAATGAGATAGATAATCTCATCTTGTACAAACCAATCACCATATATAGACTACTTGTTGTAAACAAGGCGTCAACTGGCCACACTACTGTGACAATAAATATACTTGGTCCTCTGGTATCTGCTCTCGTGAAGAGACGACGGGACACACAGTAACCACTCCATATATATTAATAAGATCTCACAATGCAAAGCGTAGCCAAATTATTCAGACTTCAGTGTGTCTGATCTCACTCATGATTTTCGTTTGTTTGTATCACTGAGTGAAATTCTCTCCATTCTCGCACATCCTGTTTCTGATGATTGATAAGCAGAACAAAAATGTGCAGTGTAAGACTGTTTACGACTAACTCGTCGGCTCTCACTCTCTGTCTGTCTCCTCTATCCAGTAGATTTGTAGTCCATAACAATCAGACTTCAAATGTTTATCAGACTCACCAATAATAGAATTCATACATTGCTTGTCTCCTCGAGTAGAACACTGATCAACGTTGGAACATATCCTTTCCACATGATTGACAGCCTGCACTTCTATACAGCCCCACTACTTCACGCGAGCTTTCGGTTCATCTTATATATTTTTTATATTTTTGATTACAGCTTGATTCCACACTGTATTGTTGTTACAATTATGGAATTTTCAGCATGGATATCGGTAGCCCAAATTTTGCAAGCCGACCATAGATATCAGGTGTGCGTCGGCAGGGGATCAAACCTCGGACCATGTTCATGGTTGTCGAGAGTCCTAACCACTGTGCCACCGACGCATCTTCACATTATATTATCCATTTTGACATAATATCAAACTTATTTTTCTCTCTGATTGTCAGGTTGCATTCAAGGAGTGGGACAGTGTGTGGTGTCACTCGATGATCTTCACTGTGTATATCCGGTCAACCTTCATTTCCTACTGAATATTCGTTAGTGAGACAGTAGGTTGTGGTCTGGTTCGATTTCACGTCACCCCCTCCCTCCACCTCAACTGATGCCGTTTTAGTCTTCTGGAGTAACTTTTGTCAGATCATGAGGTGCTAAAACTTGTACCAAACATTCCGCCTGAAATCAACTGCTTCTCACATACCTTATCTGTCGATAGGTGACTAATAACAAGCCCCGATAAGCAGCAATTGAGAAAAGAGAAGAAGTAACATCAGCGATTATTAGCCTCATATGTGATTCTGAGTTTTGAACCGTAGCACGTCATTCCTGAGGTCATGTGTTTAGTGAATGCGATATGTCTCTTCATCGTATAGAACGCCATTGTTGGGCATCTTTCCATTTCCTTTCAATGTGTTGACTGCTGAAGACTTTCACATATATATCATAGTAACGATCTGTGTCCTGATTTCTGGATCCTCTCTTTGTTATCATCATCCCAGCCAACTGTGTTTGAAACGATGATTTCATGTTTAGGTAGGTGAATTTAAGAGGGTTCTGAGAAGTTAGTTCCCATTAATATGAACTTGTTTGTCTCGTCGCCTCGACAGCTGCCATGGATATCATCATCATCATACCTACTCCTGTCCCACTTGAAATAAACCAGTGAGCAGTAGGTCCTCATCAAACCAGTAATGAATTAGACTTGTGAAAATTTATGGCAACGCACTGCACATTGTTGACATGGCTGTCAAATTCATTCTCCATCAACGCTGTAGGAAGTCTTTACGAGAACGATGACGCTGAGATGAATTGTTGGAGAGTTCGATTATGCTACACGTTGACCTTAACAAACTTTCTATGCTTTGTTGAAAACCCATATGCACATTGATTACAACTTAGTTTGTGCATGTGTGTGAATTACACTGCCCTGTTTCACTCTATTCTCTCTAAACCGGTGGACATTCCACTTACCAACAAATCTGAAATTTCATTCTCTCATTCATCTTCCTCATGATAATCGTCAAATTAGTATTCTTATATGTTACCTCATGTCACATTAAGATGTTTCGAAAATCTATATGAAATGTAATCACTCACTGTGTCAATCATGTATGACGCTGATGACATTTGAAGTGAATATTTGGTAAATATTAAATCCATGGTGTATATTAAATTCACTATGGAATACGAACACAACGATGAGTTCAATTACCTGGACCTAAATATCAAAGATGAAACGATGGAACGGTCGAAAAGTCCATCTACGGAAAAGAAACTTGGACCGGACAATACCTTCACTACAACAGCTTCTGCCCTATGAGCCATAAGCGGGGATTAGTAAGGACACTGTACGACAGAGCCAGGGGAGTTATGTTCGCCTAACAAGGTAGAAGAAGAATTAAGCTTTGTTGAAAAATGCCTTAAGGGAAACGGGTACCCAAAAGGATTTATCCTAAAGTACAGGAAAGAAAGAGATGAGAAAAAGAAGTATCCAACAGTTGGAAAGGAGAAACACTATCGCAAAAGATTGAAAAGAGGATGAAGGGAGCAATAAAGAGATGCTTCCCTGTAGCCAATCTGGTGACATTATACTGTACTGCATGCCCTATAAGACGATCGAGACTGGATAAGTACCCTGCTGATGTTACCTCCAACTGCATTTATAAGTTTACATGTACCTGCGACAGCAAGTACATTGGAAGGACAGAAAGCAAGAAGGGCTTCTATCCGGTTTTCCGAGCATATCTTAAGAAACTTATGCCTAAAAGGAAACAGATATTTACAAAGTGCAATTACCAGACACCTTGTGGATACGGGTCATTTTGTCGAGATTTCCAAATCCTTCAAAATATTAAGCATACAAAGGACAGCGAGTCTACTACGTTTTGCTGAAGCGATTGCAATCAAAGGACACAGACCAAACTTATGCATACAGGAAGAGAGTGTGGTCAATCTCTCACTCCCTTGGTAACCATTTTATTTTCATTACACTGATAAGTCATACACACCAGTGGGCACGACTCACTGAGCAAGTTTTCAAACTGATGAACTTTGACCTTCTCGAGTTGTCCTGTTGACACTGTTTATTTGATTTTTCTGTTTTCTGTCCTGTCTCACCCCCTCCCTCTTTTCTTTTTTCATAGTTCGACAGTATATAAATTGATGATAACTTAAACTATGATTTATAATACTTATATTCCAGATGCGTTCACCATATAATCTTTTCTCTATTACCTTTCAAAAATGAAGTATGAAATGTTATTAATAATAATCATTGAAATTTCAGGTAGTTTGCAGCTGATGAGAACCTGTGAAATCGAATGATGTCATTTTATACTGCAAATCTGGTCTTTCTTTCTCTATCGAAATTTATCAAAGGAACCAAATGTATAAAATATTTTTGATTTATTCATTAAATATAATGGGGCGATGATGAGGACTTTGATGGAAGTGTGAGAGGACTACCTGTCATTTACTAAAGATTGTGTACGAGCAAACGGAAGAAATGAATCATCGGTTCATTTTCAATTGAACGCCATATATGAACTCGATAGTTTTCATCGAACTACTGAACCAACTAGTTTTTACCTCTCTTAAAAGCACTTGTGAACCGACAGAAGACAAGGATCAGGCAACAGATCGTTTATTGGGAAAATCAACAGATATTTATTGATTTTTATGTACATATTATTCGTAATTTTTAGCAGAGAATAACAATAACTCTTCTAGCATTTTACAGTCTTTGTGATTTCATGTGTACGCATACACTTGAGTATACGAGTGGAAGTAGTGACATGAGATATCCTCATCAATTGTCTTCAACAATATTTATCTCTGTGCAAACATATCAGCTTGTCAGTCGGTTATGCTTCCTTCAACACAACGTTCAGTCTACACTGAGAAATTCTTCTAATGAATACGAATATTTATTCTATTATCAATAGTTATCCATTCAATTGTTATTCTGAAATGAAACGAATATCATGAATCACTATATGTACATTGATTTTTGATCAATGAATTCATACATTCCCGGTTTTAATGAACTAATTGCTCACTCTTCAAAAATTAATTTGTATGATTTTAATTTCCTTTAATTTTGATCACAGAGTGAGGCCATTTGGAGAACCACAAGAGACCAGACAGTAGTGAACAATGACTTCATCCTGCTAAAGACTCTGCAGTGGGACAGACACAAGATTCCATCCTGGATCGAATTCCAGACCTTCAGGTGACGAGATCAAGTCTGTTGAACCTTCATTAGAATTTTCATTTTTCATTTTCACCAGAATTCAGTGACTTCTGAATGCTAGCATGTATCATTAAGCTGTACAATGGTATGTATGAAAGATTTTTAGAAAATAATTAAATGAATTGTGACAAGAAATAGTCGTGTGTATACTTTGTGATATAGCTCATGAAGTGAATAAATCTCAAACGAGGGTGTAGAAGTAATCAGCTTAGTTAGTGAGTAACTAGAATGTAACACCACAAGGTGATAATTGTGTGATAAGAAAGAATATTGCAAAACGTATAGTGAATTAGATAAATCCATAATTGTGACAAGTGAGATACTACTAAGAGTTGTTCAAAGTGACAATAATCACAGTACCAATCAATGTATTAAGGTGAGGGCATGCACACTGAATGAATGACATGAAAGTAATAGTGTCATACTATACGTTGAGATTATCGTATTCTGCAACAGGCAGAATAAGACCATGATAATTGAATGGGTTGAACAAATATTTCCTTTATACAGAGGCGACTAATAGTGACCAGATGTTCGTTTATCGCGCTGCGTATAGCCCCACCATTTCGTAAACATGCAGGATAGTGTGCGAGCACCCTCTTAATAAACCCGAAGAAATATTTATAAAGTAAAATTAATAGAAATCGATGAAATATTTCAGTTTCAACAGAAAAGGCGAATAACATTGAAGCATGTATCTTCTGAACTCATCTTGATTAGTTTAAATGTCCCTCATACGAATAAATAAATTGACATATTTCTTATCATATTCCTTGCATTACTATTCTTGTTGCCATTAGCAACCAACTGATTTCCGTTAGAAGTAGAAGAAGAAGAAGAAAAAAGAAGAAAACCAAATGGGAAATGGTGTAGTGAAACTTGGATACATTTGATGTTATGCTCTATCACGTATTGATAATTGAAACGTTTAGCTTAAGTGATGGCTGACTTGTTATTATCATTATTATTATTATTATTATTATCTCTGTTAATATCTACACTTGCGTGCAGAAGACAGTTGGACAGGATTTGATTGAACTGAGTACAATTACTCTTGTAGGAGAAAAATAGTTTGGTATCATTGAAATAAAATTTATAGTCTTTCTTGTAGAATTTCATTTAATAAGTGAGTTGTTTTCAAGAGTGGTAGAAAACGAGGAGTATTTGCTTTAGTTTTCTCAGATAATAATTATTTCAATTTGACTTTATTTTATTATTCAATGCGAATAAGGACTTTAAGTGTTTACAGATGAGATGGTTTAGCGTCACTGAAGTTTATTCAGCAAAGATATTAAGGAGAATATATGGACGTTCGTGTTTATGCGTTATGGGCAGATGTGAGTCTACTCATGTTGCAACCATCATGTTGATCGCGAACTGAATTCATTTACAGAACCACTGAAAACCACTAGGGAGTACTGGATAGCTGGCTCATCCTTTCTGGTACTCATCCGCAGTATGCAGACATGACCCCACTGACAGGGATCAAATCTAGTTTAAAAGTCAATCTCGTTATCCATTCAGCCAAATGAACAGATATGATTTGGCCATCATCACTTCCAATTTCTGCCAGTCAGCGATATAAATGGTGCGACCACTAGCCAATGCCATCGATGAGTATCTGTCCTGATGACCAAGGTTGTGGATCCCACTGATCACGCCTTACCACTGAAATTTCAATTAATTTAGGTATGTGGTCAGTTACTAGTGAACAACAAACTCATTTTCAAATGTTGCTTTGTCGGAATTGGATTGATTTCAAGTTTGGCCACAAAATCACCACAGTTATATTGACGCAGATGTGCAGTGTTCAAGTTGTCACACTTCACAGCAGTACGAAAGTTGAAGTTGATGATTGAGACCTCTGTAACCCCTTCACAGTAGTATTAGTAGTTAGTAGTAGATAATCACCTTATTTATTAAAAGAAGCTTTTACAGCTCATAATCTAATAGTGACCATTAATCTCTTGTGATATTTATTCTATGCATTATGTGGTTCGGTTAGAAACGAAAAGTCAGGCTACATTCTAATACAGATTTCAGGCGCAATCCACGTGAGAGTAGAATTTCCCTAGTATTTATATATTTATATGCTTGTGAGAGGAAGGAAATTCACTCAACCACAAAAAACCCTCTTTGTTTTCTATATAACGCTAAATGATGAAAAAGTGATCGTGTGTTATTTCGCTTTTATTTCACCACAACAAAACTAATAATATTGAAGATCAGATAGGAAGTAAATGGGATTATTATTATTCTAATTATTTCTGTTGTTATCAACAAAGAAAAAGGGACCACTACAGTAGTAGGAAATGTGTGGAGTCCTCAAAAATAAACTTATCCAAATTTTACTACTATGTAAATAATGAACATATTGTACACTACTTTGTTTTAACCATAAACTCTGTACTTTGGACTTTACCTCGGGTTTTGAATAAATATATAGTTCTGCCTTCGACTCCCCGTCTTCTCCACCATCTCAACTGCCGTCGATCAATTTTAATCACCTGCTTTCTATCTCAAATTTTTGCAGGAGCACCGTAGTTCTTCCTACGTACTTTGGTCGACCTCCGGAAACGTCAACATTGGAGAATTAGTACTGGAGCAGTCTTCCCGCAGCACCTGGAGTCTATTGCGTTTATTGTGGACTTTGGATCTCTGTAAACCCAAGTAACCAAACTTTAATACATTCTTCCCGTAACTAAACTGATTTGGTACTTTATTTTCTATTTGGATTTGGGTAACTGAGCTAACCGAGTGAAAGATCCACCACAATAATTGGTGAGCCCGTTTCGAACCTTTTTTTATGTTCAACCCGTTTTCGAACCTTCTTGTTTCGATAGTTAACTCGTTTTGAACTTTTTTGTTGCTATTTTGGCCTTATAAACTCGCATTGCTTTAATTTTTGTTACCACAAGTTTTGCTCTTTTGCGTATCTCTATACTTATATATTATATGACAATGGCTCCATATAAACGTACCACTATTCCCGAAGAACTTCATAAAGGCGAAGTGATACAGAACTCTTCTGTTACCTCCTTGCCGGATTCCACATCTATGAAGGACGCACCAAAGTTTTGCTTACTTTCCCAGTTAACATCTCAAATGCAAGACTTACGATTGGAAGTGTCCGAGCTTCGAGCACAAAGGAACCAGTCACATACGATATCTAAGCAACGGCAATCAAGATCTAGACGACGTTCTAGAACACCGTCTCAAAGCCGTAACATTTGTTGGTATCATAGGAGGTATGGGCATAATGCCCTGAAGTGTGTTCGACCGTGTATGTACAACAGTAGTAACTCATCTCAGGGAAACTCCGCAGCCAGACAGTAATGGCGACGGCTGTTAATGGCAATCACCCCAGTCGCCTTTTCTATGTGAGGGATTTGACTACCGGCACATTATTCCTGGTAGATACAGGCGCCGAGGTCAGTGTTATTCCCCCCTCACTATCCAGGCGATCAGCCAAAATACCTGGAAAACTTTCACTCCGTGCTGCCAACCAAACCAACATACAGACGTATGGCGAACAGCCAATGATTTTAAACCTAGGATTACGCCGACGTTTCACATGGATCTTCATAGTAGCTGACGTACGTCACGCTATACTAGGTGCAGACTTCCTAAGTCACTTCAATCTGTTGGTTGATATCAGCAAGAAAAAACTGGTTGACAATTGCACCCAACTCAAGATCCACGGTATTACATGTGACTACTCTGTTCATAGCATCTGTATAGAAAAACCGGAGAGTGAAATGTTCTCTGCTTTATTGCAACGATTTCCTAAAATCCTTAAACCATCATACAACGTCGAAGATATATCTCATACAGTTACGCATAAGATCATCACAACAGGACAACCTGTGAAGGCACGTCCACGACGGTTACCACCCGATAAACTAGCAGCAGCTAAGTCGGAATTCGAACATATGATGCAGCTAGGTATCATACGACCATCTAACAGCCCATGGTCTTCACCTCTGCACATGGTACCTAAAACTAATCATGACTGGCGACCATGTGGAGATTATCGCGCTTTGAATAACGCTACGGTCCCAGACCGTTATCCTATACCTCATCTCCACGACTTCTCCTTGACCTTACATGGAAAGACCGTTTTTACTAAAGTTGACTTGGTCAGGGCATATCATCAAATACCAGTCGCTCCAGAAGACATTGCAAAAACAGCAATTATCACGCCTTTTGGATTATTCGAATTCTTGAGAATGCCTTTCGGACTAAAGAATGCTGCTCAAACATTTCAGCGTTTTATGGACCAAGTTACCCAAGGTCTTGATTTCGTCTTTGTATATATCGACGATGTCTTAATTGCCAGCTCATCGATGGAAGAACATATGAAACACTTAAGCTTGTTATTTCAAAGGTTTGAACAATTTGGAGTTGTTATCAATCCAAAGAAATGTATTTTTGGTTCCCCTTCCATTGAATTCTTAGGACATCGAATAACTGGCGAAGGCATCAGACCTACCGAAGATAAGATAAAAACTATTAAGAACTTTCCCGAACCTGATTCCTTAAAGAAACTTAGACGTTTTCTCGGGATGTTCAACTTCTACCGACGTTTTATTCCATCATGTGCCTCCATAGTTCATCCGGTTACCGACCTACTTAGATGCCATTCGAAGAAATTTCAGTGGTCTGAAGAAGCAAAAGCAGCATTTAATAATGCAAAAGATGCCTTATCCAACGTCGTAATGTTATCTCACATCAACCCAGGAGCCCCACTCACTCTATGTACAGATGCATCGCAGGTAGCAGTGGGAGCAGTTTTACAACAAAAGTTCAATAATGACATCACTCCACTTGCTTTCTTCTCCAAGAAGTTGGAACCTGCGCAAACTCGTTACAGTACCTTTGGCAGAGAACTGTTAGCCATCTACCTAGCAGTGAAACATTTCAGCTTCTTACTACAAGGTCGACATTTTACTATCTTAACCGACCATAAGCCTCTTTGTTATGCTTTCATCACTTCGTTGGACAGACACTCTTCGAGAGAAGCCAGACAACTGGATTACATCTCACAATTCTCAACAGACATCCAGTTCATCAAAGGAGATTCCAATATCGTAGCCGATTCTTTGTCTCGATGTGACGTTAATCACCTATCTTCGATAGATATTAGCTTAGACAATGTTGCCAAGCTGCAGAAAAATGACGCCGAACTCCATACTTGTAGACGAAACTCCTCCCTACAGTTGCAGGATGTACCTATTCCCCTGTCTGATACAACTATCGTCTGCGACGTTTCCACCGGCGTTCATAGACCTTTTGTTCCACTAAGTTGTCGAAAATCTTTGTTTGAACATCTACATTCATTGTCTCATCCTGGAGTGCGTGCTACGGTCAAGTTAATCAGCGAGCGTTTTGTTTGGCCCAAGATGAACTCCGATATTCGGAAATGGGCCCGCCAATGCTTGCAATGTCAAAGATCCAAGGTACATCATCATACCGTCACACCTCCAAAACAGTTCAATTTACCGGATAAACGATTTCAACACGTTCATATAGATATTATTGGACCATTACCGCCATCCAGAGGATTTACTCATATACTTACCGCGATTGATCGATTTACCCGATGGGCTATTGCTTGTCCACTCAACGATATATCTGCAGAAAATATCGCTTTGGTTTTCTTAGATCGCTGGGTGTCAAACTACGGAGTACCCACAACTATTACAACAGACCGAGGAGCTCAATTTCAATCAACTCTGTTTCGAGAGTTTACGAGACTCCTTGGAGTGAACCATATCTCCACTACAGCTTATCATCCTGCAGCGAATGGTCTGGTGGAACGTTTCCATCGACAACTGAAAAGCTCGCTTATGGCACAAGCTGACTCATCTAAGTGGAGTGAACACCTACCATTAGTTCTTCTCAGTATCCGATCAACTGTCAAAGAAGATTTGGGATGTACACCAGCTCAACTTGTGTATGGTACTACCCTCACATTGCCTGGTCAGTTAGTTCCGTCTAATGATTCAACTGAAGTAAATATCTCCGACCAACCGCCTTACCCAGCAAATGCTCCAGCTTCGACCAGTAGCCCCTCGCCAATCACTTCAGAAAGCTCAAGTAAATAAGAATCTACTCACTAGCAAATTTGTATTTGTTCGCGTCGATGCCATTAGAAAAGGTTTACAGCATCCATATGAAGGTCCTTTTCTAGTACTTAAACGCACCGATAAATACTTCACGCTGAACAAACATGGTAAACCGGAGACTGTTTCTATCGACCGTCTTAAACCAGCGTACACCGACAGCGAACATGAAACACTAGCAACGCCGACACCAATAAACAATCAGAAAGTCATTTCAACTCCAACTCTCCCTCTCTTCACTCTCCCCCTGTACAGACACGCAGTGGGCGGCAGATCTGTAAACCTGCCCACTATGTTCATTTCATTGACTAACATAAATGTTAACCTCATTTAGACATTCTTCTCATTACTATTGTTGTCGAGATTCATTCCATTATAACCATTAATGTTTATTAGTATTATTATTTGCTGTTCGTAAACTGTACTGCAAGCACACGCATTCACCAAGTATATGTATATATCTATTTACATATGAATTTCACAAATGTTAACGAACATGTCATGGTTTATTTTGTACATAAATTTTTTATTTAAAATTATAACAAGTTTTGATTTTTTTAAATTCCTGTATGTGCTTGTATGTGCTAAACTTTATACGACACGGATGCATGGTATACATCCTGATCTAACTTTTCATCCTTATTGTTGTTATTGTTATTTTTTTTTGTTATCCTTATTATTGACATTGTCCCTTATTTATATTGCTTATATTCATGTAATCGTCCACGAGGACAAGTGCCGATGGTCCTCCGGACCTCTAAGAGAGGGAGCCTTGTAAAGTCCTCAAAAATAAACTTATCCAAATTTTACTACTATGTAAATAATGAACATATTGTACACTACTTTGTTTTAACCATAAACTCTGTACTTTGGACTTTACCTCGGGTTTTGAATAAATATATAGTTCTGCCTTCGACTCCCCGTCTTCTCCACCATCTCAACTGCCGTCGATCAATTTTAATCACCTGCTTTCTATCTCAAATTTTTGCAGGAGCACCGTAGTTCTTCCTACGTACTTTGGTCGACCTCCGGAAACGTCAACATTGGAGAATTAGTACTGGAGCAGTCTTCCCGCAGCACCTGGAGTCTATTGCGTTTATTGTGGACTTTGGATCTCTGTAAACCCAAGTAACCAAACTTTAATACATTCTTCCCGTAACTAAACTGATTTGGTACTTTATTTTCTATTTGGATTTGGGTAACTGAGCTAACCGAGTGAAAGGTCCACCACAAATGTTATTATTATTGTTTTCTTGGATTCCTAGTGGAAAATAGGGCTTCAACTGCACGTCTCCGCTTGCTACTGTCTTCTGCTGTACTTTTCACCTGCATGCATGTTACTCCATACTGTTTCAACTCCTGTTCACACGACATCCTCGTCCGCTCCTCCTGTAGTTGAGACAATGCTCCCTAGATCAGTGAGTGAATGAAGTAACCTCTTTCAAATCCCTCCCGTTGATGGTGTTTGGCTCCAGATGTTGCTGTTGTTGTTGTTGGTTGGTTGGCTATTTTCATAACCTCCGTTTTGTCTATGTTCACCTGAAGTCCTGTTTTTGTCGCTTCTCCGACCTGTTTGTCGGTTTTCGCTTGTAAGTCTTCGACATTGTGTGACATCAAACATGAATCACCCACGCGCGAAATCCAGGTCTTCTAGGTTCTTCACGTTGGTCCAGGATATCCCTGTCTTCTCGTTTCCCACCCACCGTCTGACGCATAATCCAGTCCACCACAATTAGGAATATCATTGGTGATAGTAAGCACCCTTGTCTGACTCCTGTGTTTACTCGAAACGCCTCAATGAGTTTTCCGTTGTGGATCACTTGATGTGTGTCGTTATCGTACAGCTGTTGAATAAGGTTGATGAATATTTAGGGGCTGCACGCCGTAGTACTGGAGTAGTTTCCAAATTACATTGCGGTCAACGCTCAGCTGTCGAAGGCCTTCTCAAAGTCCATAATGTTGAGGTGGAGGTTTGATCGCCATTCCATGCCTTGTTCTGTGATGATAATGCGTAGAGTTGCAACTTGGTCAGTACATGATTTGCGTTTCCTGAATCCAGCTTGTTCTGGTCGGAGTCCTGCATCCAGTGAGTCCTTATTTCTCTCCTGGATGATGAGACTCAGGATTTTACTTGGCGTCGACAGGAGCATCATTCCTTGCCATTTCTTGCAGAGCCATAAGTCGCACTTCTTTGATAGTTTCACGAGGTAACCTTTCCTCCAGTCAGTTGGCACCTTTCCCTCCTTCCACACCTTTTGCAATAATGGAGTCAGCATGTCTGCTGTCGTCCCTGGGTCGGCTTTCAATACTTCAGGGGTATTCCATCTGGTCCAGCTGCTTTTCCAGCTTTCAGAAGCTTGGTTGCATTCAAGATTTCAGCTCTCGTTGGAGGACTGGTGTCAACTTGCAGTTGTGTGCGTGCTGTTGTTGGTATTTCTGGACGGGTTGCACGTGATGGTCGGTTCAACAGTTCTTTTGAAGTGATCCGCCCATTGTTTAACCTGTCTTTGTTCCTTGGTAATTGGGTTCCCTTGGCTGTCTTTCATAGGTTTCACTTGTGTTGATCTCTTCCTGGATAAAGACTTGGTTATCTGATATAGTGTCTCCAGGTCCATTTGGCCTGCTGCCTTCTCAGCTTCAATGGCCAGGTTGTCGAAGAATTGTCTTTTGTCCTTCCTAGCACTCCTCTTCAATTCTTTGTCCAGTGCTATGTATGTTGAGCTCAGCGTCTCCTTCTCCTCTCCGTCCTTGCATTGAATCATTTTCTCTTTCATCATTCTCCTCTCGTCTATTAGCTTCCAAGAGTCTGTTGAGAGCCATTCCTTGTCTTGTCTCTTCTTTCTTCCTAAAACCGTTGTACACGTTTCGTTGAAAATCACCTTCAGAGACTTCCAATGTTCTTTCACGCATGATTCTTCAGTGCTGTCGCGTAGTGTTTCCTGCTTTGCTCTGACAGTTGCAGTGAAAGTGTCCTTTGTGGTTGGTTGTGTGCTTCAGTTTTTGAGTGTTGAACTTGCATTGTGGCCTATCCCAGCTATCCTCGAGGCTTTTAGTTTCACTTCGAAAGTCCCTTGTACTAGATAGTGGTCTGAACCCACATCTGCTCCTCTCCTTGACCTTGTGTCCAGTAGGCTCCGTCTCCACTTTCTTGAAATTGAGATTAAGTTTATTTGGTTCTTGGTGTTTCTATCTGGTGAAATTCATGTCGCCTTGTGTATATCCTTGTGTTTGAATACACTGCCACCAATCACCAAATGATTGAAGGCGCAGAAGTCTGAGAAGAGTTCACCATTGTCGTTCATTTCGCCGAGGGCCTCACGACCCATGGTGAGTTCTCTTCCTGTGTTGTCCATCTCAGCTTCGCCTTCATATCAATCATCAGGATTTTGATATCACCATTTGGGACGTTGTCCATTACTCTTTGTAGTTGTCTGTAGAACGCTTCCTTCTTCTCTTGTTCTGAGAGGTTTGTAGGCGCATAGCATCGGATGATTGTATCCTTCGTTCCTTCCTTTTGAGTTGAACCCGGCTGTCATTGTCCTGCAGGAGATTGGTTCCCACTGCATGAGAGCTTTGACTGCTGCTGGTGACATCACGATAGTCACTCCCTCGACTTGCTCGTGATTGTCCTCTTGGTGGCCGGAATAGATTATTGTCTCCCCAGATGTTAGTTGGCACTTACCACACCCGTTCCATCTGCTCTCGAAGATTCCCAGCTCTTCTATTCTATACCTCCTCATTTCTGCTGCTACCTGGGCAGCCTTTCCAGTCTAGTATACTGTACGAACAATCCATGTACCCATCCTTATTTGTGCTTTCATCGAAAGAAGGCACATCGGCTGGCTGGCTTCACGAAGGCTTTTGCCAGCCTGCGTCATTTCACTTCCCTGATTCCAGGGAGAAATAAGCTTACCGATTATATTTTTGGAATTTTTAATATATTGGTGCATTGAAGTTTCTCTAGCGCTTCGGTTAAGTTTTGCTGGAGGAGTTGCTAGCACCACGCACAAAGCGTCCCTCTAGGAAGCTAGTAGTCTAGGCGAGGTTGGTTGAAACGATGCTTCCTAGATAATTGAAGGAGACAACCTCCGTTGAGTTCCATTATTTTTCACTTGATTTTCGCTTGATTTGATTGGTAGTAGTATTTTCCATATTTCGGGTATGAGTGATGTGTCATTCCTATTGCATGTGTTGGGTGTAGACACGATGAACAAGGATTCAGTAATCAACCTCTCTCTCTCTCCGCCTACCTAGATTACTTTTTAGAATTTTAACCCTCTCCCATCCTACTGTGTGGTTGTGTGTTAATGCATGCATTGCAATTCCTGGGCTTTTTTCTAAATTGTTTGTCCTCTCGGGGTCAACCATCCTTACCTTAGCTAAATTCTTATGTTCCGATAATCTGACTACCCCTGACCTACTAGTTTGACCTATGAAGTTGACTTGACTCACAGTCATTGCATGTTATTTTGTAAATTACATTATTTTATTGAAAAGAAAACACGTAGATCAGCGAAGAGTCTCTTTTCGGCGAATTCATTTTCTTAGCTGTACAATCGCAAATATATATGTGTATGTGTTATTTTGTATGTATGTGTACATTAAGATTGTCAATCAAAAATTACAACTGGCTATTGGTAATACAAGTCAAGAAAATTAGGTGTTGATGAAATTAGGGTAGTAACATAGGTGATGAGTTGTCACAAACAGTTGCTGAAAGAAGTTACGTAATAATATGAATAGTTTGATGAGTGAGTTTCACTCAGGATGCGCATAGAAACAAGGTAGATAATACGAAATTACGTAAGAGTTCTAAATGAATACAAGAATTATAAGCAACTAAAGAACAGGCAAAGAAACAAATGGAACAAACAAACAGGCAATCACACAAATGGAATACCGACAAATTAGATAATTTCTACTATCAATCAAATCAAGCGAAAATCAAGTGAAAAATAATGGAACTCAACGGAGGTTGTCTCCTTCAATTATCTAGGAAGCATCGTTTCAATCACAGCCAGAGTGACAGGACTTCCTCACCTACTGGATTTGCGTCACTAATCCTTATGAAAAACACGATGGTACGATGCAACCATGAAGCTAAGCAAGGAGGACAGATGACACACTATTTACAACGAAGCCTTTAATATCTCGAATCTACTGCGAGAAGGCTTAACACAAGTTCCACAGATACAGGTTTCGAATTACCCCTAGAGAAATTAGTCTCACTAAAATATTAGAACAGTGAACAGTGAATATAGTCCAACTCTCTTATGAGGGTTAGTAGTATGAGGCTTTCAGAAAAATTAGGTGTGTAACAATAAGGTGAATATCAGCATATTATATCACTGAAATACAATCGTAGTTAAAGGTTGAATCCAAGTAAACTTGAATAAAGATAAAAAAAATAATTTCGTATATGATGGTTCGTATTTGGCTGTAAACAAACCTTTAGTCGGGGTTATAACTCATCATTTATCTGTACCTTCATCTGAGTGAGTAACTCTGTTTCCTCTATAACTTGAACTAGACGTCTGTCGATGTCAGCGCTAGTGAAATACAATGCAGGTGTAGAGTTCTATTTAACGGATAAGTTGCGGATAGGTCACGTGTTAAGAGCCACACTTCAGCTAACTAACGGCTGATCGGTTTTCATCAGTGAAACTTAAGTTGCTTCAAGATCTCTACGTGCTTTGTGTGGTGATGAAAATGTTTACGTGGTGGTTTTCATTTCATGACTACATCAATATTCTAAAGTCACTGAAACCAGTCACCAGTAGTGTTCAGATTGAGTTTATTCGCGTTTTAACACCTCCCACAACAGTAAATCAAGCGTCACCCTAGTAATCAAATAGAACTCATCTTCAACTCACAGTTGACAGTTTTATCACTATTCCAGTGATAGTGATTCCATATTTTACAGTTAAGTGATTCGGTCCAATGGGAATATAATAGCAATAATAACAAGAGTAGTCCTTTCTATCGCCTTTGGATATATTACAGAAATGGACATTCATATATTTATTCGAGAGATAAATTTGGACTACCAAGTTGAAAATAAACTAAGTGACAATAATTAATTTCTAAGGCAGTTTTCTTTGGGAAAACTGAGATGCAGAATATAAGAGAAACAGAATTTGTCAAAAATTGTCATAGGGCTTTCTTATATTTTCATTACAAATAATGAAAAATATTTGGGATATCTGAAACAATGATCCCCTTCTATGCATAAAAATCAATGAAAGATGCAAAATGATCCAGACAAATATGTATTACTGAATTTTCTTATTCAGAAGGGAATATCACTCATTGGACGGACACTAAACAAAAAATGGTGTAAACTGTGTGTGCGTGTGTGTGTGTGTGGCAAGGTATACATTGTTAAACGACAATCCGCAATAATATTTTACATTTTCGATTCCTTTACTCTATCTTATTCCAAACGGTGATATGTGTATTTTCCAACAAGGGAAATTGACTGTAACACAAATGTGTGAGAGAAAGGGCACGTAGTGTAGGAGAGGTGTAAACGAGTGTGTGTAAAAGTGTACAATGCAGAGTATATATGAAAATGACTACCATCATTGGATTCTGATTGGTTGTAATGTCATGCGATAAACAGGTCACCCATTGTTTATTTAGCTAATGGACAGACAAAGCATGATGTGAGTTACAATGGAATATCGACCAATGTACACGTAGGCAAATATATCAGACTGCCAAAAACAAAGTAGACATCATGTGACTACATATCAAATTCTAGGCTATATTTCATTCAAGTCACAAACTAGAATGAAACAGAGCTACAATGATCACTTGTATTCCATGATCCATTCACCAGCCATGTTTCGTGATGAAATCGAAGATGGAAGTGAATCACGTGCGTTGGAGTCAACACTTGAGAGAGATAACCAATGTTATTAGTATTCATTCCTTTTGTTCCGAGTGGTGTATACCCATTCTAGACGAAATTGAATATGATAGGATAGATCCCATCATGGTGACCTATGTCCACGAGTATTGACAAGTCGATAGTTAATGTGTCAACACCTGTATTCACACCAGTTACCTTGCCACAAATACCCATTTTGCAAAAATGCTAGAAAACTACGAGAAAATACGATTTCATTATGAGATCCGTCATTCTAAACAGAATGTGGCCACCAAATGCCTTCTACACCTTATTAACTACAATATATGATGATCTGACTGTTTCACATACACACACACACACTATACTACTTATATAAGTAAAACCAGCGACCATGCACTTTATTGATAGTTATTACTTAAAAATCGAATTATAACGTACACTTCCGTTACACTGTCATCACTCACCAGTTATATGAGTTCAGGCATTTTGTGCCCATTCCTTGGTGTGATCATACAGCAGAATGAGAAAAAGCCACTTTTAGTAATTCTTAGGAGTAACTGAATTGAGAAATACATTTTCTGTATTCCCAATAACTTGACACATATTGATTTATCTCAGAATCAGTTTGATTGATTGATTGATTGATTTCAGTTAACTCATTAGGGACTAGACTCAATGTTGACAATAATCACTCACTGGAGAAATGATCATTATGCACCGCAAGACACTAATAAGTCTTCTCGAGCGTGATCCTGTTGGATGGTGTGCTGTCTCACTTCACGTAAACTCTCCGTATTTAAATACTAATACTAATAATGGAGTAAAATAATTAGATGGACTACTCAAATGATATTAGTGAAATTCTATCTCATGGATGAAACAGGTAGTCAGTGTATGACACCAATACAATAATTCAGAAATCACAGGAATTATACGCTGAAAGATGGAGACTATCACATATATGACGATGAAATATCGAATAAGTAGTATTGAACAGTGTTGACAATCAGGGATGAGTTGGAAATATTCAATGTGAAGTGGGCGGTATAGAATTGGTGTGAAGCATGTAGTAACAGTGGGAAGAGGATGATAAGTCTCTAACACCAAGGAGAATTCGCATTTGATGAAATGCACGTTTAAAATTAAGACACGTTGAAATCTTTCAAAAGCGCATATTAAGATAACTGCTGATTGACTGCCTTATGAGATATCTGATGAGTCGCATAACTACAGTTATATGTTAAAATGTCGAATACCACATAATTTTTAGTTCTACAATCTTTCGTGCGCCTTCATTGCTCAACTGAAACCACTATCACCGAAGTTATAAAATCTAACAGGCACAATACTGATCCATACTATGAATTTATATCTATATTTAACAAGATACATGTGATTCATTTCACTTGCAGTCTGTGGTAAAGTGAGTGACCAGGGTAGGCTGGACATGAAAAACAAACACTGCTGTTGAAACCTGAAGGTGCCAACGTGGATCCGTATATTTCCCTCTGAAGTCACAAGCGAAATAAATGTAATTCAAGAAAGTAGGAAGTATGATGAATAGACGATAGACAGTCAACGTGTAAATAACTAAATCAGCTCACTTAATCAAAATCACATACAAGTGCATGCATAGGAACATACACTTCAACACACAGAATATCCTTGTGCTAAATCAAATATAACATCTGCGCTCAATAAATCTGAAATGCTTAGTAAGTCACTCAAAACGTTAGTCATCATAACCACAGCAGCAACAAGAGTGAACAGTTGATGAAAGGTCATCTTTCACTTATCTGCGCAGCATCATCTCGAACATAGGTGGTACGAGTGTAGAAGTCTTCCGCCTTCGGCATAAGCAACAAGAATCAAATGTTCAACAGTCATCTCTATTATTCAGTGGTATTTGATACACTCGTCACGATAACAATTTCGTACAGGCTTCAGACCATCATCAACAGCTGTCTTTACTTGATCCAGACTGAAGATAAGACAACCAGAAAGAATGACCAACAAGGATGTCTATCAACAATCAACCTTATAAAACAGTTTCAGAGAAGAGAGTGAAGTAGAGATGTGCCGATGAAGCTCTATATTCAAACTCGGAATCCAATGGGAATAGAAGTAGTGAAAGACTGATGAAGCATATTGTCATGGAGGACATAACAATGAGATGCTTATTAAATACAACTAACACACCTCTATCAAATGTAAATTTCCGATTATATCTACCCTTTCAACTTCACATAACATTTCTTTGTTCAAATCCCTCATAAATTTCTGTCAACATTTTATTTGCACATTAGGCGAAATTCTGAAATTAATCCTAATTTTCATTGATAACCAAAATGTATCGGCGAAATTTCAATCTGATATCATTTGGCCTGATGAATATCCTCCTTGTGAGCACTTTATACCTTTAACATTGAAACACACAGATTGACCAAACCGAAAAAGTCAGTCGATATCGACACGTAGGCTTACAACATGGGCAGCTCAAAGACGCCTGAAGAATAAACTGACGTCATTTGATTAGTAATGACTTCTAGTGGAATTCAGAATGTGTATTTTCATCTATAATAAGCTGTAAAACACAATGAAGCCATGAGTGCCTGGGGACACCGTGGTGAGGTCTCTCGCCGACCATGCACATGAAAGTGACAAGTTCTCCTCATATGATTCCTAGATAGAATTTATCGTGAAACAACATCAGTAGGAGAATTCTTGAAAACCAGTGACCATCGAAGAGTTAATTCATTCTTCTTCTTCAGAGATTTCTCCACAATACGCAACTGTAATACGAAAGGCATTCTAGGCATTCTAGATGTCAAGTCACAAACTAGAATGAAACAGAGCTACAGTGATCACTTGTATTCCATGATCCATTCACCAGCCATGTTTCCTGATGAAATCGAATTTGGAAGTGAATCACGTGCGTTGGAGTCAACATTTGAGAGAGATAACCAATGTTATTAGTATTCATTCCTTTTGTTCCGAGTGGTGTATACCCATTCCAGACGAAATTGAATATGATATGACAGATCCCATCATGGTGACCTGTGTCCACGAGTACTGACAAGCACGTTTTCTCTTCACATGACCTCCTTCATTTCTCCATCAGACATATCTGACTTGTGGATTCCCATTGATTCTTCGCACCACTGTTTACTTCTTATTTGTCTATACCACGTACAGTTTCTATCCACCTATCTATTTATCTATCCTTGATCAAATTTCATAACCTTCCACTGTTTCGTTGAATGGTGGGTTCCACGCCTGTTCTTTCTTCTTGAAGGTCTCCTTCTTTCTCACCTTTCATGACAACATATTTGACTTTTATTGTCGAACCGTAGCACGTTGTTCTGGAGGTCTCGTTTTTAATGAATTCTACATGTCTCTGCATCGTATTGAACGCCAATTTTGAGCATCTTTCCATATCATTTCAATGAGTTGACTGCTGAAGACTTTCACATATATTTCATAGTAATGGTCTGTGTCCTGATTTCTGGATCCTCTCTTTGTTATCATCATCCCAGCCAACTGTGTTTGAAACGATGATTTCATGTTTAGGTAGGTGAATTTAAGAGGGTTCTGAGAAGTTAGTTCCCATTAATATGAACTTGTTTGTCTCGTCGCCTCAACCGTTGGCATGAATGACATCATCATATCAACTCCTTACGTTACTCCAAATACACCAGTGACCAGTAGGTTACGATGTGCTCTGTATTTGTCCTCATAAAACCAGTAATGAATCAGACTTGAGAAAATATATGGCGACTCACTCCACATTGTTGAAATGGCTGTCAAATGCTTTCTTCCTCACGAAATATATAACCCTGAGTCATATGAAGCATATATGCACCGTTAAGTACCTCGAAAACACCGTGGTGAGGTCTCTCGCCGACCATGCACATGGTCCATGAATTAATGCCATTTACACGCACACACGATATCTATGGTAGGCTGGCAAAATTTGATCGGCCGAGATCATATGCTGAGAATCACATACCTGCAAAGAAATACGGTGGGGAATCAACCTGCAATCAACACAATAAAAAAACCATCACTTGTTGTGAACTTCAAGTTGGATTTCACCTCGAACCACCATTAGTCACAGAATCACTGACAACCAAAGATTACTAGATATTATTCTATTCTGCTTCAGGGCTTTTCAGCAGTACACCCGTAGAATCCACGAGAAATCGTAGGCGGTTTTGAGGTTGCCACTTCGTTCAAGAATTATGATAGAAAGCCGGGCTGACTGTATTTGATCATGTACTGAAAAGCTGCCTACTATCACGAGTGATATTCCTGATTGTAGTGGACTGGATTATGCGACAAAATTGAGAATGAGACCAAGAAGGCAGGCATACATTGGACCAATGAGAATACGCGAGATGACTTGAACTTCAGTCACATCATCCGTCGTTGATCATCATCAACTTTGAACCCTGTGTTTATTAAGTTGACCGAAATCAGTCAATCAATCGAAATGATTCTCAGAGAAATCAAATTCAATACATGTCATGTCATTGACAATGGAGTGAATGTATTTCTCAAGTGAGTCACTCCTGAGAATTAATGAAATTGGCTTTCTTCTCTAACTCACATTAATATATGTGTAAAACCTGTGCACTGTGTTAGTAAGTAATTCCATATTAGCTTGTTTATTAGATGCATCATACAGTGACACATTTAATAAACAAACTAATATGCAATTGCATTTCCTTCCTCCTGGTGCATGATCACACCAATCGATGAGCTTAAAATGCATGAACTTTTGTAATTGATGAGTGAAGACACTGTAACAAAAGTATAGTGCATAAGGTGATTTACGAGTGATGATATTTGAATGATATGCTTGGTCGCTTTTTTCACTTATATAAGTAGTATAGTGCGTGTGCGTATGCGATACAGTCTCACCGGTATATATTGTATCGAGAAAGGTGAAATACAAGATTTTGTGATAGCATTCTTCTAGGAATGACGAATTTCACATTGAAATCGTGTTTCCTTGTAATTTTCTATCATTTTTGCAAAATGGACATTTGTGGTATGGTAGTTGGTTTTATTACAGGTAATGACTGCTTCCTTTCGTCAAGCATATTCGTGAAAAGACCAGTACTTTTTGCAAGCCACCATGCAGTTATGTTCATGGTGGCTCATAAATAACAAAATAGATTATTCGGTGGTTATCCACTTGCCTACAATCAGATAGATGGTCTCACTTTGGACAAACCAATCACCATGTATAGACGACTTTACTGTGAACAAAGCGTCAAATAGGCACACTATTGTGACATTAGACAAACTTGGTACTCTGATATCGGCCATCGTGAAGAGATGACAGGAGGCGTAACAACCACTTCATATATATTAACAAGTTCTCTCATGGAAAGGGGAAACAATATTAACCAGACTTCAGTGTGTCTGATCTCACTCATGATTTTCATTTGTTTGTATCACTGGCTGAATGTCTCTCCATTTTCTCACATCGTGTTTCTGGCGATTGATAAACAGAACAAAAATGAGCAGTGTAAGACTGTTTCACGACTAACTTGTCATCTCTAACTCTCTGTAACTTTCCACTATGCAGTAGATTTGTAGTCCATAACAATCAGACTTCAAATGATTATCATCATCACCAATAATAAAGTGCAATCGCTGCGTTCCTCCTCAACTGGGACATAGGTCCTAAAAATATATCTCGGGCTGTTGAAAATGAAGGAGGACTAATAGACACAAATTAATCGAAGTGCTAGCACAGAATAGTCCAGTAAGATTGATCATCCCACAGTTTTCATGGATAAAATGATGAATAGCTGATTTTACACATCACCACGTCATTTACTTCCCTCTTCTTTCGTATTCATCTTACCCTCGTTTATTTACAAATTCATTCTAACAAACAGGTGTTAAACGTCGCTTTGTATTACTCAATATCTTCCGTAATTGATAAGTATTTCTTACTTCTACTTCTTCTCAGTTAACATCCGTGTTATGAACTTTCCGCCATTGCTCACAAAACACATCCAGCCTTGAATGTATTAAACAATTTACATCAATTGAAATAAGAAGTAGAAACCTGGAAATCGAGGATTTGTGTATTTAATGTTTGAGTGATTGTGGAGCAGATGACTTAGTGTACTGTTCTACGAATGAATTAACGAGTATCTTTCACACTGAGTGTTGACTCTGTGAACACTTGCTTTGCTTCAGGCCTTTTGTTTAACACCCAGTGAGCTTTGGACACATCACACATGATAGACAACAAGACTCGACCATTCTCTAGATTTTTCAGATGCACATGTGTAAAGGGTGGTCATTTCCTAATACCTCCTGTAACGGAACATCTTGGTCATCACAGGAGAAGATATTCAACTACTGTGGCCTTGTTAGTAGATTCGCATAGATTTCAATGAAGTGAAAAGACTTGAAGCTTTACTAAGTGAATTCACCAACTTGTTCACTGTGAGCGTTGTGTCAGTAAAATTAGTGCACTTAGATGTTAATCGTGAGGGCCGTATGGGGTCTAAGATGATCAGTGTCGCATGTGTACCATCAACTAAATATGTGTATCTAGTGATTTCTTCATCATCATCATATTTTAGCTGCATATATATCAGGCTTCAAATCTCACCCATCTCCAGTAATTACGTATACTCACATCTGCCTTCGACACCTGCTTATCTGATGCACTCAGGGGCTTCTTTGGCATGTGTAGAGTGTTCGGTGAAGGATTCTCTTACATCCTCCAGAATTACATGCACTAGGCTTTCTTGATTGTGAGGATAACACGTGAGACACCAGACATGAAGTCTAATCTCTTCAGAAATCGATCACTTCCCAATTTTTGCTTGATATTCCAAGATGGTCAAAAATGCACTGATAATGTGGCCTCCATCACACGCTGCAGAAAGCTGACTATCTATCCCTAAATGTCATCCAAAAGACCGATGATCTCTCTATGAAGGTTGTTATCAAATCCTCTCCACAATAGCCCTCTAAAATTAACCATTATTCAAGTAATCCATCAAAACTTTCAGTATTTCGAAAGTGATTTACTATGCAATGACACTTGACGCAGTGACATCATGATGAATGTTAGATGAACAAGTTAGGTTGATGGAAATTAGCTTATTGTACACTTAATGGATATTGATGTGATTTTCTTTATTCACACACCTCAGCACATAACTATAGCAAGTATTCAGGTGTTGGTTTGTAGGGATTTGATTGGTTTCAGGATTTCATCATGAGCTGACATTAGTTAGAGAACCATTGGAAAACCTGGGAATACTGGACAGCTGTTTCGTCCTAGTTTGGGACTCTTCAGCAGTACGCACCCACAGGGATTCGACAAGGATACAAACAAGGATACAAAATACCCTGCCGGACATCCTTGCAAATTTCTACAAGCACTTTCTCAGTATCCTGTAACTAAAACCTTTGCTCGTTATCCCGAACAAATGTCTTGTCTTCTAAAACCTACACCTATTTTCTTAGTTGAGACACGTTCTCACAATGCTGTATGGCTTTCACGGTTAAAGTCAAGTACGGAAGTTGAAGTTTACGTGGAATATTTAGCACCTGTCGAGGCTATTGTCCATTGGTTCGCTAATCAAAATTAGCAGGTATATTCTCTTTTAAACTCTGGAGATAAGAAGCGTCAGACATGGAACTACACTAGCGAACTTTAAACTTTACAACACTTCAGATTGATTTGTTCCCTGTCGTTACCTGAAGGTAGTGAACTTTCGTATTCAGTGTACTTCCCTAATCAGATTCGCTAGTGTTAGTTTGGGCTTCTTTATGAAACACTTCGTCTTTTCCATATCACCTAGGAAATCAAAGGTGAAAATTCAGCCCACATCCAATGGAAAGCATATAGATATGTTGCCACAGCTGAATTGTCTGAGTAGTTCTATAGTCGCACAATCTTTATCACAAACAACACAAGCACCACCCATTTATTTTCAGTACAAAATAAAAATGAAGACAACATCTTTCAGTCATTTATCTTAAACGACAAGAGTTCTTGTATCTTCTTGGTTATCATGTTAACTTTAGAAGGTGGATTCTACTCGTAAATGATGACATGGATCCACACTTCAATCTTCTGCTTGTTATTTATTGAATAAAGTAAACTCGAATGTGCTTGTTTGTATGCATCTGGATATTCTGCTTATTATTCACCCAATATATGCAGGATTAATTTATATGTTAGATACATCCAAAAGTGAAAGACTTTTATTTACTCGATTATGTTTCAAACTTGAATTACGGACCATAATTATATCAACTGATATGACGTAGAGCCAATGTGGAACTACACAGGACCACTGTGTGTAATTTTATTGCATATATTTGTGGAAATATGTTAATACCATCAAATACTGTATTAATTATACATAGTAATTTAATGGGTTAATGAAAAAAATCATTGACTCATGTTACGTATATTCTCCACAGAACTATTTCCTGAATCATCAAGCATAGGTGAGTACCAGTTCAAATTTTACTCTTTCATTTTCTTTCCAAAAACGAGTCAGTGTTCTCCAATTATTTATTGTGAAATAATTTTTAGGAAAATCCAATAAGGTTACTTTTGTGCTACGTGTACAAAACGAGGTTCATTTATTTTACATAAGTTAGCCTTATATTCTAGTGATTTTATTTTCTGGTGCATAAATTAATACCTGACCATCCAGTATCATCTGTTCAACTGAGTGTTACACAATCACATTTTGTAAATATCACCAAAAATATGATTTGCCTCCAACCATCTAATAAGAACAATTCACAGTGTACTGTGACGGCAAGCCGCCTAGCACATTGCAAGCTTGACTGATAGAATTCAATCTGCACTGAAGATCGGACTAGACACATTACACTAGTTACTGACTGGTATCTAATCAAAAATATCCAATACAGTCCTACTGGAGGTCAATCACAATCCTGAATAGCTCAGTTGTAACGTCTCTGACTGCAGCACTGGGTGACACGGGTTCGAACCTCAGAAGGGACGTGAATTCCTTTGAGGTTGCAGATACGCCTTGCTGATGAGTCGTAACTGCTACGAAACCTAGGTCCAAGGCTTCCTGCCGATTGCCTCCAACTATCTAATAACAACAAAATATAATTTTTCTTGATATATTAAATATTAACATTTGACCAGTAATGAAGAATTTTGTTTCGTTTCATCTACCAGAATGTAAGTACATTGATTAAAATATTAATAGGAATCAAAATATCTTGAGGAAAAATGTTATGGAAAGCCACAGAGATAAGGATTAAAATACAGGGAGAAATGGTGTAGTGACAAAATGACCATTGTATCCAAGTCATAATTTGTATGGGAAACAGTGTTCGCAAATGATTTATTCACATGTTGTGATCGAAATTGGTTTTAATTATCTGTCTGCACTGAAGTGCCATAAGCCGTACAGAACGAAGAATTTCGCATTCACCTGCCTGCCCACGTCAGGTTGGCTTTTGTTAGATTGATATTCATTATGCACCCTATCCTTTTTCCAATGTCATCTAAGTAAATGAATGCAGAACTTCAGTAATCTTCAATCACAGAGCATATTAGATGGGTTGTCACAGCTGGACTATCTGCAGAGTTAGGCAGTTTATATCACAAACAATAAAGATACCATCCACTTATCTCTAGTACAAAGGAAGACTGAAGCTTATCTTTTTCAGTCAGTAATACTCCATTTTTACGTCGAAAAGTATAACAACAGGAGACCGTAGGCAATTTGACTCCTAATGGCTATAAATCACATCGCTGGACTTTAATTACTCAATATATATATATATATATATATATATATATATATAGTCTCCTTTAATTGGTTGGTTTGTAACGCAGTTCCCATGTTAGTTGATTCAACATGGTCGGTATGGTAGCACTGACTTCACATTGGAGTTGAAAATCCGGATCTTGTTTTTCATGCTGAATGTTGTCAGTCTCCACACAGACTTGAGAGTAATGAAAGCTTGCCTTGCTTTCCCGATCTTCACTGCTTTGTTATCGTCATCAATTCCGTCCACCTTTAGTTGAAATGATGCTTCCCAGGAAGACAAAGGAGATTGCTTCCTTCAGATTTCATGAAAAATTCCTATTCGAGCATTAATAGACAGAAGACCAGTAGTTCAGCGAAGCGTCTCTTTTCGGCGAGTTGTACAGCTACTAAAATGAATTGTCCGCCGCTCTCTGTCGCATAATCCAGTCTACCGCAGTCAAGAAAATCATTGGAGATACTGGGCAGTCAGCCAGCTTGTCTCACTCCCGTCATGACTTCTTCGAAGGATTCCATGAGTTTCCCATGAGTTGTGGATTACTTGGCAAGCAGCACTATCGCGCAACTGTTGGATGAGATGTATAGTTGTTGGTGACACTCAGTGGTAGCGAAGTAGTTTCAAAACCATCTCTCGACCGACTCTGTTGAAGGTCTTTTCAAAGTCAATGAGGTTGAGATAAAAGGCTGACTGCTATACCAAGCTCTGTTCAATGATGGCACGTAGTGTCGAGATTTGATAGATGCATGATTTGTTCCTACTGAATGCAGCCTGTTCCTATCAAAGTTTAACATCCAGGGCCTATTTGATCCTCTCCAGGATGATGCGGCCTAGTATTTTCCTTGAGATCGACAGGAGCATAATTCCGCGGCAGTTCTTGCACTGACTTAGGTCTCCTTTCTTGGCAGTTTGAATAGGTTACCTTTCTTCTAATCCGCAGGTGCCTTACCCTCTTTCTACACCTACTCTAGTGGCGGTGTCACCAAGTTGGCTGATGTCTTGGGGCCCACTTTCAATGACGCTGGGGGGATTCCGTCTGGTCCTGCTGCTTTTCCAGGTTTTATCATCTTGATTGCCTTCAGGATTTCTGTTTTCGTTAGAGGGCTGAGGTCCACTGGTAGTTCTGACTCCGCTCTTGGTAATATCGAGTGCGTTGTAGATGGCGGTCGATTTAGAAGTCTTTTGAAGTGTTCAGCCCAGTGTTTCCTTTGCTTTACCTCTTTAGTGATTGACTTTTCATTGTCATCCCTCATTGGCTTAATTTGTGTCGAACTATTCCGCGATAGGAACCTATTTTGTTTGGTAGAATGTTGCGAAGTCTCCTTTGCCTACAGATTGTTCTGCTTCACTTGCCATAGCATCATAATACTTTATTTAGACTCTCCTGGCACTCTTCTTTACTATTTCGTTCAGTGTGTAACTAGCATTCAAATCCTGGTTTTTCTTGTCGATGCACTGAATAATCTTTTGTTTCATCATCCTTCTCTCTTCTATTAGTCTCCATGTTTTCGTAGTGAGCCACTGTTTCTCCTGTCTCTTCTATCTATCTGGAACTTCCGTACAGGTTTGACCCCACACCGCCTTCACGATGTTCCAGCGCTTTCCAACGCTGGTCTCTTCGCTAGTGTTAAATTTGTGTCCTTGCGTTTTCCTTATGATTGCAGTGAAGACGTCCTGATCCTTCATTTTATAAGTATTGAACTTGGCTTATGGTCTCTCTGCGGCTCCTGTTTCTCTGAAAGCTTTTATTTTGATTTGAAGTGTCTCTTGTACAAGATAGTGGTCTGAGCCAACGTCTACTCCTCTCCCCTCTTTTGTGTCCAGTAATCTGCGCCTCCACTTCCTTGAGCAGCATTAAGATGAAGTCAGTTTGGTTTTTGGTTCGCCCGTCTGGTGACACCCATGTAGCCTTTTGGATATCACTGTGCTTCTATACGCTGTCACCAATTACTAGTTCACTGAAGGGACAGAAGTAAACGAGGTTTTATCCGTTTTCATTCATCTCTCCAACTTATGTACTTGCGGATGCAGTGTGTACACACAATACTGCTCTTTGTCAATTTGTGGCAAATTAATCACCAGTTTCATCACTGAGACTTTTCAATTGTTTACTTGTGAGCTTATGACCATGGATTTTTGGCGAAAACTAATTATGATAGCAATGGATAACCGCTGTGATGTGCTGTTTACAGAGCAAATCATTGGAGCAGTATGATTCATCACAAAACAGCACCAATTTGATAGCTACTTAATGCAGCAAACAGCCAAATAACAGCTTCTTCCTGTATGCACACTATTCATCACCTCAATTTCATGTGGCAAACTTACCCACTATCAGAGTGTGCCTAGAAAACAGCACATTATTTCAGTTACGCTTATTCTCATACGACAATAACTATTGTGCCATGTGAAGCAATCCGTTTATGCTTAGAGGCACAATTTATTTTACATCTCAGTAGGAAGTCACTTTCCTGAGCATATTTCACAGTGTTTACTGCATCTTCGCCTATTAATCTTGCCATATTTTGAATCTATTTCGAAGACACAAGTACGTTCATATTTTCCAATCTACTGTGGGACATAATACATCAAAGGGTTCACATACATGATGGATAACCTCAAAAAGTCACATTTATATGTTAACCAATTTCGCATGACACATAGAAATGTTAGTAACAATATCCGTTCGCAAACATATTTATGGTGAAATTTGATACAAACTTGGCAACTTTTCTGGTGTACTCCAAAGTTATCTTCTTATTCAGCTTGCATTTGGTAAAGCTGACAATGTGTTTCGAAGATAATGTTTTTCATTCCATTTTAACGTAAACCTAAAATATTTCATTATTGATGAATATTGTCGTGATCCTTCCTAGAGAGTTAAATTGTTTTCGCCGTTCACGGATGCACATTTATTTTGAGTTTATATCATTTAATCACGATTAAACTAGTTCTAACGTTAAATTAATCTGTATTTTAAGATATTGTAGTTATTCCATCACGTCTAAAGTAACCAACAGATTGAATTTAAGATGATTTCGACTCCTCAGAAACAGTTTTATCCACAGGTTTTGTCATACACTGTTCACAACCACACATTGTGATATACCGTTTACAAAGTAAATAATCTGAACAGTATGATTTGTTACAAAATATCACCAATTTGATAGCCATTGAAAGTAGCAAACAACCGAATAACCGCTTCCTCCTCTATACACAGTATTCATCGCCATGCCTAAGGGCGCAATTTATTCCACAACTCAGCCAGAAGTCACTTTTCTGAGTATATTAAA
Source organism: Trichobilharzia regenti (assembly GCA_944472135.2). Classification (NCBI taxonomy): domain Eukaryota; kingdom Metazoa; phylum Platyhelminthes; class Trematoda; order Strigeidida; family Schistosomatidae; genus Trichobilharzia; species Trichobilharzia regenti. The sequence goes on along the minus strand of OX235264.1, from coordinate 28,567,033 downwards.
ACAGTGCTAACTGCGCCTATGCCTATTGTTCTTGTTGTCTTTCTTTCTCCTTGTAAAGGCCTTTCTTTTAGTTTAGTCAACTTCAATATTTGGGATTCATATAGAATTCTTTGGTATGTTTGTATTTTAAAATCTACAGTGATTCACAAAACACCATATGGTTCAAATACATGATGTATAACCTCAAAAAGGTGAAATGATCGCTAAGAACTATCCTGAATATATCTGGTGACAAAATATGTTTGAACCAATCATGCATGACGCATAGAAATCTTAATAACAATATTCATTTGCAAAACTTGATATAACCTTAGCAACGTTTCTAGTAAACTCAAAAGTTATAACCTGGTTCTGTTTGCATTTGTTGAAGCTAACATTATGTTTTGAAGACAGTGCATTTCTTTCCATTTTCACGTAAACCTAAAGTATCACACTATCGATAAATACTGTCACAATCCTTCCTAGAGAGTGAAATTGTTTTCGCCGTCTACATGATGCACAGTTATGTGGAGTTTCCACCATATAATCAAGACTAAAATAGTTCTATTTTCGAATTCATTTGACTTTTAGTATTCTGTATTTACATTTAACCACATTTCTCAATGTTGTTGATACACTTGAATGACTTCAGTTTGATTTTCATTTCTCGATAAAGGTGATTCTCATTCAAGAAATGAATGTCATGAACAAGTTTAATGTTTTGAAATAATAGAAAAGATTTGTAACTCAGGTGGATGATTTTCCATTAATAGTGTTCTCTGAGCTGGTTGATTTAGTTGCGGAGCTTTCGTCGTCTTTCTGGACGACATCTTCAGCGCAGTATTTAGGATAAAATGAAGTGATTTAAATTTCTTCATGAGTGATATAAATGCATCTCCCGATAACCATCTTTAGATATGTATTGACCGTTTTCTATTGATTTTTAGATGTCTTAATCAGGAGAACCAACACAGGAAATTTAGAAACACAAGTATATAGAAAATCAACGCACACATATCAAATACTCAACTATACTAGCAATAATCGAATTACTCACAAAAGAAACTGTGTGCATATATTGTTTAGAAGAGTTCAAACACATTGTAGCACACCAGAATTGAAAAGGATGGAAGAAAAATACCTGCAAACGGTCTTCAAGAGGAGTGGTTATCCAAAAAATTTCATCAAAAGGTGTTTAAAGTCGAATCAAAGCACCAACAAAGAACCATCACCAAAGACCAAAAAGAAATTCATCCTACCATAAATCAAAAATATCTCTGAAATAACGGCTAGAATAATGAAACCGTTTGATATAGATGTAGCACACAAACCAGCCGAATAGCTTAATTCGATCTTATGCAAACCAAAAGATCCGATAGAAAAAGAAGATAAAGTTAACACTATTTACAAAATAAATTGTATGAACTGTAACAAACATTACATCGGCCAAATTAGGTGTCCCCTTCGAATAACAATCCAAGAACACAAATCAAGCGTGAAAAGACATGATATAAATTCTTTAGTATCAATGCATACAGACAATTATGGACATCAATTTGATTGGGATAATGTCAAAATTTTAGACAGAGGAAACACCAACTGTGCCAGGGAATTCCTAGAAGCCTGGTACTCAAACGAAAATCCAATTAATAAACACGTTAATATAGATGAAATATACCAACTAATAAAAAGTAAATCAGGTGATCAGAAAGTTTAAAATCCCAATCAGTAGAAAACGGTCAATACATATGTAAAGATGGTTACCAGGAGACGCATTTGTATCACTCATGAAGAAATTTAAATCACTTCATTTTATCCTAAATACTGCGGTGAAGATGTCGTCCAGAAAGACGACGAAAGCTCCGCAACTAAACCAACCAGCTCAGAGAACACTAATAATTGTAAAAGTTTAATGTTTCCTCGTATGCAGTGTGTGCTTGTCCTTCTTTGCTTGATGCCACATGTATCAATTTAGTAAGAATAAAACTGTCTGCTGAGAATTTGATTCATAAATCAAGGTGGCCGAACTAAGTAAGGGAGGGAAATAAACCAACTTTCTGGTCATCATAAACTATCGAGTAAGATGAGTTATTTCTGTGTTGTGTCAAGTCATATATATATTTGTATATAGAAAGAGTTCAATATTTTCATGAGTTCGCCTGACCCTCTTTCATCGTTTTCACTAATCTGTTTTTGTACCCAAATATTCAGAAAGTTTTTTCTTACATTTTGTTGTGAATTGATGATTTCCATTTAACTGTCAACATTTTCTTAAATTTCGAATCACTCAGATAAATTAGGTATGAAAAATCATTGAATACTACATCAGTAACAATTAATTTCATCTGTCTGTGAATATCATTCATGATACCAATATTCTTCACTAGAGGGAACAATGGTGGAAGAAAATATTGAAAATCCGTAGTTCCTCTATTCCGATAATGATAAAACAAAACTTATTCAACACTGCTTCTCCCACAACTGTGGAAATCTCTGTCTACCGGTTACAATAGTACATTATATAACTTTAGTGAAAAGCAGTAAGTCTATGTTAATTCTATTGACTGGTATTGGTCTGAGTTTAAAATAGCATAAACTGATGTGTTCAGCGATGTTCTCATCATGTGCCTCAGTGAAACACTTCAAACAACATTGTACGTTTAAGTGAATTTGAGAGGAATTCACTAGTTTTCATAACTGAAGTCTAAAATTACAATGCTTGCATTGAAGGCAGTTTTTAGAATGTATAACACTTCCTATTTGTACACTTTGCGTGACATATTTTTCCCAATTAGATTTCTCGTAGATCATTCATACAGTCACGTAGTGCGCATATTGAATGCCTTTATTTTGAAGAAATGTGTAAACTACTGTCAACAGCTTTTGACTTTCAAGTGTTCTAAGTCTATTGATGTCAAACACATCATTAGAATTCGCCGGTCACTTACGTCAAAAAATAGTATTCAACCACCAGTAAATTTTGTTACTTCCTCAGCTTTTCGGACGCCTGTACATCTCCCTTCAAACTTTCAACAAATGTTTGGTTCTCTGGTAGAAATACATTGAGATATTCTAAATACCCGCATGAGGCTATCACTTTTTTGTGAAAACTAAAATGAATGGTTGATTGTAACCCCACTTTTCATTATTCCCATAAATATTTTCTCTCTCATCACAATACAGTGAAGCCACTGCTTGTGACAACGAGTGAGTGAATCAGTTCATCGTTTTCTTTACATTCTAAAGTTATACCTATATATATTATTCAGAGAAGTTTACATTGACACATATTCCAATATATTCTCTAGTCAGCTATGAATAATTTTTGCAGCAATAAAATAGATGTAATGATAAGAAAATCAAAGTGAGAGGATACCACTGGACTTACACAAGACATCTCTTGTGACAGTGTTCCTTATAGCCATACCAACGTTAGTGGTGAAATTTAATTCAGTATAAAAGTTCGCTTTATGCAGTTCAAAGCATTTAGAAGTTGAGTATTCGACTAAATATTAGAGCCAGTTAAACGATGATTGGATGATAAGTATCGTATACTTCACGGGAACTGTCCTTAAACTCACTGTAGCGGAAAATGCTTCTAGTCATATTTCGAACACCGCATTGATGAGTCTCAACGATGACATAGGACATTTTCCCACATATTTTAGTCTCTATAAATTTCTCAACTATTTCAGCATGTGACACTACCCTGACTACCGTCCATGGAACCATTAACTACATGGGTGGCTGAAATCCAATCAAACTAGCTACATCCCCATAAATTAATTTCACCTAATACCAGCACCAGATACGAAAGCAAAAACCCGAAGTTTGGTCGCAGCTTTTCATTATCAAGTTTCAGTTTATCAGGTCGCTGAATATACTTGTGTGTTTTCTGGCCCCACACATTTAGAAACAGAAGTCAGAACCTTTTGTCTGACTATATCAAAACTTCAAAATTATACCGCCGGGATTTTTAACTCTAATAGTATGACTACTGACTTTATTGTGCATCAATTTCAATGAATGTTACATTTTCACTTGTCAAAACATTCCGAAGGTCGCAAACAACCGATCCTTGGGCCGTTATCACTAATAACTTTACGTATTTTTTTCACTCAGTACACCGTTTGAGAACTGAGACCAGTCGATGATTCCAGGTTATTCTGTAAAATTGTTTCTCTCTTTTTATGATTCAAAATTCATTTCGAATTGTAGGTGTAATTGAACTTCCCAACGGGGAACGTAAGTTCCATCGAGGAGTTTTTTTTTCTTCTTTATCTGATCATTTTTATACGTAAATCCTACATAATAAAATGCATGCAAAACCTTCACACCATGGTGGTATGTAATTCCATAATAATTTGTAAATCATACAGTGAGAAAAGACTATTCCTCATCAAACTATTCACGCAGCAAAATGAATGATCACAAGTAAGCTTAAGTGGATTAAAAAGAAACCACTCGACTTCAGAGTCAATAATTTAAAATCAAAATGTTAAAACTGGGCGAAAATTAGTAACCAGTCAAAATGAAATGGCTGGTACTGATGAAGTTAAAATACAAACAGCGAAAGTCTATCTGAAATCGGAGGAAGAAGAATACCAGTGTCCTCTGACCTGAAGGTTATAATTCTATGCAACACAGTAGATATGGAAATGCCAGACCATGTAGTTGAAGCCAACAAACTGATATAATTAATTGAAAAAAAGGAAATGAATAAGCCTAGTTAGTTTGTCATGGATAATTAGCCATCGACGAAAATTCTGAATCTTACATCTTATCCGTAATGTATGAGTAGGAGTAGTGCTGTACTGCTCAAATGAATTTGAACAAAGCAAGAATGAATATATATTTGCAGGATTACTTATTTATTTAAACGCATAAAAACTTGGTACAATATGGCACCAAGATGGATGCACCACACAATAATAATAAAACAACATAGATCAAAAGAAAAAAAGAAAGAGTATATATATATATATATATATATATATATATATATAAGTAGAGAGCGGATAAAGAACTTCATCTGGAAAGAAAACAGTCATGCTTAACAAGTTCAAACAGTATTAGTTAACTATCATCGGGAAAGGAAGAAAGAAGGAAATTGCAACACGTGTAATAGCACGTGATAAGTTTCATTGATTGTTTGTTGCTTCATTCAATCAATTGTGTGAAGGCTGAGATACTGCCCGGGCGCCCAGATCGAAGCAGGTGGTTTTCTTAAGGGACCACCCCCGAGCCTTTGATTTGGAATCTGATCCGCAAGGCAGCGGAGCAGCGCCAGGAGCTGCATTCGCATGGTTCCCGGTGACCTATATGGGTTCATACGCCATTTGATACGATTGGATACTGGAGCCCATGTACCCCATGGTAACTGCTTTCAGTTTAACCGCTATCCAGAAAACCTTCCTGACATGGTAGGACCTGCAGGGATAAAGTCCCAGTCAGTTTAGCATGTTGGGTCATTACGGTATTCAAGCCCGACCACCACGACAAGGCAGCCTTCCTTCAACTGCTGACAACCTAAAGAGGACATAAGTTATAATAGATGGAAGTAGATGGCATAATTCAGAAATTATTTCAACTCAGTAGGTATAACAGCAGAATAAGTGAAATGAATACGAAACAGTTAATGACTTAACAACTAGAATTAATTTATGCACGATATGATGACAAGGTGGAAAGGACAGGTTAACAATGAACTCCTAAGGGATTTGAAAACTAAATTATTACGTAAAAACACTTGAGTAAATTGGAAGATTTGTAATGAGTTCAGCTTAGACTTCAATGAAAGTAAAGAAGCACTTGTGTCGAAACACGAAATAGATAAACAGCAAGAGGTATCTAGTTACCAGATTAGTGGGAGATTGATCACATTATTTTTCTGAATACAGTGATTAGACTGAAATGTTTTGATAAAACTGACTTTTGCAAAGAGAAATTACCGAACTGTCAAACCTTCAAATTGTTCCTTGTACAAAAAAGAACTGGTTATTTCGCTATCAAACGAATCAAAATGCTCGTATCGAACTAGATGTATATATACATGCATACATATGCAAACGAAATGACTAAGTGAGACTGCAGGATACCTTTACTATCATAATATTATTGAAAAGTTACAAATGGAAGACAAGAAGTTATGTGAGTAAATTATTATAACTTCGTATTGAGTGCTCAGAACACCTTTACTAAGTAGTGTTGTACATCTTGGAGACACGTCAAATTTCCTTTCGTAGGAGTCTACTCTAATCAGAGATATTTTCACTCATTTCCAGAAATAACATGCCGCGATGATTAGAGAATCGAATACGGTATGTTGATCAAAAATTTAATAATTGTGATTTCAGTGTTCACAAATGAGGTTACAAAATATATAATCTCACAATTAGATGTCATGCAGTTATCACAATATTTAAGCATTTCTCTCAGGATGTGAATAAATTCATGTGCTCAACACTTAGCCAGGAATAACTCATCCATAATGATGATAATGCAAGACATTTATCAGATTGACCAGTAGTTTATTTACTCCTTCTATCTGAAACATGATGTTAGACAAACCTGAAATTCATCAAAAAAATCAATATGAAATTTACGGACAACAGTAGAATCAAAGGAAATTTTGTCATCACTTTAGATCTCAATAATAATTTCAATTCAGATGAAATACGAAGATGCATAGTGTGCTGATATAATCAGTGATTCACTTCTTCATCTCTGAAGGCATCTCCAAGTTCCAAAATTAATCCCAGAGCCAGGTATACTACTAGAATAAGCGTCTGATACGAATATGCTACATTGAATTATGAATTAACAATGGACACTGGGGTTGAACAAAACGTCTATGTATTTTTACCCATGAATCAATTCCTCGTCTACTGTGCTACACACATACACTTCGAAGGAATGAATCGAGCAGTTAAGCTGTGTCTGCTAACCACATGTGAATTAGAACAAAGGCGCAGGTTAAAATTAGTAAATGGTAATTAGACGCACTAACAGGGAAAGTGACACTTCATGAAAGAACCATTTAGGCGGTCATCCGACGCTGCTAACAGCCAAACAATCAAATTTAGAGTGAGCTTTATTCAGCATGCAAATTACAATATTCATTTTGTGTATTTCTGTTGTAGTAACAGCGCGCACCAAATCCTTCACTGAAGATTTCAAAATATTCCGTTGTGTTTTTTAGATTTCTGAAGAGGAGTGGTCTGAAACTTCAAACTCCTTCGCCAACTATTTTACCAGCTGAAGTGATAATTAATTCAAACTAACATATAATTTATTTGAGACATTAAATTTGCGCTTTCTTTCTTAGTAACAATTGTTCACCTAACTTCCCGATTAGTCATGACTTTCTGTTTTGAACACATTACTAACTTTCATTGTCATTGCATGTTTAAATTATCCAGTGAATAATTAAATGTTTTTTTGGAGTTTACTCTCATATGATCATGTTTAACATATTATAATTCCAACCATTAATTTATTTGTCTAAACGATAGTTTTCGCCACGTGAAATACGAGTCAGTGATGTATACTCACAAACATGCATCTTCGCTTCATTGATTTCAGCGTCTCAGCTCAAATCGTTTTCCACCCTACATACTCTCTTTGTCAGACTCATTGTCGTCTAAGCTTTCATTAAACAATACTATGCATATTTTACTGGAGAAGAGCGCTGCATGGAGTTGTTGGTAATTTCTTCCCAAACATTCGGGACGATAATCTAATGATAATTAAAACCAGACGTTGAGTGACGCGTAAAATGCGAAAACACAGGATTTGTCTAAAATACGGTACTATATATTTAACATGAAATACGAAATATAATACTAACAAGCTTCAATTGTGAGGTGTCCGTTCTGAATGCCGTTAAAAAGCACAGTCTGTATGCATCAATACGTAAAGACAGAAAAATTGTGTGAAGGGTGATTCACGACGTTTCGTTCAAATAGCTTGCGAATGCCAGACACAGAATAAAGGGATACAGATGAACAATGTTCAAAATTAAAGGGTACACGAATGAAGCATATAAAGCAAATAATGTTCCACCATAAGAAAATAATCACAATACATCAAACAGAGTGTAAACACATTAAGTGAGTTAATTCTCATTAGAGAAGAATGTCAGTTTCAAGGTGTAAAACGCATCCATCCTACTTACCAACGATAAGTAGCATGAAGTTAAACAAAAAAGAAAGATTAATTAAGAACAGCTAAATTAAAAGGAATTAACACAGTCTCTATGCTCAAAATAGCCATGACTACACTGAAAACGAGACTAAACGAAGATGATGACCTAGAAGACAGGACACAATTATCGATAGAAGAGATGATAAAGGTGCTGAATTCTGTATAACAGCAACATATTTTACATTTGAAGGAAAAATATACGAATAAAACGAAGGGGTAGACATGGGGTCTCCCATCTCACTGATATTAGCTGGCATACTCATGGAATTTCGGGAAGAGAAGGCACTCAAACCATTCATGTCATCAATAAAATGTTGTTGGAAATATGTAGATGACACTTAAGTAATAATGAAAAATAATCATATTTAGAAATATATCTCACACATAAACACAGTCATCCAGACTGAATAAAACTCACTATGGAAATGGACAGTGAAAATGAAGAACTGCCTATGTTAGACTGCAAAGTAATGAGAGTAACAGATGGTAGCATAAAAATGACGCCATATAGAAAAACTATACATTCTGGGACATTCCTTGATTATCACTCAGCTCATCCACTCACGGTTAAACGAGGATTATTACAAAGTCTTGCAGATAGAATACGCAGACTTGCAATAACACTAGATGATTGAAGAAAAGAAATAATTGTCTCATTCAAAATGTTACTCGATAACAATTACCCAAAAAGATATATCAGAGATTATATGAAGAAGAGTAAAGTGGGTAAAAACAAGGAATGACAAAAAAGATAATGGCAAAAAGACGGTCACAATATATCATAAAAGAAAAGTACATCAGAGGCAATTAGAAGAAACCTCAAAATACTGGGATTCGTACCACGTTCAAACCAACGAATCAATTGAGAAATAAAATGAATTAACTAAAAAGAATACAATAAAGATGATGGATAAAAATAATGTAAATTACAGAATATCTTGTACCAAATATCCCACTAAATATGTGAGTCAAATGTCCAGATCACTTAAAATAAGAGTGAATGAACATAAACACTTAACTAAAGGTCTTCTTCCAACAGGAACAAAAGCTTATAATAAATTAGAAGAAATTTCGTCTGTAACTGTGTAACAACAGAAGACAAGGGCCAGGTAACAGATTGTTTTATTACGGAAATCAACACATATTTACATATATTTCCTGTACATTATTACAGCTTATTCAAGTAGACAAACGCAGCCTTCTGATTGGTTGTTTCGGGTAACCTCGGAAAGTGGAGCCATCTATCTGCGAATTATATTTCCCCACGTTAAGTCTGCTGTGATTGGTTGTTGAATCAGCTTTGTTCATATTTTCTCACGGCCAATATTAGTGACCTAGACATTGACGTGGATTAATGTCTACCAATTGGCTAGCAGCCTGCTCTCACCACAGCTGCACATGCATGGGAGATAAAAGCCACAACATTGATTGGAGCAAATGGAAAGAGGGGCTAATATGGCAGAATCCTAAACGCATTAAGCTCACGCCGGTAACACCAGGTAACAAGGGTGACCCGACACAGCTGTCAACAACACGGAATACAAGTGTGGATCTACAAAAAGGAATAAATGAATAGAGAAGTATATGCATGAGTACAAATCATAAAGGTGTGAATTAAAAACAAATAAATTTGAAAAGTTGGTGCGATCATGGGCAGTAATTTTGTTAGAAATAATACCGAAATGAGGAAATTATCAGTGTGTAAACTACTGAAGTATTATCATGATTTTTCGTCCTAGTTTGGACGTCCTCGACACTACATAAACACTGGTCATGAGCGCATGACCTTCGGGTTACCATGCGAGCTCATAGAATATTCAGGTTTGGAGACAAGACTCAGTGGCCTGTGAATTCCAGCTTCTACCTTCTTGTAGCTTATATGATTATAAAAAATAATCGATTTTGTTACTATCCTCTATTTTTGAAAATTATTATTATTATATCCTTTAATTCCTAGAGGAACATAAGGCTTCAACTGCGCATCTCCACTGCCTTCTGTTTTCTGTCAACTTTTTCACCCTGCTCCAAATCTGCCCAACATGCTTTCATCTCCTCTTCACATGACCTCCTCCAAGTCACCCTTGCACTGACGACCAACTCGCCGATTCCCTTTCAGGCTACACTCGAGCAATGGCTTGTCTAGTGATGTCACTTGATGGTTTCCTCAGCGTATGGCCAATCCATCTCCATTTCTTCCTGCCTATTTGTTTCACAATCGGTTCCTGCTGGGTTGGTTCGCCCCCAGAGATCCCTGTTGCTGATCTTTTCTCGAAAACCATCTGATCTTGAGTAGTATTGAGCGAAGACAACTCTTATTGAAGGTCTGAAGTTTGTTTGAGATGCTCTTTATGACGCCCTGGCCAAGTCTCTGATACGTATAGTAAGTAGCACTGACTTCACATTGGAGTTGAAAATCTGGATCTTATTTTTGATTCTGAGTCCTGTTGACCTCCACACGGACTTAAGGGTAATGAAAGCTTGTCTTGCTTTTTCGATTCTGGCTTTGATATCCTCGTGAGTTCCGTCTGCCTGTAGTTGAAACGATGCTTCCCAGGTAGGTCAGTAGGTAAAGGAGGTTGTCTCTTTAAGGTTCCTTCCATTTATGCTGACTGTCATCTGTTGTTGTTGTTGCTGTTGGCCAGGAAGCTTCATCACCTCTGTTTTCTCCATGTTCACCTGAATTATTTCTTATCTTTGATGCTTCTTCTGCCAGCTTGTTGCTTTTCACTTGCATATCTTCCAGTTTATGGGAAATCAGACATATATCATCGGTGAAGACCATATCCTCCAAGATTTTGTGAGAGCCCATTTTATGCCTGTTTCCTCATTTCCCGTTGTCTGTTTCAATATCCAATCTACTGCAATCAGGAAGATCATTGGCAATAGTAGACAGCCTTGCCGTCTCCCGTCCTCACTTCGAAGGATTTCGTAAGTTTCCCGTTGTGGATTACTTGGCATGCAGCATTGTCGTATAATTGTTGGATGAGATGTATAATTATCGATGGGACCCCGTAGTAGCGAAGTAGTTGCCAAATCACCTCTCGATCAACGCTGTCGCTGTCGATGAAGTTGAGATAGAGAGGTGACTGCCATTCCAAGCTTTGTTCAATGATGATCCTTAGTGTGGCGATTTGATCAATACATGACTTGTCTCTCCTGAATCCAGCTTGTTCCGGTCGAAGTTTTTCATCTAGGGATTGTTTGAAAATACGATATGAATTTGGTTATACAGTTAAAGGAAATAAATTCTCAGAAAATAGTTTCGCTAAACTATATTTTTTGTTCTTTTCATTAGTATTTTTATTGTTATACTTTAAGTAAAAAGGTATCTGGTTTCCACTGACATAGGTATAAAACTTGGTGACTGTGGTAAAGTATAACTCCATTATGAATCATATTCTATTTTGATAAATCATGGTCATATCAATATGATTATGAGCAATAATTTTTGCTCGAAATGTCATCAGTTATTATTACTGTAAATACAGTGTGGTTTATGAAAATAAAATCTTATCCATAATGTAGTATTTGGTTTTCCCTTATTGCTAAGGTATCTGCGCCCTAGATCGACCACTCTTGGAGTAAACCAATTACAAAAATTACATAATTATATTTTCTTATGTCAAACGCAATGTTACGGGCGTAAGGTTCTCCGCGCTCTGATAAAATCTACAGCCACTTCCAGGTTGAATAAAATTCTTTCCGAATGGTTTATTCCCTTTCGGCACTCGTCATAAAGTTGTATGCTCTGTGTTGTATAATTTGTGGGGATGATAAAATCACTTTTATATAGGTAGTTAACCCTTAAACACATACTCATACATTTTGTTAACTCTGTGACCATGGATACTGACACTAAAATATTCCAGTTGTTGTAAGAAAGATGTCGATATACATTGAAAGAAGCCTATAAACAACGTTTGATACATCTTGGACATCATCATCATCAAGGCGTACTTGCAACGATAAAGGAACTAATGTCCTTTTCAAGACTCGAACCAACTTCATCAAATGCTGCGTTCAGACACTCTGACAAGCTTCATACCTTGAAGTATTAATAGTCGATATGATTTGATTTCTTCCCACACGATTTTTTCCATGTCAACTTTGAACCAACACTCAACTAGTCGTTTCTCATTCGAGTTTCACTCAAAGGTCTGATGCACAATATCGCATAACGTTCCTAACATGGTACATTCAGTCCATGTCTATTTGGTGCTCAGTATTTGTTGGGTGACCGCTTCTTCGTTTTCATGTATTCAGAATTCCGTGTTACTGACCCGTGCAGCCCATTTCAACATCACTGTCGAGTCAGCGAAGGCAGATTTTAATCAAAGTCTGCTTGCTACAGGCTGTTCGAAATGCCTTTTGTCACGCACTAAGTCTATGAATTACTTTGCATTTATTCAGAATAAATTGGCGAAGTGGAACTATTATACAATTGGTGGATGGTGGCTAGCAGTGGAATGCAGAATGCGCATTTCGCCCTATTTGGGACTCGTCATCTGGATGTACCTGCATTTCTCAGAAATGCATGTCAACCTGAGACCGAGCACTTCAGTCCAATCAATCGGCGGGAAAATCAAAAAATTTCAATTCAAAGTGGAACTATTTTCACGAACAGTCAGTTTAAAACTTTCTTAGTAATTTCTAAATAGAAGAAATTAATTATTCCCAGTGAATTGTATCTCATCAGCAAGACTTAAAGATAACAGTTAGTTGGTTGACTGAAGACAGTTGACCAAACGTCCTACCTCCACAGACAACCCACATATTACTACTCTTCATTAGAGAATATCTGCGACCTCAGAGAAATTCATCTACCTTAGTGAACGGATATACTCAGTGAAAAATAATGCCACTGGATTATTCATTTGGCCAGTTTTTGCTGCAGGAGCATATTGGTGCCTCAATTTCACTGTCCATCACAATGCATCCGAGGAATATCAGGAATGTTTTGTAGTTGTTATATTTTCTTCGATGTTAGAAGCATGAACAGAAAGCGGTAGCCTCCATAAAGATATCACAGAACGCTTTCTACTTACTGGTTTCAGAATCGTGAACAACGTGGGAACCATGTTGTCAGTTGAGGCTATGTGTCAGTGACCTTGTCTACTGATGTCACCACTTATTTTTCTACACTAAAACAAAAACATGAAATTATTTCGCCAAAATAAGATAATTATAAAAGCACTCACTTGCTTTTTCCTCCTGTGATTAGTGTTCACTTCTCTGAGGACAAATGATAGGGATTTGGAATGCAGGTGTGATAACACCTTCCATGCGATTTTCCCAGCATAATATTTAGCTGTCCCCACGGCTGCACGCAAGCTTTTATCATTTCATTTTCACTTGATCTCCATATCAGCGTCAGAAACACAACTCCTCACTTTTTTCTTTTGAATTCCATTCGACGGCCTGGTTTGGTGTAGTTGCATCAATTTTTCATCGCCATCAATTTCCACCAATGCATACGTTGCGCGTAAACGGTTGTTGCTGCTGGTTTATTAGAAGAATTCCTTCAGATCAGAAGTGCATCTGATATTATTGCCTTGGTCTAAGCAAAGTGTGTGTGTCTGTGAAACAACGATTAGGACTCTTGCCAATCATATACATGGTTAGGGGGTTCGATCCCCTGCCGATGCACACCTGATATCGGCCTGCAAAATTTGGGCTACCGATATCCATGCTGAAAATTTCATACTTATACCAAAAATACGGTGTGGAATCAAGCTGTAATCAAAAATGAAAAAAAATAAACTGACCTTAATGCTGTTGATGAATGAATGCCATATACTTCCATTGGATAACAGACAGTAACTAATATCATCTGTCTAATTCTTGGTGTTAGTGCGGACTGAATTCAATCAGTCAGGCGTGCTATGTGGACATAGTGTTAGATGACCTATCGCGATGCATGGGTTCAACTCTTAACAATTTAACAGCAACGCCATCCTAGACCTGCGTTACTTATAATTTCTATCAATTACTTTTTATCAACCGAAGAAAAGTGTGCTTGAAACGATTCTGCATCTAGTATTTTAGTATTGTTCTGGTTGACACCACGAAATAATAATGATGAGCTCATTTAATCCTGTTAGGTTTATTCTTCTTCCAACAAGCTCGAACTTTAGGTCTAAGGTCTTATAGACTTCACAAGAAGCTACACCTGTGTAGGATAGTTATGTGAAGGTGAAACACGACGGCTTTCTATGGTGGAACTGTGTGCTGGTGAATTCATGAACAGATATGGAAGAATTTTTTTTCCTTCACGTTCCAAGTGGAACATATGACTTCAAGCTACAGACTTGTAGATTCTGCAGCAGTGTTTGTCTTTACAGGATGGGGTTGCTAGCCCCATGCCCAACCCTTCCTCTTTACCGGGATTATTTCTGGCTTAGCGAGGTAAAGGTGTGCGTCGGCCGGGGATCGAACCCCGGACCATGTGCATGGTCGGTGAACGTCCTAACCGCTGTGCCACCGACGCACTAAATATGAAAGAATGCATATAATTTACGTGAAAATCTCTATTTCAATATGTTCCACATATTGTGCATCCATTGTAACACTTTCAGATTTTCTCTTGTTTCACAAGAATCTTTCATTTCTCTCCATCACCGTTGAGAAATAGTGCCTTCTTTATTCACAAAAGACACCACACACTACATACTACTTACATGTTCTTTCCAGTAGTGCCCACCTTATAAAATATTCACAGATTTATATATGTGGTACTCGGGAATCGGTTGTCACAATACATTTATAGCGATTCACTCTTTGTTAGTAGCTAACTAGTTGTATGACATATTTAAACCTGACCCTGATGCGCTTTCCGATTAGTACGCTATAGGTATGCTTATTTACATAAAACCCTTATTTCTCTGGTGTGACTGTTTAACACTATCTAATATCTATGATTGTATATATTGTTGGATTTACATATCCAGGTTGACCCAAGTCAGTGAGTCTATGGTTTTGATATTATATTTCATAACTTTATTGGACAGTGATACTACTGCTACTACAACGGACTTTTTCTTGTTGGTGTGGCTGTTCTTCCTGTTGTAAAACTTTTCATTTTTTCCTTTTGCTGGTGTTGTTCTGATTGCTTTATTCCTTGTTTTCCTGATTCTAGGGGAAGCAACTAAAAGCGTCGCTCCTCTGTAAACTATATTTTAATGTAATAATCCCCTTGTCAAGCGTGAGGCTAGCAATCTCATCCTATAAACAAGGCTGCTACAGAAACTTCAGTACGATGAGTCTCCTTGCGACGAAAGAAAAAATCTGTTAGGGGAAATGGAACGTTTGCACAATGTGTGAAACCGGAAAGCTGCCCAGACTGAAAACGAAATGAAAATGAATTCAAGTACTGGGAATATGCGAAAGCAAATATAATGGGGTGGACTCACCAAATTGTCAGTGAGAGAGACAATCTATTCCGTTCACTCTTAGAAGACAGCCACGAGCACAACGAGGCTGTGTCTATCATGATGTCACCAACGGCAGCTAAGGTCATGATACGATGGGAGGCGATTTCGCCCAGGATAACGACCGCCAAACTCAACTCAAAAGGAAGGAAAGTGACAGCTATGCAATGCCATGCACCCGCAAACAACGCGGATCTCAAGAAGAAAGAAGAGTTCTACAGACAACTACAGGCAAAGTGAGCAAAACTCTAGTTGGTGACATTGAAATCCTGATGAAAGACATGAAAGCAAAACTGGAACCAAACAACACAGGAAGAGGACTCATTATGAGTAAAGAAGCTCTTAAATAATTAAAACGGAGAACTCTTATCTGACTTATGTACTTTCAATGAATTAGTGAATGGTGGCAGCGTATACAAGCACAAGGATGTCGACAAGGCAACATGGGTAACACCAGATGGGCGAACCAAAACATAAATCGACTTCATCTCAATGCTGATCAAAGAAGTGGAGACACAGCTTACTGGACACAAAAGTAAGAGGGGGAGTGGACGTTGGCTCAGACCACTATCTCGTGCAGAGAATACTCCAAATCAAATTAAGAACTTTCAAACAAACAGGAGTCGTAGATAGATCACAAGCTAAGTTCAATACTCATAAGCTGAAGAATCAGGATACAAAGGACACCTTCACTGCAAACTTAAGGAAAAAGGTGGAGATACAAATCAACACTAACGAAGAGACCAGAGTTGGTTAGCACTGGAAAAACATGAAAGCAGTGTGGAGTCACACTCGCAAGGACGTTTTAGGCAGAAAGAAGAGACAGGACAAACAGTGACTCACTACGGACACAAGGAGACTGATAGAAAAGAGAAGGATGGTGAAACAAGAGATTGTCTAGTGCATCGATGAACAAAAAAACCAGGAGTTGAAAAACAAAGTAAAGAAGAGTACCAGGGAAGACAAAAGAAAGTATTATGAAGCCATGGTAAGTGAAGCAGAACAAGCTGCAGGCAAAGGAGACCTCGCCACACTCTACCAAACAACTAGGCACCTATCGGGCAAAAGTTCAACACAGATTAAGCCAGTAAAGGATGACAATGGAAAGTCAATCACCAAAGAAGTGGGCTGAACTCTTCAAAAGACTTCTAAATCGACCGCCACCCACAACGCGCCCAACAATACCAACAACGGAACCAGAACTATCAGTGAAGATCGAACCCCCGACGAAATCAGAAGTCCTGAATGCAATCAAGATGCTAAAAGCTGGAAAAGCAGTAGGACCAGACGGAATCCCAGCAGGGGCATTGAAAATGGACCCATAGACAACAGCGGACTTGATGACGCCAATGCTGAAGAAGGTGCAGAAAGAGAGCAAGGTACCTGAGGATTAGAAGAAAGGCTGCCTATTCAAACTGCCAAAGAGAAGAGATTTAAGTGAATACAAGAACTGGAGCGGAATTAGGCTCCTGCCCATCCCAAGCCAAATACTAGGTCGCATCATCCTTGAGAGAATCAAACAAACCCTGGATCGGAAACTTCGACTGGAACAGGCTGGATTCAGAAGGAACAAATCATGCATCGATCAAATCGCAACACTACGGATCACCATTACACGGGGCTTGGAATGGCAGTCAGTCAGCTCTCCATCTCCATTTCATCGTCTTTGAAATGTCCTTCAACATGGTCGGTCGAGAGGTGATTCGGAAACTACTTCGTTACCACTGCGTGTCGCCAACAATTATAAATCCCATCCAACAGTTGTACGACGATGCTTCATGACAAGTAATTCACAACGGGAAACTCACAGAACCCTTCGAAGTGAAGACGGGAGAAAGACAAGCTGGCTGGCTATATAATATCGCCACTGATTTTCCTGATTGCAGTAGATTGGATAATGCGACAGACAACGGGAAATGAGGAAACAGGCATAAAATGGGCTCTCACAAAATCTTGGAGGATATGGTCTTCGCCGATGATATATGTCTGATTTCCCATAAACTGGAAGATATGCAAGTGAAAAGCAACAAGCTGGCAGAAGAAGCGTCAAAGATAGGACTGCAAGTGGACATAGATAAAACAGAGGTGATGAAGCTTCCTGGCCAACAGCAACAACAACAACAGATGACAGTCAGCATAAATGGAAGGAACCTTAAAGAGACAACCTCCTTTACCTACCGACCTACCTGGGAAGCATTCTTTCAACTACAGGCGGACGAATTTGATGAGGATATCACAGCAGCGAGGACAAGCTTTCATTACTATCAAGTGTGTGTGGAGATCAACAACGCTCAGCATGAAAATGAAAATATGGTCCGGATTTTCAACTCCAATGTGAAGTCAGTGCTACTATACAGATCAGAGTCTTGGCACCGCGTCATAAAGAGTACTTCACACAAACTACAGACCTTCATCAACAGCTGTCTTCTCTCGATACTACTCAAGATCAGATGGTTTTCGAGAAAAGATCAGCAACAGGGATCTCTGGGGGCGAACCAACCCAGCAGGAACCGATTGTGAAACAAATAGGCAGGAAGAAATTGAGGTGGATTGGCCATACGCTGAGGAAACCATCAAGTGACATCACTAGACAAGCCATTGCTCGAGTGTAGCCTGAAAGGGAATCGGCGAGTTGGTCGTCAGTGCAAGGGTGACTTGGAGGAGGTCACGTGAAGAAAAGATGAAAGCGTGCGGGCAGACTTGGAGCCAGGTGAAACCGTTAGCACAGAACCGAAAGCAATGGAGACGTGATGCTGAAACCCCATGTTGCTCTAGGAAATAAAGGAAATAATAACAATAATGTTGTCCGAATCACAAAATCCTGGGAAAACAATGAAGCGTGAATTCAATTTTCCCATGCCACATTCCTGTGTACGGCGTTGAATCCTATTCTTAATTCACAGTCAAATGGTATCTTAGTTTAAATTGAGTAGTATAATTTTATCACTTATTCAGGAGTGTCATCATATGGTACCGTCAAAAGTGAAACGTACACCATGCAGATAAATATCTACCATAACCATGCAGATTTGTTTTACTGGACCGGAAGGGTGGTGGTTCTTCAAAGTCGCCCGTTACAGCCACTTGTAGCTGCATGGTAGTTTGTGCGCGAATGTTGACTAAGATTTCGAAAACCGTCTGTAAATCAGTTGCATATTCAATCTAAGTCATAAATACTGCTCGTACAGAACAGTATTCAACATCCTCATATGATGACATAGGGGTTTTTAAGGATGTTAAGTTATTATGGAACAACAGCTTGAAGAATTATGTGATATATGTACGTAAGTGGCCTCAAGTTCTGTTTAAATTCAGGGTGACTCTAAGCTGTGTCAGCCCAAAACGAAGCCACCTCTAGCGACCAATCAGATGCGTAAGAAGTAGAAGTGTGCAGTTTGAAATAAACGTCCAAGTACAAGTAATGCATTGTTAAAAAATTATTACATTGGATAATATTCTTGCATGTTTTAAAAAATTCCAAACTTCTCATAGGGGTCCTCATAGTCATGTTAAACCAATTTCTGTAAATACATTTGTCAGGGTCATCAATCCATTCACTAGCTAGTTTCGTCCTGGTCTGCAATGGAGTCACTCAGTGAGAGATGGGGAGGTTTTCTTGGAACATCTACAGGGAAGTTATTCCGTGCACTCCTCCTGAGCCAATAACTAAATCTACCACTGTCATCAGTTACAATCTTAGAAATCATCACAACCTAGCTGCTATAGAGCATTGTCAAACTTACATGCGGTACAACTTCTTCTTAAATAAGTTTTCAGTCATTTGGAATAGACCACCAGCTGATGTGCGTGATGCAAACACAATTCCAGTGTTCATCTCCTCAGTCACCAGACTGCCCAAAGATGACAATGCACTTCTACGTCTGACTCTTACACCCTCTTTTTCACCCTTCACAGATATTTTAGTTTCACTAAACGTGTAGTTACAACAAACTGCAATTATAAATTTTAATACTATTGGAACTACATGATAAACATTTCTACACAGTACGATAATATTAGTTCACACATAATATAAAAGTTAGCATAACGGAACTAGTAAGCTAGTGTACCAAAATAGCCATAGTTACTAAACAGAATATGCATGTATATATTTATTATTCACTCCTTAAGGACTCCTCTTGCTTTCTTTTACGTTGCTGTTGTTTGTCTTCTGTTTTGTCTCACCATTTTAGCTTCCATTTGACTTTCTGAATGAGGATGAAGAATGTGGATATTTGACCATTTACCACGACAAGTAATCTGCGAACATTATTCGTCCCATATCTTACAATTCCTTTGTGAATTACGCATTACCTTCCCCCACAACGCAACCTGGATTACAGTTGTGGAACATACCTTTATACCAATGAAAAAGTATTAATTTATAATATAACTTCACGAATGTAACTTATAACATAACTGATCGTATCTGTAAAAATGGCTTCATTTCTTGAAAACACCCGTTTATAAGAAAATACATACTATCATTATTATCACTCTACATTGAGTACAATTCATTCGTGATGCTACGATGAAAATGCTGACAAAACTATACAAGTACACCACTTATTTTAAATTATTACCAAAATTGGATATAAATCAAGAATAAGACTCGATACCGTACACACCAAAGTTAAATAGGGGAATTACTTCAAGCCTTATTTTTTTCCCCATGTGTTTTAGTCCATCCAAAACATACTTGGGTTTTTTGTTAATGCGAAGACAATATTTCTATATTTCTTGATGTGCTCCATTAAATGACTGGTTATCATATTTTTCCCACAAACCAAAGACAAAAACATCAGTAACCATGTAATTCAACCATAAACCAAATTTATGTAATTTAAATAATACTTATCCATACCTGTACAATTGGTGTGTCCTACACAGGTATCCAATATCCAATATCGTTTTGCGAGGTAGTATAAACCAATTTGATTTCTTTGTGCTCGCCTCTTGATTGTGAGGTATAGGTTCCTGGTCTTCTTCGGTAAACTTCTGATTAGCTCGTCCCGCCACTCGACTGTCGTAGCTTTGGTTGACTCCAGAAGGAGTAGTCCTGGAATTAATTATATGCGGTTTCTAGTTTGACGTGTGTTAAGACTGCTACTAATGTGAATGCAGTTGATCCTTCCACCAGTTAGCGCTCCAATATCCTAATCAAAAGAAAAGAGATAATATTAATAATAATATCAGATATAATTATTGAAGTTATTCAGATTGACAGACAGAAAAAGAAATAAGAAAACGTAACAACAGTCAGCTGATTAAATTTAAAGGATAATATGAATTATATATATCGGTAATAATAATAATAATAATAATAATAATAGCTGTAGTTAAAGTTGTCAGGAGAATAAGACGGGAGAGAATGCAAAGAAGTAAAACGACAAGTTTAATTGCCTACCCCTGAATGGTGTATGCGATTTTAAGGGGATAGACCATTTGGATGCAGTCTTTGGTTGTGGTTGTCCAGTCATCGCTTAAAGGTGTCAACAGACGGTGCCACAGCTACATCGGCCGGTAAGGAATTCCAGGGTCGGCAAACCCGCAGTGAAAAGAAGTGGGAGCGCACCCGGGTCCTTGGCCCCTGGTGAGCTATCCTTCTAGGATTTCCACGAGGGAGCCTGTACCTACTCAATGACAGAACACCTTTGTTTGGGTGATTCCGGTCATTTGTTGTTTTGTAGACAGTAATTAAATCATCCCCCCCCCCACCTAAGACGTCGGTGGCTAAGTGTGAATAGGCCTAATTCCTTCAGCCTTTCATCATATGGTTTATTTCGGAGACCAACCACTTCTTTTGTTGTCCGTCGTTGGACTCTTCCTAAGAGGTTGGCGTCTCTTCTAAGCAGTGGGGGTGCAATAATATTATGCACTTCAAGGTGTGGTCTGACGTATGTTTAGTACAACCCTAGAAAGAGCTCAGGAGTGAGTTCACCTAACTGTCTACGTGTAAAGTGTATGACCACATATGCCCTCGCTGTCAGTACTGAAGATCTCTTATATATGCCATGTGATGAATGTGATTTAGTTAATACCGCTGTACGTGTTGCTTCTTTTGCTTTTGAATACTTGGGTAAAACAATCCATTTATAGGTATCCGATAGAATTAATTTGTTAGATAAATTAACAGCTACATCTTTAATACGACCTGAATCTAATGATGTCTGGTCTGTGCTGCTGGTAACAGCAACTTCATATAAAGATTGTCCGATAATTAAAGCTTGCTCAATTAATTTTAAACGATCCGTTAAAAAGGCATGAGATTCAGTATCTCCTGAGGGAGTACGTACAGGTGTACAGTTGTTAATTCAGAATTCATAAGTCTATTCACAGTGTCTACTACACCAGACACTCCAAATTTTAATATAACGAAACGTGGATCAGCCAGTATATCATCCCAATTGGCATATAAATGAACAAGTATACCAGCAAGCAACCAATAATCATGACGTGAATTGCCAAATTCCTTGAGTCTTTAGTATCATTTCAGAGTCTCCAGCCATCTGTGATTGGGAGCAAATTGTTTGACAGATATTGTTGATTTGTGCACATTCATCATTCCACATAGAACGCAACGCAATAATGATAAGCCAACTTCATTTATGTTAAATTTAAATTCAGAATACTCATCATCAATAGCAATACTTCTTGCATCGTTTATATCTATATATTCTAACACTTTGTTTCTAATAAGAGCCAGCATTGCAATACGTGATAGCACAGCAGGAACGCACAGGTGTTCTTTAGGTAAACCATCGGACCATGTTTCTTTCGAATAATCTAAAGCACATCGGTCGTCACACCACATAGATGCTTCATGTATAAGTCGACATAACCAAACAGATGAAGGTGAGATTTACGATATAAAGCTGATGGAAGCCAATTTTGGGGCGGAATAATACCAGGTTGTAGGAGACCGAATTTCATAACTGCATCATTAAACAATTGACGATCGCTGGGTTCAAAGTTGTATATAAATAACTCCCCTTGGTGCCATTTTACATAATCACCCAAATCACGAACCCTCGCTCTCCATTTATTGTATGTTTCAGCTGTAGGTTGCTAACATTGTGGTTTCAACAAATCCACACCGAAATTACCACTTCTGTTATGTATAGGGGATGTACGAGCAGGAAATGGACACAGGCGTCATTTCCTGCTCGTACATCCCCTATACATAACAGAAGTGGTAATTTCGGTGTGGATTTGTTGAAACCACAATGTTAGCAACCTACAGCTGAAACATACAATAAATGGAGAGCGAGGGTTCGTGATTTGGGTGATTATGTAAAATGGCACCAAGGGGAGTTATTTATATACAACTTTGAACCCAGCGATCGTCAATTGTTTAATGATGCAGTTATGAAATTCGGTCTCCTACAACCTGGTATTATTCCGCCCCAAAATTGGCTTCCATCAGCTTTATATCGTAAATCTCACCTTCATCTGTTTGGTTATGTCGACTTATACATGAAGCATCTATGTGGTGTGACGACCGATGTGCTTTAGATTATTCGAAAGAAACATGGTCCGATGGTTTACCTAAAGAACACCTGTGCGTTCCTGCTGTGCTATCACGTATTGCAATGCTGGCTCTTATTAGAAACAAAGTGTTAGAATATATAGATATAAACGATGCAAGAAGTATTGCTATTGATGATGAGTATTCTGAATTTAAATTTAACATAAATGAAGTTGGCTTATCATTATTGCGTTGCGTTCTATGTGGAATGATGAATGTGCACAAATCAACAATATCTGTCAAACAATTTGCTCCCAATCACAGATGGCTGGAGACTCTGAAATGATACTAAAGACTCAAGGAATTTGGCAATTCACGTCATGATTATTGGTTGCTTGCTGGTATACTTGTTCATTTATATGCCAATTGGGATGATATACTGGCTGATCCACGTTTCGTTATATTAAAATTTGGAGTGTCTGGTGTAGTAGACACTGTGAATAGACTTATGAATTCTGAATTAACAACTGTACACCTGTACGTACTCCCTCAGGAGATACTGAATCTCATGCCTTTTTAACGGATCGTTTAAAATTAATTGAGCAAGCTTTAATTATCGGACAATCTTTATATGAAGTTGCTGTTACCAGCAGCACAGACCAGACATCATTAGATTCAGGTCGTATTAAAGATGTAGCTGTTAATTTATCTAACAAATTAATTCTATCGGATACCTATAAATGGATTGTTTTACCCAAGTATTCAAAAGCAAAAGAAGCAACACGTACAGCGGTATTAACTAAATCACATTCATCACATGGCATATATAAGAGATCTTCAGTACTGACAGCGAGGGCATATGTGGTCATACACTTTACACGTAGACAGTTAGGTGAACTCACTCCTGAGCTCTTTCTAGGGTTGTACTAAACATACGTCAGACCACACCTTGAAGTGCATAATATTATTGCACCCCCACTGCTTAGAAGAGACGCCAACCTCTTAGGAAGAGTCCAACGACGGACAACAAAAGAAGTGGTTGGTCTCCGAAATAAACCATATGATGAAAGGCTGAAGGAATTAGGCCTATTCACACTTAGCCACCGACGTCTTAGGTGGGGGGGGGATGATTTAATTACTGTCTACAAAACAACAAATGACCGGAATCACCCAAACAAAGGTGTTCTGTCATTGAGTAGGTACAGGCTCCCTCGTGGAAATCCTAGAAGGATAGCTCACCAGGGGCCAAGGACCCGGGTGCGCTCCCACTTCTTTTCACTGCGGGTTTGCCGACCCTGGAACTCCTTACCGGCCGATGTAGCTGTGGCACCGTCTGTTGACGCCTTTAAGCGATGACTGGACAACCACAACCAAAGACTGCATCCAAATGGTCTATCCCCTTAAAATCGCATACACCATTCAGGGGTAGGCAATTAAACTTGTCGTTTTACTTCTTTGCATTCTCTCCCGCGTTATTCTCCTGACAACTTTAACTACAGCTATTATTATTATTATTATTATTATTATTATTATTACCGATATATATAATTCATATTATCCTTTAAATTTAATCAGCTGACTGTTGTTACGTTTTCTTATTTCTTTTTCTGTCTGTCAATCTGAATAACTTCAATAATTATATCTGATATTATTATTAATATTATCTCTTCTTTTTACGACGATACGGGTGGACTAAATGTGGAGAACCTTAGGCTCTGATAGCTTAGTATTCCAAATTCAAACAAAATAAAAATACCAAATGAGTAAAGTTACTGGAAGAACATATCAGAGTTTGTTACTTGGGTTGTCACAGGGTCCAAATCCACAATTAACGTAGTAGACTCCAGAAGTATTGTGAGAAGACTGCTCCAATCTGAATTCTCCAATATCGATGTTGCCAGAGATCGACCAAGGTAACGTAGGGAGAAAATACGGCGTCCCTGAGAAATTTTGGAATAGAAGGTAGGTAATAAGAGTCGGCCGACGGCAGTTGAGATGGTGGAGAAGACGAAGAGTTGTAGAGTTGTTGTAGAACTATACTTTCATTCAAACCACGATGTTCAAAGGACAGAGCTCCTGATTAAAACAAAGTAATGTACAATATGTTCATTTCTAAAATAGCAGTAAAAATTGGATAAGTTTATTTTTGAGGACTCCACACGACTCCCCCTCTTCGAGGTCCTGAGGACCATCAGTACTTTCATCGTGGATAAATTCATGGATAAATGCAATATAAATAATTGGCAATGTGACCAATAAGGGTAACAAAAAATAACAGTAACAATAATGAGGATACGAAGTTAGATCAGAATGTATGGAGTGCATCCGTGTCATATAAAGATTAGCACATGCAGGCATGATCCAGGAATAAAAGGAAATTAAAACTTGTTATAATTTTAAACATAAAATTTATGCACATAATAAACAATGACGTGGTCGTTAGCATTTGAGAAATTCATATATAAGGGAATATATATATCCTTGGTGAATGCGTATGCTTGCAGTACAGTTAACAAACAACAAACAATTAGTGATAATGTTAATAAATATATATGGTTACAATGAAATGAATGTCAACAGCAATAAAGTGAATAAAGTGATTATATTATTATTATTATTATTATTATTATTATTATCATACTGAGAAGAATGTCTAAATAAGGTTAACGTACTTTTTATGTCAGTCAATGAAATGAACATAGAGGGCAGGTTTACAGATCTGCCGTTCACCGCGTGCCTGAACAGAGGGAAGTGCGAAGAGCGGAAGTGTTGAAGTTGCATTGACTTTCTCAATACTTATCAGTGCAGGCGTTGCTTTTGCTTCATATTCGCTGTCGGTGTGCGCTGGCTTAAGACGGTCTATAGAAACAGTCTCCTGCTTACCATTTCTGTCCAGTGTGAAGTATTTATCAGTGCGTTTGAGTACTGGAAAAGGACCTTCATATGGATGTTGTAAGCCTTTTCTAATGGCATCGACGCGAACAAATACAAATTCGCATGTGAGTAGATTTCTGTTAACTTGAGCTTTTTGAAGTGATTGGCCAGTGTCTACTGGTCGAAGTTGAAGCATTTGCTGAGTAAGGAGGCTGGTAAAATCGGAGATATTTACATCAGTTTAATCATTAGAAGGAAATAACTGACCAGGCAATGTGAGGGTAGTACCATACACAAGTCGAGCTGGTGTATATCCCAAATCTCCTTTGACAGTTGACCGGATACTGAGGAGAACTAATGATAGGTGTTCACTCCACTTAGATGAGTCAGCTTGTGCCATTAAGGAGCTTTTCAGTTGTCGGTGGAAACGTTCCACTAGACCATTCGCTGCAGGATGATAAGCTGTAGTGGAGATGTGGTTTACCCCAAGGAGTCTCATAAACTCTCGAAAAAGAGTTGATTGAAATTGGGCTCCTCGATCTGTTGAAATCGTTGTTGGTACTCCATAGTTTGGCACCCAACGATCTAGGAAAACCAAAGCGGTATTTTCTGCAGATATGTCGTTGAGCAGACAAGCAATAGCCCATCGGGTAAGTCGATCAATAGCAGTAAGTATATGAGTAAACCCTCTGGATGGCGGTAATGGTCCAACAATATCTATATGCACGTGTTGGAATCGTCTATCCGGTAAATTGAACTGCTTTGGAGGTGTGACGGTATGATGATGTACCTTGCATATTTGACATTGCAAGCATTGGCGTGTCCATTTCCAAATATCGGAGTTCATCCTGGGCCAAACGAAACGATCGCTGATTAACTTAACCGCAGCACGTACTCTAGGATGAGACAGAGAATGTAGATGTTCAAACAAAGATTTTCGACAACTTAGTGAAACAAAAGGTCGATGAACGCCGGTGGAAACGTCGCAGACAATAGTTGTATCAGACGGAGGAATGGGTATATCCTGCAACTGTAAGGAGGACTTTCGTCTACAAGAATGAAGTTCGGCATCATTCTTCTGCAACCTGGCTACATTGTCTAAGCTAATACCTATCGAAAACAAAGGATGATTAACATCACATCGAGACAAAGAATCGGCTACGATATTGGAATCTCCTTTGATAAACTGGATGTCTGTTGAGAACTGTGATATGTAATCCAGTTGTCTGGCTTCTCTTGAAGATTGTTTGTCCAGCGAAGTGACAAAAGCATAACAAAGAGGCTTATGGTCGGTTAAGGTAGTAAACTGTCGACCTTGTAATAAGAAGCTGAAATGTTTCACGGCTAGATAAATAGCTAACAGTTCTCTGCCAAAGGTACTGTAACGAGTTTGCGCAGGTTCCAGCTTCTTGGAGAAGAAAGCAAGTGGAGTGATGTCATTGTTGAACTTTAATGTATAACTGCTCCCACTGCTACCTGCGATGCATCTGTGTATAGAGTGAGTGGGGCTCCTGAATTGATGTGAGACAACATTTCGACGTTGGATAAAGCATCTTTTCCTTTACTAAATGCAGCTTTTGCTTCTTCAGACCACCGAAATTTCTTCCGGTGGTATCTAGGTAGGTCGATAACCGGATGAACTATGGAGGCACATGATGGAATAAAATGTCGATAGGAATTGAAGAGGAATATCTATCATAACCAGGCAGATTTGTTTTACTGGACCGGAAGGGTGGTGGTTCTTCAGTTGCATATTCAATCTAAGTCATAAATACTGCTCGTACAGAACAGTATTCAACATCCTCATATGATGACATAGGGGTTTTTAAGGATGTTAAGTTATTATGGAACAACAGCTTGAAGAATTATGTGATATATGTACGTAAGTGGCCTCAAGTTCTGTTTAAATTCAGGGTGACTCTAAGCTGTGTCAGCCCAAAACGAAGCCACCTCTAGCGACCAATCAGATGCGTAAGAAGTAGAAGTGTGCAGTTTGAAATAAACGTCCAAGTACAAGTAATGCATTGTTAAAAAATTATTACATTGGATAATATTCTTGCATGTTTTAAAAAATTCCAAACTTCTCATAGGGGTCCTCATAGTCATGTTAAACCAATTTCTGTAAATACATTTGTCAGGGTCATCAATCCATTCACTAGCTAGTTTCGTCCTGGTCTGCAATGGAGTCACTCAGTGAGAGATGGGGAGGTTTTCTTGGAACATCTACAGGGAAGTTATTCCGTGCACTCCTCTGAGCCAATAACTAAATCTACCACTGTCATCAGTTACAATCTTAGAAATCATCACAACCTAGCTGCTATAGAGCATTGTCAAACTTACATGCGGTACAACTTCTTCTTAAATAAGTTTTCAGTCATTTGGAATAGACCACCAGCTGATGTGCGTGATGCAAACACAATTCCAGTGTTCATCTCCTCAGTCACCAGACTGCCCAAAGATGACAATGCACTTCTACGTCTGACTCTTACACCCTCTTTTTCACCCTTCACAGATATTTTAGTTTCACTAAACGTGTAGTTACAACAAACTGCAATTATAAATTTTAATACTATTGGAACTACATGATAAACATTTCTACACAGTACGATAATATTAGTTCACACATAATATAAAAGTTAGCATAACGGAACTAGTAAGCTAGTGTACCAAAATAGCCATAGTTACTAAACAGAATATGCATGTATATATTTATTATTCACTCCTTAAGGACTCCTCTTGCTTTCTTTTACGTTGCTGTTGTTTGTCTTCTGTTTTGTCTCACCATTTTAGCTTCCATTTGACTTTCTGAATGAGGATGAAGAATGTGGATATTTGACCATTTACCACGACAAGTAATCTGCGAACATTATTCGTCCCATATCTTACAATTCCTTTGTGAATTACGCATTACCTTCCCCCACAACGCAACCTGGATTACAGTTGTGGAACATACCTTTATACCAATGAAAAAGTATTAATTTATAATATAACTTCACGAATGTAACTTATAACATAACTGATCGTATCTGTAAAAATGGCTTCATTTCTTGAAAACACCCGTTTATAAGAAAATACATACTATCATTATTATCACTCTACATTGAGTACAATTCATTCGTGATGCTACGATGAAAATGCTGACAAAACTATACAAGTACACCACTTATTTTAAATTATTACCAAAATTGGATATAAATCAAGAATAAGACTCGATACCGTACACACCAAAGTTAAATAGGGGAATTACTTCAAGCCTTATTTTTTTCCCCATGTGTTTTAGTCCATCCAAAACATACTTGGGTTTTTTGTTAATGCGAAGACAATATTTCTATATTTCTTGATGTGCTCCATTAAATGACTGGTTATCATATTTTTCCCACAAACCAAAGACAAAAACATCAGTAACCATGTAATTCAACCATAAACCAAATTTATGTAATTTAAATAATACTTATCCATACCTGTACAATTGGTGTGTCCTACACAGGTATCCAATATCCAATATCGTTTTGCGAGGTAGTATAAACCAATTTGATTTCTTTGTGCTCGCCTCTTGATTGTGAGGTATAGGTTCCTGGTCTTCTTCGGTAAACTTCTGATTAGCTCGTCCCGCCACTCGACTGTCGTAGCTTTGGTTGACTCCAGAAGGAGTAGTCCTGGAATTAATTATATGCGGTTTCTAGTTTGACGTGTGTTAAGACTGCTACTAATGTGAATGCAGTTGATCCTTCCACCAGTTAGCGCTCCAATATCCTAATCAAAAGAAAAGAGATAATATTAATAATAATATCAGATATAATTATTGAAGTTATTCAGATTGACAGACAGAAAAAGAAATAAGAAAACGTAACAACAGTCAGCTGATTAAATTTAAAGGATAATATGAATTATATATATCGGTAATAATAATAATAATAATAATAATAATAGCTGTAGTTAAAGTTGTCAGGAGAATAAGACGGGAGAGAATGCAAAGAAGTAAAACGACAAGTTTAATTGCCTACCCCTGAATGGTGTATGCGATTTTAAGGGGATAGACCATTTGGATGCAGTCTTTGGTTGTGGTTGTCCAGTCATCGCTTAAAGGTGTCAACAGACGGTGCCACAGCTACATCGGCCGGTAAGGAATTCCAGGGTCGGCAAACCCGCAGTGAAAAGAAGTGGGAGCGCACCCGGGTCCTTGGCCCCTGGTGAGCTATCCTTCTAGGATTTCCACGAGGGAGCCTGTACCTACTCAATGACAGAACACCTTTGTTTGGGTGATTCCGGTCATTTGTTGTTTTGTAGACAGTAATTAAATCATCCCCCCCCCCACCTAAGACGTCGGTGGCTAAGTGTGAATAGGCCTAATTCCTTCAGCCTTTCATCATATGGTTTATTTCGGAGACCAACCACTTCTTTTGTTGTCCGTCGTTGGACTCTTCCTAAGAGGTTGGCGTCTCTTCTAAGCAGTGGGGGTGCAATAATATTATGCACTTCAAGGTGTGGTCTGACGTATGTTTAGTACAACCCTAGAAAGAGCTCAGGAGTGAGTTCACCTAACTGTCTACGTGTAAAGTGTATGACCACATATGCCCTCGCTGTCAGTACTGAAGATCTCTTATATATGCCATGTGATGAATGTGATTTAGTTAATACCGCTGTACGTGTTGCTTCTTTTGCTTTTGAATACTTGGGTAAAACAATCCATTTATAGGTATCCGATAGAATTAATTTGTTAGATAAATTAACAGCTACATCTTTAATACGACCTGAATCTAATGATGTCTGGTCTGTGCTGCTGGTAACAGCAACTTCATATAAAGATTGTCCGATAATTAAAGCTTGCTCAATTAATTTTAAACGATCCGTTAAAAAGGCATGAGATTCAGTATCTCCTGAGGGAGTACGTACAGGTGTACAGTTGTTAATTCAGAATTCATAAGTCTATTCACAGTGTCTACTACACCAGACACTCCAAATTTTAATATAACGAAACGTGGATCAGCCAGTATATCATCCCAATTGGCATATAAATGAACAAGTATACCAGCAAGCAACCAATAATCATGACGTGAATTGCCAAATTCCTTGAGTCTTTAGTATCATTTCAGAGTCTCCAGCCATCTGTGATTGGGAGCAAATTGTTTGACAGATATTGTTGATTTGTGCACATTCATCATTCCACATAGAACGCAACGCAATAATGATAAGCCAACTTCATTTATGTTAAATTTAAATTCAGAATACTCATCATCAATAGCAATACTTCTTGCATCGTTTATATCTATATATTCTAACACTTTGTTTCTAATAAGAGCCAGCATTGCAATACGTGATAGCACAGCAGGAACGCACAGGTGTTCTTTAGGTAAACCATCGGACCATGTTTCTTTCGAATAATCTAAAGCACATCGGTCGTCACACCACATAGATGCTTCATGTATAAGTCGACATAACCAAACAGATGAAGGTGAGATTTACGATATAAAGCTGATGGAAGCCAATTTTGGGGCGGAATAATACCAGGTTGTAGGAGACCGAATTTCATAACTGCATCATTAAACAATTGACGATCGCTGGGTTCAAAGTTGTATATAAATAACTCCCCTTGGTGCCATTTTACATAATCACCCAAATCACGAACCCTCGCTCTCCATTTATTGTATGTTTCAGCTGTAGGTTGCTAACATTGTGGTTTCAACAAATCCACACCGAAATTACCACTTCTGTTATGTATAGGGGATGTACGAGCAGGAAATGGACACAGGCGTCATTTCCTGCTCGTACATCCCCTATACATAACAGAAGTGGTAATTTCGGTGTGGATTTGTTGAAACCACAATGTTAGCAACCTACAGCTGAAACATACAATAAATGGAGAGCGAGGGTTCGTGATTTGGGTGATTATGTAAAATGGCACCAAGGGGAGTTATTTATATACAACTTTGAACCCAGCGATCGTCAATTGTTTAATGATGCAGTTATGAAATTCGGTCTCCTACAACCTGGTATTATTCCGCCCCAAAATTGGCTTCCATCAGCTTTATATCGTAAATCTCACCTTCATCTGTTTGGTTATGTCGACTTATACATGAAGCATCTATGTGGTGTGACGACCGATGTGCTTTAGATTATTCGAAAGAAACATGGTCCGATGGTTTACCTAAAGAACACCTGTGCGTTCCTGCTGTGCTATCACGTATTGCAATGCTGGCTCTTATTAGAAACAAAGTGTTAGAATATATAGATATAAACGATGCAAGAAGTATTGCTATTGATGATGAGTATTCTGAATTTAAATTTAACATAAATGAAGTTGGCTTATCATTATTGCGTTGCGTTCTATGTGGAATGATGAATGTGCACAAATCAACAATATCTGTCAAACAATTTGCTCCCAATCACAGATGGCTGGAGACTCTGAAATGATACTAAAGACTCAAGGAATTTGGCAATTCACGTCATGATTATTGGTTGCTTGCTGGTATACTTGTTCATTTATATGCCAATTGGGATGATATACTGGCTGATCCACGTTTCGTTATATTAAAATTTGGAGTGTCTGGTGTAGTAGACACTGTGAATAGACTTATGAATTCTGAATTAACAACTGTACACCTGTACGTACTCCCTCAGGAGATACTGAATCTCATGCCTTTTTAACGGATCGTTTAAAATTAATTGAGCAAGCTTTAATTATCGGACAATCTTTATATGAAGTTGCTGTTACCAGCAGCACAGACCAGACATCATTAGATTCAGGTCGTATTAAAGATGTAGCTGTTAATTTATCTAACAAATTAATTCTATCGGATACCTATAAATGGATTGTTTTACCCAAGTATTCAAAAGCAAAAGAAGCAACACGTACAGCGGTATTAACTAAATCACATTCATCACATGGCATATATAAGAGATCTTCAGTACTGACAGCGAGGGCATATGTGGTCATACACTTTACACGTAGACAGTTAGGTGAACTCACTCCTGAGCTCTTTCTAGGGTTGTACTAAACATACGTCAGACCACACCTTGAAGTGCATAATATTATTGCACCCCCACTGCTTAGAAGAGACGCCAACCTCTTAGGAAGAGTCCAACGACGGACAACAAAAGAAGTGGTTGGTCTCCGAAATAAACCATATGATGAAAGGCTGAAGGAATTAGGCCTATTCACACTTAGCCACCGACGTCTTAGGTGGGGGGGGGGATGATTTAATTACTGTCTACAAAACAACAAATGACCGGAATCACCCAAACAAAGGTGTTCTGTCATTGAGTAGGTACAGGCTCCCTCGTGGAAATCCTAGAAGGATAGCTCACCAGGGGCCAAGGACCCGGGTGCGCTCCCACTTCTTTTCACTGCGGGTTTGCCGACCCTGGAATTCCTTACCGGCCGATGTAGCTGTGGCACCGTCTGTTGACGCCTTTAAGCGATGACTGGACAACCACAACCAAAGACTGCATCCAAATGGTCTATCCCCTTAAAATCGCATACACCATTCAGGGGTAGGCAATTAAACTTGTCGTTTTACTTCTTTGCATTCTCTCCCGCGTTATTCTCCTGACAACTTTAACTACAGCTATTATTATTATTATTATTATTATTATTATTACCGATATATATAATTCATATTATCCTTTAAATTTAATCAGCTGACTGTTGTTACGTTTTCTTATTTCTTTTTCTGTCTGTCAATCTGAATAACTTCAATAATTATATCTGATATTATTATTAATATTATCTCTTCTTTTTACGACGATACGGGTGGACTAAATGTGGAGAACCTTAGGCTCTGATAGCTTAGTATTCCAAATTCAAACAAAATAAAAATACCAAATGAGTAAAGTTACTGGAAGAACATATCAGAGTTTGTTACTTGGGTTGTCACAGGGTCCAAATCCACAATTAACGTAGTAGACTCCAGAAGTATTGTGAGAAGACTGCTCCAATCTGAATTCTCCAATATCGATGTTGCCAGAGATCGACCAAGGTAACGTAGGGAGAAAATACGGCGTCCCTGAGAAATTTTGGAATAGAAGGTAGGTAATAAGAGTCGGCCGACGGCAGTTGAGATGGTGGAGAAGACGAAGAGTTGTAGAGTTGTTGTAGAACTATACTTTCATTCAAACCACGATGTTCAAAGGACAGAGCTCCTGATTAAAACAAAGTAATGTACAATATGTTCATTTCTAAAATAGCAGTAAAAATTGGATAAGTTTATTTTTGAGGACTCCACACGACTCCCCCTCTTCGAGGTCCTGAGGACCATCAGTACTTTCATCGTGGATAAATTCATGGATAAATGCAATATAAATAATTGGCAATGTGACCAATAAGGGTAACAAAAAATAACAGTAACAATAATGAGGATACGAAGTTAGATCAGAATGTATGGAGTGCATCCGTGTCATATAAAGATTAGCACATGCAGGCATGATCCAGGAATAAAAGGAAATTAAAACTTGTTATAATTTTAAACATAAAATTTATGCACATAATAAACAATGACGTGGTCGTTAGCATTTGAGAAATTCATATATAAGGGAATATATATATCCTTGGTGAATGCGTATGCTTGCAGTACAGTTAACAAACAACAAACAATTAGTGATAATGTTAATAAATATATATGGTTACAATGAAATGAATGTCAACAGCAATAAAGTGAATAAAGTGATTATTTATTATTATTATTATTATTATTATTATCATACTGAGAAGAATGTCTAAATAAGGTTAACGTACTTTTTATGTCAGTCAATGAAATGAACATAGAGGGCAGGTTTACAGATCTGCCGTTCACCGCGTGCCTGAACAGAGGGAAGTGCGAAGAGCGGAAGTGTTGAAGTTGCATTGACTTTCTCAATACTTATCAGTGCAGGCGTTGCTTTTGCTTCATATTCGCTGTCGGTGTGCGCTGGCTTAAGACGGTCTATAGAAACAGTCTCCTGCTTACCATTTCTGTCCAGTGTGAAGTATTTATCAGTGCGTTTGAGTACTGGAAAAGGACCTTCATATGGATGTTGTAAGCCTTTTCTAATGGCATCGACGCGAACAAATACAAATTCGCATGTGAGTAGATTTCTGTTAACTTGAGCTTTTTGAAGTGATTGGCCAGTGTCTACTGGTCGAAGTTGAAGCATTTGCTGAGTAAGGAGGCTGGTAAAATCGGAGATATTTACATCAGTTTAATCATTAGAAGGAAATAACTGACCAGGCAATGTGAGGGTAGTACCATACACAAGTCGAGCTGGTGTATATCCCAAATCTCCTTTGACAGTTGACCGGATACTGAGGAGAACTAATGATAGGTGTTCACTCCACTTAGATGAGTCAGCTTGTGCCATTAAGGAGCTTTTCAGTTGTCGGTGGAAACGTTCCACTAGACCATTCGCTGCAGGATGATAAGCTGTAGTGGAGATGTGGTTTACCCCAAGGAGTCTCATAAACTCTCGAAAAAGAGTTGATTGAAATTGGGCTCCTCGATCTGTTGAAATCGTTGTTGGTACTCCATAGTTTGGCACCCAACGATCTAGGAAAACCAAAGCGGTATTTTCTGCAGATATGTCGTTGAGCAGACAAGCAATAGCCCATCGGGTAAGTCGATCAATAGCAGTAAGTATATGAGTAAACCCTCTGGATGGCGGTAATGGTCCAACAATATCTATATGCACGTGTTGGAATCGTCTATCCGGTAAATTGAACTGCTTTGGAGGTGTGACGGTATGATGATGTACCTTGCATATTTGACATTGCAAGCATTGGCGTGTCCATTTCCAAATATCGGAGTTCATCCTGGGCCAAACGAAACGATCGCTGATTAACTTAACCGCAGCACGTACTCTAGGATGAGACAGAGAATGTAGATGTTCAAACAAAGATTTTCGACAACTTAGTGAAACAAAAGGTCGATGAACGCCGGTGGAAACGTCGCAGACAATAGTTGTATCAGACGGAGGAATGGGTATATCCTGCAACTGTAAGGAGGACTTTCGTCTACAAGAATGAAGTTCGGCATCATTCTTCTGCAACCTGGCTACATTGTCTAAGCTAATACCTATCGAAAACAAAGGATGATTAACATCACATCGAGACAAAGAATCGGCTACGATATTGGAATCTCCTTTGATAAACTGGATGTCTGTTGAGAACTGTGATATGTAATCCAGTTGTCTGGCTTCTCTTGAAGATTGTTTGTCCAGCGAAGTGACAAAAGCATAACAAAGAGGCTTATGGTCGGTTAAGGTAGTAAACTGTCGACCTTGTAATAAGAAGCTGAAATGTTTCACGGCTAGATAAATAGCTAACAGTTCTCTGCCAAAGGTACTGTAACGAGTTTGCGCAGGTTCCAGCTTCTTGGAGAAGAAAGCAAGTGGAGTGATGTCATTGTTGAACTTTAATGTATAACTGCTCCCACTGCTACCTGCGATGCATCTGTGTATAGAGTGAGTGGGGCTCCTGAATTGATGTGAGACAACATTTCGACGTTGGATAAAGCATCTTTTCCTTTACTAAATGCAGCTTTTGCTTCTTCAGACCACCGAAATTTCTTCCGGTGGTATCTAGGTAGGTCGATAACCGGATGAACTATGGAGGCACATGATGGAATAAAATGTCGATAGGAATTGAAGAGGAATATCTATCATAACCAGGCAGATTTGTTTTACTGGACCGGAAGGGTGGTGGTTCTTCAGTTGCATATTCAATCTAAGTCATAAATACTGCTCGTACAGAACAGTATTCAACATCCTCATATGATGACATAGGGGTTTTTAAGGATGTTAAGTTATTATGGAACAACAGCTTGAAGAATTATGTGATATATGTACGTAAGTGGCCTCAAGTTCTGTTTAAATTCAGGGTGACTCTAAGCTGTGTCAGCCCAAAACGAAGCCACCTCTAGCGACCAATCAGATGCGTAAGAAGTAGAAGTGTGCAGTTTGAAATAAACGTCCAAGTACAAGTAATGCATTGTTAAAAAATTATTACATTGGATAATATTCTTGCATGTTTTAAAAAATTCCAAACTTCTCATAGGGGTCCTCATAGTCATGTTAAACCAATTTCTGTAAATACATTTGTCAGGGTCATCAATCCATTCACTAGCTAGTTTCGTCCTGGTCTGCAATGGAGTCACTCAGTGAGAGATGGGGAGGTTTTCTTGGAACATCTACAGGGAAGTTATTCCGTGCACTCCTCTGAGCCAATAACTAAATCTACCACTGTCATCAGTTACAATCTTAGAAATCATCACAACCTAGCTGCTATAGAGCATTGTCAAACTTACATGCGGTACAACTTCTTCTTAAATAAGTTTTCAGTCATTTGGAATAGACCACCAGCTGATGTGCGTGATGCAAACACAATTCCAGTGTTCATCTCCTCAGTCACCAGACTGCCCAAAGATGACAATGCACTTCTACGTCTGACTCTTACACCCTCTTTTTCACCCTTCACAGATATTTTAGTTTCACTAAACGTGTAGTTACAACAAACTGCAATTATAAATTTTAATACTATTGGAACTACATGATAAACATTTCTACACAGTACGATAATATTAGTTCACACATAATATAAAAGTTAGCATAACGGAACTAGTAAGCTAGTGTACCAAAATAGCCATAGTTACTAAACAGAATATGCATGTATATATTTATTATTCACTCCTTAAGGACTCCTCTTGCTTTCTTTTACGTTGCTGTTGTTTGTCTTCTGTTTTGTCTCACCATTTTAGCTTCCATTTGACTTTCTGAATGAGGATGAAGAATGTGGATATTTGACCATTTACCACGACAAGTAATCTGCGAACATTATTCGTCCCATATCTTACAATTCCTTTGTGAATTACGCATTACCTTCCCCCACAACGCAACCTGGATTACAGTTGTGGAACATACCTTTATACCAATGAAAAAGTATTAATTTATAATATAACTTCACGAATGTAACTTATAACATAACTGATCGTATCTGTAAAAATGGCTTCATTTCTTGAAAACACCCGTTTATAAGAAAATACATACTATCATTATTATCACTCTACATTGAGTACAATTCATTCGTGATGCTACGATGAAAATGCTGACAAAACTATACAAGTACACCACTTATTTTAAATTATTACCAAAATTGGATATAAATCAAGAATAAGACTCGATACCGTACACACCAAAGTTAAATAGGGGAATTACTTCAAGCCTTATTTTTTTCCCCATGTGTTTTAGTCCATCCAAAACATACTTGGGTTTTTTGTTAATGCGAAGACAATATTTCTATATTTCTTGATGTGCTCCATTAAATGACTGGTTATCATATTTTTCCCACAAACCAAAGACAAAAACGTCAGTAACCATGTAATTCAACCATAAACCAAATTTATGTAATTTAAATAATACTTATCCATACCTGTACAATTGGTGTGTCCTACACAGGTATCCAATATCCAATATCGTTTTGCGAGGTAGTATAAACCAATTTGATTTCTTTGTGCTCGCCTCTTGATTGTGAGGTATAGGTTCCTGGTCTTCTTCGGTAAACTTCTGATTAGCTCGTCCCGCCACTCGACTGTCGTAGCTTTGGTTGACTCCAGAAGGAGTAGTCCTGGAATTAATTATATGCGGTTTCTAGTTTGACGTGTGTTAAGACTGCTACTAATGTGAATGCAGTTGATCCTTCCACCAGTTAGCGC
The DNA here is from genome assembly GCA_944472135.2 of Trichobilharzia regenti. Classification (NCBI taxonomy): domain Eukaryota; kingdom Metazoa; phylum Platyhelminthes; class Trematoda; order Strigeidida; family Schistosomatidae; genus Trichobilharzia; species Trichobilharzia regenti. The sequence continues at coordinate 28,528,403 of OX235264.1, read as the reverse complement.
TCCAATATCCTAATCAAAAGAAAAGAGATAATATTAATAATAATATCAGATATAATTATTGAAGTTATTCAGATTGACAGACAGAAAAAGAAATAAGAAAACGTAACAACAGTCAGCTGATTAAATTTAAAGGATAATATGAATTATATATATCGGTAATAATAATAATAATAATAATAATAGCTGTAGTTAAAGTTGTCAGGAGAATAAGACGGGAGAGAATGCAAAGAAGTAAAACGACAAGTTTAATTGCCTACCCCTGAATGGTGTATGCGATTTTAAGGGGATAGACCATTTGGATGCAGTCTTTGGTTGTGGTTGTCCAGTCATCGCTTAAAGGTGTCAACAGACGGTGCCACAGCTACATCGGCCGGTAAGGAATTCCAGGGTCGGCAAACCCGCAGTGAAAAGAAGTGGGAGCGCACCTGGGTCCTTGGCCCCTGGTGAGCTATCCTTCTAGGATTTCCACGAGGGAGCCTGTACCTACTCAATGACAGAACACCTTTGTTTGGGTGATTCCGGTCATTTGTTGTTTTGTAGACAGTAATTAAATCATCCCCCCCCCCACCTAAGACGTCGGTGGCTAAGTGTGAATAGGCCTAATTCCTTCAGCCTTTCATCATATGGTTTATTTCGGAGACCAACCACTTCTTTTGTTGTCCGTCGTTGGACTCTTCCTAAGAGGTTGGCGTCTCTTCTAAGCAGTGGGGGTGCAATAATATTATGCACTTCAAGGTGTGGTCTGACGTATGTTTAGTACAACCCTAGAAAGAGCTCAGGAGTGAGTTCACCTAACTGTCTACGTGTAAAGTGTATGACCACATATGCCCTCGCTGTCAGTACTGAAGATCTCTTATATATGCCATGTGATGAATGTGATTTAGTTAATACCGCTGTACGTGTTGCTTCTTTTGCTTTTGAATACTTGGGTAAAACAATCCATTTATAGGTATCCGATAGAATTAATTTGTTAGATAAATTAACAGCTACATCTTTAATACGACCTGAATCTAATGATGTCTGGTCTGTGCTGCTGGTAACAGCAACTTCATATAAAGATTGTCCGATAATTAAAGCTTGCTCAATTAATTTTAAACGATCCGTTAAAAAGGCATGAGATTCAGTATCTCCTGAGGGAGTACGTACAGGTGTACAGTTGTTAATTCAGAATTCATAAGTCTATTCACAGTGTCTACTACACCAGACACTCCAAATTTTAATATAACGAAACGTGGATCAGCCAGTATATCATCCCAATTGGCATATAAATGAACAAGTATACCAGCAAGCAACCAATAATCATGACGTGAATTGCCAAATTCCTTGAGTCTTTAGTATCATTTCAGAGTCTCCAGCCATCTGTGATTGGGAGCAAATTGTTTGACAGATATTGTTGATTTGTGCACATTCATCATTCCACATAGAACGCAACGCAATAATGATAAGCCAACTTCATTTATGTTAAATTTAAATTCAGAATACTCATCATCAATAGCAATACTTCTTGCATCGTTTATATCTATATATTCTAACACTTTGTTTCTAATAAGAGCCAGCATTGCAATACGTGATAGCACAGCAGGAACGCACAGGTGTTCTTTAGGTAAACCATCGGACCATGTTTCTTTCGAATAATCTAAAGCACATCGGTCGTCACACCACATAGATGCTTCATGTATAAGTCGACATAACCAAACAGATGAAGGTGAGATTTACGATATAAAGCTGATGGAAGCCAATTTTGGGGCGGAATAATACCAGGTTGTAGGAGACCGAATTTCATAACTGCATCATTAAACAATTGACGATCGCTGGGTTCAAAGTTGTATATAAATAACTCTTGGTGCCATTTTACATAATCACCCAAATCACGAACCCTCGCTCTCAATTTATTGTATGTTTCAGCTGTAGGTTGCTAACATTGTGGTTTCAACAAATCCACACCGAAATTACCACTTCTGTTATGTATAGGGGATGTACGAGCAGGAAATGGACACAGGCGTCATTTCCTGCTCGTACATCCCCTATACATAACAGAAGTGGTAATTTCGGTGTGGATTTGTTGAAACCACAATGTTAGCAACCTACAGCTGAAACATACAATAAATGGAGAGCGAGGGTTCGTGATTTGGGTGATTATGTAAAATGGCACCAAGGGGAGTTATTTATATACAACTTTGAACCCAGCGATCGTCAATTGTTTAATGATGCAGTTATGAAATTCGGTCTCCTACAACCTGGTATTATTCCGCCCCAAAATTGGCTTCCATCAGCTTTATATCGTAAATCTCACCTTCATCTGTTTGGTTATGTCGACTTATACATGAAGCATCTATGTGGTGTGACGACCGATGTGCTTTAGATTATTCGAAAGAAACATGGTCCGATGGTTTACCTAAAGAACACCTGTGCGTTCCTGCTGTGCTATCACGTATTGCAATGCTGGCTCTTATTAGAAACAAAGTGTTAGAATATATAGATATAAACGATGCAAGAAGTATTGCTATTGATGATGAGTATTCTGAATTTAAATTTAACATAAATGAAGTTGGCTTATCATTATTGCGTTGCGTTCTATGTGGAATGATGAATGTGCACAAATCAACAATATCTGTCAAACAATTTGCTCCCAATCACAGATGGCTGGAGACTCTGAAATGATACTAAAGACTCAAGGAATTTGGCAATTCACGTCATGATTATTGGTTGCTTGCTGGTATACTTGTTCATTTATATGCCAATTGGGATGATATACTGGCTGATCCACGTTTCGTTATATTAAAATTTGGAGTGTCTGGTGTAGTAGACACTGTGAATAGACTTATGAATTCTGAATTAACAACTGTACACCTGTACGTACTCCCTCAGGAGATACTGAATCTCATGCCTTTTTAACGGATCGTTTAAAATTAATTGAGCAAGCTTTAATTATCGGACAATCTTTATATGAAGTTGCTGTTACCAGCAGCACAGACCAGACATCATTAGATTCAGGTCGTATTAAAGATGTAGCTGTTAATTTATCTAACAAATTAATTCTATCGGATACCTATAAATGGATTGTTTTACCCAAGTATTCAAAAGCAAAAGAAGCAACACGTACAGCGGTATTAACTAAATCACATTCATCACATGGCATATATAAGAGATCTTCAGTACTGACAGCGAGGGCATATGTGGTCATACACTTTACACGTAGACAGTTAGGTGAACTCACTCCTGAGCTCTTTCTAGGGTTGTACTAAACATACGTCAGACCACACCTTGAAGTGCATAATATTATTGCACCCCCACTGCTTAGAAGAGACGCCAACCTCTTAGGAAGAGTCCAACGACGGACAACAAAAGAAGTGGTTGGTCTCCGAAATAAACCATATGATGAAAGGCTGAAGGAATTAGGCCTATTCACACTTAGCCACCGACGTCTTAGGTGGGGGGGGGGATGATTTAATTACTGTCTACAAAACAACAAATGACCGGAATCACCCAAACAAAGGTGTTCTGTCATTGAGTAGGTACAGGCTCCCTCGTGGAAATCCTAGAAGGATAGCTCACCAGGGGCCAAGGACCCAGGTGCGCTCCCACTTCTTTTCACTGCGGATTTGCCGACCCTGGAATTCCTTACCGGCCGATGTAGCTGTGGCACCGTCTGTTGACGCCTTTAAGCGATGACTGGACAACCACAACCAAAGACTGCATCCAAATGGTCTATCCCCTTAAAATCGCATACACCATTCAGGGGTAGGCAATTAAACTTGTCGTTTTACTTCTTTGCATTCTCTCCCGCGTTATTCTCCTGACAACTTTAACTACAGCTATTATTATTATTATTACCGATGCATACGTATATATATGTATATAAAATTCATATTATCCTTTAAATTTAATCAGCTGACTGTTGTTACGTTTTCTTATTTCTTTTTCTGTCTGTCAATCTGAATAACTTCAATAATTATATCTGATATTATTATTAATATTATCTCTTCTTTTTACGACGATACGGGTGGACTAAATGTGGAGAACCTTAGGCTCTGATAGCTTAGTATTCCAAATTCAAACAAAATAAAAATACCAAATGAGTAAAGTTACTGGAAGAACATATCAGAGTTTGTTACTTGGGTTGTCACAGGGTCCAAATCCACAATTAACGTAGTAGACTCCAGAAGTATTGTGAGAAGACTGCTCCAATCTGAATTCTCCAATATCGATGTTGCCAGAGATCGACCAAGGTAACGTAGGGAGAAAATACGGCGTCCCTGAGAAATTTTGGAATAGAAGGTAGGTAATAAGAGTCGGCCGACGGCAGTTGAGATGGTGGAGAAGACGAAGAGTTGTAGAGTTGTTGTAGAACTATACTTTTGTAAGGCACACAGACCACAAGCACGACGGGTGGAGAAGAAGGCAAAGACGGTACGGAGGAAGCGTTTATTCAAAGGAAGCCGGACTCAAATTACCCGGGTACAAGTTAGTTATCATCATTTATAACAAGCTTTGATAACTGGTCCTCCTCTTGCTCCAATGATGCCACATCACCGTTTCTTTCTGAAAAAGAAGAAAAAGAAACTTGTTTAGTGGCATTGTATCGGTTTCCATTGCATTACACTTTCATTCGAACCACGATGTTCAAAGGACAGAGCTCCTGATTAAAACAAAGTAATGTACAATATGTTCATTTCTAAAATAGCAGTAAAAATTGGATAAGTTTATTTTTGAGGACTCCACACGACTCCCCCTCTTCGAGGTCCTGAGGACCATCAGTACTTTCATCGTGGATAAATTCATGGATAAATGCAATATAAATAATTGGCAATGTGACCAATAAGGGTAACAAAAAATAACAGTAACAATAATGAGGGTACGAAGTTAGATCAGAATGTATGGAGTGCATCCGTGTCATATAAAGATTAGCACATGCAGGCATGATCCAGGAATAAAAGGAAATTAAAACTTGTTATAATTTTAAACATAAAATTTATGCACATAATAAACAATGACGTGGTCGTTAGCATTTGAGAAATTCATATATAAGGGAATATATATATCCTTGGTGAATGCGTACGCTTGCAGTACAGTTAACAAACAACAAACAATTAGTGATAATATTAGTATATATATATATAGTGACAATGAAATGAATGTCAACAGCAATAAAGTGAATAAAGTGATTATATTATTATTATTATTATTATCATACTGAGAAGAATGTCTAAATAAGGTTAACGTACTTTTTATGTCAGTCAATGAAATGAACATAGAGGGCAGGTTTACAGATCTGCCGTCCACCGCGTGCCTGAACAGAGGGAAGGCATTTATATCGAATGACCTTGGCGGCCTGTTTGAATATTTTTGGGCTACCACATTCCATGTACATTTTGCATCTATTTACTCGTATTTTATTGGTATTTACATATCACATTATGCATTCTAATCGTATTATCTACCCTCGGGATTTTATAAAACGTTTTAAACCCAAAAACTTTCATATTTGCAATAAACTCAAGAAAAAGCACCATGGAGGTTGGCAGCGTGCCTTAAAATCTACACCCATACATCACACCACTGTTCCAGTTATCATTAGTACCAACTGCCGGTCCCTGCCTAACAAAATTCTGGATTTTCAGTCTCTGTTGTCTTCTAGTACCTACCACAATACTGGTATAGTCACTCTGCAAGAAACCTGGCTCCATGACTCATACGATGACAATATTGTGTCTCTAAACAATTTCAATGTTTTTCGACAAGACCGTATTTGTTCCAAGAAAAAGTGTGGTGGAGGTGTTGCAACTTTTATTCACTCAAAATGGTCCATTTCAAACAAAGTTTGTTTCAAATTCTCGAATGACTTCATTGATTGCATCACTGTGAGATGTCGCCCGAAACACATTTCAAAATACAAATTCATTTATATTTCTAATGTTTATGTCTCTCCTGGCTGTACCATATTGGATTTATCTATGTTCGCCGATGAATTCACCGCTTTTGCTGCAGCTTGCTTCGAGAACTCTTTATCAATAGTAACAGGTGATTTTAATTCATGCGATCACTCCTTCCTTATATCACTTGGTCATGACAATATTGTCAACTTTGCCACCCGTCTTGGTAAAAAATTGGACCTGGTATTTATCAATGATGTTGGTATATATGAAGCTCGCAAACGTGCTCCTCTACTTAATTCTGACCACTGCATCATACGTGTGCTGCCTAAAATATATTCCAAATCACACAAAGGTGTCCTCTCTCACCTCTACAGTAAAGTTCAACGGAGATGCTACTCGAAAGACAACCTAGACAAGCTCAGATGCATGTTGAAAGACACTAACTGGGACTTATTTACAGAACAAACATTAGATGAAACAATCACAAACACTACTGATTATCTTAAATTCTGTTATGAAATATGTTGTCCTAAAGAAACATTATTCATCCGATTTGATCGCTTATCTTCGCCATATCTCAAAAAGCTACGTAGAAATAAAGAACTGTTGTTCAAAACTAATGATAAGCCTGGTGTAAAAAAGTTAAACATGCTGATAAAACTGGAAATAAAAAGACTAAGTGTTTTATATAATCAAAGATTTTTGTCATGTAAAACCCCTTCTAATTTATGGAAACTTTTCAAAGAAATTACTAACGGTAAGCGATGTATTTCTGTTCCATCTCTTAATGTTGACACTCTTAATAAATCTTTCATACGCTCTTCTGTTGATACCCTTCCAAATGATACAAATCATATTGACAATAACTTTAGTGGTTTTAATACCCTTGATGTGCTTAAATGTCTCCGGTCTCTTAAGCCTTCTCAAAGCCTTGGTCCTGACGGCATACCTGCCATTGTCCTCAGGAATTGTGCTGATATTTTGTGTTATCCTCTTACTAACATTTTTAATGCCTCTTTTTCCGGTAACGTTCTACCTTTTGCATGGAAAAACATTAAAATTATCCCTATACCAAAACCATCTTCTGGTTCTGATATTAAATTTCGGCCCATTGCAATTACTTCCCCCTTTTTAAAATTGATGGAAAAATTACTTTTACTTCGTCTTGAACCCGCTTTGAAACCTTTTAATGATCCTAAACAATTTGCATACAAACATGGTAGAAGTACCTTGGATGCTGCGGTTGTCTTGTATCACAATGTTGTCTCTTGTTTAGACAAAGGTGCTAAATATGTTCGTAGTGCTTTCTTAGACTACACATCTGCTTTTGACTCTGTACCTAGGGGCCTTTTATTAAATAAGCTATCATTGACACAAACAGGATCCTGGGCTAAGAGTTGGTTGCATTCCTATTTTTCTGATAGAATGCAGTATACTGTATATAATGGCAAATCTTCTTCTACCTCGCTTACAAAATCCGGTGTTCCACAAGGTGCTGTCCTCTCTCCTTTTCTATTTTCTTTCTTCCTACATGACCTGCCTCATTCAAACGAAACTAACTTTGTCAAATATGCAGATGATCTGACTGTATCACTGCCTATCACTTCCGAGTCTGACAGCTCCAAACTTAATAGCTTTCTGTTGGACATCAACAACTGGTCCAAGTCAAATGGTCTTATATTAAATCCTTCCAAATGTCAGGTGCTTGACTTTACTTTCAAGCATCGACGTGACTTACTTGAACTAGTTAACTCTCATGATCCCTGTAGCATAGATGGCACGGAAATTGAAACCAAATCAAGTATTAAATACCTTGGACTAGTTTTTTCCTCTGACCTTTCATGGTCATCCCATATCTTATCTATCTCTAAGAAAATGTTTCGTCTTACCTTCTACATTAAAAAGTTAAGACAATCAGGTATCAACCAACCTTTAGTTTTGCAATTTTTAAACTCCTGTATTTTACCTATTGTACTCTACTGCTCTCCATTAATCTTTCCTGGGCTGCTCAAAAAAGATTATATCATATTACGAAGAGTATTAAATGCTGTGAGTAGAGCTTGTGGTCTGCCACTGCATGAGCTCGCTAATACTATAGTCGAGAGGCATATACATTCCTGTACGAAATGGGCAAAGGCTATAATGTCAGACCCTCTGCACCCCCTTTATTCACACCTGTCCCCTTGTATCTCATCAGGTAGGACGAGAAGTCAATATAAAAAGATACATGCTCGTACTACTAAGTATAGAAATTCTACAATACCCTATTTAGCGCGTACTTTATGTGACGAAGGCTCTGTTAGACGTGAAACTTACAAGTTACTATGTAATTAGCACAGTGAATCGATCCTTTTATCGCTCATCTTTCTGTATTTTATGGTGTTACACTTTCTATCGTTTAAATTATTACTCTGCTATTTTATTTTAGTTGGTATTACTATTATTACTACAATTTTGTACTTTATACATATTTTTCTCCGTATGGCACATAGTATTTTGCTACGTAGCTGCTACAACAATCGTTTTATTACTATTATGTATTGTGTATTTTTAATTTTTTTTGACGTTTTTGGGTAAATTAGATGCAATATTGTACTGAATGCTGAAAATTCCTTGCTGTATCATGAGTACTGTTTTTGGAATAAAGCAATAATTATTATTAAAAAAAAAGTGCGAAGAGCGGAAGTGTTGAAGTTGCATTGACTTTCTCAATACTTATCAGTGCAGGCGTTGCTTTTGCTTCATATTCGCTGTCGGTGTGCGCTGGCTTAAGACGGTCTATAGAAACAGTCTCCTGCTTACCATTTCTGTCCAGTGTGAAGTATTTATCAGTGCGTTTGAGTACTGGAAAAGGACCTTCATATGGATGTTGTAAGCCTTTTCTAATGGCATCGACGCGAACAAATACAAATTCGCATGTGAGTAGATTTCTGTTAACTTGAGCTTTTTGAAGTGATTGGCCAGTGTCTACTGGTCGAAGTTGAAGCATTTGCTGAGTAAGGAGGCTGGTAAAATCGGAGATATTTACATCAGTTTAATCATTAGAAGGAACTAACTGACCAGGCAATGTGAGGGTAGTACCATACACAAGTCGAGCTGGTGTATATCCCAAATCTCCTTTGACAGTTGACCGGATACTGAGGAGAACTAATGATAGGTGTTCACTCCACTTAGATGAGTCAGCTTGTGCCATTAAGGAGCTTTTCAGTTGTCGGTGGAAACGTTCCACTAGACCATTCGCTGCAGGATGATAAGCTGTAGTGGAGATGTGGTTTACCCCAAGGAGTCTCATAAACTCTCGAAAAAGAGTTGATTGAAATTGGGCTCCTCGATCTGTTGAAATCGTTGTTGGTACTCCATAGTTTGGCACCCAACGATCTAGGAAAACCAAAGCGGTATTTTCTGCAGATATGTTGTTGAGCAGACAAGCAATAGCCCATCGGGTAAGTCGATCAATAGCAGTAAGTATATGAGTAAACCCTCTGGATGGCGGTAATGGTCCAATAATATCTATATGCACGTGTTGGAATCGTCTATCCGGTAAATTGAACTGCTTTGGAGGTGTGACGGTATGATGATGTACCTTGCATATTTGACATTGCAAGCATTGGCGTGTCCATTTCCAAATATCGGAGTTCATCCTGGGCCAAACGAAACGATCGCTGATTAACTTAACCGCAGCACGTACTCTAGGATGAGACAGAGAATGTAGATGTTCAAACAAAGATTTTCGACAACTTAGTGAAACAAAAGGTCGATGAACGCCGGTGGAAACGTCGCAGACAATAGTTGTATCAGACGGAGGAATGGGTATATCCTGCAACTGTAAGGAGGACTTTCGTCTACAAGAATGAAGTTCGGCATCATTCTTCTGCAACCTGGCTACATTGTCTACGCTAATACCTATCGAAAACAAAGGATGATTAACATCACATCGAGACAAAGAATCGGCTACGATATTGGAATCTCCTTTGATAAACTGGATGTCTGTTGAGAACTGTGATATGTAATCCAGTTGTCTGGCTTCTCTTGAAGATTGTTTGTCCAGCGAAGTGACAAAAGCATAACAAAGAGGCTTATGGTCGGTTAAGGTAGTAAACTGTCGACCTTGTAATAAGAAGCTGAAATGTTTCACGGCTAGATAAATAGCTAACAGTTCTCTGCCAAAGGTACTGTAACGAGTTTGCGCAGGTTCCAGCTTCTTGGAGAAGAAAGCAAGTGGAGTGATGTCATTGTTGAACTTTAATGTATAACTGCTCCCACTGCTACCTGCGATGCATCTGTGTATAGAGTGAGTGGGGCTCCTGAATTGATGTGAGACAACATTTCGACGTTGGATAAAGCATCTTTTCTTTTACTAAATGCAGCTTTTGCTTCTTCAGACCACCGAAATTTCTTCCGGTGGTATCTAGGTAGGTCGATAACCGGATGAACTATGGAGGCACATGATGGAATAAAATGTCGATAGGAATTGAAGAGGAATATCTATCATAACCAGGCAATCTCTCCCCATAACGTGGATATATTTTTGTCGATTTCTGGAATATTGTAGTGGATATTATACCACTGCTCAACTATAACTTATATTGGCTGCTACTCTAGCTTCCAATTCTGCAGATATATCACCGCCAGTTATCAAGTTTGGATCCACTCTTTCGCAGGGCTCATCCTCCTTATTGTAACTTTAGAACAACGTCACAGAAAAGAAAACTGTAGAGAAGTTCATCATTTTTTGGTTTACATACCAGGATCAATTTACAGGATAATTGGTTTCTATATACTCTGTATCTTACTTTTTAGTACTTTGTAAATTTATTGTTTATTTATAAGCAATAAAATTCCATACGGTATCCATAGTAGTACTTAATCTGTATATCCACTCGATATACTATTTTTCCATATACCCGTTTTCGATTTAGCTCGGCTTTAACTTTAAACCATATTGATTAGTTTTCAGCAATGGCACAACGTAATAAACGAGTACTTTCCATACGTAAGAATAGTTTGGGTCACTCAGCTAAGAAGATACGTACATCACTGTGCGTTCCGCGTAGCCTCAACAATGTCCCCGAAGTCATTGTTCCCGACTTGTTGTCAGAGGTATATGCAACTGCTGAACAAAATAAGTTGGACCTTATATCTCTAGGAAACTCTGTGAAGGAATTAAATGAGAATATAAACACCATTAAGCCACTACCGCTTCTTTGTAACCCAACTCATGATGCTAATCCGGAAAGTCTGCTGAAATCTGAGCGTATGTTAGACTTTATAGCCAGTGAAGTTACTAAACGAATCATGTCCTCGTACAACGTTCTCGCTTACAATCTGCCTGATCGGACGCCTCTGGACAAAACCAAAGTGACATGTCTCCAAGCGTGTGGCATGCCATCAGCGAATTGCCACCTAATCAGACTCAGGAAAAAATCAGGAAAGTATACTTGCCCTGTGCTGTTTAAATTCAGTAGTCCTAATGATGCTAGGAAATTGTTGAACTTTAATGTATAACTGCTCCCACTGCTACCTGCGATGCATCTGTGTATAGAGTGAGTGGGGCTCCTGAATTGATGTGAGACAACATTTCGACGTTGGATAAAGCATCTTTTCCTTTACTAAATGCAGCTTTTGCTTCTTCAGACCACCGAAATTTCTTCCGGTGGTATCTAGGTAGGTCGATAACCGGATGAACTATGGAGGCACATGATGGAATAAAATGTCGATAGGAATTGAAGAGGAATATCTATCATAACCAGGCAGATTTGTTTTACTGGACCGGAAGGGTGGTGGTTCTTCAGTTGCATATTCAATCTAAGTCATAAATACTGCTCGTACAGAACAGTATTCAACATCCTCATATGATGACATAGGGGTTTTTAAGGATGTTAAGTTATTATGGAACAACAGCTTGAAGAATTATGTGATATATGTACGTAAGTGGCCTCAAGTTCTGTTTAAATTCAGGGTGACTCTAAGCTGTGTCAGCCCAAAACGAAGCCACCTCTAGCGACCAATCAGATGCGTAAGAAGTAGAAGTGTGCAGTTTGAAATAAACGTCCAAGTACAAGTAATGCATTGTTAAAAAATTATTACATTGGATAATATTCTTGCATGTTTTAAAAAATTCCAAACTTCTCATAGGGGTCCTCATAGTCATGTTAAACCAATTTCTGTAAATACATTTGTCAGGGTCATCAATCCATTCACTAGCTAGTTTCGTCCTGGTCTGCAATGGAGTCACTCAGTGAGAGATGGGGAGGTTTTCTTGGAACATCTACAGGGAAGTTATTCCGTGCACTCCTCCGAGCCAATAACTAAATCTACCACTGTCATCAGTTACAATCTTAGAAATCATCACAACCTAGCTGCTATAGAGCATTGTCAAACTTACATGCGGTACAACTTCTTCTTAAATAAGTTTTCAGTCATTTGGAATAGACCACCAGCTGATGTGCGTGATGCAAACACAATTCCAGTGTTCATCTCCTCAGTCACCAGACTGCCCAAAGATGACAATGCACTTCTACGTCTGACTCTTACACCCTCTTTTTCACCCTTCACAGATATTTTAGTTTCACTAAACGTGTAGTTACAACAAACTGCAATTATAAATTTTAATACTATTGGAACTACATGATAAACATTTCTACACAGTACGATAATATTAGTTCACACATAATATAAAAGTTAGCATAACGGAACTAGTAAGCTAGTGTACCAAAATAGCCATAGTTACTAAACAGAATATGCATGTATATATTTATTATTCACTCCTTAAGGACTCCTCTTGCTTTCTTTTACGTTGCTGTTGTTTGTCTTCTGTTTTGTCTCACCATTTTAGCTTCCATTTGACTTTCTGAATGAGGATGAAGAATGTGGATATTTGACCATTTACCACGACAAGTAATCTGCGAACATTATTCGTCCCATATCTTACAATTCCTTTGTGAATTACGCATTACCTTCCCCCACAACGCAACCTGGATTACAGTTGTGGAACATACCTTTATACCAATGAAAAAGTATTAATTTATAATATAACTTCACGAATGTAACTTATAACATAACTGATCGTATCTGTAAAAATGGCTTCATTTCTTGAAAACACCCGTTTATAAGAAAATACATACTATCATTATTATCACTCTACATTGAGTACAATTCATTCGTGATGCTACGATGAAAATGCTGACAAAACTATACAAGTACACCACTTATTTTAAATTATTACCAAAATTGGATATAAATCAAGAATAAGACTCGATACCGTACACACCAAAGTTAAATAGGGGAATTACTTCAAGCCTTATTTTTTTCCCCATGTGTTTTAGTCCATCCAAAACATACTTGGGTTTTTTGTTAATGCGAAGACAATATTTCTATATTTCTTGATGTGCTCCATTAAATGACTGGTTATCATATTTTTCCCACAAACCAAAGACAAAAACGTCAGTAACCATGTAATTCAACCATAAACCAAATTTATGTAATTTAAATAATACTTATCCATACCTGTACAATTGGTATGTTCCTGCATAAACAGGAAGAAATATGATCTGCCTAGGCGTTCATTACTATCTTTTTCAAGATAACTATCTAAGCCCCCATAAAATTCATGGAAATCTCGGGCCGTCAGATGGCATATTGCTGTTTCTGCGGATTGAGGAGATCAACCTTAGTGACCACCATCATGTCTACTGATCACCTAGCACCACCCCCCCTCCTTCTTTGATGTTAGGCTCTGAGACTATGATTATTATGGCTACCGCAAATATATTGCTTGGTACCAGACATGTTCGTATTTCATATTCCATCTCCCTAGCTTTCTTAATGAGTGCTTCCAATAGGTCTCCACGTACATCTTTATGAACATATTATATGTGTGTGCATGCGTCCTAATGAACAGATTACTTTATAAGAAGTTAAAACCTTAAAGAGTAAAAAGAATAGGTTTTGGGAATAGTGGAGCAAGATTCAGCAGAGCATTATAGTTAGGGTTTTAATAATAATAATTTTATTTTCATATAAACATAAATTTACATGAAAATGCATGCCATTTTTACAGGCACGATCAAGTATGTTATAATGTCAAATCTTAAATTGTCTACAAGTTAATAATGTTTCAACAGTTAAATATTTGATATATATATAATTACACTTATTGTGTAGGTAGTACTCTGTATCGCGGTACGTTCAACGTTTGCGTTACATTTTTACGTGATTCGTTACATAAAATTTATCTTGTTTTAGTACTTGCACAAGTACTATACCACTTGTTGAGTACGTAACAATGTGATTGTACACTTTTTAGGTACTTGTATAAATTCGAGATATTGTACATAATTTTTGTTTAAATCGCTTCTTGTTGAAATATACATAATTTCCGTGTACGATTAAAAAATACACTCTGCTGTTGGAGACTTCGTCTTCTCCCTGGTCACCTCTACTTACTTGCTCCACTCACACCGTGTTGTAACTTTGGATTTATTGTAGGAGCCTACTACTTTCATCCGAAGACATTTCTACAACCGGAACACAGCAGCTACAGCAGACGCAGTCCAAACAGTTAACGTGCCTGTGGATTATATAATTAATTTGTAGCCGAGGACTTACACTTTATGACCAAGTAATCCTTTTTGTTGCTATAACTCGTCACTGTATTTTTGGTAATATATTGTGATTTAACACTCCACTGACTTGGATTATTACTTTTATACTTGGAATGTTAGTGAACTCTAATATTAGTCCCCTACAAATTAATTGGTGAGCCCGATAAGAACACGGATTATTTTGGCATATTTATATTCTTATTTTTGCTATTTTTATATTCATTGTGATTTTGTGTGTGGTTTATATTTGTATCCTAATTTGCACCAATAACCTCATATTATAATGTCATCACCTCAGTCCGGTACATCAAACGAGCAGACAACTAATAGCGAGACAAATGCCACAATAAATGCCATCACTGATTTTCGTTTACCCCAATACGGTTTCGCAGAACCAAGGATTTGGTTTGCGGTAATTGAACCGTTGCTAGAAGCACGGGGCATTAAGTCCCAAATAGCCAAATATGGTATGGTGCTGGCAGAACTCCCTCCGTCAGTATTGACAGAAATCAGCGATTTCATCGAAGATCCTCCGACGGAACATCAATTTGATAAACTTAAAGCCCTCCTCATACAACGTACCAGTTTGTCGGATGAGAAAAGAATCCAACAATTGCTCACAGGCTGTGAACTAGGCCCACGTAAACCATCCCAGCTGCTCAGGCACATGCGCCAGTTAATCGGACACCATAAAGTAGACGAGGTAGTGCTGAAACAGATGTGGTTGCAACGTTTACCTAGAAATGTCCAGCAAATTTTAATCATCTCAGGAAAGTCGTATGACTTAGACCAACTAAGTGACATGGCAGATAGTATTTTGGATGTTTTATCCGATAACACCATAAGTCACGTAGCATCTGATAGTGCCACACCGTGTCATTCCACACCCACGGCAGACACACCGATACTCGCCGCCATTGCAGACTTAGCGGCAAGGATTGACAATTTGGAAACTAATAAGTCTGATCGACAAGTCCGGAGACGGATTTCACAAAGAAGGTCACCATCACGACGACGATCCTTCTCACGACAGCGTTCTTACACGTCTTCTCGGGATAGCAATATATGCTGGTATCACTGGAAGTTTGGACGTCATGCCCTGAAATGTGTAAAACCGTGCAGCTTTAGCGAAGCCAACCAGGCTCAGGGAAACGCCTCAGCCAGACAGTGATGGCGACAGCTGTTACTGGCAAGCAAACAAGTCGCCTCTTCTATGTGAAGGATAAAACTTCAGACACTTTATTCCTGGTAGACACGGGAGCAGAAGTTAGCGTAATCCCTCCTTCACTATCCAGGCGATCTACACGGACACCCGGAAAACTGTCTCTCCGGGCAGCTAACCACACAAGCATACAGACGTATGGAGAGCAATCGCTCATACTGGATCTAGGTTTACGTCGGCGTTTCACATGGATTTTCATAGTAGCCGACGTCAGTCACGCCATCCTCGGAGCAGATTTCTTGAGTAATTTCAACCTGTTAGTTGACGTCAACAATAAAAAACTGATTGATAACAACACCCATCTAAAGATCCATGGAATTATCTCCAGCTATTCTGTCTATAATATCAGTATTGAAAGACCAGCAGATTGCCCTTTTTCCTCCCTACTTCACCGTTTCCCTAAAATTCTTAAGCCGTCGTACAACATCGAGGACGTCCCTCACACAGTTACTCACAAGATAGTTACTACGGGTCAACCAGTTCGTGCTCGTCCCCGTAGATTACCCCCGGACAAATTGGCAGCAGCCAAGGCAGAATTTGAACACATGATGCAGCTCGGCATCATCAGACCCTCCAATAGTCCTTGGTCTTCGCCCTTACACATGGTGCCTAAAGCTGATCATGATTGGAGGCCATGTGGGGATTACCGACATTTAAACAATGCCACAGTTCCCGACCGTTATCCTATTCCTCATCTTCATGATTTCTCCCTGACATTACACGGAAAAACCATTTTTTCTAAAGTAGACTTGGTCAGGGCCTATCACCAAATACCAGTTGCCCAAGAGGATATCGAAAAAACAGCCATCATCACACCTTTCGGTTTGTTTGAATTTCTCCGCATGCCATTTGGCCTAAAGAACGCAGCACAATCCTTCCAACGTTTCATGGATCAGGTCACACAAGGTTTGGACTTTGTATTTGTATATATCGATGACGTTTTAATTGCTAGCTCGTCGCCCGAAGAACATACTGATCACCTCACCATCTTATTTCAACGATTTGAGCAATATGGAGTCGTCATTAACCCCAAAAAGTGCATATTCGGTGTCTCCTCTATACAGTTTCTGGGACACCACATAACCACGAATGGTATTACGCCTACGGAGGAAAAGATAGAGTCCATCAAAAACTTCCCCGAACCAGATTCACTCAAGAAGGTCAGACGTTTTTTGGGGATGTTTAATTTCTACCGGCGTTTCATTCCTTCGTGTGCCTCCATCGTCCAGCCGTTAACCGACCTCCTTAAAAATGATCCTAAAAAGTTTCAGTGGTCAGCTGAAGCACGCGAATCATTTTGCAACGCAAAAGATGCCTTATCCAGAGTTACTATGCTATCCCATATCAACCCCGAAGCGTCGCTTATTTTGTGCACAGATGCCTCCCAAGTAGCTGTAGGGGCAGTATTACAACAAAAGATGAAGGGCGAAGTCACCCCACTTGCATTCTTTTCTAAGAAGTTGGAACCGGCTCAGACACGATACAGCACTTTTGGGAGAGAATTGCTGGCCATATATCTTGCAGTGAAGCATTTCAGTTACTTACTACAGGGCCGGCATTTCACTATTTTTACTGACCACAAGCCCCTGTGTCATGCTTTCACTACTTCACTTGATAAACACTCCCCTAGAGAAGCCAGACAGTTGGATTATATCTCCCAATTTTCAACCGACATTCAGTACATCAAAGGGGATGCGAACGTGGTAGCCGATTCTCTTTCAAGAAGTGACATTAACCAGCTCCAAACGTCGGTAGACATCAGTCTTGATCGTATGGCTCAATTACAACGAGATGACGTTGAACTCCAAACCTGCCGCAGAAACTCTTCCTTACAACTCAAAGATGTGCCTATCCCCTTATCAGATGCAACCATAGTCTGCGATGTATCTACCGGCACTAATCGTCCATTTGTCCCTCTCAGTTGCCGAAAAGCATTGTTCGAACATTTACATTCGCTTTCCCACCCTGGAGTACGCGCCACGGTCAGGCTGATCAGCGAACGCTTCGTGTGGCCTAAAATGAACTCTGACATTCGGAGATGGGCACGAGAATGTATCCAATGCCAATGCTCCAAAGTACACCGCCACACTATTACAACCCCGAAGACGTTTAAATTACCCGAAAGGAGATTTCAGCATATCCATATAGATATCGTGGGACCATTGCCAACATCAAGGGGATATACACATATCCTGACAGCGATTGATAGATTTACTCGTTGGGCTATTGCATGCCCCTTAAACGACATATCTGCTGAAAACGTTGCTTTAGTTTTTCTCGACCGTTGGGTGTCAAACTACGGTGTACCAACTACTATTACATCCGACCGCGGTCCTCAATTCCAATTGACACTCTTTCGCGAACTGACGAAACTTCTGTTTTTTTTTTTTTTTTTTTTTTTTTTTTTTTTTTTTTTTTTTTTTTTTTTTTTTTTTTTTTTTTTTTTTTTTTTTTTTTTTTTTTTTTTTTTTTTTTTTTTTTTTTTTTTTTGGAGTGAATACTTACCTTTGATTTTACTTGGTATCCGATCTACTATCAAAGAAGATTTAGGATGTACACCGGCTCAACTTGTCTATGGCACCAACCTAACCTTGCCTGGACAGCTAGTCCCCTCAGCCGATTCCACAGACGTGAACATTGCCGACTTCACTAACCGATTAACTAGACAAATGCTTCAACTTCAACCAACAGCACCTCGACAATCTCCCCGACGAGATCAGATCAACAAACATCTACAAACTTGCAAATTCGTCTTCATTCGAGTCGACGCCATCAGAAAAGGATTGCAACCTCCAAACGAAGGACCCTTTCAAGTTATTAAACGTTCAGACAAACACTTTACCGTGAACAAGAATGGAAAACGAGAGACTATTTCCATTGATCGAATCAAACCCGCATACACCGACAACGACTTCGAATCTACATCGGCAACTGCGCAATCAAATAATCAAACATCCGATTCCACTCCACCGGCACCAAGTCTTATCCTCCCTCCATATCAAACACGTAGTGGTCGGCAAATCAGTAAACCGGCTCGCTACGTTCATTTTGAGGACTAACAAAAGAAAAATAATTAAAAATTATTATTATCTTTTTCGTTTAGACATTATCATCATGACCGTTAGTATTTCGTCGTAAACTTTGATGTTACTATCACTATTATTTATTTATATGTACCCCACCGCAAAAACAGGTAGTGTCCTTTCCAAAAACTACTGATCTTTGATCCATATTTTTTTTAATGTTTCTTTCCCCTCCTTAATTACTGTGTATTTACATATTTTTCTTTATACATTAAAAATCTATGTTCATGGTTAGTGCAAATTTAAGTGACATGACTTTCTATTTCAATTTTTATTGCTGAACTTATTGTATATGCTTTCAGACTTTACATGATTCACATACCTTCTCGCGTTTATGCATGTTGTAATATATCCCTATTTTTATCCAAAAGTTGCTATTACTACTATTACTTACTTCATAGTTTTACGTATCATTTTCCGGTTGTCTCTCCGGACCTCTAGGGGGGGAGCCGTGTTGAGTACGTAACAATGTGATTGTACACTTTTTAGGTACTTGTATAAATTCGAGATATTGTACATAATTTTTGTTTAAATCGCTTCTTGTTGAAATATACATAATTTCCGTGTACGATTAAAAAAATACACTCTGCTGTTGGAGACTTCGTCTTCTCCCTGGTCACCTCTACTTACTTGCTCCACTCACACCGTGTTGTAACTTTGGATTTATTGTAGGAGCCTACTACTTTCATCCGAAGACATTTCTACAACCGGAACACAGCAGCTACAGCAGACGCAGTCCAAACAGTTAACGTGCCTGTGGATTATATAATTAATTTGTAGCCGAGGACTTACACTTTATGACCAAGTAATCCTTTTTGTTGCTATAACTCGTCACTGTATTTTTGGTAATATATCGTGATTTAACACTCCACTGACTTGGATTATTACTTTTATACTTGGAATGTTAGTGAACTCTAATATTAGTCCCCTACACACTTCCATACTTGTAACCACTAACTGTCATTTCTAATAGTTATGGTTAATCAAAGTAAAAAGCAACGAACCCAATCCCCTGTAAAACTGGTGTCTAATTTAACGTCCTTGATTGCTACATCAAGCAACACACCCCCAACAAACGGCTATAGTGAGTCACATAACTCACGTGTATGCCGTAAGCGTCGAGCTGAAACTGAAAATTAAACTGTACTGACAGCTAGTATTAGCACTACTCCTAAAAATTCAGTACCCTCTGCTCATACAGAACTCCTCCCTTCACCTTATGTGCTTATCGAAAAACTCCAGCCATCAAGCTCTTTTTCAGTACTATCTTCAGAAATAGAACTTCTAAAGTTGTCTATAGGAGAACTTAAGGCTGAGTTAAGGGAAATAAAAAACAATAAGTCAGTAAATGCTGGAAACATCGAAACCAATACCGAGATATCCAAATTATCAGATCAGATCAGCGATATCAGATCGCAGGTCTGTGAACTGACACCTCTAACTATCCTCATGAAAACGGTAAACCTTAACAAGCTTGACACAGAATCGGTAACTAAGGTAGATAACCTCATTAACTTTGTTACCACAGAAGTAACAAAACGACTCGACGCAAAACTGAGTGCTATTGTCTACAACGTTCCGGACAATGAGGCACTAAAAAAGGTACAGCGCATCTTACTTAGTGAAGCGAAAATGCCTAACTCCAAGACTAAGTGCTATAGGCTGAAGAAGAGTCAACATGAAAAGTGTTGTCCTATTCGTTTTCAGTTCGAAACACCGGCAGAGACCAGAAAATTCATTCACTCCCAACACACCCTATCGCAAGCCAGAAACTACAAACATATAAAGGTCGGGGTGGAAAAAACAGTTATAGAAAGGCGCGCACACAACTATCTCACTAAGACTAATTGTGAAATAGGTAATAGGACATTGCAAGCAGCCATTATTCCCAACCCTGTGAAAGATACAGTAGACCCCACCGCATCACCCCTCTCAAAACACACAGAAATATCCCATCAGAGTGCAACACCAGCCGAAAGGCCACTAGACTGTAACCAAATAAATAATAAAACCATACCACCCATCACCGCAGAATCTAAAATGCCACTAAATAACCCCAGAAAAAAAGTTAAAACCCCCCGAAATTCGACTTTGTCCTCTCCTAGCTATAATTCCATTGGTAAAGATAAGGAAAATATGCCCCTAAATCATACCAACAAAAACAGTGGCAGCTTAAATAAGCCCACACTCCCCACGGTTAATAGTATTAGCACTCACAACGTGCTAAATCGCACCGTGGCACACACTAATATCCAATGTCACAACGATGTCACCCTAAATAGTACAAGTGGTAATAGTCAGAACTCGGCTACCAACAACTCAGGGTCTTCAGAGTATGGCACACAAACAAATTTCGACCGGATATATGGTACAAGTCTGCTGGGAACTAACCCAAAATGCAGTACACACGAAACCCACACAAGGACACAACTAGCATCAAACAATAGGTGGAATAATAAGCCATGGTCATCACAAGGATCCAATCATTTTTTATCCCCCGCGTCCCTGTCAGCGTTGAAAAAACAGCTGGTAGGGATGTTAACACTCCTAAACCACTAGTGCTGGCTCCCTCCTTGCATGAAAACAGGAACGGTCTAGTGCACCCGTATCCATTGGACACACTTGACACTTGCACAAGTATAGGCCAAATAAAGAACCCTACCCACTTCTGTAACCTAACTAAAAATAAAAGTTCCTTAGTCTATAGCAAATCCAGTACTCCAACTCCTAATTCTCCACCGAAAACAGCACACAACAACTCGATAGACATAGGTGAGCATGATGCTGGAACTCCTCTTAACATAGGATCGTCATGTCCAGCAGAACTACTGGGTGCTGAACCATATTCGGGGCTGACTAACGAACTTAAATACTTCAAATGCTACTTCAACTCTCATCTTTACGTAATCCTCATAAATGCTAGATCTGTTCTAAATAAATTGCCGATGCTCAGAGCACTCACAGTAATATACAAACCCCCTGTAATTGTCATCACTGAATCTTGGTGTCATTCGGACATCCTGGATGAAGAAATAAGCTTAGATAACTACACACACTTTCGGTGTGACAGGGAAGGTGGTAAGGGAGGGGGTTGTCTCATGTACTTTCTGAATGCACTTACTGTATCACAGCTAGAAAGTAGTACACTTAACATGCCTGAGACTCTATGGGTTAATGTACACTTAAATAACGTAACAGCATTAATTGGATGCTCCTACAGAGCACCTGGCACCTTTAGTAATTACGAGACCCAACTTATTAATACTCTGGAGCAATTAACCGACTTACAATACGATCATAAGATCCTATGTGGGGACTTTAACTTACCTGAAATCAACTGGGATATACCCACAGGTCCAACTAAATTTGATAAGTTCTTAGACACACTGGATATACTTGGCTGGAAACAAACTGTCACTACTCCCACAAGAGGTAACAACGTACTAGACTTAATCTTCTGCCACAATATAAGCCCCCTTTCAACGCTAGTAGGTTCTGAGTTTCCAGGGAGCGACCACAAAACAGTAATGTGTGCACTGCCAATTCCGCTGAGTAGCAATGCATCTCATACCTCCACTTCACAACAAGTAATATATAGGAACTATAGTAAGGCAAACTGGGCCTTAGTTGAATCGATGCTAAGATCCTCCAAATGGGATGAATACTTCACTACTGATGACCTATCGAGAGCCCTAACCATCTTCTACCATAACTCAAACATATGCTTAGATGCTGTCATTCCACTCCAAACACTAAAGGTTTCCCCACACAGAAAGTCATTCATAAAACCAAAGGATCGTAAGAAACTGAAGAAACTCTCAACAAGTTACTTCAAACACCACGACTTTGGCACTCTAGGTCTAATACTTAAAACCCTTAGCTCCATCACACAAGCTCAAGATTTCCGTATGAGAAAGGAAGAACGCATCGCAGTAGCCAGTCCTGCTAGAGTGTATGCACTCACAGAAATCTTAAGGAAGCGAATGAATCGCAAAAATCACAGCATTTCTCTCCTCATAGACAAAGGTAGGCTATGCACTAACTCTGCAGACATATGTGAACTATTCAACAAAACGTTTGCAGGTAACTACCTTAAGCCCTCAGTCCAGCTACTCGATATACACCCTATTACTAAAATGGCACAAACTCCACTCCACTCACACCAAACAAAATTAGCACTGTTCAATTCACTTACGCTAATATTAACCAAACTATAAGAACCCTCAAAAGTTCAAAAGGTTTCGGTACCGACGGTATATCATCTTACTTCTATAAATATGGTGGCCCTGACATTCCTCTACTGCTGCTTAAAATATTCACAATGTCCCTAGAAACCCAAACTTACCCTGACATATGGAAGACTACATTCATTATGCCTAAACACAAATCTGGCTCGAAAACTGAAGTCAGTAACTACCGGCCAATCAATATCACACCTATAGCATCTAGAATCATGGAGAGACTAGTCAAAGATAACCTAATCAAACATATGCTTAGCTGCAACATCATAAGTCCGAACCAACATGGATTCCTGAAATCCAGATCATGTTTAACATGTCACCTAGACTTCTTCAATTTTGTAACCAGCAGTCGTGACAGACGGCAACTAGTACTTGTCATCTACTTTGACATTTCTAAGGCATTTGACCGTGTTGACCATTTACTGCTAACAAATAAACTGAACTCCTTAGGAATACGTGACCCATTATTAGGATGGCTTAAATCATTCCTTAACAATAGGTCCCAAATAGTTAAACTCGGGTCTGCAACCTCCAAACCTAGCCCTATCACTTCTGGTGTAGTACAAGGTAGTGTCATTGGACCCCTCCTATTTACACTATACATCAATGACATATGCGCTTGCTTCACGCACGGGAAACCATTCATCTTTGCAGATGACCTAAAAGTAGCTTATACATTCCAACGTGATGACTTAGGGAACTTCGAGAATGTAGTACAGAAGGAATTAGATAAAATGGCTGCTTGGTCGTCCCTATGGAATCTCCAATTTAATCTGAACAAATGTGGCTGGATCTGCTTCGGTGCACCCTCAATTGACCTGAAATTAACGCTCCAATCTGCTAACCTAACAAGACTCCGAAGTGTCGTTGACCTAGGCCTGAGGTACTCTAGTGACTTGACATTCTCTGAGCAAGTAGCATCACAGACTAGAAAATCGAGGATGCTCTTAGGATGCATACTCAGGAACTTTCACGACAATGAAGCCAAGCTAATTCTGTACAAAACATGTGTCAGACCACTACTAGAATACTGTCCATTTATTATAAGCAGCACTCGCACACGTGACAAGCTAAGGATGGAAAGTATCCAACGATATTTTACCTCAAAACTGCTTGGCTACGATTGTAAGAAAGACTACATCTCACGGTGCATGATCCTAAAACTCGACCCACTTTGGACAAGGCGACTTATTATAAACCTAATATTCTTCTTTAAGGTCCTTCACAAAATATCATTCTCAGGTAACAGGGACATACAATTCGCACAGGAAGGTTCTTACGATCTGCGTAACCAAACTTCCACAGTGACAACTCATTCTTTTAAGTCAACACTCCGTGAAAACTTCTTCACAGTCATGTATTCTAAAATATGGAATAGCCTACCCCTAGATGTCAGAACTTGCTCTTCGGTTACAAGCTTCAAACGCTCTCTATACAGACTGTTTCACTCTACTGATTATATTAATAAACTATTTACTCCTAGAACGAATCAAGCACTAATCTACTACAGCACCTAAAAGACGCACTTCAACACCCTTAGCAATCTTTAAACTATAAATAAACTAGCAGCATGGATGCATAAAGACATAGTACGGAACATACAGGATTAGTTTACCCTTAGAAATAGGACCTATCCCTCATTGTAACCTTCAAACGCTTGCTATATACTGTTTTGTCCCAATGACTATCCCTACCAGAACCCATCACTTATTTCTAAAACGCATCAGTCATTAGAACACTAAAACGCTCAGACTTATTAATACACATTATGACATTAAATAAACTCTAAGACTTCGCATAAATACGTGAAAACAAATACAATATAGAAAAAAGTTTACTTAAATATAATATACAACATTTATAAATGCTTAAAATATTAATGTCCTTTTCATGTTCACATACTTTCTCTTTCTGGTATTTTGCTGCTCCTATTCATCTTCTGGTCGAGGTCGAACAACCCTGCATCTAAACTGAAATGAGGATTAATTCCAAACCGTCTATCTCATAACCACTCAAATTCCATGAACGATCCAATTCTACCATTTGAAGACGCTGGCGAACATGCTGTAAATGAGTATTCATGATCTGAAATGAAGAAGCAACTGGTTTTCAAACAGTTTTCAACATTTTACTCAACTTACGAATACAGTCCGCCATGCAGACACAAATGGAGCAAATGGAGAATTCTGGAATCGACCTCGGCACCATTTGATGCAGTAAAACAACCCAACATGACCTTATCTAGTTTTCGTATCCACGATCAAATTTCTTTCCTGTTATAAAACTACGATAAGACTACTGAAAAAATGGAATAAATATATCACTGATCTCAACATAATACATCAATAATCTTTAAGCCAAGGGTGCTGTTCACAACAAAGTTATATAGGAGAATTGACTTCAAGCTTTATTTTTCCCAGATATTTGTATTACATTCATCTGATGTCTGGGTTTTTTGTTAATGCGAAGACAATATTTCTATATCTCTTTATGTGCTACACAAACAAACTTTATAGCAGACTGTTCCGACTGACTTTGATGTCAGAAAGAACAACCAAACTGTAAATTCACTAAACATCAAATTTGTGTAATTTATATAATAACTTATCCATGCCTGTACAATTGGTATGTTCCTGCATAAACAGGAAGAAATATATTAATACGACAATCATCGTCTCATCGGTCGCTGTTCAGAAAGAAGTCAGGAGACAACCATCAGAAGTAACCTTGTGATTTATTATTGTAATATTTGTTCACAGACCTTAGTGTAATTATATTTTATATGTTGGTGTTACAATAAAGAATTCTAGAGCGGCCAATCGGTGTTTTGGTTTTGCGTCCGTTATTACTAAGCGTTTCTGAAAAACTTCAAGGGACAGCGTGAGCCCGAGCATAGCAAGAGCTGTGCATTAACGGTTTACAAGACATGGCTGACAAATCCATTTATAGGTATCCGATAGAATTAATTTGTTAGATAAATTAACAGCTACATCTTTAATACGACCTGAATCTAATGATGTCTGGTCTGTGCTGCTGGTAACAGCAACTTCATATAAAGATTGTTCGATAATTAAAGCTTGCTCAACTAATTTTAAACGATCCGTTAAAAAGGCATGAGATTCAGTATCTCCTTGGCAAATTTCAACTTTATACACCACTAACAACCAATCAGCAAACGACTTCGTACGGACCAATCACAATGAAATGCATATATGTTGAATTGAAATGTATATTAATAACAAAAAAACTTAAAATATATAATGAAAAAGGTTACATGTGATATCTAATTCGATCACCTGAGAGAAAAATCTCCCTGTTTAGCATTTGTCTCTCATTGTATAAGTTACACCTAACCCGTACATATATTCATCCAAATGACTATAAATGAGATCCTTTTGCGATATATTTATAGCCCTTATCCTATTTTCCAACCTGCCTTAAATTCCTTCATTAGAATTTGTGTGTGTCCGCGTAACGCGATCCACAAAATCACTTAAATGTTTGTCTCTATAATGAATATATCCCAGAGGTGACAGCGAATTTTAGCCTTGCCGTGTGTATAATTGAACACCGCTTAACAATTTGGGTAACAACAGGTATAAGAGTAGTTGCTTTTCTATCTGCTATCCTTAGTGAGAGAAGCGACCTAGTGAAAAAAGTTCCTACGAAATAATAAAATTATCAGCATACCCTCTCTTGTGCTAGTAGGCTTCAAACATATAGCACAACGATGAAAAAACCCATCAGTTGATTTGGTATAGCTTTTTAAAGTCAAGCTACCACCACACAAACAAATTCGTACTTTCCGGAGCAACTCAAATCTTGGAAATACTGGGAAACACTAACATCCTCGAATTGTAACAATAGCCTTGTAATGTCACGCATTAGAAATGAATCAAGCGCCATACAACATTGAACTGCGTTCGTGAACCTCATTCGATAATTCGCTGATTGGTAGTTAGTGGTGTCGAAAGTTTAACTTCACCATCTCCTGAGGGAGTACGTACAGGTGTACAGTTGTTAATTCAGAATTCATAAGTCTATTCACAGTGTCTACTACACCAGACACTCCAAATTTTAATATAACGAAACGTGGATCAGCCAGTATATCATCCCAATTGGCATATAAATGAACAAGTATACCAGCAAGCAACCAATAATCATGACGTGAATTGCCAAATTCCTTGAGTCTTTAGTATCATTTCAGAGTCTCCAGCCATCTGTGATTGGGAGCAAATTGTTTGACAGATATTGTTGATTTGTCGACATAACCAAACAGAAGAAGGTGAGATTTACGATATAAATCAGATGGTGTGGTGAGAGCAGGCTGCTAGCCGATTGGTTGACACTAATCTACGTTAATGTCTAGGTCACTAATATGGGCCGTGAGAAAATATGAACAAGGCTGTCTCAACAACCAATCACAGCAAACTTAAACGTGGACAAATATGATTCGCAGATAGATGGCTCTACTTTCCGAGAAATATCGAAAACAACCAATCATAAGACTGTGTTTGTCTGCTTAACTTCCGTGAAACAACCAATACGAAGACTGCCGTTTTCTGCTTGCATAAGCCTTATTAATGTACATAAAATATATATAAATACGTGTTGATTATCGTAACAAAACGATCTGTTGCCAGCCCTTGTCTTCTGTTGTTACATTTGGTGTCGCTGCCTCCAAAAAGATGAAGATCTCGTGGCCAGCTGCGTTTGAAGAAGGAGACATACGGAGCTTCTTACGTGACTTCGAGGCTGTTGCTGAGCTGGTGGGTGTCAAGGAGCAGGCAGCGAAGGCAGTTGTCTTGAGGACGCTGTTGAGAGGCCGAGCGAAGGCTGCATATGACAGCGTAGACAGGTCAAATGGCACAGCGTCTTGGAAGAAATTGGTTGAACGACTAGTTTCCGAGTTTGACAGCGAAACAGACAGACAGCTAGCAATGCAGCAGTTCCGGTCAATGAAGCTTGGACCTGATGGAGACCCGCTAGTGTTGGCGGTGAAACTGACTAATCTACTTCGACGCGCGCTTCCCACTTTAGATGAAGAATCAGAAGCGCAGTTACTGTCTTCCCAATTCATCGACAGTGTCCCAGACCACATTTCTCAGCGATTACAACTGGTTAACGCAACGCAGCCGATGGATATTAGCGAGCTGGCGAAGGTGACCAGACAGCTGCTGAGCACAACGGTAGCCGCTATAGACCAACCAAAACCAAACGAGTATGAGCAGAAAATTGAAGCATTGCAGTGGGAAGTGGCGGCGTTAAAGTTGGCTGATAGAAAAGACCGGTGTTTTGAATGCGGTAAGCCGGGACACTGGAGAAGATACTGCCCAGAAAGGCGAAAAAGAAAAAATTTCAGACGGTATAATGCTTGTTCTTTCTTTCGTATGAACCTAGATTTAGTGGGGGCTATTGAGAAAGGGGCTCTGTATTCGAAGTTGCGAGTGAATGATCGAGAAGTAGTATGTTTGATAGATACAGGGGCGGCCGTGTCGTTAATAGATAAGAATTTATGTAAGAGTGTTAGTCCGTGTTCATTGACAGTACAAACAGTAGGCGGGCATGTGTTGCGTATAACGGGTAGATCGAACTGTACGGTCGATGTTGGCGGCTGCGAGGTGACGTTTCCTTTCATTGTTGTACCCGAACTACAGCGAACGATATTAGGAGCGGATTTTCTGCGGGAGATTGGTGCAATAATTGACACGCAAGCGAAAGTTGTGGTCACGAAATATGGGCGTATCAACATGTATGAGACCAGCGAGATAGCAGCGGTTAGGCTGTCGGCAGTACAGAATATGACAGAGTTAATTAATAAATACGATCATCTGTTCACTGGAGATGGCGACCCATACGGTTATTGCGATAAGGTGAATCATGAAATTCCGTTAAGTGATCCGAAAGTAAGGTCATTTATGACGCGAAGAGTTCCATGTCATCTGGAAGGCGAAGTGGAGCGACAAGTGCAAGAGATGTTAAAAGATGATATTATTGAGGAAGCTGATAGCCCATACAACTCTCCAGTGCTGTTAGTAAAAAAAGCGAATGGGAAGTATAGATTCTGTGTTGATTTTAGACAGTTAAACAGTATGACAGAGTTAAGACCGTGTGCCATGCCAACAGTGGTAGAAACCTTAGATCGCCTACAAGGTGCGAATGTGTTTTCGGTTCTCGATCTTCGCTCAGGATACTGGCAGATACCGATAAAACAAGGTGATAGAGATAAGACGGCTTTCATCGTGGGTCAGATACAATATCGATTTAAACGCATGCCGTTTGGACTAGCAGGTGCACCGTTTACATTCAGACGACTGATGAAGCTATTACTTAGGAACTTGAAAAACGTGGAGGTTTATGGTGATGATCTCGTCATATACAGTCAGAACGAAAGCGATAACGTCAACCATGTAGAAGCCGTGCTGCGACGCATCGAAGAGTTTGGACTATGCGTCAACAAAACCAAGTCCAAGATAGCCAAAAAGAATGTTACTCTGTTGGGACATAAAGTGGGAAATGGTGAGATTAAACCACTACCGGAGAAGATTTTGACGATTAAAACGATTCCAGCCCCGAATTCAAAGAGAAAACTGAGACAATTCTTGGGTAGAGCGGCGTTTTATAGTCGCTTCGTGAAGAACTTCAATGAGATAGCAGCCCCCCTATACAGGCTACTAGGGGAGCCAAAGTTTGTTTGGTCGGAAGAATCGCAGAGGACATTCGACAGAATTAAACAGCTGCTCGACCACCAATAAATGACGCTAAAACTACCTGTCAATGGAGTTGAAGATTGAACGATCAATTCATGGTTGTTTGCTCAAAATCAACTTCCCCGATTTTCGTGGAGGCATCAATACGACAGTCATCGTCTCATCGGTCGCTGTTCAGAAAGAAGAGTGAAACATCGTCAGAAGTAATATAACGATTTATTATTGTAATATTTGTTTACAGACCTTAGTTCGCTTATTCCTTTTATATGTTGGTGTAACAATAAACAAATCTCAAGCGGCAGATCGGTGTTTTGGTTTTTTCGTCCGTTATAACTAAGCGTTTCCGAAATCTTCGAAGAACAGCGTGGGCCCGAGCGTAGCGAGAGCTGGGCATTAACGGTTTATGAGACGTGACTGACAGTTTCTTACGATGGAAACAGATCTGGCGGATTGAAACAGTTGGTGAAAGTTTGGATAGTCGCCGTTCATTTTTCCTGGTGCCGGTCAAGTCCTCTTTGAACAAGCAATATCTGGAACGTTTTCGGAATTGGGTCAAGTTCAACAATGCCTGGGTCAAAGAAGGGACAGAGCGTCTTGGATGCAAACAGGAAAGTAAGTCATGGTGACTTGTCTGTTAATTGTAACGATGTGTCTGATGTTAAGTATGACATGGTTGATGTTACTGTTTCGCCGTTCAGGGATAATAGGAACATCAAACTCCCTAAATTTGAACCACGATGTTTTGATGGAAACCCAGCTGATTATTTACAATTTGAAAACGAGTTTGAGATCATGTTGAGTGGTTTTTCATTAACTGATGAAATGAAGTTAATGTATTTGATGAGGTATTGCACTGGAATTGCTGCAAGAGCTATACAGTGCTGTAAGTTTATGAAGCCGAAAGAGGGCTACTACGAGGCTATGAGCATATTACGTCAAAGGTTTGAAAGACCTTCGATGATTGCAGGGAAATTATTCGAGGCTGTTAAGGGTAATGGTGGTCAATTACAGGATGACTCCCAGGCACTCACTGAGTTTTTAGATAATTTGCTAATTTACAAGAATGGAATGATTTCGATGAATCGCGTGAGTGACCTCAACTCCAGTTTTATCCCAGAAGTAATAGCAAGACGTCTACCTACTCGACTGCAAAGGAAGTGGGTGAAGATGAGCTCCCGTATGGAGGATGAGGGTATCGAGCCAAAATTTGATGATATCCTGAAACTAGTAAAAGATTGTGTCAATCAATCTTTGAGCAAGTTTGCCAGTATATTGAATCCCACCCCTAGAATAGAACAGTGTGAGGGTAAAACGCAATCATTGATGACGAATAGGCCACAGAGAGGTGGATATCGAGAAGGCTCCATGATGTCTAGTAATGCATATAGACCTGGTGAGTGCAACAGGTTTCGTAGTACATCCTCAACAGATAAGTTGCAAGATGCAAGACAAACACGGTTTTGTTTCACACGTTTTCAAGAGGTGCATACAGAAGTGAACTGTGAACCGGTGAGCAAGTTCAGTGATAAGCTAAATGTAAACTCCAGGCCTGACTCCGAATTGTGTGACGATAACGGTGTTGTGAAGAAGTCTGTAGTTGCAACTGGTAAGCCGTTGTTGAATAAAGTGTCACAGAATAGAGTTGCTGCTTCAGAGTGCAGTTCTAACCCTACAAGTTTACAAGGTATTACTAGTCAGAGTGAAGTTATACAACCTTTTATGATTTTTGAGGAGGAACCAAAATTGTCTACTTCTGTCATTAAAGAGTTTGAAAATGATGAAGTTGACGGTAAAGTGAATATTCGTGATAAGGATCATGATAGTGAACATTTGTCTTTGGTTGATCATTCTGAGATGAGGGATATGCCTACTACTGCTAAGTTAAATAAAGGTTCTGTACAACTACAACGTGAAGTAGAATTGAACGCAGATGCAGTTGCAAAAGGTGTGCATACTTGTGAGACAGTCAGTGTAATTGATCAGCGTGTAGCCCACCTATCATCAGATGATAGTGCTAAACCCGAACTAGTAGTGAAAGACAGCAGTGGTGGTAATCTTGCAGTTGGACAACTATCTGAGAGCCGAACAAGAACAGCTTCTGATCCACCACTAAGTTCATCACGTTGCGTCACTCAGTCATCGTTGGTGCTGTCATCCACAATGAAAAAGACGCCCATCAACTCAAGTATCTTGTCCAATGACTATGATAGTATCAGTTCGTTTGAAAGGACGAATATCAATGGTCAGTTTAGTGAGGATAAGCCAGGTTTAAACGAGAGAGTAATTGTTAAATTGACTTGCACGAATAAAGGCATTTCTAGTTTCAAGTTACTATTTGAATGTTATTATCTTTGGTGTAAATTACTCTGTTTCTATACTTGGTTGATGAGATATGTCGTGTGTTTGTTGGTCATCTATATTCTACGATACAATGACATGTGCGTGTTGCTGTTCAGATTTGAGGATATATCTGATAGAAGGAAGTTAGCAAATGAACTCTGCGACGATTTTCCAACTTAGAGCGTCAACCTGTGAGGGTTTGTAGGCGTACTGGTGTTAGTCCTGCAATTTTTCAAGGGTATTCCATCAAGACATGAACTGCGAGTTTGTTTGTACTGTTTGTATATACGTGTGGTGTGTCATATCAATTGGTGTTATTTGAATTCATTGTGTTTACTTGTTGTTTTCGTACCTTGTTGTTATGCATAATTTTGTTAAAATTTTCGTCGTGATTACTTCCAAAGTTGTGTCCACTCTTCTACATCCGTGAATGAATTGATTGATGTTAAGGACAGCAGATGGGTCGTATACGCCGGGGAGGCTATGCTATTGCTGAGAATGAAATGCACACGGAGATAATTGTTAGCTGCGGTCCGACACGCCGGGGAGAAAGAGTGTAAACGACTGAGGCTCGCATGCGTCACCGCTATTAGAACTGAGGTAGAATGAGTGACAAGCGATTTCAGTGGTAATTGGTAGTGAGTAGATTAGGATGTGCGTAGAGTATCGTGAGGTGCTGCCATGGTCACTTTGCATTCTGCAAGAGTCATTCTAGCAAGCGGCGATTGTGTTGCAAGATGTCAAGAGGAGGTCTCTGTCTGGAGGCGTAGGTCGTCATCGATGTGTGAGACTTTGCTGTGGGTATGCCTGTGGTGTGTTGGCTTTTCCGTTTGTTTTCCATTTCAGCTCTGTCCGTGTGACCCAGGTTCTCGCAATTGCATCCAAGTCAACGTGCATTGATCGTGAAGGAAAAAAGGGTTGGATCCCATTTTTGCCGGGGAGTGTCAATGGAGTTGAAGATTGAACGATCAATTCATGGTTGTTTGCTCAAAATCAACTTCCCCGATTTTCGTGGAGGCATCAATACGACAGTCATCGTCTCATCGGTCGCTGTTCAGAAAGAAGAGTGAAACATCGTCAGAAGTAATATAACGATTTATTATTGTAATATTTGTTTACAGACCTTAGTTCGCTTATTCCTTTTATATGTTGGTGTAACAATAAACAAATCTCAAGCGGCAGATCGGTGTTTTGGTTTTTTCGTCCGTTATAACTAAGCGTTTCCGAAATCTTCGAAGAACAGCGTGGGCCCGAGCGTAGCGAGAGCTGGGCATTAACGGTTTATGAGACGTGATTGACACTACCTGTATCTGGAAGACAGTTCACAGTGTGCACAGATGCCAGTGACTACGCTATAGGTGCGGTCCTAAGACAGGACGAGGGAATCGTTGAGTATGCCAGTCGGGTTTTGACACTTACAGAGAGAAAGTATTCAACGATGGAGAAAGAATGTTTAGCAATGGTATGGGCAGTCGACAAATGGAGACCTTATTTACTCGGCCGGCGGTTTCACATCGAAACTGATCATAAGCCGCTACAATTTTTGAAGACAGCGAGAGACCCACGGGGAAGTTGTCACGGTGGATGTTGCGTCTTCGGGAGTACGATTTTGCTATCTCACACGTTCCTGGAAGTGAGAATGTCTTGGCAGATTTGTTATCGAGACCAGAAGATGAGTCTGAGTTGCCCGAGGTCGCATACGGAGTGCATGCAGTAGAACAGGACCCACTAAGACTTGCACGCAGGCAGAGGTTGGACGATACGCTGAATACAGTAATACAGGTGATCACCAACGGAATAGAAGTGGATCAAACTACGGCGAGTAAGGAGCTAACCACACTACTCAGACAGAGGGATCGACTCAGAGTGAATGCATACGGGACTCTGACCTGGCGAGAGAACGACGGAAGCTGGCTGGCTGTCATACCTCAGTCGTCGCGTCACGACATGATAGAAGAATGTCACCAGCTAGCGCATACAGGCGTGGCCAGAACGACCGACCTCCTAAGACAAAGTATGTACTGGCCAGGTATGAGAGAAGACGTAGCAAGATACGTACTTGGATGTCCACGGTGCCAGCTGATGAAAGGTGACCGGTGCATACGACCACCACTTCAGTCGATTCCAGTTACGGCGATAGGTGACTTGTGGTCCGTAGATGTCATGGGTCCATTTCCTCAGACATCCAATGGTAATCAATACCTCTTGGTGATGACGGAACACGCGACATGATGGGTAGACGCCGTAGCAATCCCAGACCAACGTGCAAGAACCGTGACAGATGCAGTAGTTAGACACATTGTTGCAGACCACGGCGTACCGAAGACAATACTGACAGACCAAGGTCCCTGTCTCGAGAGTGAAGAGTTTACTTCCTGTTTGCAACAGCTGGGCATCAAGAGGATCAGAACGACCCCGTACCATCCACAAACGAATGGCCTAACGGAGAGAAACAACCGTACACTGAAGGAGTGGCTGGCCTCGAAGGGCGGTAACTGGGAAACGGAGCTTCCACTGATTTTACTAACACATCGGGCTACCACTCAGGAAACAACGAAGAAGTCACCCTTCCAACTGATGTATGGTAAAAAAACCACGATTATCGGTACACAATGAGACCTGGCCCATGCACCAAAAGTGGAGTACGACGAAATTAAAAGCAGAGAGGAAAGAGGCAGTCAAGAATGTAATACGGAAGCAGCGCAGTGATGTCACGAAGTCTCAGATGAAAGAAAGGACGCAGTGCATTACCTTTGCAGTCGGGGACCAAGTGAAGTGTAGAGACAGGAGACATACAGTTGGAGGCGGGCTAGGTTCACGGAAACTCCTTCCAAAGTGGGAAGGACCATACACAATCACAAAAAGACGGGTCAAGTATATACCATCCGAAGAGGTGATAAACAGAAACGAGTTAACGCCAGTCAGCTCCAAAGATGGGTACAGTGGAACAAGCCGGTCAGTAACAATCCTCAACTAGAGGATGTAGAACCCAGAAGGTCGGAACGTCTGCGCACGAAGCTATTTTTTTTTAATAATAATAATAGTATATTCTCATTTTGTACATGAGAGACGCCAGTTTACAGGCATCATCAATATGATAAATTACATATACGATTAGCAATCATAATTAATAATAATGTTTTAATAAAATACACATTTTTTCCTACTTGTGTAGGACACACCAAATATACAGGCATGGATAAGCATTATATAAATTTCATAAATTTGGTTCATGGTTAAGTTACATGGTTGCTGGCGTTTTTTTCTTAGGTCTGTGGGAACAATATGATAACCAGTCATTCAATGGAGCACGTCATGAAATATAGGAATATTAACTTCGCATTAACAAAAAAACCCAAGTAAGTTTTGGATGGGTTAAAAATACTTGGGAAAAAATAAAGCTTGAGGTTATTCCACAATATAACAAGTCATTCAATGGAGCACATCATGAAGTATAGGTTTTAATAAATAAATAAATTTATTCTCATGATACAGTACATGAGGGACGCCAGTTTACAGGCATCATCAAATTGTTACAGAAATAGGATCATATTATTCAGTCACAATTTACAGTCGATAGCAAAATATGTTTAACATGTACACTGGAGATTATACGTACACTTGATAAATGTTAATCCGAATAGTATAAAACATCCTTTTCACTTATGTACAATCATTTCTGTGCATAGTTGGAAAAATCCGCTAGATTTTCAGTGAGTGCAACACATCAGGAAATACAGAAGTATTGTCTTCGCATTAACAAAAAAACCAGGTCTTTGGTGGATGGGTTATAAGTGCCTGGGAAAAAAATAAAGCTTGAAGTCAATTTTCGTACAATACTTTGTTGTGTGCAGAATCCTTGAATTATAGTTCATTGATGTGTTATTTTGAAATCAGTGATATGTTTATCTCATTTGATGTGCAATGTCATTGTTGGGAGTAAAATACATAAGCTTTAGACGCATTAATTAATGGATTTCTACTGCTTGTGGTATTTTACTTCTCGTGAGGAAGGTTTTTGAATTTTAGTTGTTCCGACAGGAGTTGTGGATATTGACTGCTCAGCAACATTATGGATATAAGTTCATCACATTATCTCAGGAATGTTGGGTTGTAGTTGGTGATGCATATATGATGTCCGACGAGCGTACATCTGTCCATGTGATGTTGTGGTGAGTTATAACCTTTTTCATGTTGTCAGTTTATGTCCATTTTATTCCACTTATTGTGTTGGGTAGAAGTTTTACAAACGAAACTTCTTGTCTGTTTGAGGGTAAGTATCTTAATCGTTAATGTTTTATCTAAAATTATAAATATAGGCAAAAACAGCAGGTGTAGTATTTGAACTTATACATTAAATGGACCTATAATTTCGGAGGCTCTCAGATAGGAACTAAGACTACTGTCGTTTGCAAACTCGTGTAGTTTGTCGTTAAGCACTTTTTTGAAGGAAGCCAATGTACCTGCTTGACGCATTTCCATTGGTAGTTTATTCCATATCTGTGCATACCTAATCAAATAAAACTTTTGCCTGGTAGCTGTTTTACATTGTTCAATAGCTACTGTACCCTTAGTGTGTCTTAGTTTGTAGACACTGTCATCTGAAAGTCGAATGCCATTAGTAGAGGTAAAAACTAAGTGGTTTAGAAGCTTATAGTAAAGTGTTAAGTTTAGTCTCAGGCGTCTTAGCCATAGTGTTTCTAATCCTAGGATGTCACATCTAGTGGAGTAGTTCGCACCATTTTCGGTTCCGAGTAATTTTGACGTGAAGTACCTCTGCACTCCCTCGACTTTCAATTTGTCCTCTATGCGTATACTACTATACATGAATGAACAGTAATCAAATAAAGGACGCACACAAACCTTGTACAACAGAATTCTGGACTCATTTCTGTAAAAGTTCCTGAGTAGAAAGCCGATAAGTCTGCGTGACTTTGACACTTGTTTGGAGATATGTTCAGAAAATGATAAGTCATGTGAGTATTTCAGTCCTAGGTCCAATACAGATTCCAGTCGTAAAAGTGCATGGCCTTGAATTGTCAGGTCAAGTTCTAAATTGTTGCAACCTATGCAGAGCCAGCCACATTTGTCGACATTAAACTGGAGTTGCCAGGTGTCACACCATCTGTCCATTTTTTCTAATTCTTGCTGTATGGCGTTTAATGTTATTCCGAGATCTGTGTTCTTGCATTTATAGGTCACTTTTAAGTCATCTGCATATAGTATTGGTTTACCAACACTAAAGCATTCACAGATACTGTTTATATATATTATGAATAGGAGTGGGCCTAATACACTTCCCTGGATTACACCACTACTTACAGGTTTTGGCCTTGAGATTATCGAGCCAACTTTTGTTATCTGATTCCTGTCACGGAGAAATGATTTTATCCAGCTCAGGAGAGGGTCACATATCCCTAGTGAGCATAACCTGCT
The DNA here is from genome assembly GCA_944472135.2 of Trichobilharzia regenti. Lineage (NCBI taxonomy): Eukaryota > Metazoa > Platyhelminthes > Trematoda > Strigeidida > Schistosomatidae > Trichobilharzia > Trichobilharzia regenti. The sequence continues at coordinate 28,490,892 of OX235264.1, read as the reverse complement.
GACTAGCAGATTATGGGGGACTCTATCGAAGGCTTTTGTTATATCGAAGTATAGCACAATTACTAGTTCTCTGTTGTCCCTGCTTCGTGTAACTTCATTGAAAAAGTCTATGTGACAGGTCGCACATGATCTCTTTTTGAGGAATCCGTGTTGTGATGGGTTGATAAGTTCATGTTCTAGTAAGTTGTCTGACACTTGGTCTTTAACCACTTTCTCCATTATTCGTGATATTACCGGTGTTATATTAATAGGTCTATAGTTGCATGCACTGGTTTTGGCCCCTGCTTTGTGCTTAGGTAGTATGTATGTGGTTTTCCACACTTCAGGATAAGTTCCAGTTTCCAGTGACAGAGTAAATATTCTAAGTAACAAGACTACCATTTCCGTGCTACCATTTTTGTATATGACAGATGGTATGTCGTCTGTTCCAGTACTGCCATTTGACTTCAATGTCTTAATCGCTGAGTCTATATTTTGCATATTAAAATCTATTTCTCCTAATTTGTGGTTACTTTTGCAGGTCATTTGGAAATTTGGGGTCGAGTGCACTCTGGTGTCATTGCAAAACCACTCACTGAGGAGTTCACTTATTACCTGGGGATCGTTGTATATTACACCCCTATGTTCCAAGATGCTTACATTATTGTCTTTACAGCTTTTTAGACGTTTTTGCAATATCCTACAAAGTTCCTGAGTTTTGGTGTTACCCATTAGCGCTTTATTTTCCTCATGTTGTGACTTCATTTTGTGTTTCTCTTCAAGCAGTTTAAGAGTTTCATGTATTTGGTTTAACGCATTAAATTCCTTAAATACATGGTATTTCCTTTTCAATTTCTTTAGTTTTAGTCGCGTTTTCCGGTCAATAAATGGAGTTGGTGTCTTTAGGGCAGATTTTAGGGGCGCGATTGTGTCTCTTGCTGAGCCAACTGTTTTGTAGAAAATCTCAAGTGATGCTTCTAAGTTATTGTTGATGAAGTATTCTTCCCAGTCAGAACTTCTCAACAGATCTGGTAGGAATTCCCAATCTGCATTCTTATAATCCCTATATTGATAGCGCACCGGGGAATTTTTAGGTGTGTATTTAGTTGTTAGTCGGAGGGGGAGCGTGCAGTACAATATGTTGTGATCACTGTTATCGAGTTTATTTCCCACCTCTATCGAGATGGGCTCTATGTTATGACAGAGGATTAAGTCAAGAGTATTTTGGTTCCTTGTAGGGAGGCGCACGCACTGCTTCCATCCTCCTATGTCTATAGCTTGTAGTAGCTCTTCATGGGTTCTTGGTCCTGTACAGGTATCCCAGTTTACTCCAGGTAAGTTGAAATCTCCACATACTACTTTGAAGTCGAAGTCCAGCGTAGCTACATGCTCTAGTATTTCTGCAATAGTTATATCAGTCATTTCAGGGCTATTGGAGGGTCTGTATATACATCCCACGAGAATTTTACTTTCGTTTGTGTGGATGCTTATCCACTTAGATTCTGGGAGTTTGTCAGTAATTGGGTTATTGAAAGTATTGACGGGGGGACGAGTGTGGTGAGAGCAGGCTGCTAGCCGATTGGTTGACACTAATCTACGTTAATGTCTAGGTCACTAATATGGGCCGTGAGAAAATATGAACAAGGCTGTCTCAACAACCAATCACAGCAAACTTAAACGTGGACAAATATGATTCGCAGATAGATGGCTCTACTTTCCGAGAAATATCGAAAACAACCAATCATAAGACTGTGTTTGTCTGCTTAACTTCCGTGAAACAACCAATACGAAGACTGCCGTTTTCTGCTTGCATAAGCCTTATTAATGTACATAAAATATATATAAATACGTGTTGATTATCGTAACAAAACGATCTGTTGCCAGCGCTTGTATTCTGTTGTTATAACGGAAGCCAATTTCGGGGCGGAGTAATCCCTGGTGGTTCGTAACTTCTCTACTTTGCAGTTTCTGAGATGTAAACTCATTCCAATGTCCACCACCCTGTCTTGGAGAAATTTTCCATCTTCCTGCGGCTTATCTGTTTCTTTTGGACACTTGATCATCCTGCATATGTTAACGCCGTCGGGCACATTACATGGGATGTTAAGTCATTGATAAAATCCAAAAACATCAGTGGTCCTGGGATAGAACCCTGCGACACTCCTGATGACGAGCTGTGCCAAGATGATCGGACTCGGTTAACCTTAGTGCAAAATTGCCTGTCGGCTAGGTAGTCCTTTGACCATGACAGAAGTGGCTCACCTATGCCTGCCTGGCTTATTTTATGTAGGAGAAGGTCATGGTGAACAGCGTCAAATGCCTTCTCAAAGTCTAGGAAGACCACATGGACTGGTACATTCATATCTCAGCATGATGTCCAGTCGTCCCAAGCTGATAGTAGGTTAGTAACGCAGGATCTGCCTTTTCTCAAACCATGTTGGGCTTCGTGGGGTATATTAGGCCTCTCGAGGCATTCCCTGATGTGGTCGTTAATAATACTTTCCAGTACTTTTGATACCATTGGGAGTAGAGCTACTGGTCTAAAACTAGTAGCGTTTTGCCTGTCCCCACCTTTGAAGATTGGAGAAAGGATGGATCTTTTCCACTCCCTTGGCAATTTCCCCGAATCCATTGAGTGTTGGAACAAGTTGCACAGGGGTCTGCAGAGAGCTTCGGCGCACTGTTTCAGAACAGATGGCCTGCCGTCATCACAGCCTGGGGACTTCCCAGGTGTCAGTCGATGTAGCTTCCTTATCACTATTGCGGGGATTATTTGGGGAGTAGTCGCCAGGTTTTCCTCCTTTAAAATAGTGGTGCCAACATTTTGGTCATTAACGGTAATATCCACATTGCTGTTTAGCCGTTTGGCGAAGGCTAAACTGAATGTTTCAGCCATCTCCAGACTAGTGAGATATTGACCATTTTGGCCTAATAAGGCGCATGCCCCTTGGTTTGTCGGTATTCTTTCCGACGTGAATCGGTACAAGTTTTTGGGGTTTGATAGGAGTTTTTTAGCAAGGTTAGCCTGGAATGACCTCCTGTCTCTCCTGATCCTTGGATTGCACCGGTTCCTGAGTTCGAGGTATGCATCGTGGTTGATCTGACTCTTGGATACGCGCCACGTAAACCAAGCCTTCCTCTTTGCTTGCAGAATACGTTGCGAGCCTCCCTTCAACCATGACAACTTTCTTTCGGGCTGTGTTGTGACTAAAGGAACGGCTTCCGAAATTACTATATGAATAATCTTTTTTACCACTTCCCAGTGCTCATCCACAGATAGGTCGTCCCATGCTAAGGGCCAGTCTGCGTCGGACAAGAGCCTCCGCATTTCAGCATAGTCAGGCCTGCTGTAACACAGACATGGTCGTGTGAGGTCCCACTGGAAATGCTCGCGGAGAACGAGATCGAAACCTGTGACTGCATGGTCACTACTTCCTAGAGGAGTCATGATCTGGACCTTTTCGACGAGTAGTTGGTCACTAGTTAGAATGTAGTCTAGTTTTGATGACTTTCAACCGGGGCGCCACCTAGTGTCGTCTCCAACATTCTCAGTCAGTCCCGTGTTTCGAATGGTTTCCAGTAGATTCCGGTCGAACTTTCCCTTAGCATACCCCGAGCCAAGGTTCAATAATGGGGCATTGAAATATTTGGCTATGGTGATTTGGTCGTAGCCCAAGTCTCGTATCCCTGTGATAGTGCTGAGCAGTCGCTGATTGTGCTCTGCCCCACAGGTGGGAGACCGGTAGATGTCACCCAGTAAATGCTTGGTGTGGCCTATGGTGAAATGACACCATATGGAGTCTGGGATTTCAATAAGTGGTGGGTCCGTTGCGCGCACACATTTAAGTTACCGGTCAAAGTATATAGCAACTCAATTTCCTTCCTTATTATCCCTGTCTCTCCTGACCAGAACCATATTACCTATACTAATTTCATTGTCGTCGATAGTGGGGTTTGGCCACGTTTCAGTGAGAATGATCATTTTGGGTTGTAGGTGTGCTTGGAGATTTCGGAGTTCACCTACCTTTCCTCTCAGCCCCCCTCACATTGATGGATAGGCAGCTGATAGTGAGCCTAACAACCTCAGCGTGTTGTGGGGGAGGGGAGACGTGAAGCTGTCTGGTGGTGGGGGACTTAATGTTCGGACTAGTTGGCCGATTCCTGTGGAACCGTCTCGTTTTTCCCATGGACATAGACATGACACTTGGGTGACACAGACTGTTATTCTCAGAACTGCATCTCTCTAGTGTCAATGAAGCTTGGGGACGTATAAGTCTCAGTTTGCTGCCTCCTTATGGTTCAGGGTCTACTTTCGCAGCATAGGATGTGTCCTCCCATTTTCCCTTGGTCTCATACCACCGTTGAATTGCTATGGCCAACTGCTCAAGGGAGTTGAATGTGACACTTAGCAGATTTGGAGAGCTAATAAGTGTGAAATGAGCAGGGCGAGGTAGTCGGGAAACGGAGACAGCTCCAGAAGCATCAAGGGCCACCTGAGATGACAGCCATCTTCATTCCTGTAGGTCATGCATGTGTTTTTCACAAGTAGTGCCGGTTTCCAGCTCCGGAACACCGTGTACCTCCATGGAGGTGGAAGGCATCAGTTCCGGTGACTCCCTCACCATATATCTGATTGCGCACGGTCTATCTTGTCTCGCCTTTATGTTAGAACTTCTGTCCAGGGCTAGTACCTGAACCATTAACAGTACTTTTTCGGCCTCTTCGGCAGAGTCCAATGTAACCCGTAATGGGGGTGGCTTACCCCGAGGCGTGTGGACACCCCTGTACAGTCTGCACAATTTTGCTGAACTAATCTTCAGACCTTGTTTGTTGCACAGGTTGAACCACTGTTCCTAATCAAACAGGGCCCGTTGTTTGAGCAAGCTATCCTTGCTCACAGGTACGTTAAAGAGGATGGGAGAGTTAGACCGACTACCCTCAGACTTAGGTTTGTCCTTCGGCTTCTTGCAGTCCTTTGCATCGTTAGCAACATTAGGCTTCATCGGTACCTGGACAGCCTTTTTTGTGTTGCCAGGCTTGCTAGTGGATGCAAGTGGTGCCTTTGTAAGTTTGCCCTCCCCTGTTGTGGATGGAACCTTGCTAATCTTCACCTTGTGAGAATTGGCATTTCCAGTCAGTAGGGCTGGTGTGCCTTTAAGTCTTTGACCAGTTTTGGCAGTGCGATTTTAGCAGGGGAGGAGCTGCATGATACTGTGTTGGGGCACAAGAGCGTGTTGTTTCTGCTATCCCCAGACACGCTTTGTGGGACTATGCCAGGGAGACAAAGTGGACACACTTACCAAAACCATAAGCATGGGTTATTTCTCATAAACTCATAGTATGCTTTCGGTACTTCTTTGTCACAACGGCAGTGCACCCATCGTTTGCGAAAATTGCATTCAAACGCTGAATCAGTTTTAGAAACTGTGATGCTGCACGCCTGACATTCATCTTCTTTCCTTGATGACGCCTTTGAGGCCTTATGACGTCTTGAACGTTTCCTTTTAGGCTTGCTGTGTTTCACACACTGGCCTACAGTTGATGCAGGTGTAGAATCCTATCCTTCTGGTATTGCCTGTGCCGTTTCAGTACTAGACTGTGGCAATGCAGGCGTAGTATCAGGACAGACGAAAGCTACACGAGACTTTAGGATCGGTATGCGGGAAGGGGTTGAAATCCCTGGGTTTTTTCCTTCCCTGTCTGAAGCCCTTGTGACTACAGAGCACGGTATTTTAGTGGCTTTTTTAAGACTACTTTAGACAACCATATCAACAATCACTATAAATTATGCTATATACGACTAAGAGAGCAACAGTTTCTATCCAAAAGAACAAAAATAAGACTGAAAAAGTGTAAGGCAAGAAAATGAAAAGGTTTTCGACTTTACCTAGTACTTTCTGGATGATCGGCTTCACGGCAATCACGTGGTAGACCAACAAGTCTTGTTCATCTGAACGAGTGAGGAAGATGCTGCTACAAAAGTAGCACCTGAAGCTTTGGCAGTAGTTCGAGACAGCTGGACTTACCACACAGAGATTTATTATGTAAGTAATGGTTGAATTAAATTTACCGGCTAGGAAGATCAGGTTTCCCAAACGGATAATTCACAGAATTGGTATTTTCCGGTTTATCAAGTTTCATATCTCATTTGTATAAAATATAACTCTGTCCCAACACACTTGTCATATCAAGTCTTTTTACTCTGATTTCGTTCGTCAATAATTACACGTAAAGTAGAGTACTTCTATGGACATAAAACGGTGAAGTTTTCGTAAGAGCGTTTATTATTAAGGACCACCCTAAGCCGGAACAACTCTTACAGTGTGAACCGAGGCCGTTAAAGGCTCTCGCGAAATTTGACGCAAAAGGATAAGCTAAGATGAATTTTTCGATAAAGTCCCCGGCACTTGTGTATAATTTATGAGAGTCATCGTTCAAATTATATCGGAATAAAATAGATATCATCTCCGAAACCCCTCTAATATCCAATACCGTTTTGCGAGGTAGTATAAACCAATTTGATTTCTTTGTGCTCGCCTCTTGATTGTGAGGTATAGGTTCCTGGTCTTCTTCGGTAAACTTCTGATTAGCTCGTCCCGCCACTCGACTGTCGTAGCTTTGGTTGACTCCGGAAGGAGTAGTCCTGGAATTAATTATATGCGGTTTCTAGTTTGACGTGTGTTAAGACTGCTACTAATGTGAATGCAGTTGATCCTTCCACCAGTCAGCGCTCCAATATCCTAATCAAAAGAAAAGAGATAATATTAATAATAATATCAGATATAATTATTGAAGTTATTCAGATTGACAGACAGAAAAAGAAATAAGAAAACGTAACAACAGTCAGCTGATTAAATTTAAAGGATAATATGAATTATATATATCGGTAATAATAATAATAATAATAATAGCTGTAGTTAAAGTTGTCAGGAGAATAAGACGGGAGAGAATGCAAAGAAGTAAAACGACAAGTTTAATTGCCTACCCCTGAATGGTGTATGCGATATAATATCAAATCGTAGATTGTCTACAAGTTAATGTTTCAACAATTAAATATTTGATATATATATATATATATAAATACACCGATCGTCTGAACAAGGCCGTAAAGTTATTGAATTGTACAGTTGTCCTCCAGGTTGAGCGGGAAAACCGGCTTCGTTTCGTTTTCATTCCGTGGTTGTAGGCAGACGATAACCAACCAATATTGAGGTAAGTACAACGTTTACGAGTGACTGAAAGCTGTTTTAGAAAAGTAAAAGTGCTAAGGTGAATCAATGAAGTGTAATGAAATAGGTAAGTGAAAGTATCATTAATAAATGCATTAATAAAGGAAACTCCCTGGGCTGACAACGTTCATTTGCAATGTATAATGCTACCCATATAGTTCTTACTATCATGATGTCCACTTCTGGTTTCGATACATTTATTCTCATGCCGATTTTTTATTTCATACCTTTTTTTGCATTTGGTGCACAACCGTAACCTACAGAAAATAGGAATAGAATAAGCCGAATCAAATTCATAAAGAGCTATAAAATGTTAGGTTTAATGGAATATAATGGGGATCGAGATAAGACATTGTGAAGTGCTTTTCATGGATCAGACAATGGACAGCAAGTTCATATATAAGATGCTCCATAAATCTGCGCAGAGCCCATGTGGTCTCATTTCAAAAATAGGCTCAGAGAATGGTACATATGTAAAGGCAGAAGAATGATCTGTCTGGGCGTTCATTATTATCTTTTTCAAGATAAAGATCTAAGCCTTAAGCAGCAACACTGCTTTTACAGAGTAAGGTCTAAGGACAAATATTACAACAATAAATCACGATATTACTTCTGACAGTTTTTTCTAGCTTCTTTCTGAACCACGAGTGATGAGACGATGATTGGCGAAAATTATAGGGAAGTTGGGTTTGAGCAAACAACCATGAATTGATCGTTCAATCTTCAAATACATTGACATGCGTAGATGAACTGAATTCAAGTTCCGTGCTTGAGACTGTTGCCAGGAGATTACCAGTTCCTCTGCAAAGAAAGTTCATAAAGATCAGCTCCCGTCCAGAAGAGGAGGGTTAAGGGCCTGGGTTGGATGATATTGTGAGCCTGGTGAAAGACAGTGTCAACCAAGCTTTGAGTGAATTTGTTAATATACTTCATCCCACTCCTGGAATAGAGAAATCAGAGTGCAAAACGCAATCATTTATGACAAAAGGGTCTCAGAGAAGTGGATATCGAGAAAACTCTATGGTGTCTAGTAATTCATACAAACTTAATGTGTGACAGCTTCCGTGAGACGTCCCAAACAGATAGGATACAAGCTCCAAGACAAGCGCGGTTGTGTTTCGTCCGTTTGCAAGAAGTGCATACAAACGCGAACTGTGAAGAAGTGAGCAAGCTTAGTGGTAAGATAAATGTGAAATCAAGGTCTGACTCCGAATTATGTGACGCTAATGGTGCAGCGAAGAAGCCTGTAGTTGCAACTGGTAAGCCATTGTTTAGTAGAGTGTCACTGACGATACCACAGTTTTTGCAGGAGAAGAGAGTTACAATTTCAGAGTCCAGTTCCGACTCCAAGAGTTTACAAAGTATTACTAGTCAGAGTAAAGGTATGAAACCTCTAAGGATTTGTGAAGAGAAACCCAAATTGTCTACTGTTGTTATTAAAGAGCTTGAAAATGGTGAAGTCAATCATGCAAATGGCAGTAAAGTGGATATTTGTGATAATGATCATGATGGTGCAGATTTGTTTTTGGTTGATCATCATGAGATGAGTGGAAAGCCTACTCCTGTTGAGTTGAACAAAGGTTCTGTGCAACTTTAACGTGAAGTAGATTTAAGGGCAGACGCAGTTGCAGAAGGTATGGATACTTGTGAGACCGTTAATGTAAACGATCAGCGTGTAGCCCACCTATCAACTGGAGCTAATGGTAAAAGACAGCAGTGGTGGTAGTCTTATAGTTAGACAACTTTCTGAAAGCCGAACAACAACAGCCTTTGATCCACAGCTAAGTTCATCAACTGTTACCAATCAGTCGTCGTTGGTGTTGTCATCTACAATGAAAGGGTTGCCCATAAACTCACGTGTCTTATGCCATGACTATGTCAGTATCAGCCGGTTTGAAAGGACGAAAGTCAATGGTCAGCTTGGGGAGGATCAGCCAACTGTGTATGAGAGTGTGATTGTTAAACTTGCTTGCACAAATAAAGGTCTTTCAGGTTTCGAGTTACTATTTGAGTGTTATTATCTTTGGTGTAAATTACTCTGTACCCAAGCTTGGTTGGTCAGATATGTCGTATGTTTGTCAGTCATCTATATTCTACGATACAACGATATGAGCGTGTTATCATTGAGAGTTGAGGCTATGGATAATAGAAGGAGGTCACCAAATGAACTCTGCGACGATTTTGTAACCTAGGGCGTCAACCTGAGAAGAGTTGTAGGCGTACTGCCGAAAGTCCTACAGTTCTTCAAGGGTAGTTTGTCATGTCAGAATCCACAACATTTGATGTAGTGACTGTACATATGTTGGTGTTAAATAATTGTGTGAGTTCCAGTTATTGTAGTTGTTGGTTAGTCTTGATTGTGTCCGGACATTCTACAACGTGCAATCGTCAACCTGAGAAGGGTTGTAGGCGTACTGGTGTAAGTCCTGCAATTCTTCAAAGGAATTCCATCGAGACATGATCGGGGAGGTTATTTGTACCGTTTGTATATGCGTGTGGTGTGTCATATCAATTGATGTTTGGATTAATTGTGTTTACTTGTTGTCTTTATATCTTGTTGTTATTGCATAATTTTGTTAAATTGTTCGTCGTGCTTACTTCTGAAGTTGTTTCGAGTCTTCTGCATCCATGAATGAATTGACTGATGCTAAAAACAGCAGATGGGTCGTGTACGCCGGGGAGGCTAGTGCTGAGAATGACATGCACACGGAGATAATGATTAGCCGTGGAATCAATGGTTGAAAATGAATGTTCCGAGGAAGGCTGTGGTCCCACACGCCGGGGAGCGAGAGTGTAGACGACTGAGGCTTGCATGCGTCACCGTTACTAGAATTGAGGCAGAATGAGTGACAAGCTATTGCAGTGGTAATTGGTAGTGAATAGATAAGAGGATGTGCGTAGAGTATCATGAGGTGCTGCTATGGTCACTTTGCGTTCTGCAAGAGCCGTTCTAGCAAGTGGCGATTGTGTTGCAAGATGTCAAGAGGATGCCTTTAACTGGGAGGCGTAGGTCGTCATCGATGTGTGAGACTTTGCTGTGGGTATGCCTGTGGTGTGTTGGCTTTTCCGTTTGTTTTCCATTTCAGCTTTGTCCGTGTGACCCAGGTTCTCGTAGTGGCATCCAAGTCAAGTGTATTGGTCGTGATGGAAAAAAGGTCTGGGTCCGTATTTTGCCGGGGAGTGTCAATGGAGTTGAAGATCGAACGATCAATTCATGGTTGTTTGCTCAAACCCAACTTCCCTATAATTTTCGCCAATCATCGTCTCATCACTCGTGGTTCAGAAAGAAGCTAGAAAAAACTGTCAGAAGTAATATCGTGATTTATTGTTGTAATATTTGTCCTTAGACCTTACTCTGTAAAAGCAGTATTGCTGGTTATATGTTGGTGTTAGAATAGAGAATTCTCTAGTTACCAATCTGTGTTTCGATTTTTGCGTCCGTTAGTACTAAGCGTTTCTGAAAAGCTTTGAGGGACAGAGTGAGGCCCAGCGTAGCAAGAGCTGGACATTAGCGATTTATGAGATTTGACTGACAGATGCCTTTTACCTCTATGGAGGTACACGGTGTTCCGGAGCTGGAAACCGGCACTGCTTGTGAAAAACACATGCATGACCTACAGGAATGAAGATGGCTGTCATCTCAGGTGGCCCTTGATGCTTCTGGAGCTGTCTCCGTTTCCCGACTACCTCGCCCTGCTCATTTCACACTTATTAGCTCTCCAAATCTGCTAAGTGTCACATTCAACTCCCTTGAGCAGTTGGCCATAGCAATTCAACGGTGGTATGAGACCAAGGGAAAATGGGAGGACACATCCTATGCTGCGAAAGTAGACCCTGAACCATAAGGAGGCAGCAAACTGAGACTTATACGTCCCCAAGCTTCATTGACACTAGAGAGATGCAGTTCTGAGAATAACAGTCTGTGTCACCCAAGTGTCATGTCTATGTCCATGGGAAAAACGAGACGGTTCCACAGGAATCGGCCAACTAGTCCGAACATTAAGTCCCCCACCACCAGACAGCTTCACGTCTCCCCTCCCCCACAACACGCTGAGGTTGTTAGGCTCACTATCAGCTGCCTATCCATCAATGTGAGGGGGGCTGAGAGGAAAGGTAGGTGAACTCCGAAATCTCCAAGCACACCTACAACCCAAAATGATCATTCTCACTGAAACGTGGCCAAACCCCACTATCGACGACAATGAAATTAGTATAGGTAATATGGTTCTGGTCAGGAGAGACAGGGATAATAAGGAAGGAAATTGAGTTGCTATATACTTTGACCGGTAACTTAAATGTGTGCGCGCAACGGACCCACCACTTATTGAAATCCCAGACTCCATATGGTGTCATTTCACCATAGGCCACACCAAGCATTTACTGGGTGACATCTACCGGTCTCCCACCTGTGGGGCAGAGCACAATCAGCGACTGCTCAGCACTATCACAGGGATACGAGACTTGGGCTACGACCAAATCACCATAGCCAAATATTTCAATGCCCCATTATTGAACCTTGGCTCGGGGTATGCTAAGGGAAAGTTCGACCGGAATCTACTGGAAACCATTCGAAACACGGGACTGACTGAGAATGTTGGAGACGACACTAGGTGGCGCCCCGGTTGAAAGTCATCAAAACTAGACTACATTCTAACTAGTGACCAACTACTCGTCGAAAAGGTCCAGATCATGACTCCTCTAGGAAGTAGTGACCATGCAGTCACAGGTTTCGATCTCGTTCTCCGCGAGCATTTCCAGTGGGACCTCACACGACCATGTCTGTGTTACAGCAGGCCTGACTATGCTGAAATGCGGAGGCTCTTGTCCGACGCAGACTGGCCCTTAGCATGGGACGACCTATCTGTGGATGAGCACTGGGAAGTGGTAAAAAAGATTATTCATATAGTAATTTCGGAAGCCGTTCCTTTAGTCACAACACAGCCCGAAAGAAAGTTGTCATGGTTGAAGGGAGGCTCGCAACGTATTCTGCAAGCAAAGAGGAAGGCTTGGTTTACGTGGCGCGTATCCAAGAGTCAGATCAACCACGATGCATACCTCGAACTCAGGAACCGGTGCAATCCAAGGATCAGGAGAGACAGGAGGTCATTCCAGGCTAACCTTGCTAAAAAACTCCTATCAAACCCCAAAAACTTGTACCGATTCACGTCGGAAAGAATACCGACAAACCAAGGGGCATGCGCCTTATTAGGCCAAAATGGTCAATATCTCACTAGTCTGGAGATGGCTGAAACATTCAGTTTAGCCTTCGCCAAACGGCTAAACAGCAATGTGGATATTACCGTTAATGACCAAAATGTTGGCACCACTATTTTAAAGGAGGAAAACCTGGCGACTACTCCCCAAATAATCCCCGCAATAGTGATAAGGAAGCTACATCGACTGACACCTGGGAAGTCCCCAGGCTGTGATGACGGCAGGCCATCTGTTCTGAAACAGTGCGCCGAAGCTCTCTGCAGACCCCTGTGCAACTTGTTCCAACACTCAATGGATTCGGGGAAATTGCCAAGGGAGTGGAAAAGATCCATCCTTTCTCCAATCTTCAAAGGTGGGGACAGGCAAAACGCTACTAGTTTTAGACCAGTAGCTCTACTCCCAATGGTATCAAAAGTACTGGAAAGTATTATTAACGACCACATCAGGGAATGCCTCGAGAGGCCTAATATACCCCACGAAGCCCAACATGGTTTGAGAAAAGGCAGATCCTGCGTTACTAACCTACTATCAGCTTGGGACGACTGGACATCATGCTGAGATATGAATGTACCAGTCCATGTGGTCTTCCTAGACTTTGAGAAGGCATTTGACGCTGTTCACCATGACCTTCTCCTACATAAAATAAGCCAGGCAGGCATAGGTGAGCCACTTCTGTCATGGTCAAAGGACTACCTAGCCGACAGGCAATTTTGCACTAAGGTTAACCGAGTCCGATCATCTTGGCACAGCTCGTCATCAGGAGTGTCGCAGGGTTCTATCCCAGGACCACTGATGTTTTTGGATTTTATCAATGACTTAACATCCCATGTAATGTGCCCGACGGCGTTAACATATGCAGGATGATCAAGTGTCCAAAAGAAACAGATAAGCCGCAGGAAGATGGAAAATTTCTCCAAGACAGGGTGGTGGACATTGGAATGAGTTTACATCTCAGAAACTGCAAAGTAGAGAAGTTACGAACCACCAGGGATTACTCCGCCCCGAAATTGACTTCCATCAGCTTTATATCGTAAATCTCACCTTCTTCTGTTTGGTTATGTCGACTTATACATGAAGCATCTATGTGGTGTGACGACCGATGTGCTTTAGATTATTCGAAAGAAACATGGTCCGATGGTTTACCTAAAGAACACCTGTGCGTTCCTGCTGTGCTATCACGTATTGCAATGCTGGCTCTTATTAGAAACAAAGTGTTAGAATATATAGATATAAACGATGCAAGAAGTATTGCTATTGATGATGAGTATTCTGAATTTAAATTTAACATAAATGAAGTTGGCTTATCATTATTGCGTTGCGTTCTATGTGGAATGATGAATGTGCACAGATCAACAATATCTGTCAAACAATTTGCTGAGCTGCCCGACTCTCCTATACGCTGACGACGTAAAAATATGGAGTGCGATAGAGTGTCCGGAGGACTTGGATAGGCTACAGGAAGACCTAAACCTTCTGGAAGGCTGGGTGGTGGCCAGTGGCATGGCTTTCAACTTGAAAAAGTGCAAAGTAGTGAAGTTGCGCACTTGTAGAATGCAGAATGCAAGTTACACCCTGTGCAATGAAAGCTTGCCATGCACAACGTTTGAACGCGACTTAGGTCTAGTTCTAACGGAAAAAATGGACACAAGCGTAAATTAAAAATGGGATGTAGCGAGGGCATATGCTGTCATACACTTTACACTTAGACAGTTAGGTGAACTCACTCCTGAGCTCTTTCTAGGGTTGTACTAAACATACGTCAGACCACACCTTGAAGTGCATAATATTATTGCACCCCCACTGCTTAGAAGAGACGCCAACCTCTTAGGAAGAGTCCAACGACGGACAACAAAAGAAGTGGTTGGTCTCCGAAATAAACCATATGATGAAAGGCTGAAGGAATTAGGCCTATTCACACTTAGCCACCGACGTCTTAGGTGGGGGGGGGGATGATTTAATTACTGTCTACAAAACAACAAATGACCGGAATCACCCAAACAAAGGTGTTCTGTCATTGAGTAGGTACAGGCTCCCTCGTGGAAATCCTAGAAGGATAGCTCACCAGGGGCCAAGGACCCAGGTGCGCTCCCACTTCTTTTCACTGCGGGTTTGCCGACCCTGGAATTCCTTACCGGCCGATGTAGCTGTGGCACAGTCTGTTGACGCCTTTAAGCGATGACTGGACAACCACAACCAAAGACTGCATCCAAATGGTCTATCCCCTTAAAATCGCATACACCATTCAGGGGTAGGCAATTAAACTTGCCGTTTTACTTCTGTACATTTTCTCCCGTCTTACTCTCCTGACAACTTATTAATATTATAATTACTATTATTATTGCCGACATATATTATTCTTCAAACTTAATGAGCTGACTGTTGTTACGCTCTCCTATTTCCGTTTCTGTCTCTAAGTCTGAATAACTTCACTAATTATATCTATTATTATTACTATTATTATTATTACTATCTCTTTTCTCTTGTCGACGATACCGGAGTGCTAACTGGTGGAAGGATCAACTCCATTCACATTAGTAGCAGTCTTAACACACGTCAAACTAGAAACCGCATATAATTAATTCCAGGACTACTCCTTCCGGAGTCAACCAAAGCTACGACAGTCGAGTGGCGGGACGAGCTAATCAGAAGTTTACCGAAGAAGACCAGGAACCTATACCTCACAATCAAGAGGCGAGCACAAAGAAATCAAATTGGTTTATACTACCTCGTGAAAACGATATTGGATATTGGAAGAGTTTATCCAACTTATCTGGTGCCTTGATTGGTGGTAGGCTCGGAGAGTGCACTGAATGGAAGAAAAATAGGGGAGTGAACCACTTGTGTACAGGAGAGTTAAGACTCAAAGGATGAAGGAATTCCAAAAATAGTGGGTGAGAGAGTTCAAACGAAAGTTCCAGGGTACAATATGCGCCACGACCGACCTTGTGAAGGGAGGGCAGTTTGAAACTTTTGCACGGTCAGGAAAGTTAAGAAAATGCCTTTGGAGCGTCTTGAAGAAGAAGGTCTTGAGAAAATTCCCAACCTGAGATTAGCTCAGTGGGTTTTTAGAGCTGGACTAACTAAAACTCACGAGACGATGCGTAAAGAGCTCATGACAAAAATTACTAAATGTATCCAAGAGGATAGTAAGTTCATGATTTTATTGAATATATTGCTTAAAATAAATCAAAATGCACAGTTAATAAGATTAAATAAAAAATTCAGTGCTTTAATTTAGGATGTCTAGCTTGATGTACCTGTCTTTTTCTGCTGTGCATGTATTCACAGCCTAACATACAGCTTCCAGGAAAATAATTGAATACTGTCTACCCTTTGATTTCTGGTCACTTGGCTTCCAATTGTACACTTGTCAATGAATCACCCGTATTTAATTCGATGCGTTTAGTTCTCCGTGTCTTTTTCTGTTGTTTATTTATATTATTTTCTATTGGTTTTGTTTAAGAATTAGCTTCACAATAACTTGCCTTTTTAAGAGTATGTTTAGCTTAAATCGGCATCAGAATGAGTTCTTGTCTTCATTTCAAATTGTCTTCACACCCAATGCAACCGCTGATGCCGCGTATTATTGCACCTTAAAAATGTTTAATTGCGGTAATTTTAATATGTTTATATTATCATATAGACAGTTTGGTGGAAATACACTATTTTAATCTACTGTGGGGCTACTACAATCATGGATATTAATTAATCTCTTGATTAAAGACTCAATATTTTCTAGTATTCTACTCAAACATGTTCGGTGAACTCTAACTGTTCCATAAAATTCCATATTAAATTTTTTGAACATATATATGCTCAACTATATCGCTGCGAAACCAAATTTCAATAGTCGGAATATGTATTCATAATGATAGTGCTTGGAATAAGTGCACCCCATTTACTCTTGAGTGGGAATTCTCAATTTGCTTATTTTCCTAACTGAATGGGATCCATATATTGGTCTCCCAACTGTGACTAAAATCGAGAAAGTTGTCTGTAGTCTAAACTGAGGTAACACAGAAGTCTCTAATTGTATGTCTAAAAAGGTGTGTACGGTTTTTGGTAGTGAGTTATCGACCAGTCTAATGAAAGCACTAACTAACGTGGATTGTCCTAACTCACTGGTGTCAGTCGTTGGTCACCTCAGTTTGTAAGATGGAAGACAAATCTTTTGATAGTCACAAGACGATTGGCTTAGCTTAAATGCCACATAGACTTATAAGTCTGGTAGTCCTGAAAAGACTACATGGTATTCGTTTAAAATAAGCCAATAAAATAAGCCTCCAAAGCCTCAGGATGGTCGGGGGTGGGTGTCTTGCGCTGCGGGTTGGCCACCCCTCCGTACACCTCTTGAAATGCTCCCATATGACCGGGCGTCTTACATAGCCTCTCCTGAGGAAGTCCTACTCACTGCCTTCACGTGGCGGAGGTGTTTTTCACCAAAGTGAGAGGGCAAAAGCGGATGCCCGGCGCTCTTCACCGGGTTGACTGTCCATTGGATGACAGTCTAGGGGAGATGGCTAAATCCTGATTCCAAACCTCCAACGACTGGCGTATGAAGCTCACCGGCAGACGTTTGGACAAAGGGCTTATTGGATGCCCTGGATGACTGGCCCCATTCAAAAAGGCGAATGAACCGGACTCCGGTCACCGGCTGCCAATGGATAGTGGACTCCCTACTCCACTCCTACTGCCTTGTAGGTCACACTTGGCTGTGTAAAGGCTAGAGCTGCACTCTCAAACAAAAGGCCGAGCGATGCTGGGGACATCACTCGTACCAAATTCCCATGAAACTTCATGGTTCATGAAGCCGGCTCATCCTCCCGTAGGAGATAGCCGAAGTAAAGTAAAGTAAGTAAGTAATAAAATAAGTGAATTAGTGTAAATAATTGATTATTCCAGTTAATAAATAGGGAGGTAGGCCTTCCCGTGGTAATCAAAGGAGGATTAGCTTGACACATTGAATCCTAAATCTGAGGTTGTGTGCAGAGTAGGCGGTGCCGAAAAGAAGCAGACTCGTGAACACCATGCAGACTTTAGGCCCTGACGAGGTTGCATTGGTTATCTCCTCAACTCATAACAGATTCTGGAACATAGGCATACCTACCTGCATCTAACTTGCAGTATTTCTTGACCTAAAGATTCTGACTGCGAAGTGCTGTGTCTGTGTTTGGCCGTGAAGGGATCACAGATAAAGTGTCACACTAGTCAAGCTACAGCTCGAACTGACGCAGCCATGTAAAAGCTTACGCCGAGTTGTCATGTGAAGTGAAAACAGCCAGTGGTGTCTGTCAAGGATAGCCAATGTCTCATTAATTTTATTGTAGAGGCACTCATAAATTTGACTTTAGGGATTTGGGAGGTGGGTGGAGCATGTTGATCACTTAACTTATTCGGAAACCTTTATTGGCCCCATTAGACGAAATCTCAGCATAGATACAAAAAGCTCGTCATTTTCAGCGTAGACATGATATCCAACTATCGATCAAACAACGTGTGTACTGCGAAGCATTTCGCTCTATCTTCGTTTATGTCTGAGACATGGTCATTAGGAGTGGGAGTACAAAAAGGCTAACTATTTCTGACCACAGATATTTCCATTCTGTCTCCTGCACTAAGTGGTGTAATGTGATGAGTTATATTGAAGTCAGTCGTAGAATGTTAGATAAATAGGGTAAGTGAATGCATAAAGTTATCCTTTTGAACCTCTTGTTTTTCTCGTTTACCTTTTTGTTTTGCATGGAAGGTTTAGTTGTGAAGCTTTCGTTGCCTTTCTAGACATCTTCAGTGCATGCTTCAGTGGGAAGTGTTGTCCACGCGTGTAATATCCCTTGTGGTAACTCTGAAGGTGGTTAGATGTTTCTGGATATTTTCTCACCTTGTAGTCCACTAGTATTAGTATTGATTGTTCTGTTGACCTTAAAGTTGACCTTCTGTCCATCTGACTTCCTTTTTAATGATTGGCAAATTTAGTGTACGTCAATGTGCTTGTTGATTCCAGACTGGTTTAAGTACCGGGCTTCTAGAAATTCCTTGGCATTTTTGTTGCTACCTCTGTCTTAAGTTAGTATATTTTCTCAGTCGAATTGGTGCTTGTCGTTGTCTGCATGCATTAA
The DNA here is from genome assembly GCA_944472135.2 of Trichobilharzia regenti. Classification (NCBI taxonomy): domain Eukaryota; kingdom Metazoa; phylum Platyhelminthes; class Trematoda; order Strigeidida; family Schistosomatidae; genus Trichobilharzia; species Trichobilharzia regenti. Next base: position 28,472,354 of record OX235264.1, on the reverse strand, counting down.
TATTTGGGAATGTATGTCATACTTGACGGCCAGTTTATCTTCGTGGATGCGAAGACAAAGAAGGCGTTCACTTTGACCAATATAATGCTTTTCACATTTATTGTAATTAGTCTTGTGGATAATTTTGGTTGTCTTCTTTTGCTGTTGCGTCTTTTGATTGATGTATCTATTGAAGTGGTTTTCCCACCTTGTGGGCGACGGCTATTTCAAAAGGTCTCAGTAGTCTTGCTGTGATTTCAGAAATATTCTTTGTATATGGTAGGGCCATTTTCTTTGTGCTTTCATTGGATACTTTTTAGTTGATTGGCTAGATTGAGGGTAGCATCTTTCTGTGACATTTCATCGACATCCATTTTTATGGAAGACGGTTACATCTCCTTTCTCTTTACCTGAAGGTAGGAATACTACAGTGAGTCCTGGGTCTTCTGAATAATATTTGTGTGTAACTCCTTTTGTTTTCTGTTGGGTTCTTGCTGTTGTATTCGGTCTGTATACTTGAATTTCTAATTCTTCTGTGCTTGTTGTTTGGATAAAAACGTCTAAGAATGTGATTTAGTTTCCACAATCCTATTCTCTTGTAAATTTGGTATTGTTAAAGACTGTTAATTAGCTTGTGGGTGTTTTCTAAATCGTATATACTGATTATCACGAATGTGTCATCCACATAATATATCCGAATTCCGGGTTTGATTTTTGGTAGAATAATTGTTTCGAGTCTTTGCACAACAGTTTTAGCAACTAGTCCTGATGTGGGCGGTCTCATAGGTGTTCCCTCTAGCTGTTCATATATTTGATTATTGAATTGGAAGTAAGTTTGTAGACGTAAACTCATGCATGATTAATGTTACCTGAAGTGTACTAATTGACAAATCACAGTAGAATTTCTCTCGGATGTGAATCAATTCAAATTGCCACATTTCGAAACAGTATACACAAAAAACAGATGGAACGAGATAAAAATAGTATTGTGATGAACAAAACTTAGTGTCTATGCAAAGAATAAATGATTAATGAAAGCATTGGGAACTTTATGGATAACAAAGTGAATAAATCCTTGCCTTTGTGGATGATCGCGAACAAACCACAGTGTGACACGATTGGTACTTATTATTCTGAAGACATCAGTCAGGAAATTCGTCTACAGTGGTTCATACGAACAATCAAAAATTTTGTAAATCGTTGCCTTGTTTCGGTTTAATCCTCTTTAACTCTTTTTCAAACACTGAACATTATTCATCTAAGGAAAAGGTAGTCGGATGTGCTTAATACATCCTGGTTGCCTGAATCGACGGTGACTCACCATCTTACTATTGGACTTGCTTTCCTTATCTAGCACTTTTTGGTGTAGGTGTGTTATCGGAGCTGGGTAGTTTAGTTCCGAAGCTTTCATCGCCTTACTAGATAACATCTTCAGCGCATGCCTCAATTTGAAGTAAGCTTTCAAAATCCTCAACGAGTTTAGTTCTAAAAGCTTACTTCGAAATGAAGTATGCTCTGAGGATGTCGTATAATAAGACAATGAAAGCTTCCTCATACGATTTAAATGATGAAAAATCATAACTTGACTTAGTAATGTGTTAATTCTATAGTACACTTGGTTATTAGTTTTATTACTTTTTTTTGGTAATATTCACATTCTGTAACCATCCGACTTTGTTTTTTTCAGATATGGCTGCATATTATGAGGTTGTCTGTAAAGAACTTGATCTTCCAGTTGATCAGCAAGTTTTAAAGTCAATGCAGGCGGTGAATGAAGCAAAAATCAAGGAATTGGATGCAAAAATTAAAGATGCTGAAGAAAACTTAGGTGATACAGAGGTTAGAACGGCTATGATGGAAAAAGCACATTATCTGAGTAAAATTGGTGATAAGGTAGACAGTCAATTATTTTATATACACGAAAATAATTCATCATTTTCTTAATTTAGGAAGGAGCTTTATCACAATTTCGGCTTATTTTGGATAAAAGTTTAATGCCTGGCTTCCGATTAGATACAATCTTTCATATTATACGAATTGGTTTCTTTTTCGGTGACAGAGACTTGATTACAAAAAATATAGAAAAAGCGAATAGGTAAAGCTTATTGTTATTGTTGTTGTATATAGATAACGTGTGCTTCTATAATAGTTTAATTGAAGAAGGAGGCGATTGGGATCGGAGAAATAGACTTAAAGTGTATCGTGGCTTGTATAGTATGTCAGTCCGGGATTTTGGTGCTGCTGCCAAGAACTTTCTCGATGCTGTTGCCACATTCACTAGCTATGAATTAATGGATTATAAAACATTTATCATATATACAGTTATGGCTGCTATGATTGCTCTTAAACGTCCAGATCTCCGTGAAAAGGTAAAATATTTGTCAAGTAATATTGTGATCCTCTAAATGCCTACTGACAAAAGTCATTCAGTTGTTGATGTTTGTTGCTTTTGATGAATAACTTTTGAATTTAGTTTGTGACCAATTTTCCGGTTTTTTCTTGTTTCATTTTTAAACCACAAATAATAGACTACTAGTTTCTGTTCAACTGGAGTCCTGTGTCGGTATTTAGGCGTATATGTTCTTATTAGGCAACTGATAATACGTCATCACACATATATGCGTCGGCGGCACAGTGGTTAGGACTCTCGGCGACCATGCACATGGTCCGAGGTTCGACCCCCTGCCGACGCACAACTGATATCTATGGTCGGCCTGCGAAATTTGGGCTACCGATATCCATGCTGAAAATTCCATACTTGTACCAAAAATACAGTGTGGAATCAAGCTGTAATCAAAAATAAAAAAATAAATTCCTTTAGTCCTCACAAATTCATAAGAGCAAACGATGTTTATGAGTAAATTTCATTCTAATTTTAATGTAGATAAAAAGCACCGGTTTACTCGAAGTTTAGTCTTCGAACACTTGACCAGAGGATACCAAGCGAATGTTGCAGATTATAGTGACTGACTGAATTAGTTTCAACATTAAACTTTACACACATAGAAGTGCAAGCAGTTCAAGTTATCACACTTCATGTCACTTGAAAATCCCCATTGAGTCAATATAAAAGAAGAGTTACTCTTTTTGGCGATATCATTCTCAAGCTGGTGTGTCGGTGGTTTAGCAGTAGAATACTCTCCAACCATACCATATGTTGTCCGGAGTTCGATCCCCGACCGGCGTACTCCTCTGCCTGACAAAGCTGGTAATAATACCAGTAAAGAGGGACGGTTGAGTATGAAGCTAGCAACCCCACCCCGTAAAAATAAACACCATTGCTACCCCGAGACTTCGAAGCTGTAGCTTGAAGCACTGTGTTCCGCGGGGAACATGGAGGAACAAAATATCCTTCTCAAGCTCTACAATTGCACGTGTGTAGTGGATTTTTTTTAGTAACAAAAGGAATACTACCAAAGATGTGTGATTAGTATTGTTCATTTTAGGTAATAAATTACATAACGTAGAAATCGTTAATTGGGTAGCGCACAAAAGTAGACGAAAGACAAAAAAAGAGATTGAAGAGGAATATAATGAGCCGAAATGTGAGACAGGAAGTATAGTTACATGGAGAAACTTGACGGTTTGATGGATATGTTACACCACAGAAAGTGAATGTATCGGAGCAATTGAGAATGATTTTGACCTATATCACCAATAATAGTCTCTGGACATTGGTTGTTTTTATCCTGAGAACCCCAACCAGACAGCCTACGTGGCTCAAGCTAACCGTCAGAGCCTTCACTGACTTGATTACAGGTTTTGATTTGACCACCTGTAACTCTTCCAAACCAACCTCATCTATTAGCTTACCCTCACTAACTAATGCTACGCCTCGTCTGGATGTTAATTACCACCTAACAAGGTGATAAAACGCAAGCATTTGTAGACAACGGCAGCCAACCTCCTCATATCTTCCATTTCTGATGACGGGGCGTACTTTTGAGCGGTACACACGTCCTTTGGTCGACAGTCGGTCACCACGTCAACTCCAAAGATGGCGCGTAGGCTGACAAATACCATATGAGCCTTTGGTATCTGTTCTGAGATTTCATCAGCAATCAGTCTGTTACAGCTGATGCAACTCCCGCAAATAAGTGAAGTGGTCAGCATGCTCAGCCGCTTCACTCCCTACCCTTTAGTTGCGAATTGGTGCCGTCCAGTCCTTCAGGAGCGAACTGTATGCCAAACATTCTCAAAGGTTTCTGCCGAGAGTGTTTAGAAAACATTCATTTTCACCTAGATGAAGACAGTGTCATCATCCGCATACTTTAAGTCAGCAAGAAGTCAGTTAGGAGTGCAATTCCATTAGTACATCTACGGTGACATTTTTAACCGCTCTTGTAACTTGACGACGACTGGTTTTAAAGTGATAAGTAACCAGTATATGTCAACTATCAGTAAAATATGTTTAATGGTTGTTGTTAGTTTCATAACTTGAGTAATAAGTATTTGTTTGTATGATCAAATCGAGGTAAACATAACAAATAAACTGCTCACAAAATATGATGTTTAAAATTACCATTAGTTTGCAATGAAAGTAAGACAAACGATTCTGTGTCTTTGGATAGCATTTATTATTCACCTACCTTATTTTTATCTTTAGGTTGTTCGTGGTTCAGAGATTCAAGAAGTCTTGCATGGTTTACCAAATGTTCGAGAATATCTGATGTCTTTGTTTGACTGTCGTTATGCTGATTTCTTCCGTTCCCTTGGTTAGTTAGTTAGTTATATTCTATGTTAATATCATGCTGTTATTTATTTGTTTATTCATCTTTTCTTTGGGTTCCCAGTGGAGCATAGAGCTTCAACAACATATCTCCACTCTGTTCTATTTTCTGCTGTCCTCTTCAACTGGGCCCATGATTGCCCGTATTCTCTCATCTCCTCTTCCAACTCACACGATCTCCTCCATGTCACCATCGCATTGACGACTCAGGTTCTGTTGACTAGTCCTGCAATATTATCACCTTTAAAGTCTAATTGAAAAAAGATTGACTTCTTTTCCACTGTGATTTTTTGGCATTTAAACCTTCACTTCTTCCATCCTTATTAATGAACTTCTGAAGAAAACTTTTACTTCTCAACATATTTTTCGAAAACCAGAAATTCTTCCTCTAATTTGTCTAATTTGTATAGCATATTCTCCTGACTCTATAATACAGAGTTTTCACCAGTACTTTTTTATGGCTATTTGGGCAAAAACTGTTGCTGTTGGTTTTCAGGGATTTGATTGGTTTCAGGATTTCATCATGAACAGACATCTGTTAGAGAACCATTGGAAAACCTGGGAGTACTGGACAGCTGTTCAGCAGCACGCTTCCCCTGAGACTTGAAATCAGGACCTTCCGGTTACGAGGCGAGCTCGTAGACCATTAAGCCATCGGGATCCGATCCAGTTACCCATGAATTCCAAGTTCTAGCAATTCATGATATGACGCGACTACTAGCGAATGTCATCGGTGGCGAGTATTTGTTCTCACACCTTACCTGCTATTGGAATTTGAGTATTGTACATTCCATGTAGACTTTCGATAAATTGGTCTTTGGAGATTACCATCTCCCAGGTGTTGCATCGAATGAATAATTTCCCAAAGGTTTTCTAAATAAACATTAAAGTTCTCATCTCTGCTTCCTTACTTATTTAGTTACAATTCAGTTACCCAGTACCGAGCTGTGAGACACACTTTAATTGTGTACAGGCTGACTTAGGTAGAGAAAAACTCGAAACCGTAGATCCAGTGACTGACAGTCGAGAGCCTATGCCAATGAACCACATCTTTACTTAGTACTTGTGTATTTTGTTGTATTTCTCGTCGATCGATTCTTACTAAATCGAAATGCTCGATCTCTGTTTAACGCAAAAAGTGATTCTCATGACCTAATGGACAACGCTTATGCATTTGAAACGATAGACTATTACTTTCAAGAATTAGGTAGGAACACCATCAGCCACCCACTCACTCACTGAAGGTGAAGGTACATCCAGATGATGAGTCTCAGATATACTGAAACTCTTGTTATAGGTTTCACAGAAAGTGAATTCAATTCAATTATGACAAACAAGTTTAAACACTTACACCCTACACTCCATAAAACAGCGTAGTTTCATGTTAGACGATAGTTTATATGTGGGTTAGCATCAAATAATAAGTATTTATCTGCCTACTCATATCTGTAGTCATAATGGGGGGGGGGGTACGGGTAGTTGAACAGTTTTCAACTGTGCCTAATATGATTTTGTTAAATTTCAATTTATGTTTTTTTTCTGTTTTAGCTGGAGTTGAACAGTTTATGAGCTGTGATCGATATTTACATTTGCATACGAGTTATTATGTCCGTGAAATGCGTATTCATGCACTCAGTCAACATCTGGACTCATACAGTAGTTTGAGTTTAGAAAGTATGGCTACTTCATTCGGTGTAACTCCAGCATTTTTGGATAATGAGTTATCACGTTTCATAGCCAGTGGTAGATTAGCTTGTAAAATGGATAAAGTCTCTGGTATTATTGAAACAACACGTCCGGATAATGTGAATTTCCAGTATCAGGTAAATTGCATTGCATAATATCTAACCATTATTAAAAAAATATTCCTTTACGTACCGAGTAGAACATAAGGCTTCAAGCTAAGGCTTTAAAGTTTCGGTATAGTGAGTTTTTTAAATTTTTTTTTACAATGTAGGGCTGCTAGCCTCCCGCCCAACCTTTCCTCTTTACCGGCCTAGCTAAGTTTAGGAATGCAATGGCTGGAAGTCGAACCCTTAGAGAGAGCATTTTACCACTGGAACGACTGATTCATTTAACCACCACTTTTTAGCATTTTTACTGCAAATTTTCAGATTTATGGGGACTTGGATTGATTTAATTTCAACTGTTGGGTTTTTCCGCGAACGGTGATCATTTAGAGAGATCACCGGAAGGCAGGGGGCACTGAACAGATGTTTCGTCCTAGTCTTGATGCGAGACCAAGTCCCATAACCTTTCATTCAGCCACTTGTAATGAAATCCAGTGTCCTGTGATTTGTAACCTTTTGTCAGCTGGTGATGTGGCGCACCGTTCTTTACGGATGCCTTTGGTGGGCATCCACTTCACTTTGGGCATGGTGAACTCCACTGGTCACAACTTCTCACTACCACTTCAAGGCATCCATCGAGTGGTCATCAGTGAGCTGGGGATTGGATATTTAGATTATAGGATTTGTGTGGATTCAAATAAATATTATTTGTTAGATTTCATCACAAACGAGCATCAGTTGAAGAAACCGTTGAGGAAAAAGGGAGCACTTGATAGCCGTCCGTCTCGTCCTATTTTGTGACTTTTCAGCAGTGTACACTGAAGATTCCACCTGGGGGTCAAACGTGAAACCCTCAGGTTACGTGGCCAAGCTCGTGAGGTCGTGGCAGCTTAGTTGTAGTCAGTTTAAGCATCAAAGTTCCATGTGCGACTCATGGTCTCCTTGCAACCAGTGTGTGGTAAGCTGTGACTCAACCAATAGCAGGCTTAAAAGCATTTGTGAAACGTTGACTTATTCCGTCAAAAGTACTTCGGGTTTGGATTTGATTGTAGACTGATGGTATTCAGTGCTTACCTGGATTCATCGCGGGCTATTTAAGACTAGTTACTGTTGTACTTGAACGACCTAACAAAAATCGACCTGGTATGAGTGATCAGGAGAATTTCACGATGTTTTCATCATAGGAGGTACTTTCTGTAGTTATTTCTCAATTGCTGTAATCTAATCCTTTGTATTTGAATACTGTGTGTATTCATGTTCTAAGTTAGTCATTCTCTTCTGAATACATGGTCTAAAAGGACTGCTCGTCTACCGATATGCAATTGCCTTCCCCCTAAGAGTTTAAGATCTCTTTTTTCCCACTCACCAAATTTATATAGCATACCTATAGTAGATTTTCTTTTGTTGACGGAATAGCCTACTTAATTAGCATTAAAAGTAGTTTAAGTGAATTTAAGTGCAAATTCATTTCTTACGGTACATTTGAGTCAAAAGATGACTGTTAACTGATGCGTGCTAGTTATGGAAATGCGGTTCTCTAAAGGAATATAAAATGCACGATAGTATAAAACTTATTATATCAAGTGTGTATTATGAAGTTTTAATAGTTTAGGCACTTTTGTTATTCTTGTTGAAAGTGTAAGGTACCCTTCTGGGTTGTCTGACAATATATAAAAATGAATAGTCTTTTCTATGATATTATCACTTTGTTTCAGTTGTCTCTTTTTATGTATCCTATTAGTAAGTTTTCAGACTTGAAAAGATCCGAATATGTACAGGGTCTTTCTGTGACTCATTATTTTTGTGTAATGTCACTTCAGGATCGGGTTCAAACGGTCTGAAGTCATACGTCTCTCCATGTCAACTGTATCCAGATAATCCGCTCATGTTCTCAAGTTCAAACGAACGAAAAAGCCATTTGACATCTAGGTTCTAATAACCTGCACAGCGACCACTACTGGTTTTCGTGAATAGTCTCCAAGTCCTTATGTTCATTAGTAGTAAATACGGTCTTGCTATTTTGCTTGCATCCTTGGTTTTCATTGACGGTACCAAAGGATCACATATATCGTGATGTGAATATTCTTAGTTTCCAAAGAAAACTATAGTGAATTTTCACCTCTAACTGTGTGACATTTGCAAAGGAAAGGTTTTATTCCACGCCTTATTTTCACTGACAGCGGTTAGTTCGTGGTTAGTAGCAATTAAAGGAGTCTACTGTCCTTTTTCGATGCACTAGGCTATAAGCCGTGGAGTTATGATGTAAAAAGGCAGATTGAACCACCTCAATTGTTCAGGTACTCGAACTGGGCTTATGGTTCTCAAGCAGGCGATCCACATCTCCTTTAAGAACTGAGTAGGTTGTTATATTAAATTATCAAATATATCCGAACAGAATGAGACCATTTCATGTTCTTTTAGTTACTGATACATGCATATCGCTGATTTTAACTGAGTAAGGATTTTACCTTGAAATCAACGAGTATTTTTTCTGCCTAATAATACGCAATGGGCGTTCGTGGCACAGCGGTAGAATGCTCGCCAACCACGTAGGTGGTCCGGGGTTCTATTCCCGGCCGACTCAGTCCTTCACCTCACTAAGCCAGTAATAAGACTGGTAGAGAGGGGAGGTTGGGTGTGAGACTAGCAACCCCATCCCGTAAAAATAAATACCACTCCTATCGAAACTTCCAAATTCTAGCTGGAAGCCCTATGTTCCACTGGGAACTTAAAGGGAAAAAAATAATACATAAAATATCGCGAGTTATTGTATACCTTCTGTGAAAAGTACATAGGATTAGTGTGAATATTTTTCAGTTGTATAGACAATTTAGAAGGCAAAAGAAAGTATGAGCAAAGAATATTCGCATTTTTGATAAATCCCTCGTCTAGCTGTACAACTGTATATATATACACCCAATATTTAAAAAATGATCTGTATTAACAATAATGGTGTTTTCAACTACTATGATCAGTGGAATTACAGTTCAGAAAACATGTTTAAGGGATAATAAGCATTTAAAAAAATGTAATACCAATTTGAATATTAGTTAAAGTCGAGAATTAAAGATGGTTAAAACAATGAGGATCATGGTCACGAAAGTGTCTGAACAATTTCTTTTGCGAATAGATAAGTTAGACTTGCTTAGGTGAATTCCATTGACTTCAGCTCTCTCTCTCTCTCTCTCTCTCTATATATATATATATATATATATATATATTATTATTATTATCATTATTATTATTATTACGACTCTCATTCCGAATCTTTTCCACTTGACTTACTTGACATCTTAAACCAAAAATTATTCATGTGTATACTTTTTATCTTTATTTTTACAATATTAAATTCTATGTTATCAAATTTCACACCATATTACGTAACATTTTACAATCGTCTATTAATCTTACAATTATATGCCTCTCCCCAAAATCTATACACCTGATGTATTATCTTATATATGACATTAATTATTGTTCCACTTGACTTAAACTATGAACCTAATCACAAATATTTTAAATTTATTTCATACTATTATTATTTCATGTATTTACACCTTTGACCTAATTCCCTCACCGGATATAATTCTATTTATGTCATGAATTGGCCGAAGTTAGAATTCACAGGCCACTGGATCGGGTCCCAGTGGCTTAATGGTCTACGAGTCACCCTTATAACGAGATGGTCCTGGGTTCGAACCCCAGTGGTGCGTACTGTTGAAGAGTCATAAACTAGGACGAAACAGTTGTCCAGTACTCCGTGGTGGTTTTCCAATGGTTCTCTAACTGATATCAGCTCATGAGGAAATCCTCTAACCAATCAAAGAAAATTGAATTGAATTTTTGATTTTCCCGTCGATTGATTGGACCGAAGTGCTCGGTCTCAGGTTGACATGTCGGCTTCTTGTGCAGATGCTTCGACGATGTCTGGGCATTTAGTTAGTATACAATTGGTGGATGGTGGCTAGCAGTGGAATCCAGGATGCGCATTTCGTCCTATTTGGGACTCGTCAGCTGGATGTACCTGCATTTCTCAGTGAGTGATGATGTTCCCACTGAGGCTCGAACCCAGTACCCATAGTTTCAAACGCCAAAGCGTTATCCACTAGTGGATAGGACGAAATGCGCATCCTGGATTCCACTGCTAGCCACCATCCACCAATTGTATACTAATCAAAGAAAATCCCTACAAAACCAATTCGTTGAATATTGACATACTTGTTGAGTATCTTTCATTCTTCTGATAGTTATTATCTCGAAAACGCCTTTTAATCTCATTGTTATTATCCTCCGTTGTATATTTTTTGTTCAATTTTCTCTTTAGTCAATGGTTAAACAAGGCGATATTCTGTTGAATCGTATTCAGAAGCTCAGTCAAGTGATAAATATTTAATGAGGAATGTATACTCCCTTTCCTCTTTTTATTGTTATGTGTAACAGAATATCACTAGTGACCTTATTACATTGTACTGTATGTTTTTATGTATGTATGTTTGTATCTTTTTGCTTGCGTAATGACTCACACACGGAAAAAAAATATACTTCTCAAATGATTTCGTTTTGTATTAGTTATATAGTCATTGTATCTTTACTTTTCGACTCAATGTGTACGTGGGATACTGTCCATTGAATTTGAAGGTGATAATAGAGAAGGGATGTCAGTATTCTCACAAAAAGTATTTACAAACCGTTAATTGTTTTAATAGCTGTTTATTGTTAGCAAAAAAGAGAGACAGCAGAAGGAAGCTACATCATAATCTTGTTTGATATCGATAATAAGCTGCACTTGGTAAAAGTCTTCAAACAACGGAGTTGGATAATGTTCTGAACCCAATCCAGAAAGCGTTGTGATGTGCCTTTTTAAGTTTTTCATCTGTCAGCTTCTTCAACACTCATATCTTTGGATAAAGAAAGAATGAAGATATTTGCAGGATTTATACGAGGTTGTTTTATTTCGTTGATTTTCCCTCTTCAGCTGCGTACATCCTAAATAAATCAATTATTAGTTACAAAATGGTGTCCGAACATAATCTTTACAATGATTTTAATTTGTAGTTAGAAAGTATAGGCAGCATAATTTCAAAGATGATGTAAGTAGACAATTGTTTAGTGTTACATTGATCCCTAGTTTGGAAATAGGGAGTGAAGTGTTTGGTGGAGCGTGTTGTGACCACTTCACTTATTTGGAAAGTTGAATCAGCCAATGCCAGCGGGCTGACCGCTGACGAAATCTCAGCACGGATGCGGAAGGCTCCTTTGGTATTTGCCAGTTTACTCTGTCTCTGGCGTAGACGGAATACTCGGTTATCGACCAAAGGACGTTTGTACTGCTCAGCGCAGCAGTCTGCTCCGTCCTCCTCTTTATGGCTGTAAGTCTTGGTCATTGAGACTAGACGAAATGAAAAGGCTAGTTGTCTTTGATCAAGGTGCTTGCGTTCTATCTCCCGTGGGAAATGGTATAATAGGGTTGAGGTTAGGCGTCGAGTACTAGGTAAGGAGGGGAAATCAATAGACGAGACTGTGAAGTTACATAGACTGAGATGGTAATGCATGCCTAGCCATTGCCTTCATCGACTGACGGGCAGTGTTAGCTGACATTGGACGGATCAGGTTGGAAAAGACCTGGTTAGTGGTGATCAAACCAAAACTTGGCTTCATCAGTCAATGAAATCCACAACAGTTAGTTTAAGCCACGCAGGAAGGTGTAGACTTCCTGACTGGTTGGGATCCTCGGGACGGTAAAAACCAACGACTGGTGATATGGCTCAAAATTTTTCTCAGTGGCGTAGATGCATCCACTCCTTGAGACTTATAATACCCAATAAAACTATATTGTTCTTCGACATTAGTATTCTTTTTGTCTCATATCTCTGTTTACTGTCCCTATTATGCATTTCTTTTTATTTTCTTCTCTTGCTTCGTGTGCTAAATAAAGTGTGGCGACTCAAACTGCTGCACAACAGTGCAAAGTTCTATGTTGAAACCAGTCAGTGTTTAAAAAGTAACTATTTATGTAGTAGTTAGACAATGAGGTGGAGTTAAGATTTCTCTTGGAAACTAGGATGAACTAGAGACAAAATACAAGATGGTTCAAAAGGGTGAATTCATGAATATTATGGTGGAGAGTGAAGGTGAATAGTGAAGTAAAATTATAAAATAATCTACTCGAAATGGAAGCGTAGTAGTGAGTTCAACTCAGTTAGTGAAATCAAAATTAAGTGGAATGTTATGCAACAGAATAAAATACAAAAGCACACAAGCAAAACGATTACAGTTACCAGGGTAGTGAGCGACTATTCACACTATCTTTCTGTATGAATAGGTTGGGTCGAAGTCTTTTGATGGTAATGGCTTCTGCGAATCTAAGTGACTATGATTTTCTTTGTGTATTGATTATTTTGAAAGCCTGACTAATTTCCACAGTATGTCTCATGTCAATTAGGTGTCTCGTGGTTGCACTTGGGGACAAATGATTACTAGCCTAATGATAAAAGTAAACACTTTTTTGATCTTTTTTTATGATAGATGTATAAGGATATCAGCAGGTACTTTCAGTTACTGATTACTGGTATCTTGAAAGTGTCGCCAGTTGGCCTATATAGCACAGGCCCACATTCAGTAGTTTCATATTCTTACCTACTGTTTCTGCGGTCGAAAATGGGTGGCCAATATGGACCTCCCGCCAGTTAGCAATAGTGCATTAGAATAAAAAGCTAATATGCAAACTTCTGTCCTCATGTATAGCTGTGAGACATGGTCATTTAAAGTGGAAGATGTGAAAAGACTAGCTGTCTTTGACCATAGGTGTCTGCATTCTATCTCCCGTGTTAGGTCAGCATAATATGATGAGTAATATTGAAGTTAGGCGTAGAGTATTAGATAAATAGAGTGAATTCATGGATAATGTTGTGAAGGGGAGTCAATTTAGATGGCTAGGTCAAGTGTTGCATATGCCAAGCCATCGCCTTCCTCGACGAGCAATCTTAGCTGACTTAAGATTAGATTGGAAAAGAATGAAATCATGACACCCATTTGTGAAATTTGTAATAGTTAGTTTATAGACTAAGTGATTGGAGTCCTCAACCGTTGGAGACTATTATTCCCAATGGCCTAGATGAATCCACCGTTTGTTATCTCTCATATCTACTAAACCGTCATATTTTTCCATGTTACTATTCTTTCGCTCTCACATTTCTGCTGAGTATAACACTTTTGAATCCCTCTTTTTCTCCTTTTTGTCTACCTTTACCTGGATCATGGATTGCTGTGACTAAACCTGTGCACTTCTGTATGTTGAATTTCAGTCAGCCAGTTAACGTGTAATCATTCTTCATTGTTCATTTTGGAAACTCTACGTCTATTTACTTTTCAGCTTAATTCGTTCCCCATTATGTATTATTGACATAAACAGAGTTAGATTTCGTGAATTACCTAGCTGGGATACCCTCCAAATAATCTACTGTTTATTTGTAGTTCTACTTCACACAAGTTACTATCACTATTCCTATAAAATTCTGAACTAGGTGTTACATATTTCAATTAAGTTTGAATTACCATCATACTTCTTTCACTTATGTATCTCATATGAGGCTAAGATTTATCCTGTTTCCATAATTAAATACAAAAATATACAGTTATAAATAGAGTTCTTATCACCAAAAGCATTTCAAACAGGCACCTGTAGAATTTAATCAACAGTTGCCCCTTTCGGTGGTTCTATACATGAAGTTCAGATGACCAACGGGCCAGAAACGATCAGCAATAAGGAACTCTGGCAGACGGAGAACTAACCAAGAACTTATTGTTCAACAAATAGGCATAAGGAAATGCAAATGGGTCAGATAAGTGCTGAGAAGGAGATCATTTAATGACATTGTGCACCAGGCCAGTTGTCGAGTGGAACCCAAACGGTTAACGATTAGTTAGGTGTGAGTCCGACGGCAACATGGAGAATATCGTGTGAGGTGGAGATTAAAGTTTATGGTCAGTTGTGGAGCTAGATAAAGACAACAGTAGAAAATGGGATGAAATAAAGGTGTGATGTTGAAACCTTATATTCAACTTGCAACCCAAGGGATAAATTAAAATATTCATAATATGCATAGAATTAGCATTCGAAATAATTTGCATAACCGTAGAAAAGGTATGTTGACACATGATCTATACTTCTTTAGTTAGTCAATAGTAGCTAATCTCCTTCGGAGAGTTTTTTTCGTTAGGAGTATGTTCAAATTGTTTCTTGAAATGAGCTTGTAGAGCTTAAAATATAGCGGTGACTATTATTCACTTCTAATATTCATTCTTTTCTACTGATCTTCATTATGTGGTTAATTAGCAAACAACAATGCAAACTGAATAGTAAAACCAATTTTAGAATAATCCATATAAGTATAAAAGTTTCCAAATTATACATGTGTAGATGCATGTGTAACAGAGAGTAAATCCACTCAACCAGAAGAGAGCATTTCTTTTTTGTTCGAAATAACTCTGAATAAATAACTGACCGTGTGTTGCTCCATTTTTGTCTCATCAAAAAATAAACCAGTGATGTAAATAAAAGGATATCGAGTAAATTGGATTATTATTATTATTATCACCATCTGTGGCTCATGGGTAGAATGGTCGCCAGCCAATCACGTGGTTTAGGATTTGATCCCTGGTCGACGTACTTCTAAACCTCACTTAGCTGGTGATAAGCTGGGGGGGGGCGGGTAATTTGGCTAGAAGCCAGCAATCCCACTCCGTAAAAATAAAACCACTGCTACCGAAAATTCAAAGCTCTTGCTTGAAGCTTTATGTTCCATTTGAAACTCTACACAACTCAGATGGATGCGTACTGTCGAAAAGTCTCAAACTAGGTTGGAGAAACAGTTGTCTGGCAGTACGTCTTGGTTTTCCAGTGGTTCTCTAACAGATGTCAGCTGACCATGATCTCCTGAAACCAATCAAATCTCTGCAAACAACACTTAAAATAATAATCAACAATGAAAGAGAAAAGAAATGATTAGAAAGTATTAGTAACAATGACAGAATAATGTAAATAAATAATAACAGGCAGCAACTGTGGATATAAATCAGAAAACGAAATGATTTTTGTATTCCGTTTCATTGAATTCTTCATTCTAATACATGTCTCACCAAATGTCTATTCAAATCCTTCTGATTAACCGATGAATTGATTCATTGTAGCAGTGAATCTAATTCACTTAGGAGATTGTATTTCGATTGTACATTATGTATGTAAAGGGGCTGATAAACAAATTACTGGGTGTTGGTAGTGGAGAGTTCATTCTCATTCCTGAATTATCATATTTCTAGTTTAAAATCATTTTTGGTTGAAACTTCTTTCTACTTGTGAGTAGTATAATTTTTGTCAAAGAAATTAACCATTGTTATCTCTGTATGTTTTCAGTTGTTGAATACACGTCAGAGTAATAGAAGGTCTGAGATCGAGCATCGTCGCTAACAAGCCTCAAAAACAGTGAAGGTTAGACATGCGTCAAGCAGCCCAACCTTGTAAGAAAGTTCAAAACAAGAAAGGTAACTAAATCATTTGAATATGGCAACAACGACGAATGTACGAGGGCATTATGATTTTTCTCAACTGGTTACATACAACCTGAAAAATTCAAAATATAAATTACACTAAAGACTTGAACATACTTTTCTATGACATGACTAAGAGCAGTTGGTAGGAACGATGAGTAGCATTAGTCAGGAATGGTGTAAGTTGTTAAATAATTAAGAGTGAACAGGACTGATTATTTATAGTAAAGTTAGATGACTATGGTCGGAAACGAAACGGAGTCCAGGAGATTTTTTGTGGGCAGAAACAAAGTTTAACTAGAAAAGGTACAACAGATAATGGGCTACGTAACCACAGGAAATATGTCTTTCTAAAAAATCCAAACTAGAGGAGGATAGGGTGAATTGGGTTTAGACGAGAAATAAGGTCTTCTAAGCAGGGCAGGAGATTATTATTATTATTATATCCTTTAATTCCTAGAGGAACATAGGGCTTCAGCTGCGCGTCTCCACTGCCTTCTGTTTTCTGCCAAATTTTTCACCCCGCTCCAAATCTGCCCGCATGCTTTCATCTCCTCCTCACATGACCTCCTCCAAGTCACCCTTGCACTGACGACCAACTCGCCGCTTCCCTTTCGGGTTCCACTCGAGCAATGGCTTGTCTAGTGATGTCGCTTGATGGTTTCCTCAGAGTATGGCCAGCAAATCCATCTCCATTTCTTCCTGCCTATTTGTTCCACAATCGGTTCCTGTTCGGTTCGCTCATTGCCAGAGATCCCTGTTGCTGATCTTTTCTCGAAAGCCATCTGATCTTGAGTAGTATTGAGCGAAGACAACTGTTAATGAAGGTCTGTAGTTTGTTTGAGATTCTCTTTATGACGCGCTGGCCAAGTCTCTGATGCGTACAGTAAGTAGCACCGACTTCACATTGGAGTTGAAAATCCGGATCTTATTTTTGATTCTGAGTGCTGTTGACCTCCACACAGATTTGAGAGTAATGAAAGCTTGTCTTGGTTTTCCGATTCTGGCTTTGATATCCTCGTGAGTTCCGTCTGCCTGTAGTTGAAACGATGCTTCATAGGTAGGTAGGTAGGTTGGTAAAAGAGGTAGTTTCTTTCAGGTTCCTCCCATTCATGTTGGTTGATTGTTGTCTGTTGTTGTTGTTGCTGTTGCTGATGGCCAGGAATCTTCATCACCTCCGTTTTATCTATGTTCACTTGAAGTCCTATCTTTGATGCTTCTTCTGCCAACTTGTTGCTTTTCACTTGCATATCTTCCAGTTTGTGGGATATCAGACATATATCATCATCAGCGAAGACCAGATCCTCCAAGTTTTTTGTGTGAGTCCATTTTATGCCTGTTTCCTCACTGCCCGTTGTCTGTCTCATTATCCAATCTACTGCAATCAGGAAGATCATTGGCGAAAGTAGTCAGCCTCACCTCACTCCCGTCCTCACTTTGAAGGCTTCCGTAAGTTTTCCATTGTGGATTACTTGGCATGCAGCATTGTCGTATAACTGTTGGATGAGATGTATAATTGTCGATGGCACCCCAGGAGGTGACTTATTAAAATTTGCATACTTTGTTATCACAAAGGCAGTGCGGGATTCATCACTGTCTCTTTAATTGTGCATAGATTTGGTTCTAATCGCTTAATGGAGATTACCTCAGCAAAATGTAGCAAGCTAAGTTTCTTTTGTCTGTTGATTATTCTGAACGCTTTTAGTTTGCCCACAACATGGCCAGTATCAAATAGATGGCATGCAATCACACTGTTTAATGCCTGTGAGCTCTTTACTTTCAGCTTCTTTGATATGTGGTCAGAAATGCAGACAATAACCCTTTTCTCTGTTCTTTCAATGTATGTGCTTTGACACGTATATGTAAATTGGTGAGATTAGGCAGGATTTTGTCCACTTTTGGGTGTCTTAAAAGGCTTGTCGTTTGGTATGCACACACAAGCTTGGCTGTAGGATATATTCTTTTCAGGATAGCGTTTAGTCCTCATCTTATTCTACAAGCAGTGTCATCACCTTTGAAGACTAGCTGTAGAAAGATGAACTTTCTCTATACTGCGCTATAATTCACTTTTTCAACACTACGTTTTCCATGTTTTTCGATATATATGTAAATGTGCAAGTATCAGATATTCTATGACTCGTAACAAGAATGTAAATTTTTCTGGAAGAGTTATGTAGTAGATAGTCCTATAAGAGTGTTTGGAATATTAGACAACACTTGAATACCAATGAGATGCTCACTAGCGACTGGCCCTATTCAGGTAGGTAGTTACCTGGGTTCCAGTGGGAAGTCGTGACCAGTAGGGTGCAGCTGGTCGGGTGTGAGGACAAATACTCACCGAAGACATTGGCTAGCGGTCGCGCTATGTCGTGAATTGGCAGAAGTTAGAATTCAAGGACCATTGGATCGGGTCCCAGTGGCTTAATGGTATACGAGCTCGCCTTGTAACCAGAAGGTCCTGGGTTCAAACCTTGTCGGTGGGTGCGTACTGCTGGAGAGTCCCAAACTAAGACGAAACAGCTGTCCAGTACTCCCTGTTGGTTTTCCAATTGTTCTCTAACTAATGTCAGCTCATGATGAAATCCTGAAATAGATATATATATATATATCTATAATGATTATAATTGTTTGTCCCTTGAGTTCCGAGTGGAACATAGACATATGACGTCACTCCTCTCAGCATGTATTCATTTCATCACCATTTCCTCGTGCATATTCATCATTTGGGCAATAAGTTGTTGGCTGGTTATCTACACCAGTGGTGTTGTATATTACCTATTCTTTCCTGCCACTCATCTGATCTTCACTATCGAGTCAACGCAGGCACCTGTTGAAAGTCTGAAAGTTTACAAGAGGCTGTTGAAATGTTCCTTGCAACATATACATGAAGACTGTGAACCGCATAGAAGCACTAATTGTCTTATCTGCATTGCTAAGTGTTGTGGATCTTCACACACTGATTTTAAAGTAATGAAAGCTTATATTTCTTTCCCGATCCGAACCTGGTTGCTTATGACATTATCATCCATGCTGCATATAGTTGAAACTATGCTACTCAGATCACGTTAGTGAAATAGATAACGTCTTTGTATTTTTTTAACTAATGGTGATTGGTGCTAGTCGCTGTTATCCGTAATCAAATATCTCCATCACTGCTGTCTTCTATATGTTTGCCTGAAGTCCTGTATTTGCTGACTGCCTCTGTTGCCAACCTACTGGCCTTGGCTGATGAATCTTCGAGTTTTGGAATACGAGATATAAGCCGTAAGTGATAATTTCAGTAATTTCGACTGACCTCATAATTATAACACCTACTTCTGCCAATATATTTCTACCAGTTAAAATGTGGATTCTGGATTTCTTTGACTAAACTTCAAACATAATCATGTTACTACTAATATTGTTCCATTGGCTTCCGAGTGAATCACAGGGCTTCAACAGCACATCACACTCATTAGCTGGTCCCAGGATTGCCTATAATCTCTCATTTCCTCCTCTCACATTCTTTCCCATGTCATCCTCGGATTCACACCAAACTCGTTGTGTCCCGTTCAGGTCCCACTCGAGGTTATGCCCGACGCGTGATGCCATTCGCTGATCTCCTCAGCTTGTATCTGATCCATTTCCATTTTCTGTTGAGCAGTAGGTTCTTGGTTAGTTTGTTCGCATGGATTCTTGTCACTAATTCTCTCAGACCATTTGATCGTCATTATGGAGAGAAAGCAGCTATTGATAAATTTCCGTACCTGGTTGTTGGAAAGCTTTTCGTGACGCGCAGGGGTGGTATATGACCCGTATAGATGAACTGATTTCATATTTGTGTTGCAAACCCGAATTTCGGTGTAAACAAAAGTAATGCTCTGATGTTTTATACTTTAGTATCACTAGCTTATTCACAACCAGGTCAGTTAGCACAGGTCGTGTACCACTTAGAGGTGTAGCTGACCTAATACTTTTGTATTAAATACTAATATTATGGAGGAAAAGTGCCTAATAGCCGTCTTCAAAAAGAATGAATATCCTCCGAATTTCATCAAAAATTGCTTAAAATCTAATCACAACATCAACAAGAAACAGTCATCAAAGACTACAAGAAGATTCATTCTACCATACATAAAAATATCTCTAAAATAACAGCTTGAATATTAAAAACGTTTGAAGTAGATTTAGTGTACAAGCCAGGCAGCACAATCACTTCATTCGATATTTTGTGAACCTAAAGATCCGAAAGAACAAAGATAAAATTAATACCACTTACAAAATATATTGTATGAACTGCAGCATACATTATATCGGTCAAAGAGGATATCCCCTTCGAATCCGAATCCAAGAACACAAACTGGCTGTAAGAAGACATAAGATATATAAATATTCTTTCATATCAATGCATGTAGATAGTTATGGACACCAATTTGATTGGGGTTATGTCGACATGTTAAATTGAGGAAACATCAAAAGTGCCAGAGAATTTCCGGAAGCCTTGTACTTAAGTGAATCAGCAATTAACAAACATATTAATATTGATTAAAGTTACCAATTAATAAAAATTAAATGATATGGCAAGAAAGTTCAAATTCCAAGTCATTAAAAAATGATCAATACCAACGTGAATCGACTACCAGTCAGTCACAAAGATGGTTGCCAGGATACATAATTCTGTCATTCATGGAGAATTCAATTTTATGCTATAACTTGTGCTGAATACGTTGTCCTGAAGGACGGCGAAAGCTTAGCAATTAAACCAACCAGCTCAGAGAGCACAACTAATTTCAGATACTAACAGCATTTTCACAAAGGCGTGTACTACCGATTGCCTGAGGAGAGATGAGCAGGTGCTTACCGTTCATGGACATGTTGAAGAATAGCCATCCAGGAATACAAATGCACCATGATCTTAAACACTACAGTTCGCAGGATAACGGGGGCTACCATTACTGAGGTGCAAATTTTATCCAGATCTCGTCTATAAGTACTGTTTGGACAATAGATAGGTAGGTCCTTATGTTTAGATTCAGGGTTATGATTAGGATAAAGGTTTGTTTTCTTTCCATTATTAGCATTTCTTTTAGTGAATATTTGACAAGAGTGAGGAGTCGATGCCACCACCAAGTGGAGTTGAAACAACCAGTCAAATGAGTGCTTTTCATTATCTTCTTTGCTAGGTTCAATCTGATTCAGGGTTAGAATGAAACATGCAGTGTCAATTATGCTCAGCATCCATTTGAAATGCTGAGCAATGCAACTATCATCATGAAGTTGTATTTATCATGAAGTCAATCAATTATCAGAATCAGTGGATCCTATAACTGGTATTCACACAGATTCTAGTTTATTTACTATAAAAACTCCTACGGAAAACTAAAGCCTCTTTTTCCAGCACGTTACAGACATAAACACTGTATAACTCATCCTTTTTTATACTATGAATGACATTTCTTACCTAGAAGTAGGTGATTGGCTGGTTCGAGGTCATTTGACCGTAGCATTTGTTTGCCACTTCCAATAGTTTCAAGATATTCAGAAATAATAATAATGCTCTCTGTATTTTTCTAGTAAATAACCTGCGTTTTATATGAGAAAAAACGCTAGCTACTCTGATTGGTCACTCGTGCATTCGCATTGCTTGGGTCTCTCGCTATTCTCTAACCTTGTTCCACTCATATCAACCAGCAGTGCTTGTTAATCGGATCTAGGTGATGTAAAATCATTGGACAACCACTTTGCTCATTCTCCGCTAAGCTCATAAACGTTGTACCTAGTTTGATACAGCTCAGATAGCCGAATCAGTTCGAACCACCTTATTTATACTGCTGGTGTATGTGTTGGCGGCACCCGCAGTAATGAATTAGTTGCCAAATCACCTTTTGATTGAAGCTCCGCTATCGAAGGCCTTTTCAAAGTCAGTGAAGCTAAGAAAGAGAGCTGACTGATGGCCACTCAAAGCTCTGTTCAATGATAATCTGCAGTGTTGCGATTTGGTCGATGCATGACTTGTTTCTCCTGAATCCAGCCTGTTCCGGTCGAAGTTTTTCATCCAGGGTGGAGTGTTTGATTCTTTCTAGGATGATGCAGCTTAGTATTTTGCTTGGAATGAACAGGAGCAAAATGCCACGCCAGTTCTTGTATGGACCTAAGTCTCCTTTCTTTGGCAGTTTGAATAAGTAGCTTTTCTTCCAATCCGCAGGTACCTTGCACTCTTTATACACCTTTTCCAGTACTGGTGTCATCAAGTCGTCTGGTGTCTCAGGGTTCATTTTCAATGCCTGTGCGGGGATTCCTCCTGGTCATGTTGCATTTAGAGCCTCTCACATCTTTATGGCCTTAAGGACCTCTCCTGTCATTGGGAAGTTGATGCCGCCGATATTTCTGCTTCCGCTGTTGATATTATTGGGCGCATTGTAGGTGGCAGTCGATTAAGAGCTCTTTTGAAGTGTTCAGCCCAGTGTCTCCTTTTCTCCACCTCATTGGTGATCGAATTTTCATTGTCATTATTCACTGGCTTATTTGTATTGATTTCTTCCCCAATAGAAACCTGATTATTTGGTAGAGTGTTGCGAGGTCTCCTTTGCCTGTAGCTTGGTTTGCTTCACTTGCCATAGCTTCGTAATGCTGTCTTTTGTCTTCCCTGTCACTTTTCTTTACTCTTTTGTCCAGTGTATTGTAGAGAAGTTTTTCAGGAGCAGAGAGTGCGGGCGTTTCTGTAGTTTAGTTTTTACAAATTTTGTGATGGAAAGTTCTGGGTAGCCATTTTCGAGGAAGCTTCTCTTCAGAGTGTTAAGCTCCTGTTGTATAGTGTCAGGGCTGCAAAAGCTGTGGATTATGTGGTTCAGTGAATGGGTTAGGTTTCGTTTTTTATATATAGGGGTTCCCAAATGTAATATGAATAATTTGGTTTCTGAAGGAAACTGTGCGGGGAGATTCAACCGCCTTGAACTGCATAAATTGCAAATTGAGCATTTGACTTTTGAGATATACAGTATATGACAAATGACGCTTATATAACTGACGTGATATGACATGTCACTAAGATTTTTATCAAAAAAAAACGAAACAAAACAACATACGATTATGAGTGAACTAATATTTGGACAGATTTATTCTTAGTTATTTGAAAATTCTAGCAAGATATGCATCGTTTTTCGTTAGCCTCCTCATATGAATCATTTAGTCGTCTACACACAAGTGCAATATAGTTGTATAATTTTTAGTGCTAAGTCATCATAAACAGTTTTGTAAATAAGGCAGCACATTTTGTTGTATTTCTGTCGTAAATCAATAAAGTGAATAACACACTTTTTAAACTCTGATATGCACCTGTGTATACTACTAATAACACCTAATGAATATAGTTATTTTAATTTGTGACTTTTATACATTTTTCACCAATTACAGTGGCTGAACCGCTTCCTTATTTTGAATTTAACCCACCTAAACAACAAACTAGAAATATTGTAGACGAACTTCAAAAACTGTATTGTCTCATGAGTCAGCAAGAATGAGGAACAGAAGAAGTGGATTTCATTTACAGTACACAAAATAGAATTCAGAAGATTCGCTTTCATGTTCACTTTATGAATGTGTTCCTGTAGAAACCGTTCTTAGAATTTAGTAATGTTGCAAAAATAAATGTAACACTAATTGTAAATGTATGTCTTGGAAATGTCATTTGTTTCTGACGTAAGACAGTATTGTAATGAAGCGTAGGCGACACGATGTCTACTTTTGTATTCTGAATTGTTAGTTATATGGGCTGTTTGACAATATAAAGTAAATACGCACTGCAGATACTCTGATCAACTTCAGGAAACAATTAAGTGTCATACTCCACTGGGAACCCAGTGCTTTTTGTCCTCAGTGTTTCTACAGTGTATCCGATGCCTTTGCTAACTAACTGGGTACAAACAAAACTGATTACTTTATGATTATAAGTGATTTTCAGGCTTGTTATTGTGACCGCATAGTAATGTGTGTACTATGATACTTACATTAGCATCAAGACCATATTATTTAGATGTATGAAAGGCGTAGTTGTAAGAAGGTCGGACACAATCGCTATGAAGCCTTGAACCCAGGTATCATGCTTGTTGGTATTCATCAGCAGGGTGTATATGCAATCTTCATTGACAGAATTCACTCAGCACAAACACCAAGGACTAGATGGGTGACATTTGTTACTTCCTACTGTCCAAGCAGAGTATCCACTACGGTCCCACAGGAGGTCAACCGTGAGCCCGAATCGCTAAATGGTAACGTTTCTGACTGTAGCACTGAATGACACAGGTTTCAATTTCAGAAGAGGAATGAGTAACTTCAAGATTGTGGATATGCCTGACTGACTGGTGAGTGCTGAAAAGCAATAAACATAGTTTCAGGACTTCCTGATGGTTGCCCCATACCACCGGATAACAAAAATTCAGAGTGGATGGTGACAGCCAGGCACCTAGCATTGTGAACGTACTGCCAACTTGACTGACAGAATTCGTTCTGCTTTAACATCAAGGACCAGAAGTATGATACCAATATTGTTGTTCATCCTATCTACTCTTGATGATTTAACAACTTACATCGTTCTAGACTAATGCCATCCTTTTCTTTCCTTCATATTCCACAGTGGAACATAGGGCTTCAAGCTAGTGACCTGAAGTTTCTGTAGCAGTGTTTATTTTTACAGGATGGCGTTGCTCGCCTCATGCCCAACCTTTCCTCTTTACCATCTCTTTATTTCCGGCTTATCGAGGTAAAAGAATGTGTCGGCAGGAGATTGAACCCCGGACCATGTGTATGGTCGACGAGCGTTCTAACCGCTATGCAACCGACGCACTGATGCCATCCTTAGTTCTTATTAATTACTCCTTGTTATCGTTAAAAAAAGTGCGTCGGTGGTATAGTGATTAGAACGCTCGCCGACCATACACATGGTCCGGGGTTCAATCTCCTGCCGACACATTCTTTTACCTCGATAAGCCGGAAATAAAGAGATGGTAAAGAGGAAAGGTTGGGCATGAGGCGAGCAACGCCATCCTGTAAAAATAAACACTGCTACAGAAACTTCAAGTCACTAACTTGAAGCCCTATGTTCCACTGTGGAATGTGAAGGAAAGAAAAAAAATCGATAAAAAAGTATGTTCATATATTTAATATAATTTATATTTTTGTACCACTCAGGATGTAGCCAGTGAAAAAAGTATTGAAAATAATAAATAGTAGAGCTCATGTTTTCTCGGTGCATCTGTCGTTCTTGTTTTAATTAAAACAAGACATATAAACGAACAATATCCATGATAATTGTTAAGTGCTTTGAATAGGCCACTAATAACGATGATTGTAGTAATGGCAATAATAATGATGGTAACAAGGCCAATTATAGCAAATTACAAACAATTGACGCACTTGGCGATAAGAACAATAAAGATGGTGTTGTAATGTGAACAGGTGGCAGTCTACCAACTTTGTAAGACAGCCAAACGCCTAATCGATATGAACGGCAAAACTGATATCAAAGAGGCTTTCAAGTTTATTTATAAAAATAGTCAAAGGAGCTTATTGAGCTAAGCAGACGCGATGATTGTTAACGGACTTAACCCCCTTTGTGTGTGTATGTACTAAACCAATTTATTATTATTCTTAACCTACCCTAATTATCGTTATCTGATTATAAAACCAAGTGTTGTTGTGACTATACGCATTATTGTATTCTTTATTTATTTTATCCTTCACGTTCCCACTGGAAGAGAGGGTCTCAAGCTAGCGGCTTGAAGTTTCTGTAGCAGTGTTTAATTTTACAGAATGGGGTTGCTAGCCTCATGCCCGACCTTTCCTCTTTACCAGCATTATTTCTAGCTTAGTGAGGTAAAGGAGTTCGTCGGCCGGGAATCGAACCCCGGACCATGTGCATGGTCGGCGAGCGTTCTAACCGCTGTGCCACCGATGCACTAAATTCTTTATGGCTTTGCTTATTTTAAATGATATTTATTTTCCTTGATAAACTGATCAATTGACAAGTAAATGTATGATCAGATAATTCGAAATCTATTGCTCACATCACATTTTTCAGATAATCACCCTCTTCTAATAACACCATCTGTACAGTAAATAGTGAGTACTTAGAATCGAGATGAATATTCACATAAAAATAGGATAAAAATCCTGTTCACAAGAATCACACACCAACGCTTTCCGCTGACAGTCCGAGGTCAGCAAATGACATTCATTCACTGAAACAAAATCTCATCATACAATACATTATCAATGTAAACACAACCGATAAGAGAAGCAATAATATTACAGATTAAAAAAATATACACACAAATAATAAAGACCAAATTAAAATGCGATATGCAAATGTTAAAATCATGATATACAGTCTAGGAGAAAAACGAATAACAATTATAAACCAAGTTGCAGCGTCGAAATAGATATGGATATTGTGATTAGATCATTCAAAAAGGATTTCCCAAAGAATTTTTGCTTTGCACAATCCAAACAGGTCAATAATTAAATTAGATCAAGATCTCATAAAACCAAAAGTTAGAGAATGCCAAAAATGAAGTAGACAGATAATCAGAGTTTAAATAAGTATCGTGAAAGTGTGGAAGAAGTGAAAAATAAAATTGGACGGGAAGTTTAAATTAGTTCATTAGATTTACCTAGACCAAAGACAGAGAGACAACGACTGAACAAACTTCTTTTATTTATAAAGGCTAGATTTGTTCCGTTGAATTTCTATAGCTCCGGCTTTGTGTAAAAGTCGAGTTTGAATTCCATTCAGAAAGTTCAGTGGGGGTAAGATAAATAACCTTGATGACTGCTATCCATCGGATGAAATGCAACAGAGCTTCTTTTGGATTTTATTTCACCTTTTCCTAATCATGAAGGGGGATGTTCAGTAATGCGTCTGTTAAGCTGTTTGGTTGTTTGCCTTATATAATTTTCTCTACAGAAGCAGCTAAACTTGTAAATGTCCATAGAATTGGTGCAGCTGGGTAGATTATTTTTCACTTGAGGAGTCGTAACTGTTCAGCCAGGTGGTAGCGGTTTAACTCCGTTTTATGGTGGTAGATAAATTTGGATGTAGGACTTCATCAACTACTTACTCATTGAATTGCAGTTTCAGGAATGGCTATTTCTTTTTTAACACCGACCGTTTTTGTTTGCACATAGAGTACTCAGATATCTCCGAACGAATCTACTGAGATAGCCCATTGGAACCAGTGCATGGTGGGTGGGTCCTAATTTTTGTCTTGTTCAGGTTTACTGGGGTGAGATAAATTTTGTGAAACTCTTGAGATAACTAGAAGTTATACGTGGTAACCCTATAACACTCAGTGTATCGTATTGTAGAGGCGTGTATCATTTTCATTTTAAACACATGGTATCTGCTACTTTTTGAGAGATCGAGATTATATATTTATATATAATTCGCTCAAATAAACAGTAGAAATGTCTAAATTCTAGTTCAATTATTACTTCTGTAGGTGTTTGATTGGCTTAAGAGATTGAGTGTAATTTCGCTTGTTATTATTTTTTCCCTGAGTTCTGAGTGAAACATACAGCATTAACAGTACATCTCCACTTCACTCTGTTCCCTGAAGTCCACTTCAGCTGGCTCTACAATAGCCCATAAGCCTTCATTTCCTCTTCACACAATCTTCTCCATGCGACTCTCCTATCCATGGCAGAGTTGCCGTTTCTCATTAGGATTCCATTCGAAGATCTAGCTTGTGGTGTCAATCGACGGTCTTTTAGGAGTATTTGTAATCTCCCATCACTTCTGTATGTAAGTATTTTGGGTAGTAGTGTAACAGGGGAAGATAAGAGACTGTGAAACGGATGTTTATTTAGGGGAAACATATCATATTTATGCATTGTTAGCCACATTAACGTTCGTCTGGGTCAGAGGAGAATTAATTGTTCTCACTGGTTGGCAACTGGTCCAAGGTTAGACAAGTTGTCTAATAAAGTTATTTGTTGTCCACAACGTTAACTAAATTCAGACTTGGGGAATGGACACTTCTACCTCTCTGTCAGTTGACTTACAATGTCGATTTCAAATTTGGCGGCTTCCTATCAGTCTACCTCACATCACAATAGGTTCTTGGTTGGTCTGCTGCATCACCAGATTTCTTTGTTGCTTAGTATACCTGGCTGGCTATCTGATCTTCAGAGTTGAGTGAACAAATCCTCGGGTGAAAGTCTGCCGTCATTTAGAATCGCCTCTCTTGACGCACACTCCGAAACTCTGAACCAGACATAAGAACTGAATGGGTTGACAATAGTGTTCAAAATCCTAGTCTTGTCTCTTATGTTGAGTTCATCAAAATTCCACCCTGATTTCAGGGTGATGAATACCTGCCTTACCTTTTCGATTCTGACTATGGCACCTTTATCCTTGGGGCCTATAGCTGAAGAGATCTTGCCTCGATAAATGAATGAAGTCGTATTTGTTGAAATTTATTCCGTATATAGTGACTGGTGCTTGTTTCAGCTTTTGGCTATCTGCGTCACTTGTGTCCCCTCTGTATTCACTTGAAGTCCTGCCTTCACTGCCTCTCTTGTCAGAGTGTTGATTTTCGTTTGTAGATTTTCAAGTTTTTGTGAAATTAGATATAAATCACTTAGAAAGTACAAATCTTCTAGAGTACTCTTACAAGTTCAACACATTCCTGCAAGAGTACAGAATTAAACTAGTCAAGTTATTTCATGTGTTATGCATGACGTTATACTACGGGCTTGCATTGGTCCATCGATAAGATAATTCTGAAGTGTGTATCGTTCCCTCTGGATTTTGACTGGTACCCTGGACAGAAATTTGTTCACTGTTGCGGTGTCATCATTATAACTGTTATGATTTTGATTATAATGCCGGTAATTTCTTTATCCTCTGTTTGTGTTTTGAATATAGGAATCAGCTTTATCTGCAAATATCTAATACAACTTTGAGGATCCGTTATCACTTTCTGTTAATTTTACAACTGATCTAAAGCATTTATTTCCTAAACACTTATTCATTTCTGTCATATATGAATCCACATCCAACCAATCACTTCACATTCAAGTTTCATTCAATGTCCTAGCGTCAGATATCTCTCCGAGTTGTGAGCCACATACTTTCAATCTATCGATATTTACTGCTGCATACATGTTGGTTGCGCAATACGTTTGTAGATTTCTATTAAACGCTTGTTAGACTTCATTGTTGCATATGTTTTTTGAAAATGTGAAATTTAAAAACGTGTGAAGGAATTTGTTGATACTCTGAAAGTTTACAGCTAGTTGGTAGAAATGTATTTTATGACAAGCGTGTGAGGATTTCACGAACCATATAAAAACAGTGAATTTCTTGACAATATCAATAAACGTACTGTTTCAGGGGTGATGAATGTTTTCCTTTCTTTCCCGATCCGCTCTTAGATGGTTGTAGCATTCACTTGTAGCCGCTTATAGTTGAAACGATATTGCTCAGATTAGTTAAGTGAAAGAGATAACATCCTTAGATTTCAACTACTGATGGTGATTGGTGCTTGTTGCCGTTATTCATGGGTATCTTTGTCGCTTCTATCTCCTCTATGCTCACTTAAAATCCTGTCTACACTGCTTGCCTCTTCTGAAAACTTGATAGTTTTCTGTTGTCTGTCTTCGAGTTTTCGCTGTATAGGACATAAATCATGCGCTAAATCTGCATCTTCAAGGATCTTTCTATTTGTCTAACGTATAATCCTCTTTTTACTTCTCAATGCCTCTCTCATCATCCAATCCACCACAACGAAAAATATCGTCACTTTCTTCATTTCAAACGCTTCCTGGAGGTTTCTGCTGTGAACTGCTTCGTATGTGGACTCATCGTATAGTTTTCAAAAGGTAATTACGAGTTTTTGTCAATTGGTACTTCGTAGTGTTGAAATAGTTGTCAAATATTTTCTCAGCCAAGGTTATTAAAGGCTTTTTCACAATCAGTCAAATTCAGATGAAGAGGGGACTGATATTCTGCCATCTGTTTGATAGTGATTCAAGTCGACTTGTAGAAAGTTCCTTAGTTCTGCTGGGAAACCCCATGAACCTTAACAGTAGCGTAGTCTGTGAATGTATGTTAATCACACAGCTCTCCCCCACTGTATTCTGTTCATACCTGATGCAGTGCCAGTTGCCTACTAATCCGAAGTCTTATTAGAAATCAATGAGTTAATTTATTTCATTCACCTCTCATTCTGTTTGTTCCTATTCATATTGGATATCATATTAAGGTACTTTAGAAAGCTATGTGACATGTACTTACCCTTTATTTCAATCGTATTTATTTCTGTTATTATTATGGAAGTCCGTTGGCAGCGACGCCTCAATTTCTACGATACAAGATGATACAAGAAGGTCGCTAGCTAGCATATGCAAATATAGCCAGAGAAACCAACGTCATGAAACGTTGCACACACTTGTCAGACATAAGAGATGTGGTGAAATATGTGCTTTGATGTTTGTATTTTTATGAGAAGGGGATTGTACATTCGATTCCATTTACGGTGGTGGCTGATTCTTGTCAGTGGATATAATGACATCTGGTGGTGACCAGTGCTCACTGATGACGACAACATAAAATACAACAGGTAAACGCCGTCACGTTGTAGTGATTCAATATATGATTGCAGTCCGCAGTCCACTAAAGAAAAAAATGACAGATTAAAACTTGTTCTGAAAGGGAAGAGTCTACATCTTACTGGAAATAGTTAGGTATTACAACGATTAGAACATGACGATATCATTCATAAATAAATGACATGACAAAGTAGTGCAGTAACCAAAGCCGTGTGCTTCAGTCGGACAGCAAACAATCATTATTTATTATGATGATATTTATATACCTATACTTTTCACTGACTCCAGTGTTTTCATCGTGTTTTCAGAAGCTTTCCGTGTACACAAAACATGGAGCTGATAGAATGTGGAACTGCCTGGCATTCAATAAGTTACTTGTCACACCAAACGACCTATACATAAGGAAGCTGCACATAATTGTCATCAACACTTTCTTGACATTAGTGCAAAAACTTGAATTTTGCTCCTCTTGTAAAACATTGTACGTTTCCACTCTGATTTTATTATAATCTTTGTCAATTAATGTTTCCAAATCCTGAGATTAAACACACCTGAAGACCTGGTGAACTAATGAATGAACCAAGAATCGATTGCTGATAGGAGTATGACCTCAAAACGGCTTTCGATGCTTAGCCATATGACTCGGCGGTGGAAATTGTTAAGGCGCTTCTTTGGACCATGGATGAATAAATGAGTGAGTTAAGACAGTGAGGCCATTCACATGGAAGCGATACGACAGCAAGTGAGGAAAGTGAAAAGCCTCTAAGCAAGTATGCGTAGACTCTTAACACACTCTAATCATATGAAAATTCGGATTTTTCTGATTATTATGACACCAATTAATTATCGGTAACCAAAAAGTTACTGAAAAGTATATGGTTGTTACGGTTCACCTAGGAGTAATTCTCGGCCACGTCTAAGTTAAATCAGTCTCCTGTATCCTAATAACCTACTTTGCAAAATTATAAAGAAATTCACTGATTTCGCCAATGTAATCATTCAACACTAACGGTTATTTATGCAATCATTGCACTCATTGGGATTACACCTCAATTTCCAAGCTTTTTAAAAACGGAAACACCCATGTATCATACTACTTATAATATTTAAGCGACCATTGGTAACATTAGAATAATTTATATGGATTACAATTCATTTTGAACCGATGGCGAGTCTTTTATTTGGCTTTTCATCGTTTTTCTTAAATTTTAAATACTATGCTCATATTTCTGTCAAAATCATCATGGCTTCTCAGTTTCAAATGAATAAATCAGTCGTACTCGACTGATTTCACTTCAAATGACATGAAAATGACACATGAATTTGAAAATATATGACATCGATTTTCGAAGAATTTTAATATTATATCCAGTAATACGTTTCTATTGGATTAAGGAATTGACAGCATTAAGGTGCTCGCGTAAAATGACAGATGGTTTCTTCGTGTTTGACGAACTGTGTATTCACAAGCCTGCTTCAGACTTTCTAGCTGTCAACAACTTTTTTCACCCCATAATATTTTGAGATGGCGAGATTTCTGGAAAGCAAGAATACGCATCACTAGCAAAAAATCTGCCGAAATAAATAAAGTTGGATAGGACTTTGTTTTAGGGGACGTTGAAGTGACATCATATGCCAGGACTTTAAGTGAAACCAATATGTGAAGTGATGGGTTGGACATTAGTCCGACAGTGACGTAAGGTAAATCATATTGGGCATGCATGAACGGTTATGTGCAGTATTTCAGTCAGCCTGAAATGCCACAGTTTGTGGAATACAGTTCAGACTTGCTGCTAGATGCTTATATACCACTCATAACTAAATGGATATATAACAGTTTATTAAATTTATTATATGATATTAAAGAGTTGGGGCAATTAGCAGGAAGCCTTGGATCTAGGTTTCGTGCTAGTTGGCACTCGTTAAAGGAATTTCTGAGGAGATTCAAACCCGCGTCACCCAGTGCTGCAGTCAGAGACTTTACCACTTAGCTATTCTGGCTCGTGTAGAACTGTAGTGGGTATTTTGACTGAACACAAGTAACTAGTGCGACGCGTCTAGTCTTTTCTTTGGTGTAGACTGAATTCTATTAGTCAGGTTTGCAATGTGGCCACCACTCTGGGTAGCTCGCCCGACTTATAGAATTCAGTCTGCACCAAAGAGAGGACTTGACACGTCACACAAGTTGCTAGTGTCCAATCAAAAAAGAAATATTACATAGAAGGATTTCTTTGAATAAAGCAAGAATAGTGGTTTGTGAGCAATAAATTGCTACCGTCATTTATTTCGTTGGCTTCTATCAGCTGCTTACAGCTTAAAGAAATTATTAAGTTCATGCGCAGAAAGATATTTCACATACTAAAAGAATGGTACATAATTTAAGCTGACAGAAAATTCCAAACTGTATACAAAGTCACATTTATATAGCTTCTGGTGAGTGAACGACTTCGCTGTCCCTATAATTTGATTACGTAACCTTCACCTTTAATCTCTCCCTCATTCACTAAAAGGTAACTCTGCTTGTCGCTTATTTCTATGATTTACGTTGAACTCACCCTATTGTTACTCAACTTATGGACTACTCATCATCTTATTCACCTCTTATCCTTATGAGATAACCTTTTTTCCATTTTATCCAAGCTCTTATTTTTGTTTAAACTTAAACCTTTGATATGTAGTCACATGATGTGTGTTTTGTTTCTGACAGTCTGTTATATTTTGCTATGTGTATATGGATCGATATTCCATTATAACTGACAATATGCTTTTGTCTGTCCATTAACTAAATAAGTGATGTATGACCTTGTTGTCACATGGCATTACAACCAATCATGGTAAGATCGTCTATCTATTGGTTCATGTATATTGGTCATTTTCATATATACTTTTGTACTGTACACTTTTATACACACTTGTTCATACTTGTACACACAATTTGTACACTACGTACCATTTCACTCACACACTTGTGTGACATTTATTTTCCTTGTTTGGAAAATACAAGTATCATCGTGAACGAGGTGGTCTTCTGATTTTCCTCTTTCCGCATCAGGACTATTAACCACTCAGCAGTATATAACAGAATATTGGCGACGAGTACATAACAACCTTCTGTATATAAGCAAAATGAGTATAATTTCTGAGTAGAGTTTATTATGTTTGGGGTTTACTGTCAACTGAACTTATGTAACATTTCACAAATATTTTGAAACTGTCGTGTGCATAAAAGTTAACAATATCTTTAGGCTGTAAGCGGATGATGAGAAGCTAACGAAAGAAATGATGGTACTATATTATTTTGCATAAGCTATTTTTCTTGATTCATTTAAATTTAGAAATGGTAATCAATGTATGAATCTTCTATAGTTGTTTAAGATTTTATGAATTGTGAGACTGATATATACTACTGAAATAGGAGTGCTTATACAAGAATTATCCTTTCATAGAAAATATATTACTTACTATTTAGCTTCATTTAGTTACCAAATGAGATAATCTAACAAATCATAAATACCATTCAATGATCAATAGATAACTGTAAAATAAGTGAGTAATGAAAGTAAGTCTACAATGTAGGCAGTGTATACTCAGTGACAGTTTTGACAATTCTAAAAGTTAAAAGGATAAAGAATATACGATTTAAAGTGAAGTCAATTGAATAAATATTATGTAATGAGACGAAAAATTTAGAAAAAAATACGAAATTTAGTAAAAATTAGGATAGAAAGATCAATCTATTGGTGACTGGCTGTATTCTGGAAGTTACCTGGAGATCTAGTGAGAAGCTATGACCAGAAGGGTCAACCAAGTGGGGTAAGAGAACAGTTACTAATTCATAATACTGGCTGGTGAATGCACGAAATATCTTTATCGTGAACTGGCAGAAGTTGTAATTCATAGGCCACTGGATCAGATCCAAGTCGCTGGATCTCCTACAAAAGCACCTTGTAACCAAATGGACGTGGATTCGTACTGATGAAGAAACACAGATTAGGACGGAGTGGCAGTTCAGTATTCCCTGATTTTCCTCTCTGGTTCTCTGACTGATGTTAGCTCATAAATCAAATCTCTACAAGCCAGCACATGTACAACCAGATAGGTGATAAACAGTTGGAATCCGTAATAATAGAGGTAGGAGAAGAAAAGCTTTGTCAAATAATCTTATGCACTTAACATAAAAAAGACGAATAAGGATTTTCAGCATAAATGGGAAGTCAGTTGGCTCATCAGTATGGGTCAGAAACTGGGAGAATCACGAAGAAGGTTTCCGGAAGCCAGCTACATAAATTTATCAACAGCTACCTTCTCTGGCTTTATACTGAAGAGCAAATAGCTGGTGAAAATAATTAGCAACAAGAAACTCTGCAGTGGGACAAACCAACCAAGAGCCGATTGCTCAAGAAATATGTAGGAGAAAATAGAGATGGATCGAGCATACATTAAGGAAAACATAGACTGGCGTCTCGCGCACTGCTGACCATCTCTTGAGTAGAACGTTAGCAGGAGGCGATGAAAGGGTCGTTAATACAAGGTTGACATGGAGGAAATCGTTTGTGATTGAAGAGATGAGAGAGTTTGAGCAATTGTGGACCTAGCTGAAGAGGACTGCAGAGAATAGAAAAAACTGGAGATGCGCTGTTGAAGCCCTATATTCCACCTCAACACAGTAATAATATTATTGACAGTGTTCACATAATGTATACATTTTTCAGCAGAATTTGTTGCATAAAAGTTACTTTTCATCCTGGATCTTCAAGAAAATAGTAATTGACAGTAGACTGAGTGACGCAATGCTGTGTGACCCACATAGGAAATTAATTGCTTATGATATTCCTTATCTGTATCCTTCTAGAAATGTCCAACATTTGTTTGAAAGTCAATTAGAAAATGTGTAGAAGCACATTTTGAGACCCAAGGACATAATGATAACTGAATCGGTTGATGCGCGAAAGTAGTTAGTTTTTATATCTTAGATAGTGATATTTTGTACTGAAAATCTAATGAATAGTGATCTTATGTATTGCGATACGTCCTCAAACATGATTTCGCTTCCTGTCATATTTGGTACGGAATTCTGAATCACTTGGTTGTAGGCAGATGTTTAAAATAATCGCTAAAGTAGAAAACAATATGGGCGCCATATTTTAATTGATCAAATCGAAATGAACTGATTAAATTATATGATGATGGAGGTGTTTAGGTAATCCAATCTTTAGATAGGCCACAATTCATTCTTTTACGTTCTGAGTGTAACGCAGGTGGCATTACCTATCTGACGTGACGGAGTTACAAGTTCACGCTCAACAATCCCTATTTAGCGGACTTCCTACCAGCTTAGCCAGGCTTTGGATTACGTCAGAAGGCAATCGAACGCAGATCATATGCTTGTGGTGTGGCGTGTGCACTTGATGATATATATATATATATATATATATGTAAAGAGGTGTTCAACAGTATAAAAACATCAAATAGCAGGGGGATAGATTTATTCTAAAAGAAGGTAAATAATACAGCGTTTCGGTAATAAGGGGAAGACGTGAAAGGAACACAAAGAAACACATTATGAAAGCGAGAAATAGCACAACAGAGAATATCTGTACAAATAGTATATTGAAAATAAGGTTTTCATAATTTCGCTATATAGAAATACCGAATTACCGTTACAGTGGTTGGTACGTATTCTCCTACTAGGCTACCAACACGAACTTGCTACAGAGAAGTTGATGGTGTTTCATGTTCAAGAAACTCCTTTTTTACTTTAAAGGCTTGATATATAATTTATCAGGAGGTAAAGACCATTGTGGTTTTCTTTCATACCACACACACACACGCGCACACACACACACAGATTGTAGTGCTTTGTACTTTACATTGACAGGTAAACTTTCATCAAGGTTGAACTATATTGGGTTAGTGTGTTTATTTTGTGTTTTTCTTCCTGAATGAATGCTTTTCTACACCTTAGCACTGGTATGTAGTTAATACATATGCGTGTATTTGTAACTTTTTTTGCATACAAGCAAGCAGTACATTTGCCATTTTATACTTTTCATCACTGCCTTATTTTGACGTTTCATGAGGATGAAAAACAACACCAATGGAAATGAAATATATATACACAAATAACCACATGGTCTTATTAGAATGTTATTTGCATATCTACCTGGTGTTTAGGTGGTAACCGTTTTTTTATCTACATGTATGTAAAGAAGTAGAAGGAAGAAGGGAAAAAAGCAAATGACATCTTGACTGAACGATATAGACAAATTTGGTTAATTATAAACAGAGGGAATAGACATTTTGGTAAAATAGTCTGTTGTCTAAGCAACACAGAAAAGCTCTAAGAGAACTTAAAAGTAATGAAGGCTAAATTTTTAGCAAGCCGGATAATGAAGGTGATGGTATTAGTTTTATTGAATAAAATTTCAAACTCATGGTAGTTCCAAAGACCTCACAGTGTAAAAGTAGAGAAACTAATGACAGATTCTCTCAAAAAGCCGAATTGAAAAGAAGAATTATCATTAGCCATATATGAATCTATGAAACCAATGGTTACTAACACTCCACTTCTTTACGATCTACCCAAAGTGTACAAATCGGGTATTTCTCTTCGCTTAGTTTTAGGTATGTATAACTCATCATTTCATGTGAGAGCAAAGTGGTCGGTGAAGATTCTGGGACGTATGAACAAAGAAATTGTGCGGCATAGAATAAGTGATGTCTCCAACTCTATTTCTAGAATATCTGAGACTGATGTGAGCGATAAACCTATTTTATGCATTATTGTATCATTACTATTCACGAATGTACCATTTATGGAAACAGTATATTATATTCGTCAAGAAATCGTCAATAGGTGGTACTTGGACTTAGGAATTCCCTTGTGTAGCCTCAATGAATTATTCCTTAAATGCACACTAAATATGCATTTTGTCTTCCGTAGTTCATATCACCGACAAGTAGATGGAATAGATATGGGTTCACTATTAGCCTCAGTCTTAGTTGACTTCTTCTTCGCAAAACTTGAAAACGGAAGGGTGAAAGACATCAACAAGGAGTTAAATATACATTACCGTTATGTTGATGATATATTTATCTTTAAGAGTTTCTTTCGAGCAGAGAAAGGAAGATATGTACGGATGATCGTTTACAAAGTGAATTTGAATGCAATCATGATTCCTTGGTTGGTTTCACAAATAAACATATGAAAAAATTGGAGAGAAAACCTGTGACTATGACTGCACGTAGAAAAAACTCTATTTATTAAGTTACAATTTAATGGTGACTAGTTAAGTGAAATTTTATTCCAGACACTTACCAGGACTATACAAAGCACCTTTTACTTAACAAACCGTCATTCCCTAGCCGACGAATAATCAGGGCTCAAAGGCACAATAAACTAGACAGTTTTGTCACATCTACGTTCATTAATCAATTCAACTGGTCTTGCAGTGACAGGGATTTTAGGCGTACTACTTGACAGCTTAGCCAACGTGTTACTGAGAATCTCCAATCGAGGTTTGACAAAGGATACAGAAAAACAATACATTGCTTTTTTTATCACATTTAGTTGATAATGGTCATTTAGTGGAGAAAACGGAACCATTGAATCTTTCCAATACTCACATAGCTGAGTCGATAGGCATTCGAACTATTAAGCCTAAACTACGCATTCAAAAGAAGTCTGCACAGATATTATCCATCCCTTGCTTGGTTTATTAAGATATAACCGACTGATGGTATCACCACCACCCATTTACTTATATTTTCAACCTATCTCTTATTATTCCTTAATCTTGTCACATCTCCACCTCAACCTATTTTATTTACTTCCATTACAATCTACTATTGCGTAATCTGTTTATCAGTTGTACTTAGGCCTTATCAACTACTTCTACCTGAACATTTGATTGTTTATTCATTCTGTTTTTCATTATTCTTACTATTGCATATAGCCTCAGTTATTCATCTATATTAGTGATAGAATCATTATTATCATAAGTAGTATCATTATTATTTTTATAACTGGTTGCACAATTTGTATGCACAATTTCATTATTCTATTGACAAAACACAATGACTGCTTCAAATGTTATTATTTATTTGAAAAGTTATGTATATTAGAGTTAATCGTGATGAGATCTGATTGAAAACAATATAGAACATGTGCGTCGGTGGCACAGTGATTAGGACTCTCGCCGACCATGAGCATGGTCCGGAATTCGATCCTCTGCCGACGCACACCCGTTATCTATGGTCGGCCTGCAAAATTTGGATTACCGATATCACATGCTAAAAATTCCATACTTGTACCGAAAATACGGTGTGGCATCAAGCTGTAATCAAGAAAAAAATTAAAATTTAAAGAAGACATTGTGGTAAACTATGGCATTAATTCATTTCATACTAGTAATCCCATTACCAAAAGTCTTGATATCATTTTTAGTTTACCAGAAACAGATACAACCCTTTCACAAATATGTCAGCTAGACACCAGTGATATAAGTAAGAGCTTGAAATTCTGAATGAAAAGTAATTATTTCACATTTATAGGAAATTTATTCAGATAGACAAATAGAGGTGCTATGGGTTCACCAGTTTCCCACATAGTCTCTGATCTTTTCGTGAATAGATTTGAAGATAACATCTATTCAAGCATACTCAGGAGTAATATATGGTTAAAATACGTTGGCGACACAATTGTTGTATTAAAACAAAACCTACACGTAGTTCATTGTTGGAAAAGTTGCACAATCTCTCTCCCAGTATCCAGCTTAACTCGGGAGAAGAATCAGACATCGGTGAGCTAACATTTTTATACTGTCTAGTTAGGTGGAGAGAAAATGGATATTTTAATATATCTATATTCAAGGGGAAACCCACTCTAACATATACTCAGACTTCGAATCATCACACCTCATCAGTGCAAAGGTATCAGGTTTTTCAAGTCTTTTCAGATGGCAAACTCTTTGATAACGAATGAGAAGGAGAAAGCAGAAGAGAGTCTCAAGAAAAATTACAGCCCAGAGAACTTCATTAACAAATATGGTCGAAAATGCATTCCGAGAACATGGACATCGACAGTTGTCATTCTACATAAATCATAGACGTCAGACGAGTTTTCTTCAAAACATCAGACACACGCCAAAACAACTTTGTCCATGTAAAAGATAAAATCGTTGGGGATTCGCAATCTAATTGTGTCTACAAAATACTATTCTTGGAATGTGATGCGATCTACATAGGACAAACATCTTGAGAAATCAAAATCAGAAGAAATGAACACCATAGAGCATCTGTTCGACTACCGAGAAATCCGGTTGAACTAGAAAAGCTTGAAAAATCATCAGCCATAGGCCTACATGCTAAAGAATCAGGCCAAAATATTAATTTGGACAATATTGAAATAATCCAGAAAAACTTCAGAATTCACAAAGAACGTCTTATACCAATTAGAGGCACGTCATATCAAATGGAATCCGAATTGTCTGAATAGGAATAATGGACTAAAAAAAAATCTGACCTGGTTACACTACCCTCTCCCCCATGAAATGACAAAATAAACACGAATGAGATAAGCAATTTCATTATGTAAGCATACGCTGCTTTTGTAATTTTACACACTTATCAAACCCAACAATCTACACCTGGTTTTGTTATCTTTATCAATTAGCCAATTTGACAACGAAAAATTAACCCAAGCTGAGGAACGATGATTAAGTTGATTAAGCTGAGATTTTTTAAATTCTGGTTTAATAATACTTTAATAAAGATATTAGCAGTGATAAATGGAGAAGCGTTAATAAGAACAATATTGTTTTTCATTCACCAGGTAACTGCCTGAGTCACCAGTGAGCATCAGATCAGTTTTCAAGTGGGAAGTCATGACCAGTAGGGTACAGCAGGTTGAAGGTGAGGCAGTAACTCATCGAAGAAGACATTACAAATTGGTCGCCCTATGTCATGAATTGGCAAAAGTTAGAGTTCATGGGCTGTCCATTGAACTGGAGTCCAGTGGCTTAATTGTCTACGAGCTCGCTAGCTTTGTAACCAGAAGGTGCTGGGTTCAAACCTGATGGGTACTTACCGTAGAAGACTCACAAACTGGAAGGGGAGAAACAGTTGTCCAGTACTTCCTGAAGGTTTTCCAATGGTTCTCTAAATGATATCAGCTCATGATGATATTTTCCAACCAATCAAATTATCGCAGTTTTTGCTCAATTGGCTACATATGGAGGCTGATGGAAACTCTCTTTAGCAGGGATAAGTTGTTATGTTCGAAAGGTAAGAATAAATAGCGAGTAATAGCTATTTTAAAGAACCTTATCGAGAAAGGATGTCCTTGAAAGTCAATATGAAAGCGTGGAAGTGAAATAAATCACACACACAACAAAACCGAAAATAACTGAAACGGAACTAGTTTTTATCCATCCAGCATTCGAAGAAGAAGAAATATCCACAAGAACTGAAGAAAAGAGCTAAGGGTACATTAAAAAGAACACTACTCACCACCAGACTCATTCCACACTCGTTAACTCAGTCAAAAGGTAGACAAGTATCTTGCTATTGTTAACTTCAAGTGCATCTACCAGTTCACCTTCACTTGCGCAGCAAGTATGTAGGAAGAATTGAAAAGAGAGAGTCTACTAGATTTTCTCAGTATATCCTTGAAAGTCTCCGTATGAAAAGTAGCACTTAATCGGCACGGAAGGTCTACTTGAAATTAGTCAAACATTCAAAATAATCAATGCACAAAGAACACCGTGGTTATTTCGGATCGCAGAAACCACTGCTATCAAAAGACTTCGACCGTAATTCTGTATACAGAAAAATAGATTGACTAATCTCCCACTACCCTGGTAAATGTACTTATTTTGTTCGTGTGCCTTTGTGTTCCGTTCATCTGCATAACAATCCACTTAATTTTGGTTTTGATTTTCACTTACTGAGTTGAACTCAGTATTAAGTTTCCAAATTTACTGAAGTGTTTGTCTATGTCATAATTTTACTAATAATTTTCACTCCCACTCTATTAAAATTTCAACACATTATTTATAAATTAAGTTTGTTGTTCGACCTTGTATTTTACCTCTAGTCAATCCTTGTTTCCAAGCGAAATCTGAACTCTACCTCCTCCTTGTTTAGTTACATCATTATTAGTTAGTCTTTCAACACTGATTAATTAGTCAACCCACATGATTTTTGAAACTGTGTTGCTCATACCTTCTTTCTGTAACTCGACGTAAGTGTAGAAAAAGTATGTTTATAAATTTTGAAACTTATAATCTAAATTTGCTTAGGATGCACGTAAATGACAGAATCCGCCAACTTGAACTTTGACCCTCTGTGTGTGAGAATTCCTTCTTCTCTGTCGGTAAATTTTGTCTATCTCAATGTGTCTATTGA
The DNA here is from genome assembly GCA_944472135.2 of Trichobilharzia regenti. Classification (NCBI taxonomy): domain Eukaryota; kingdom Metazoa; phylum Platyhelminthes; class Trematoda; order Strigeidida; family Schistosomatidae; genus Trichobilharzia; species Trichobilharzia regenti. The sequence continues at coordinate 28,430,318 of OX235264.1, read as the reverse complement.
TTGACGATTCACCGGAATAACAGGCTTCTAAAAATTCTCTAAGCATTCTTCGTGTTTCTTTTGTCTAATACTTGAACGATGTCCCAGTCTAACTGATGTCCATGGTTGTCTGTATGTAGTGTTATGAAGGAGTGTATGTCATGTCTTTTGACGGTTAGCTTATGTTCGTGGATACGAAGACGAAGGGAACGTCCAATTTGGCCAGAGGTCACGTGCAAGGTTACCAAGAGAAATGGCTAATAAACTCGTGGAGAAATCTAAAAGCTCACTTCAAATTGAAGTATGCGCTGAAGATGTTGCCCAGTAGGACAATGAAAGCTTCGTAAATTAACTATCCATCTCAGAGAACATAACCGCACCAAAAACTACTATATTATGTTATAGATACAATTTAAATACAGCCACTGATAAGCTGCAGGATTTTTATTTGATTCTGTTCCTTGAGCTGGTTGATTTAGTTGCGCAGCTTCCATTGTACTTTTAGACAGCGTCTTCACCGAAAGTTCTAATATGAAGTGAATCCCTTCTCTGTGAATGAAATAATTACATCGCTTCTCAAAACCCTTGCGCTGATTGATTGGTAATTTACACTTCTAATGACTTCGATTTCTTTAATTCTTTTTTATTCCTTCACGTTCCCAGTGAGACATTGGGCTTCAAGCTAGAGCTTTGAAGTTTCTGTAGCATTGTTAGCTTTTACAGGATGGAGCTGCTAGCCTCATGCCCAACCTTTCCTCTTTATCAGCTTTATTACTGGCTTAGCGAGGTGAATGAGTGATTTGGCCGGGATCGAACCCCAGATCATGTATATGGTCGGCGAGCGTCCTAACCGCTGTGCCACCGACGCACTGTTCTTTAATAGTAGTGGGTCAATCGGATCTATGGTAATGTGCCTGTTATAATCGCTGATTCATATAGGTATCAGGCTTCTAGAAGCTTCTTGCCATTAATTTTAGTGTTTTCTCTGTTTAAAACTTCCATATTTTCTTAGTCAAATTGGTATCCATAGTTTTCTAAATGAATCAGTATGAAAGAATACATATCGCGTCTTTTGACAACCAATTTAGATTTTTGAATTATGAGTAGAAGGGGAACATCACATTGATTAGTGTAACCATACATCATAGTTTGTACAACTTATCTTATAGATGGTATTGATGTTGTATTCTTTTGCTGTTGGATCACTTAGCTGGCTCAGCTAGCCGATCAGTTTAAACCTTTTGATTTCTGGCTGGCTAAATGAGCAGACTGATAGCACCATGAGTGTTTGATGTCAGCGGTATACAACTACTCATCTCAGTCTGTCAGTAAATAGTATATAGTTTTATGTATTGCAGGCACTATCAGTTTTGATTCCTATAATTACACGAAAACAAGGATATGTATATTAGTGTATGGAACCAAAACGAATAATCCGGTAACTACACGACTCTCTTGTGAATTAGTCTCGTTCTTTATCTCTAAGTTATTCTAAATTTACGCTATAAAATGAAGATTTATTGATTGTCAAAACAAAAAGTTACTAATATACGTATCGATGAAAAAAATGCCTTTGTATCTATTCACTAGGTCAAAAGGAACATCTTGAAGTAATACACTTTCTCTTGACCATCAGTTACTCAGTTCCGCTACCAACAACTGCAATCAGTACGTCAGCTAGTGACAGTCTGTATTTTCGTCATTCCTGTAACTGCCAAGTTAAAAGCAGATGTGCAGTTTGAGAAAGTATATGAGACATATTTGGCTCATTTATCCGTACAAGAAACAACATTGTGATGTGGGACTGCTGAAGCGTCTTAACAACATCTACCCTGCTTATAGGTAAACTCTTTTTAAGGTCATTAAAATGTTTCAAGGAAGGTTTGAGCTTGGTTAAAAGTAGTTTTTATCATTAATTTCAAAAACGAAGAAGTAATTGAAATAGATCTAAATTTAACTTTCGTACCAGCAGGTAATTTTAATGTCTTTCCATGCGATGGGTACAACATTTATGAAAGAAGAGGAGTTGGCAGTATTCGTGAGAGGATAACATAAAATATTCGTACATCTTCTAGGAGAACAGCTGGTACACCACGGGGACCAAAGCTATGGGAAGCTCTTAGGCATCGTAGGCATTTGGAAATATCAAGAGTATTAAAACCATTTAAGTTACTATACTTATGAATTGTGATATTGAGAGCAGTAACATCCTCTGCAGAGTTTATGAAAGACTAATTAGGAGTATCTTCACCAGCAGAGGGGACAGTATTACTTCGCTTACCAACACCAGTAATTTCGTTAAAACGTTTTCACATACTTGAGGGGGTTTTATATGACAAATATCGTTGGTTATGTTCTGTATTCAGACTTTGTTTAAGACGTTAATGTTTTTGAGACCTGATTTATCCTTAAACCTTGAAAGCTTGAGGATCACTTGATGTTCTCATAAAAATTTACACAGTCTGAACAATTATTTATATTTATATACGAAACAGAAACAGAGAAATATTGATCGGTCCACATTAGGATTGTGTTTAAATCACACCGGAAACTAGGCAGCACTGTTAATTGACGTTGTTCCAATCGTCGAGTGCTTCTCAGCTACTCCTGAGGGTCATGTTCGATTCCAAGTCAACACATTCCAGAGCCTCAGTTAGTTTCACTCAGAAGTCGGGAAATGAAAATAAAATAAAACTGATAAAACATACAAAACATGATATCGTTTTCAAGTTTGGTTTTCAGTGATTTGATTGGTTAGAGGATTTAATCATGAGCTACCATCAGTAAGAGAATCATCAGGAAAATTAGGAGTAAATGAAAGCTGTTTCGTCTTGGGTTGAAGAGCATCAAACCGCGACGAAACAGCTGTTGGATATTCCCGGTTTTTCTAGCAGTGTATCACCATATATATACGGCACTTTGAATAACAAAAGACTGATTACTGAACAAAGAATATTCTTTTCCATAATTTCTTCATCGGGTTCTACAGTTATATAAACATAAAAACCGAAGAAATAGGGTTATTAAGCACAATAATGTTTAACTTCATACATTTATGCACCTTCATGAATCTGAATAAAGTAAGAACAACAGTTTGTGGAAAATTAAATGTTACTGTCATTTATTTCGTTGGCTTCTCATCAGCTGCTTACAGTCCAAAGACATTATTAAGCTTATATACAGAAACAATTTTAACTTACTCACGCAGAGTTCATTTTTAGACAGAAAATCACTATATACATACACTAGTAATAATAATCAATTTATATCAAACAACTATAATCATACACCGTGGAACTTTTGGCGCCTTGTAATGAAACGAAACACAGAGTAGAGATATTCAGTTCCAGGCGCAAGGAAAGACTGATGACCGCTTCCTTTTGAACACATGAATTGGGTTGCAAGTGTTTGACGGAGAAAACGTCTGCGAACTTGATCAGAATTGAACTCTTTTGCCTATGGATAATATTGAACGACGTCCACTTCATAACCCGTGTCGAAAAAAAAGCCTAGGAATGACACTATTGAAACGTTTTTTCTCTTGAGACATAAGCTTTTTGGTACATTTTCAGAAAAAAGGAGGTATGTCATTCTTTTTGTTCTCCCAATGCAACTGCTTTCGCAGATATATGTCAATTTGTATACACCGTTGGAGTTAACATGGGAAGAGTATCTATCGACTTTGGATTACACCAAGGAGCATATTGTCCTACAGACAGGAACCAACTTAGCTGCACGACAGGCTCTGGCTAGTGATGTAAGCGGCTGATGAGAAGCCAACGAAATAAATGATTGTGACAATTTATTCTGCACAAAAAATGTTGTTCTTGCTTTATTCAAATTAATATTTAAATATCATCGAATCAGTAATATCAATCGTACACAACTCAATAGCATCTGTAAGGGTGATAACATTACACTACACTGAAACTCAGAAAGAATAGGTAAATAAACATACAGAATTCATGGATTTACAGGCGCCACAGAAGGCCAGGACAGTAAAAGTGGTTGAACCTCTTTTGTTCTATAAACACAGACAGCACTGATTGTTTTAGGCGAATTGTAGTATTTTCTGCTGTTTGGAGTATTCTTTGTTCAGTTATCAGTCTTTTGAAATTTCCAATGTAGATATTTTGAATAAGTTAACACTCAACCAGCTAACACACAAAGACAACATTATTTTGACAGCTTGAAAGCATATAAACACAAAACATTTAAAAAGGCTACAACCAGTTTTTCCTCTTTCCGTTTGATTGATGTACATTGGATAAATTTTCTCACATAATGCTAGAAATAAGTAAATGAGTGTCTTACAAATTGAAGCAACACATTGCATGGTAAACTAATCACATTTGGTATTGACTGCAAATTCAAAAAGGTAATAAGCTAATGGTTTTTAAAAGCATTAAAAGGTATTCCATGAATTCCTCTGTTAACCAACACTAATAAATAATGTTTGCGAAGGTTTTTTGCATTGTGAAATAAACCACTTAATTATAATTATATATTTTAGTTGTTGTTCCTATACGGTAGTAGTTATCTTGATTTTTGGTGACATTTTTCACAACGTACTGCCAATAAACACACCAACAGTTGGAACTGTTTTATTTCACGTAATAACTATATATATATGATGAAGATTCCTGGCCAACAGCAAGAGGAGCAACAGCAGACAATTATCACCGTAATGACAGAAATCTGAAAGAAGCAACCTCCTTTACCTACCTGGGAAGCATCGTTCCAACTACAGATGGAAAAAAACTGATTAGGATATCAGAGTGAGGGTTGGGAAAGCAAGGCAAGCTTTCATTAGTCTGAAGTCTGTGTGCAGATCGACAGCGCTCAGTATGAAAATGAAAATTAGACCCGTATTTTCAACTCGAATCAGAAGTCAGTGCCACTATATGGATCATAGACTTGGCGCGTCATGAAGGGCACTTCAGACAATATACATACCTCCATCGACAGCTGTCTTTGCTCAATACCTCGCTCAAAATCAAATGGCCGGCCAGAAAACATCAACAAATGAGATCTCTGAGCACAAACATCACAAGACATGAAACCGAACGAGGGCCGGTGAATTGGTAGTCAGTGTGAGAGTGACATGGAGGAGGTCATGTGAAGAGGAGATGAAAGCGTGTGGACAGATGTGAAACCAGTTAGAAACGTTAACGAATAACTGAACGCAATAAAGACGTGTGTTTGAGGCCCTACGTCCCTCAAGGAACTAAAGGAAACAATAATAATATATCTGGTGCTCGGGAACACTTACTGGTATGGCTAAATAAGGGTGTTGTTGAAACCATCAATACTTCTATATTAGAATGCCTCGTCTAAACAGGCCATAAAGCTTTTACTGAGGGTTTTTTCTGTATCATCCATCGGATATTGAATAAATTGCTGAAGGCCTCTAGATGATGGACACTACAATCAGCACAGGTCATTGTAATTCGTTTAAATCAACCGGAGATCTGTGTGCGACAAAGCAAATCCAAAGATTATTGGTACTACCCTGGTCTGCTGTCGAACCTATAAATTCATAAATTTTGTATAGCTCATCTCAATTTATTTGATATTCAGTTAGTTCGGTGTCATATTGATGCATAATATCTCTTTCACTGATGCATTTGAAATGTTAATACTAGTGATTCAGTGTAATTTAAAACACCATTATTGTTGTTTACAAGAATACTTCTTTAATTGACAAATTTATCGGAAAGAATATTCTTTGTTCAATAATCAGTCTTTTAAAATTTTTAAGTTTATTGTTTAGGATCAAAATATTCGGCCTCTTTTGACATATTGTCGCCTAGGATGGACGCCTTAACAATATCTGAAGTTTAACTCGATTCAATGTTGGTTGAAGGTGACACAGTAGAACCTAGCAGTTATCAGCTAGACGTGTCACTAGGAACTTCACCACCCACTAGAGATGCGGACGAGTCTGAAATAGGATGAAATGTGCATGCCTTAGATTCCACTGCTAGTTAGCATTAACCAGATTACCTTTGTCATGTTTTTAAATCCGGAATCAAGTTACCAGGTTGCTGACAGATGTGATCAGACACTTTTATTGCACGTGTTAGGGGTGATATTTATGAACAATTATTGCATCATCGGTCTTTATTTCTAAGCTGTTCATATTCGATTTTAAAATGCAAATATTATGTTAACCCTAATGCATACACAGTCGTAGATGAACCCTTTTCAGTTCCTGTGGACTGACCTTCATTTAAGTAAGGTTTTTATGATTGTTACTCTTAGTTTGGGTTATCTATATGTTTGACGCATATAGTTACTAGGACAATTAAGTACAAAATATCTTGTACAGAATGTACCGTTTGTGTGATCACGGATAGTTATTTTGCTGGAAATATCAATAAAGTAAAAAAACGGCTGTGTGTGTGTGAAAAACCACTGAAGTATAATTATAATTAGCATTTATAATTATTCATTGATCTTTAAAAGTAGTTAGAATTATGATGAAACGATATATCGAAATACTATTCGAGGCAAATAGAAAATTTATGTTTTAATTCATAAGTGGAAAGGAGTTTTCACATAAGGTAAATAAGTTGCTTTATAAATTCCTGAATTAAAGCACACATTGCCTTCACTCCTATATACAATCACATCTACGCACTGATTTGCATATCTGAGCTGAGTCATTTGAGCTACACCATTAATGCATAGAGGAGTAAGAAAAAGCTGTTTGTAATCACCAATGACATTCCTAACTGTGGTGGACTGGATTAGGCGTCAGACTGTGCGTTCGGAGCGAGGAGAGTGGAATACACTGGACCACCTATGAGAAGACTCTAGAAGATATGGATTTCGCTGATGATATATATATATATATATCTACTGTCCCAAACTCCAAGACTTGCATTTAAAGACCAACAAGCTGTCAGTGGAGTCAGGTAGTAAAGACAGGACCTCAAGTGAACATAGAGAAGACAGAAGTGATGAAGATGACCAACCACAATGAATGGGAGAAAGAGGCTGACAGAGGTTACTCTCCTCCTTCACTTTTCTAGGAAGCGTCGTTTCAGCTACAGGCGGTACGGATAAAGATTTCAAAGCCGATTAGAATCGGAAGGTCAAGATTCACCTTCATCAATCTGAAACCAGTGTAGAAATGTGCTGCTGCACTCCACCTCAGCATGAGGGTCAAGATTCGCATTTTAAGCAGCAATGTGAAATCAGTCTATCTATACAGGTCGGAAAATTTCATTAAGTGTCACGAAAAGGATTTCCAGCGGGTCGCTGACCTTGTCGGCTCCATTCTGAAGAACAAATGGCTGACCCAAATGAATAAACAACAAGTAACATTAGGAACAAACCGTTCAAGAGACGATCGCTCGACAAATATGTCGGAGAAAATGGAGATGGATTAGGCATACACTGAAGAGGCTGTCGAATAACACACCGAGCGCCAGGCCGTCGAGTGAAATCAAAATGGAAAGCAACCAGTGGGCCATCCTACGGTTACATGGAGGCGATATTGAGAGAAGAAGATTCGCGATAATGTGCTACTGTAGATCCAGATGAAGAGAACAGCAGCAGCGTCGTCGAAGCACTATGTCCCACTCGAAACCCAAGAGAACAATACCAAAAAAATAATAGTTTTTGCTTCATTCTTTTTTGAAGGAGGCGTTCGTTGAAATGCAATGATCAGTGTTGACCAGGTGTTCAATTATCGCACTCCTTATTGCACCAGTATTGCCTTTTCGCAACCATGCTGGATAATGTTCTTGAATTCTCTTGGACAGGATGCGCGTTGAACGACCGATGTACCTGGCTCCACAGCAGCAGGTGAACTGGTATATGCACATAGAAGTGGCCAGATGCGAGATCTTGTCCTTGAGGCTTCTGGAGATCAGTGGGCGACTGGAGAACACTATTCGTAGCGTTGCTGCAAAGAACGTTCTTCTCAGAGATGATGTGATCCTTCTCTTGAGAATATCGCTTGCTAAATCTCCCTTGAAATCCAAATTCATGTAGGTTTTCTTTTTAGGCGCAGTTAAAGTTTCGTTTTTCCGAATTATTGGTTTCATATTTTTGTCGATAAATCTTATTGGGTATCCATTTTGGATGAATATTTCTCTCAGAATATCTAATTCTGTTTCCAGAACGTCGGGACTACAGATACGTCGGATGCGGGTAGCAAGTGATTTAATTAAATTTCGCTTTTGTTGAATGGGCACCCAGCTATAGAAGCTTGTTAGTTGACCATTCCACGTAGGTTTTCTATGGATTGATCTTCTTAGGCTCCCATCAGCTCTTCTTGTCAGTTCCACATCAAGAAACGGAATTTTTGACTCATTCTTTTTTCACAAGAAATCACCTATTAGTTGACTCAAATTGTCTCTTAGGGCTTTTCTTTTGAGTGGTAATTTGATATCTGATTCGAGTTATATTTTAGTTGTAACTAACAACTGTACAAAATTCATATAAATTTTAGTCGATACATGACAGTGGCTATTGACGAAGGCTTTTGAAACTGTTGACAGAGTCCTGTTTTTGTTTGTCAAAACTATTTTTTTTTCCAATGGAGTAACAACTTTGTGTTAAAGGGTCAATTTCAATTAGTTTTAAACACTGAAATACATTTTATCATTCTGGGTGAATGATTAGTCTGGTCGATTAGATTTTCGGATACTTCGTATTGTGATTACTAATGTGTGCAGGCGCCACCTGTTTTATCCGTTGAATATTAGGGTGTTTCAAAAAAAAAATACGCTAAAATATGCCACCGTGATTTCTTGGAAATTCAATAATTAGCTTTATCACTTGTCACAGCAAAGAAAAACCACATCTTGAAAAGACAGCTTCTGTACCAAAGAAAGCCATCTTTATTAATCTACCATTCAAGGGCGACCAGATTATGCAGTTGACAACTCAAAGACTTCGATCAGCCATCAAACGCACATTTTACGCCACCGCATCTCTTTTTCTCACTTGCCGAACATTTTCGATCCCTGTTCCTACGATTAAAGGACGAAATTCTGTGGACCCCACTTCAAACTGTATCTACAAGTTCACCTGCAGCTGCGGTGACACCTATATAAGTAGAACTAACAGAATGTTCCAATGTCGTCGAAAAGAACATATTCCAAAATGGCTAGTAAATCATATCGAAAATCCTAACGCGATTAATCTTAATAGAAATCCAGCATCATCCATTGCAAAACACTTATTAATGTCTGGTCACAAAATAAATATTAATCACTGTTTCACAATTATTTCACATAACTCTAATTCAAGGTTATTGAAGGTGATGGAAGCACTTTGGATTAATCACATACAGCCTAAACTGTGTGTACAAAAATCAATAGACTCCAATCTTCGCCTACCCTGGACTGCATGACCTATCTTAATATAATTGGTCATTAGTATGTACTTTTGTTTTTATTTAACTGAGTAAATTTCATGAACTTTATTTTATCATTGTTAACCATGTTAGTTGTAAAGCGGTTGTAAAGAAACTACGAAATGATATCATCTCGCGAAATTTGTCTTCTTAATGCCTTGTTCAAATTTATCAAAGGGACTAATTGTTTTAATTTTCTCAATAATTTACGTTTAACATCAAGGCTTACTATCTCCTTTAATCCAATACATTACACTGATATCAGTATCAAACAATATTTTAATGGTAAAAGTAGAGCAAATATAACACAGTTCAGGAATATAATTCCACGGATAAGATGTTGGCTAGGGAAAAAGAATTTTTTACTGAAAACTTTCGTTTAAAAACAATGCAAAAAATAACGTGTCATTAAACTACAATAGCAACGAATTACGACGCTACGATTAGTGGGAATATACAATAAAGCCACTGGCGAAATACTATAAAGTAATTCGGTGGCTGAAAGCTGGTATTGGAATTCAGATTGAGTTTGTAATATTTATGAGACTTGTCAGTTGTGGATGTGCTTGTGAACCCCAGTGATTGGTGGATGGTGTTCTTACTGAGACTAAAACCGAGTACCCATTGTTCCAAACGCCAAAACGTTATCTGCTAGACCACTTGAGCCATGGGAACTACCTCTTGGGAAAATGTCATATGTTATTGCTGGGCGTTTCCATTTAATTTTCATGTGTAGTAATTGATCCAACCGAAATGTCTGGCCTATGTTAGCATGTCGGCATCTAGTACGGATTCTTTGACGATTCCTGAAGATTACCATGCTGTTAAATAAAATACGGACAAAAGCAGAACAAATCGGAGTAGCTGGGAACTGTTTTGGTTACAAGTAAGCTCTGATGTTTCAGGTATCATTTTAGCACATATTCATATCGATCCAATACTGGTACCAGTGTCGGTGAACACTGAACGAGCAATATATTGTTTGTTTGTTCGAACTGATCGCCACTTGGTAAGAAACAGCAATGGCAGTCTCTGCCTAATTGTATGCTAGTTAGCAGAAGGCTGAAGAAAAATGTTCAGAAGTATAATTGGGCTTTAAATTAACGTTTATTCTTAGACTTGGCCTTTGTAACCATGTCTTTTTGATCGATTGTCAGTGAAACAATCCGTTTTTCGATATATTTCTTAGTTGGATACCGCACATATATTTCTGAAGCACCGATTAGTCTTTTGGGATCACCACTAGGTTCAGGATCTCTTCCTATCGTGTCATTTGACAACTGCATATATACAAGGACTAAAGTAAATATTCTTACACCTGAAGGCAAAATAAATAACCTCCAAAGCTTGTATATTCATTTAAATTGCTTAGTCTCTTCAGAATCGCGAAACTCTGTCTTTATTCTCCCTCTCTCATTTTATTACTCAATTTTACGCTTTAACGCATCTCCCTTTGCTTTAATGCAAATTTGCTTGTCTCATGTTTCTATGATTTGAATTGAACTCACCCAACTGTTGCTCACTTTGTTAGTTACTCGCAATCTTATTGACCTTTAATCTTTATTGTTTAACTCTTTTGTCAGTGCATCTAAGTCTTAACTTTTAGCTGGGACTTGAACTTTCTGGGTATCAGCGATGTGAGTGTAGTTTCTGAGCACTGTTTATTAGTTGAAGATTTTCCCCGTGATTGATTGGATCGAAGTGTTCGGTTTCAAGAGGAAAATCTAAACTTAAATTAAATAATTTATATGACCCGTTACACAAGAAACGATCATCGTGACCCAAGTGGTCTAGTGGATAACGCCTTGGCATTTGAAACTAAGAGCACTGGGTTCAAGTATCAGTGGGGACATAATCAGTCACTGCGGAATGCAGGTGCGTCCATATGACGAGTGTCAAATAGGACGAAAAGCTCATCCTGGATCTCACCGCTAATCATCATCCACCAATTAACTGTTTATTACGCTTAGAGGCTGTTGCAAACTAACAATTTGAAAGTATGCTGAAATTGTTCTGTGCATAAATTTGATTTCTTTAGGTTGTAAGCAACTGATGAGGAACTGACTAAATAAATTATGTTATTTTTCATAAACTATTGTTATTGCTTCATTTAAATTCATAAAGGACAATAAATGTATGCAAACTTTGTCCGGTGTTGTTCTTTGTATTGCAGTGAAAATGTTTTTTGTACTGTAAAGTAAATATGTGAATATTTCTCATCACCTATTATGTGTTCTTCAAACTAACATGAATTCTGTCAAGGTATAAAAAACTTACTTTGCAACTTACACAGCTAGAAAAGGCAAAATCTCACCACAGTTTCATCTAGAAGCAGAAAGTAATCAGATCACAAACATGTGGCCTGCTTGATACAAAAAATTGGCGGTCATGGAAGCAAATATTTTTAGATAAAACTATATACTACTGATTGATTAGGATCAGTAGCTGCATGCCACTGCTTGTTAGCCCACCGAAATAGTGTGATCTAAACACCATGTTGTTGTTTCACTCATTCCTGAGTGAGCTCATAAGCAACGCGTACCAGGCTTAACTCAGCTCAGACAGCTGAATAAAGTGAAAGCAGTCGATTTCTGGATAACTACTGGGGCGAACTAATTATTTTATTAATCAAATTTTCAAATTGCAAATTCATTTCTGTGGTGTATCCAACTCATACTTATCTCAGTCAATCAGTCATGAATGGTTTTATAGAAGAAAACTATTCAGGTACATTAAAACAAGTAGTCCTTTTTAAAAATTTGAATCCGGCATTTAGAAGATATATTTCGAGAGATGATACCGTCATTTCCTTACAATCACTTTACAACTCACATGGTTCACAATAATAATAAAATAAAATGCGTGGCAATTGCTCAGTTGCATAAAACAGGAGTACATACTAGTGATCAATCATATTCATCCAAATATCCGAGTGACTTCCGAACTCGAATCTTATAAAAAGCTCGGTTTCCTGGATTTTTCAACGACCAGGAGAGAAGATGAAACGATTAAGCGATCTATATTTTATGAATAGACATGGTGTGGACAATATTTTCTCGCCACCAGTTTTGTTCCTATCCATCATAAACGAATCCCTGGTGAAATGTCTGTTTTCAAAAGCCCACAAAATGTGCACGAGCAACACACTATGTAATGGATTAGCTTCGACACATACATTCAGTCTTATTATTTAACGGTTATCCCGAGAACTTTATCACTTGTTACACTGAAAATAGACTGCATCTTGAAAAGACAGCTTCTGTACCAAACAAAGCTATCGTTATTAAAATTAACTTTCAAGGGTGACCAGATTATGCATTTGACAGCTCGAAGACACACATTCCACGTCGCATCTCTTTCCCTTACATCTCGAACATTTTCGATCCCTGTGCATACGATTAAAGGACGAAATTCTGTGGACTCTACTTCAAACTGTATCTACAAGTTCACCTGCAGTTGCGGTAACATTTACATAGAATGTTTCAATGTCGTCGAAAAGAGCGTGTTCCAAAGCGGCCTTTAAAATGCATGGAAATGCCCACCGATCTGAATCGAAATCAATCATCATCCATTGCAAAGCACCTGTTAATGTCAGGTCACACAATCAGCAGTAATGACTGTTTCACGATTATTTCACATAACTCTAATTCAAGGTTATTGAAGGCGATGAAAGCACTTTGGATTAATCAGTTACAGCCTAAACGATGTGTACGAAAAACAATTGACTTCTATCTTCACCTACCAAAGACTACTTGACCTATATATAGTATTGGTCATTAGTTGGCACTTATTGTTTTATATAACTGAGTAATTTTCATGCATTTCGTTTTATTATTACTGTGATCCATTTTAGTCGTAAAGTGGTTGTTAAGAAACTACGAAATGATGGGATCATCTCTCATTTTCATTTTTAGGTAGATTTACCTTAGTAATTTACCTGTACGTTGATATGTATACCGGCAGGAATGTACAGATTAGTTAAGGGTGATCACTTTCAATGCGAAGATGGCAAAACAGTTTCAAAAAGCAAAAAGAAGCATTATATGACTAGAAATTCATAATAAACATTCATAAATATGATGATAATAATTCTAATAATACCAATAGCCTATCATATCTCTTGTCATTATGAATCAACTGGATTCGTTGATCGTAATGTTTTATGTCTACATATGACCTTGACAAGATACAAAACTGTTAGAAAACTGTGTAGGCGAAGTGAAATTCACTATTCAATGTTATCAAACAAATAATGTGTGGATAATTCAAATAAACTCTTGTAAAAATGATTTCTTAAATTTTAAAAGTTTACCAAAACTAATTCTATTTATTCATGTAGTAATTATCATAATAATAATTGTAATGCAAGGATTATCCTACTTTATATTCCTATTTATACTGGCATTTCATATTTTATTCATTCAAACCTCCAAAATATCAGATTTCATTAAAAGCTGTCGACAGCATAGTACACGACAAACACGACATCTTGATGAAGCGTCGGTGATGCTTATGAATCAAAATTCTAAACCATGCTGTTTACCAAAGGTATGGAGAGCGCGTTTTCGTGTACAAACAGTGAAAGGTGGCCGTTATTTAAGTCGTCTTGATCATGGAGCATTTCATATTAATCATAATGATGATGGTACGGTAAACAATGCTTTATTAGTTGTTGGTAAACATATTTATTCAACAGATTTTTGTAGTATTAATAAAACGCTTAACTCTATGATTGTAAATCATTTATGCCCAAATGATACAATACGTTGTTTAAATACACCATTTATTGGTGAACCAAGATGTATCACTGAAAAAGATGGTTATATGCTGAAAAAGACAAAACGATTACATGAACGTGGACAAATTAAACAAATTTGGTATATTGATAAATTTAATGAAATATTCGGGAATGTTGAAAGACATTTATATTATGTATTACGTCAATCTGGATTATGTAAATTATTACGTTATCAAATACAATGGGGAAAGTATACAATGCCATGGAAAAATTGTCGATTATTTATAAAACGTGAACAAACTTATATACCGATAAATGGAACATTTCAACAGCATTTTAATCATTCTTTAATGGATGATCTGTTATTTTGTTAATTCTATAACATGTGAATAATAATGATAGTTAAGTATGTACAATATTATTCTTACGATCAGCAGTGATAATCTTGTCAATAAGAGTTCATTTTATTTGAACAAAGGAGCATTTATACAGAAGAAATATCTTGGTTGGTTGATGAAGATTTTTATTTTGACGTATAAATTAACTGGGTGTTTATTTATTTTTTGGAAAGCATATTTCATGTAATACAAATTTGAATTGACCACCTAAAAATGGTTTGTATTTAAACACTTTTGTAAATTTGTCAGTTTTTTTCCTTTTCAACTTCCTTTGTAATAAAGTAAGCGAGTGATATTGAGATATTTATAAATGTTCTTGAAGGTTTTCATTCAGTAGTACATTGATTATTCAGGATTTATATATGTGATGGAGAAAACATGTGACTACAGTGGATGAGCCGGGTGGTTTGATTACGATGAATACAACATCTTCAGATAGTATGCATCCCATCTAATGTATAGTGAATACGTTCTGAAATGTACTATATTATTATTATCGTTATTTCCTCTAGAGGAATACAAAGCTTCCGCAGGACAACCCCATTTCACTCTGTTCGCTGAAGTCCTTTTCAGTTGGCTCAACAACCTCTCATAAGCCTCCATGTCATCCTTGAAATAACACCCAACTTGTCGTTTTTTACTTGGATTCTTTTCGTGGATATGCCTGGCTTTTATTGTCAATTCAATGGCCTCTACAGCATAATTCCACTCGATCTACACTTTCCCTAGATATATTAGTTGGGCAATAGGTTCTTTCGTAGAGTTGTTTGTTACTAATAATTTGTAGATGACCATCTGATCTTCCCTGTGTAGTGAAGGTGGCAACTGTCGATAAAAGTCGGAAGCGTAACAGAAATGTTTCTCAGGCAGCTAAGTGCACTGACTGCCTCGACATTATTAGTCTTGAAAATTCGAATCTTATTGTTCATGCCGAGTACAGTAGATTCCCAGACTGCCCTTAGAATGACAGAGGTTTAGTTCCTGGCTCTGGGGTTGTCGTTCACGTAGACCAGTGACCTGGTATCTTCATCATGACAATCTTTTCTACGTTCATTTTGAGTCCTGTCCTAGCTACCTGCCTCTGCTGTTAGCCTGTTGGTTTGCATCTGAGGATCCTCGACCTTATATGACACTAGACATAAATTATACGTGAAGTTTTAACAGTGTATTCTTGTGTCAGTGCGTAACAAATGCTAGAAATCTGTTAGTTAACGCAGTTATTGCTAATTCAACAATATAAAATGACTATCACATCAGTGTTTGATAACAAAAGATGTATTTTGATTATTTGGGATTTGTGAGGATTTCAGACTAAATTCAATTGTTAGATTTTTGTCGCGAGCCAACATCAGTTGGAATGGTCACTGGACAGCTGCTTGGTCCTATCCTGAGACTCTCAAACAGTGTGCAGCTACAACCCTACGAAGGATCTAACGCGGCACGTTCGGCTAACGAGACCACTCAGTGACTAAGACTGACAAAATTCCAACTTTTATTAACTCATGATATACTGTCACCTTGGGCATTCACTCCTCTTTGACGTGGTGCATCATACTGGTGATGACATGCCATTCATTCAGTAGCTACCAGTGGGCTGGCGAATTATATTTCAGGTCACTGGATCTCTGAGCATTTTAGATTAAATTCACTTTTTTTGGTCATTAAATTCTAGACTAAGAGGCTGCATGGTCGACAAGCTTGGTTTAGGAATCTGAAAGTCCCGCAATTTCAACGATTTCTTTAACGGATTTTGGTTCATAATGAAAATCTACTTATTGTTCAGCCCGAAAGTTCAAGAAGAGTAGCTTTCCAGTACCTTTTAGGTTTTAAAAGTAATTAGATCAGACATATTCGTTATGACAACTTCTGTAGTCGGCAAATTTACACTGTAGAGTTAGTTATTACGTTAAGTGAAATTGAAAATATTTTTGATTAGAGATTGCAAGTTAAGAAAAAGTTCTATCAAGCATAACTATTCACACACCTAGTATCCCCTTTCATATTTATTAAACGTCTATAGAGCTTCTATACTATTATTTTCCAGTATCAAAGAAATAATTTTATATTAGGACTTTTGCAAGTGTACCTGTTTTATCTTGGGTGTTTTGAGAATTTTTAAAATGCATCATATATTAGTTAAAATTGATAAAACTTTATATCCTACATATGACCATTGGAGCCTGGTAGCTGAATGGTCAACTGGAATGCCTCTTAACCCGAAAGTCCTGCGTTCAGTTCCTGCTGGATGGCTTTATGGGTATGCACTGCATAAGATTTCTACAGCAGGATAACACAGCTTTCCTGTGTCCTCTGGTTTTTCATGATTCCCTAACCAACTTCATCTCGTAGTCTAACTTTAAAGTAGTCGAATCCCTGCAAACCAACACCTAGAAGATAAGATTATTTTTAGCTTTCAATTTGACTAATTTTATTCTGACCTAAGAAACGTATTCCTGTAGTTAGTAATGCCAATGCCGAGGCATTGCAAATTAAATTTTACCACGTCGGTGGCGCAGCGGTAGAATGCTCGTCAACCATGCATGTGGTCCCTAACCGATGCACTCCTTTACCTCGCTTAGCAAGTAATAAGACTAGTAAAGGAGGAAGATTGGGCAAGAGGCTAGCAACCCCATCCCGTAAAAATAAACACCACTTTTACCTAAAATTCAAAGCTGTAGCTTGAAGCCCTGTGCTCCACCGAGAACGTGAAGGAATACAGATGACTTCATGCATTTATCCCCATTAATAAATTAAAATAAAGCAGGAACAACAATTTTTGCAGAGTAAAATGATACCATCATTTATTTCGTTGGCTTCTCATCAGATGCTTACAGGCCGAATCAATCAACCAACACATGCATATATATATATATAAAACATTGAATGCTATTCTGAACAGTAATGATCGTACACAATGGAAACTCTCGGCATTATGTAATCAGATGAAAGAGAGGTGAAAATATCCAGTTACCGGGGTAAAGAAAGACTGATAACTGTTTCTTTCTGACAGATATGTATCGATTTTTGATTGCACCAAAGAGCAAGTTGTTCTCATGTTAAATCCAACTGTATATACAAATTTACTTGTATCTGTGGGCATATCTAGGATTTTCTGAGCATGTATCAAAAAGCTTATGTCTAAAGCTAACAAACGCTTTAAACCGTACCATCGTCAGGCATCTCCTTGACATCGTTCGTGAGGTTAATGTCTCAAGATCGTTAAAAATTATCAGTAAGGAAAAGAGTTCAATTCTCCTGAAGTTTTCTGAAGCAGTCTCCATCAAGCTTCTGAAACCCGATGTATGCGTTCAGAAAGAAGCAGTTATCAGTATTTCTTGGCCCTGGTAACGGGTTATTTTCACCTCTCTTTCATATAATTATGTAATGCGGAGAGTTTCCGTCGTTTATGATCATTATTGTTCGGAATAGTGTCTAATGTTATATATATATATAATTACTGTATGCATATATTAACTGATCAATTTTTATTTAAAAATGAACTCTGTGCAAGTATATTAAAATTGTTTCTGTAGATATACTTAACAATGACTTTGGCCTGTAAGCAGCTGATGAGAAGCCAACGAAATAAATGGTTGTACTATTTTATTCTGCAAAAACTGTTGTTCTTGGTTTATTCAAATACAAATAAACAGTATTTAGATATTAAGCCTTTTAAATTAACGGCTGATGATATATATTCTTTATTTAGTTGGTTAACAATTCCAAAAAAACTTGAACTATCACACCAGTTTCTATTTTCAATAAAATCTCAAAGTATGGGACTGATTGTGGCCCTAGATGTCTAGTGGATAATGCTTTTGTCCTTTGGTGGTTCAGGCGTAGAATACTTGCCAATTAGGTCTCACATGGTTCAGGATTCGACCCCCAGTCGACGCATATCTAAACCTCGCTAAAATGGTAGTAAGGCCAACGGTAAAAAGGGAAGATTGGGTGTGAGACTAGCAACCCAACCCCGCAAAAGATGAACACTAAAGCTGAAGCTTGAATCCCCATATTCCAGTGGCATTGTAACGTAATCAATAATAATTGACTTATACAATTGGTGGATGGTGGCTAGCAGTGGAATCCAGGATGCGCATTTCGTCCTATTTGGGACTCGTCAGCTGGATGTACCTGCATATCTCAGTGAGTGATGATGTTCCCACTGAGGCTCAAACCCAGTACCCATAGTTTCAAACGCCAAAGCGTTATCCACTAGACCACTTGGGCCACGAGAGCCACCTCTTGTGCGACGGTGGCTCTCGTGGCCCAAGTGGTCTAGTGGATAACGCTTTGGCGTTTGAAACTATGGGTACTGGGTTTGAGCCTCAGTGGGAACATCATCACTCACTGAGATATGCAGGTACATCCAGCTGACGAGTCCCAAATAGGACGAAATGCGCATCCTGGATTCCACTGCTAGCCACCATCCACCAATTGTATACTAACTAAATGCCTAGACATCGTCGAAGCATCTGCACAAGAAGCCGACATGTCAACCTGAGACCGAGCACTTCGGTCCAATCAATCGACGGGAAAATCAAAAATTCAATTCAATAAATAATTGACTTAGTTATCTAATCAATTGATTCTGTAATCCGAAACAATCCTAAAATCATTTAAATATTCCTTAACTGTCTAGAGTACTGTTTCTTTTAGTGTATGCATTTTTTTCGATTGAAAGTTAGAGGCAAATTTCCTAAGTCACTGAGAATAAATTTCATTGGAGTATCTTCTAACAGGTGTCGTTTAATCAGCAGAGATCTACTATAGTATAAACTGTGGCTTACCCATAAAAGAAAGTGTTTGCAAAAGTCTTGTTTTGATATGACTATTTTAAGTAAATTTTTATTAATTAAAACAGATCCAAAACTGAAACTATCTGAAAATAGCTAGAACACCTGTTGTTTACATACCGAGAAAATGAATAAATAGGAGTTTCACAAGAGTGAAAACTAATTTTAGGAAATGCATAAACTTCATGTCATACATTGGGAGTTTATCGAAGGAACTGATCGAAAATGTGCCACATTACAGAAGGGATGCAGACGACATTATAATCATAAATGACGAGCATTCTTCTGCCACCTTAATTTTAAATCGACTGAATCAAGTTCAGAATGGCATGCCATTTACGTCCGTAGAAGAGAAAGACAAGTGTTTATCTTTCCTAAATATTTACCTAGTCGATGATTTGATGGATCAATGCAACAATTTATTCATAGCAAACCTACCTGAACAGGACAGTATCTTAATTACCACAGTTTCTACCCTGTTCGGTACAAAAGAGCTTTAGTAAGGTACCTGTTCAGTAGAATTCAATGTTTATACATCGAAGATACACTTGATGACAAAGAAAGAAAACTGACACAAACTTTGGTTAATAATAGTTATCCAGACAAGTTCATAAGGAGATATAAATTGTTCGGAACACCAAGACACACTCTAACTTGCCATTGAGAAAAACGTATGCATCAAGCTACCTTGTATGGATGATCATAGCAGCTTGGTGACTCGATAAAGATTGGACGCTGAGGTTAAAAAGACTTTTTACGCAGCTAAGATCAGAATAATTGAGAATGTGCGGCACATGTTTACATGTAGGAAATAATGTGACATCCCATTGTATTTAAAAATTTAAATGTATGTGTGGATACACAAACATAGGGAAGACCCATCGGTCTGTGCAAGTAAGGGCTACAGAGCATGGATTCAGAAGCAGGCTGAATTCCCAGAACGCATTAATTGTGAGAACATACCGCCTAGCTCACCTATTGCAAAACATTTTGTAGAGACAGGCCATATAACTGAGGTTTACATGTCTTTTAAACCTATCTATAGACAAAATATTTAGAGAGAACAATTGTGGTTTCAATAAATTCTTCTTCAGGCTCTACAATTAAAAATCCATTAATTTAGGCATACAATAGCCAGTCAGCCAGTAAAGGCAAATTAGAATCATATTTTTTTTATTTTATTTTTGATTACAGCTTGATTCTACACCTTATTTTTGGTACAAGTATGGAATTTTCAGCGTGGATATCGGTAGCCCAAATTTCGCAGGCCGACCATAGATATCAGCTGTGCGTCAGCGTGGGCTCGAACCCCGGACCATGTGCATGGTGTGCGAGAATCCTAACCACTGTGCCACCGACGCACATATATATATGTATATATGTATATATATATATAATAATAATAATAATAATTGCTTTATTCCAAAAACAGTACTCATGATACAGCAAGGAATTTTCAGCATTCAGTACAATATTGCATCTAATTTACCCAAAAACGACAAAAAAAATTAAAAATACACAATACATAATAGTAATAAAACGATTGTTGTAGCAGCTACGTAGCAAAATACTGTGTGCCATACGGAGAAAAATATGTATAAAGTACAAAATTGTAGTAATAATAGTAATACCAACTAATATAAAATAGCAGAGTAACGATTTAAACGATAGAAAGTGTAACACCATAAAATACAGAAAGATGAGCGATAAAAGGGTCGATTCACTGTGCTAATTACATAGTAACTTGTAAGTTTCACGTCTAACAGAGTCTTCGTCACATAAAGTACGCGCTAAATAGGGTATTGTAGAATTTCTATACTTAGTAGTACGAGCATATATCTTTTTATATTGACTTCTCGTCCTACCTGATGAGATACAAGGGGACAGGTGTGAATAAAGGGGGTGCAGAGGGTCTGACATTATAGCCTTTGCCCATTTCGTACAGGAATTTATATGCCTCTCGACTATAGTATTAGCGAGCTCATGCAGTGGCAGACCACAAGCTCTACTCACAGCATTTAATACTCTTCGTAATATGATATAATCTTTTTTGAGCAGCCCAGGAAAGATTAATGGAGAGCAGTAGAGTACAATAGGTAAAATACAGGAGTTTAAAAATTGCAAAACTAAAGGTTGGTTGATACCTGATTGTCTTAACTTTTTAATGTAGAAGGTAAGACGAAACATTTTCTTAGAGATAGATAAGATATGGGATGACCATGAAAGGTCAGAGGAAAAAACTAGTCCAAGGTATTTAATACTTGATTTGGTTTCAATTTCCGTGCCATCTATGCTACAGGGATCATGAGAGTTAACTAGTTCAAGTAAGTCACGTCGATGCTTGAAAGTAAAGTCAAGCACCTGACATTTGGAAGGATTTAATATAAGACCATTTGACTTGGACCAGTTGTTGATGTCCAACAGAAAGCTATTAAGTTTGGAGCTGTCAGACTCGGAAGTGATAGGCAGTGATACAGTCAGATCATCTGCATATTTGACAAAGTTAGTTTCGTTTGAATGAGGTAGGTCATGTAGGAAGAAAGAAAAAAGAAAAGGAGAGAGGACAGCACCTTGTGGAACACCGGATTTTGTAAGCGAGGTAGAAGAAGATTTGCCGTTATATACAGTATACTGCATTCTATCAGAAAAATAGGAATGCAACCAACTCTTAGCCCAGGATCCTGTTTGTGTCAATGATAGCTTATTTAATAAAAGGCCCCTAGGTACAGAGTCAAAAGCAGATGTGTAGTCTAAGAAAGCACTACGAACATATTTAGCACCTTTGTCTAAACAAGAGACAACATTGTGATACAAGACAACCGCAGCATCCAAGGTACTTCTACCATGTTTGTATGCAAATTGTTTAGGATCATTAAAAGGTTTCAAAGCGGGTTCAAGACGAAGTAAAAGTAATTTTTCCATCAATTTTAAAAAGGGGGAAGTAATTGCAATAGGCCGAAATTTAATATCAGAACCAGAAGATGGTTTTGGTATAGGGATAATTTTAATGTTTTTCCATGCAAAAGGTAGAACGTTACCGGAAAAAGAGGCATTAAAAATGTTAGTAAGAGGATAACACAAAATATCAGCACAATTCCTGAGGACAATGGCAGGTATGCCGTCAGGACCAAGGCTTTGAGAAGGCTTAAGAGACCGGAGACATTTAAGCACATCAAGGGTATTAAAACCACTAAAGTTATTGTCAATATGATTTGTATCATTTGGAAGGGTATCAACAGAAGAGCGTATGAAAGATTTATTAAGAGTGTCAACATTAAGAGATGGAACAGAAATACATCGCTTACCGTTAGTAATTTCTTTGAAAAGTTTCCATAAATTAGAAGGGGTTTTACATGACAAAAATCTTTGATTATATAAAACACTTAGTCTTTTTATTTCCAGTTTTATCAGCATGTTTAACTTTTTTACACCAGGCTTATCATTAGTTTTGAACAACAGTTCTTTATTTCTACGTAGCTTTTTGAGATATGGCGAAGATAAGCGATCAAATCGAATGAATAATGTTTCTTTAGGACAACATATTTCGAAACAGAATTTAAGATAATCAGTAGTGTTTGTGATTGTTTCATCTAATGTTTGTTCTGTAAATAAGTCCCAGTTAGTGTCTTTCAACATGCATCTGAGCTTGTCTAGGTTGTCTTTTGAGTAGCATCTCCGTTGAACTTTACTGCAGAGGTGAGAGAGGACACCTTTGTGTGATTTGGAATATATTTTAGGCAGCACACGTATGATGCAGTGGTCAGAATTAAGTAGAGGAGCACGTTTGCGAGCTTCATATATACCAACATCATTGATAAATACCAGGTCCAATTTTTTACCAAGACGGGTGGCAAAGTTGACAATATTGTCATGACCAAGTGATATAAGGAAGGAGTGATCGCATGAATTAAAATCACCTGTTACTATTGATAAAGAGTTCTCGAAGCAAGCTGCAGCAAAAGCGGTGAATTCATCGGCGAACATAGATAAATCCAATATGGTACAGCCAGGAGAGACATAAACATTAGAAATATAAATGAATTTGTATTTTGAAATGTGTTTCGGGCGACATCTCACAGTGATGCAATCAATGAAGTCATTCGAGAATTTGAAACAAACTTTGTTTGAAATGGACCATTTTGAGTGAATAAAAGTTGCAACACCTCCACCACACTTTTTCTTGGAACAAATACGGTCTTGTCGAAAAACATTGAAATTGTTTAGAGACACAATATTGTCATCGTATGAGTCATGGAGCCAGGTTTCTTGCAGAGTGACTATACCAGTATTGTGGTAGGTACTAGAAGACAACAGAGACTGAAAATCCAGAATTTTGTTAGGCAGGGACCGGCAGTTGGTACTAATGATAACTGGAACAGTGGTGTGATGTATGGGTGTAGATTTTAAGGCACGCTGCCAACCTCCATGGTGCTTTTTCTTGAGTTTATTGCAAATATGAAAGTTTTTGGGTTTAAAACGTTTTATAAAATCCCGAGGGTAGATAATACGATTAGAATGCATAATGTGATATGTAAATACCAATAAAATACGAGTAAATAGATGCAAAATGTACATGGAATGTGGTAGCCCAAAAATATTCAAACAGGCCGCCAAGGTCATATATATGTATATATATATATATGTATATACATCATTAAATTAAATTAATTCATCTCATTTTGCCCCATGTTCTCATTGACCATGCATATTAAAAAAACTATATGACTATATAACTATTGCTTCATCACATCTTATACTTGTTCCATAATACACTTTCTGATATGATTCTAATTTGCCTTTACTGGCTAGCTGGCTATTGTATGCTTAAATTAATGGATTTATAATTGTAGAGCCTGAAGAAGAATTTATTGAAACCACAATTGTCCGCTCTAAATATTTTATTCTGAATAAATTATGGGAATATTCAATTTACTATCTATAGACCGTGTTTTCTGCGCATCCTAAAGTTTCTGGAAGCCGTAGCTGACAATTAGGAAGTTTAAACCACCTTTATGCGATCAAAGCAACAATTCGTCATCACTCTAAACCTTCCTTGGTAAACTTAGTTTTGATACTAGCCAGGGTAGATGTACCATTAACTCTCATATTTGGTTTATTGACCTGCATTGTTATTTTGACCTTCAGTATATCTTTTTAACTTGACTTAAGTCCATTTTCTCAGCTCTTATCTCTATTAATTTCACATATATTCCAATAATAAATCCGTTTGTGTGATCAGTTGTTCGAAATGTGTTGCGCAAATGCATTGCACAATTCAGACAAATTATGTCTTCTTATTGCTTTGTCTAAGAACATATTTACGTTTATAATGAAAAATAGGCATATTGATATTTGGTAAATAAACCAAGATTTATAGCCCAGATAGGTGCGTTTTCGGTGGAGATGTGTTCTGTGTACAAGAAGGATTAAATTACGCATATTTCATTCGTATACTAGACAACACATCTTCACTGTCAACTCCAAAATAATGCTATTATGACGTTTTCATTGTTGATAAACTAAAACAAAATATATGGTAACAAAAGAAATGTTAAATAACAAAACCTAATGTATTAGTTTGATTGTGTGCTGATATTAGGTAGACAACCGTTAGGAAAACTGTTTCGTACTAGTTTGAGACTCTTCGACAGTAGGCAGCCACTGAGATCCACAAAGTTAGGTGAGAAAACAGTTACTTGTCTACAACATTAACTCTATGTGTATCTCAAATGCGCAGACATTGGAATTCATAGACCACTGGATCGGATCTCAGTGCCTTAATGGTCTGAAAGCTCTTCATGTAACCAGAAGGTCACAATTTTGAACTCCAGGGTTGCTTGCTGGTGAAGAGTCCCTTCCGCCTAGAAAGAAACACCTGCCCATCAGTTTCAAGTGGTTTTTCCAGCGGTCCTCTGACTGATATCAGTTCGCGGTCGAACGTGTAATGAGCCGAATTCCTGTTAACCGACATCTGATAAAACTAAATATGTAGCCTAAAATAAATGTTCAGTCAGATGAGGTTGTTCATGGAGTATACTTCACTTTTATTACAGAAAATTTTAGATTGGTCAAGACGGTAAATTCACAATAGTTTGCTTTCAGTCAGCATTCTTGTAAAGATCATACACTAAAATCTTCCGACCATAAGACATTCTTTCTGCCAATGTGATTATACATAAGTCAGTAGTCAGTAATCGTAAAATGAGAATTGTAGAATGAGACAAAGGATAAACTTTGTAAATTTTTTAACCAGGCAAACTATATGATGCCCTTAGTTGTCTAAATGCAAAATATATCACAATATTGAGTGTTCAGATTACTTAATGAATGTAAATTTAAATGGGGGAAATTTTAAAAAGTGAGATATTTAGGCGAATGACACATCATAATCCTCTTGAATGAAGTACACAAGGAAACTGTATCCAAAAGGATGGTTCACAGAGTTATTTAGCGGAAACATTCACACGCTAGGTAGTTTATTAAAGAAGTTTCATAAATGAAAGTCCATACTGATATTGTCTTTCAAGACTGTAAAATTAACTGACATGTTGCTAAGCTATTTCAAAGCATTAGAATGAATATGTCCAAATACTAGCTCACTTATAATCTTATGTCTTTTAAACGAATTAGCAACATGCCAATTACGGTCAGTTGTTTTCAATCACAAGTTGTTTATGTACTTGATATGAGCGTCAGATTATTATGTCGGTCTGCCTTTGACTAAAATGCCATCTTTACAAGAATATGTAGATACACTTCACAGGTCGAATGAAAACACAACAGTGAATAAGTTAACCTATTATACCGAAAACAGTCAAACTGAATAGCAATGAGCAGCTGCCACTGGAATGGTTCAAAATTCCACAGCAGTACGAACCTTTGGCCTTCAAAATACGAGATGAGGTAGTAGAGCATTCAGCTACTGGAAGCCGATTCACTAGCCTATGAATTCTGACGCCTGCCGGTTCATCACATATAAATATATAGCGCAATCATTAGCTTATGTCATAGGTGAATAACCACCCTCTTTTCAGACATGTTGAACTCCTCTGGTTCTGACTTCTAACTAAAACACCGGATAACCTCCTGAACAGAGCCAGTCAGTAACATGCATCAAATTAATTAACAATAGTTGGTTTGCAGGATGGTTGAGCTTTATATTTATATATATATATACATAGTGAATCGGTGAAATTTGGAGTTCATGGGCCGGAGGGTCTCAGGTTCGAACACCTGTCGGTGAATACTGATGAAGATTCTCACATCAGAACGAAACAGCTGTCCATTACAACTTGATAGTTCCCAATAGTCTTCTAACCGATATAAGCTCGTGATCATATATGAAAATTAATTAGTCAACATGTGCAGTGGGTAAAAAGAATGAATATTTGAATTACACAACTAATCTGATGGTGGAAAAAAAACAACATCATTTATTGAAACTACAGAAGGCGAAATTTACACAGCAGGAGATTACACATGAATATTTTCACTCTTTGTTTCTTAGTGAGAGTGCATTCAAAAGCATACAAATAAAAGTTTATAGTAAAATGAAAACGTAAATTGACACAACATATTTACATTTATAATTCATGATAGTCATTCACTCACCAGTAGTAAACAGTACATACGAAATAACATGAAGATAAGTAGAGGAACATTTTTTTCATCCTGCTTTAAATAAACTCTTTATCAGTTCACGTAAACAATCTTAAATAATGTATTTTGGATAAATATGAACTAAATTACTAAACAAATGCTACATTTTGTGTGATAAGATGATTTAAGAAAGCTTATAAACCTTACAAGTAATTGAATATGATACTGTAGAAGTACGTTGGTGATCCAGTAACACAATTCTCACCAACCACGATATATGTGATCTGAAGTCCGATACCTTACCGATGTACTCTTTAACTGGGCTCATCTAGTAGTATGTCCAGTAAAGGTTGAGCGTGAGGGTAGCAGTTCCATCCACTGCTACTTAAACTTTGAAACCTCAGACCTGAAGCCCAATGTTCTATTCGTAACCTAAAGAATTAGGAAAACTAGTAGACAGACACATTGAGACTAACGGATAGCATGTGGGAGAAAGAAACCACATGCCGCCACGTAGAGTTTATTTTCGTAAACTCCCATCGGTTTCATTCAGTGCCTAGAAATGAAATGGTAAACAGCATTTAGTTCATTCCCTTAAAAATAGCGATAATTATTTAGCTCTGATTTATTGATAAGATGGCCAAAGAGGCGTAAGTAATAGAAATTCTTGGAAGGAACCAATCAACGTTACACTCTGAGGGCACCATGTCACGTGCCCCCCCCATTCAATGGAACCCGAATGAGACACGACCAGTTGGAAGTGGATTTAAGGCTGATACAGAGGAGATCATGTGAAGAGGAAATGAAAGCTAACAGGTAATTGTGGACTCGCCTAAAAACGAAAACAAAGAATAGATTGAATAGGAGATCTTCTTTGGAATTTTGAGCTTATTTCAGAGTAACGAAGGTTTGTTTTGCCTTTCCACTCCCGAGTGTTTTTTTAAAATCCTCATCCGTTCTGGAGTCTTTATTTGAAGCGATGCTGTTTAGATAAGCTAAAGTAGTGTCCGGTTGCATATCTCTCCTGTTGATAGTGACTGGTGCCATTTATTGTCACCCTTGCTTGGTTGTCTTCATCACCTTCGTCTTCTCTATGTTCACCTGAAGTTATGTCTTATGTTGCGGCTTCTTCAACCAACTTGTTAGTTTTCGCCTGTGAGTCTTCTAGTCTGTGTGACATTAAACATAAATCATATACATGCGAAGTCCATATTTTCTAGACTCTTCTTCTCGATTATTATTATTATTATTGTATCCTTTAGTTCCTAGAGGAACATAGGGCTTCAGCTGCGCACCTCCATTGACTTCGGTTTTCTGACAACTTTTTCACCCTGCTCCAGGTCTGTCCACATGCTTTCATCTCCTCCTCGCATGACCTCCTCCAAGTCACCCTTGCAATGACGACCAACTCGCCGCCTCCCTTTCGGGTTCCACTCGAGGGCTTGTCTAGTGATGTCACTTGATGGTTTCCTCAGCGTATGGCCAATCCATCTCCATTTCTTTCTGCCTATTTGTTTCACAATCGGTTCCTGCACTGTTGGTTCGCTCCCAGAGATCCCTGTTGCTGATCTTTTCTGGCCATCTGATCTTGAGTATTGAGCGGAGACAGTTGTTAATGAAGGTTTGAAGTTTGTTTGAGATGCTCTTTATGACTCGCCAAGTCTCTGATCCGTATAGTAGCACTGACTTCACATTGGATGGTCTAACGTATTCCTATCTTCTCACTCCCAAAGCACAGTTTGACGCCTAATCCAGTCCACTACGACTTGGAATGTAACCAGTGATAGTAAATGGCAACCTTGTCTTATTCCTGTATTCACTTCAAAGGCTTCACTGAGTTTTCTGTTGTGGAACACCTGACGCTCGCCACTGTTATATAGCTAGCTGCC
This sequence comes from Trichobilharzia regenti, assembly GCA_944472135.2. NCBI lineage: Eukaryota > Metazoa > Platyhelminthes > Trematoda > Strigeidida > Schistosomatidae > Trichobilharzia > Trichobilharzia regenti. The sequence goes on along the minus strand of OX235264.1, from coordinate 28,401,546 downwards.
AAATGCAGTTGATAAAGATTTGGACACTTCATGCCATAGTGTTGGAGTAGTTTCCAACTTACTTCACAGTCACTGCTATCAATTTTCTTTTTCAAAATTGATAAAACTAAGGTTGAGATTTGATCACTCTTCTTTGCTCTGTTACTGTGTGATTCATACGCCATATTTTTGACGAATCCAGCTTGTTACGGGCGGAGCTTAGCATCAAGCCTATCCAATGATAATAATGATGTCTTTAGTGACAATTTCTCTTGAAAATGTCATGCCGCAAAGAATAAGTGTATACGTTTTTATTTACTAAGTTTTTTGGGGGGTTTTACTCCACTAAATAAATCTTGGTATTAATCTCTCCATCTCTAAGTTTAAAAGCATTTCAGGTGATCAAAATAGATAACAAGACCATATGCCTTTCAGTATAGTATTTTGAAGGCTGATTGCATAATACATTTCACTAAGCTATTTGAAAAACACAGCGGCATTCAGGCATATCTATTTTTATGCATTTAAACAAACTATCCGTATAGTTTAAACAGTCGTCACTTTTAAATTTTTAAATATTAGAAGCATAAAATTTGGCAAATATCAAAGAAAGTATGTCTGTTTTAATAATCCCTTAGTCTCAACATGTGATAAAAATAAATTCCGACACCAGGCTAGGTGACTTCATTCGAAATTGTTTCTTTTTATTCAGGGAAAAACTGGGGACGTGTGTTTTGAAAGTTAGATAAATATTTATGCCGAATATTTACGAACACTAAATGTAATTGAATTGTATGTGGTCTAGGATGATTATTTATTACTTGTCAAATAATTTTTGTTATTGAGATTTTTTTTAACGAATATATGACTTTTGTTAATGACCTGTCTCTTTACCCTTGTCTAGTTGACTATTTCAAGGTAAATATCGATCGCTTCTTGTAGGTTACCTTATTTTATTACTACTTTCCTTATGTTCCGAGTGGAAGAATGGGCTTCGGCAGCACGCCACTATTTCATCCTGTTCCCTGAAGTTTTGTTTATTTATCTCCTTGATCTTCTTTACGTCACCCTCGGGTGCCAAACTCGTTGTTTCTCATGCAAAAGTTACTCGACTATCTGGCGGGAGATGTCATTCAACAGTGTCCTCAGTGTATATTCGAATCATCTTCATTTCTCCAGGCATATTTGTTGGGCAGAAACTGGTGTTATGTATCCGAATTTTGTTATTAATTCCGAGTTAGGCACACTTTCATACCGATTACAGGAGGATGAAGGTCTCACTTGCCTTTCCAATTCTTGATGGCTTCAATATCCTTATCTGTTTTGGTCGTAGCTGAAATGATTCTGATTAGGTAAATGAAAGATGTTGCCTTTTTCAAATATTTTAGGTCGTAATGCCTTACACTCAAGTATTCCTTCGGCAGTCAGGAAGAATGCACGTTACTGAATTTTCCATCCAAATGTTTAGTTTTAGTCGTCATTATGTATTAGGTTTAGGAAAGACACATCATTTTGTCGAATTCATAGCTAATGTTGTGAGTTGTCCATTGACTGCACTGATTAACGTAACATTATTACTAGTAATTTTTATTGAGTTTGCTTTTTTTGACAATAGGCTGTTCTGTTTACTTAAGATATTGACTAGCCATTTCATCTGTTTACGTGTCAAGATGATACAAGGAATAACTAGTATTGTATCAAATATTTTTCATGGGGGTTATAAGCAGTTAATCTGTTGATAGATGCAAAGAACCAATAGGTTTCTTTCACCTTTCTTGGTCAAAAGTTGTAATACTGAGTCCTGGAGCATGTAAGTAGTGACTGTAGGCTTGAAGAAGTTGAGGAAAGATGAATTACTTTATCAGTTACAATTGATCTGTGTACTTGTCATTTGTCCTTTGATGATATCAGTCACTTAAGTATTTCGTTTGGTACTGAATTATTTGTTTTAACTGAGCTGGTTGATTTAACTGTGAAGCTTTCGTCGTCCTTCTAGACAAAATCCCCTTTCAGCGCAGGTTTTAGTATTAAATGAAGTCATTTCTGTTCTCCATGAATCATGTAACTGCATCTCTTGGTGACCACTGTCGTGACTGGTCACTACTGGTCACCATTGATCATATTTTTATTGACTTGGAATTTGAACTTTCTCGCCATGTGATTTACTTTTTATTAGTTGGTAAATTTGGTTTATACTAATGTGTTTTTGTTAATTGCTAATTCACTCTAGTATCAGGCTTCTAGGAATCCTTTAACTAAAGTTTTGGTGTTCTCTCTATTTAATATTTCGTCATTATTACAATCAAATTGATGTCTACACGCATTGATATGAAAGAACATATTTCATATCTTCATACAGCGAGTTTGTGTTCTTGGATTCAGATTCGAGGAGACGCCCAATTTGATCAATGTAATGTCTGTTACAGTTCATACAGTTTATTTTGTAAATGGTTTTAATTCGATCTTCTCTTTCCGTTGGATCTTTCGGTTCTCACAATATCGAATGAAGTGACTGTGACAGCTTGCTTGTGTGCTATATTCACTTCAAATGGTGGTGCTATCTATTCCTTAATCTGGACAACTATACACCAGAAAATGCAGACCATAAAAATAAAAAAACAAACCCTAATCCTAAGCATAACCCTGAACCTAAACATATGGACCTATCAATGTTTTATCCAAACACTACCTAAAAAGGAGATCTGGATAAAATTAGTACCTCAGTAATGGTAGTTCCCATTATCCAACGAAACGTATGCATTCAAGGTCATTAAAGTGCCTACATTCCTGGATGTCGATCCTTCAACTTGACCATGAACGGTATGCACCTGCTCATCTCTCCTCTTTGCGCAAATAGTGATAGTATCTGGAATTAGTTTTGTTCTCTAAGCTGGCTGGTTTAATTGCGAAGCATTCGTCGTTCACCTTCTAGACAACGTCTTTAGTAAAAGTTTTAGCATAAAATGAACTGATTTGAATTCTCCATGAATGAGAGAATTGTTTCTCTCAGCGACCTTCTCCGTGACTGGTAGTTGATTTACACCTGTTCATTTTTATTAACTTGGATTTAAAACTTTCTCGTCACATCATTTACTTTTTATCAGTTGGTAATTTCGGTCTATATTAATATGTTTGAAATTCGCTGATTTCATTGAGTACCAGGCTTCTAGGAATTCCCTGTCACTTTTGGTATTTCCTCTATTTAAAATTTCGACATTATCCTAATCAAATTTGTGTCCATAATTATCCACATGCATTGATATCAAAGAATATATATATGTATGTATCATGCTTTTTCACAGCTAATTTGTGTTTTTGGATTCGGATCCGAGGGGAACGCCCAATTTGACCACTGTAATGTCTGTCACAGTTCACAGAGTTTATTTTTTAAATGGTTTTTTTTATCTCCTCTTTTGGTTGGATCTTTCTGCTTGCACAATATCGAATGAAGTAATTGTGCTGGCTGACTGGCTTGTGTGCTTAACCTACTTCAGACGTTTTCCTTATTCTAGCTGCTTTTTCAGAGAAATACTTTAAATGTGATAGGATGAATTTTCTTGTAGTTTTCAATGCCAGCTTGTTGTTTAAACACTTTTTGATGGAAGTGTGTGTAAAGGTATACCTTCTTTTTGAAGACGGGAAGCACGTATATCTCCTTCATTCTTTTCAATACCAGAGAAGTGATACAGTGTTTTTGAACACTTTTCTAAACAATGTCTCCACACAGTTTATTTTGTGGGTCGGTGGCACAGTGGTTAGGACTCTCGCCGACCATGCACATGGTCCGGGGTTCGAGCCCACGTCGACGCACACCTGATATCTATGGTCGGCCTGCGAAATTCGGGCTACCGATATCCACGCTGAAAATTCCATATTTGTAGTGTGGAATCAAGCTGTAATCAAAAAATAAAAAAAAATAAAAAAAATAAAAATTATGGCAGTTAGAATGCTAAGACCATTTGAAACCGATAAACCACACAAGCTAGCCAGCACAATCACTTCATTCAAATGGAAAGATCAAACAGAAAAAGAAGATAAATTATAACCTTTTTACAAAATAAACTGTTTGAACTGCAATAAACATTTCATCTGTCGTATAGGGTGTCGCCTTCGAATATATGCATTAAAAATTAATAAAGGAAAAGGCATAGAAATCAATCTGCCTAAAGCATACGGCTTAAAAGTCTAACAGTGAACTCTGCATACGCCGTGAATGATTTCCGACTAGCTGATAAGAGTAATTGAAAACATTTATTTCCCGATACCCTCTCGTTACAAGACCCTCTAGTTACAAGACAAACTCGTAGGTCATTCAGTTTTCATTCAGACTTCTCTCATCACACGTAATATATATGAAAAGTACACAGTTATGTTGATAAGAGTAAACCAACAACTAATAAATTCACAGATTTACAGATCATTCATATATATTTCATACATTGAAGTCATGGAGATGAGTAAGACGGATTAAAATATAATCGATTTTTATTTGAATATTGAATAGATCTGATATTTCTGATAAAATGCATGGCTAGATAAACTGAGCAATTGAATGTCTACTCTGAATTATATCATACTTGATTTGAATAATTTACTAAAGAACAGTATCTAAGGAAAAATTTTCGTGAGTAATTTATAAAAGGTTTATGGCCTGTCATACATCACCATGTTTTATGAAATAAGCAACATTTGTATTCTCTACTGAGTTCCAAGTGCAACATGGAGCTTCAGAGGCTCATTTGTACTGCAATCCGTCCTCTACCATCCTTTTTTGCTGTCTCAATCCCTACCCAGCAACTTTACCTCCTCCTGATATGATCACACTGTCACCCACCTTTGAAGCTATGCTAAACACGTCACTTCCAACTCGGGTTCCATTCGAGGACCAAAATCACAGAATGTGATGTCTCGAAATCTTATGGTATACTCTATTGTACAAGCACATTCTGTTATAATACTGACTTATCCTAAAACATGAGAAGCTTAACACTCATCGTTAGTTTGGTATTAAAATTCCCTGAATGTAGACGTTATGAGTCTGTTTTTGATTGAATCACTTATTAATACCGGAAATCTTTCCCCTGGTCTATTCTTGTTTTATTCGTTAGTGAGCCATATTAATGTTTACAAACTAAATTAATTTTCGTTAACCCTCATTTGGTACCACTGCACTTTATCTTTTCCCTTTTTCCTACTGGACGTCTTAGTTCTCACATGCATTTGCTAGTAAACCATTTTACCATCATTATAGTACTTCCACTGTTAAATAGTTATATACTTGTCCTTGAATTATTCAGGCTATCCAAAATTATCTCACCATATTCAGCAAAATACTATTCCTTTGCGTCCCGATTGAAACGTAGGACTTCAATCCTCAACTCTGAGTTTTCAAGACCAGTAGTGTTCATCTTTTACTGGATGAGAATGCTATTTTAAAGCTTAGGCTAACTTCTTTAATGGACGTATCATAGGCTAAGCGGAGTTATGGAGTTTATCGACCGAGCGTCTAGCCCTGGGACACCTGAGATGTAGTTGGCGAGTATTCTACCGCTGAACCATCCGTGTTTTTTTTTTTACCAAAAAGTACTGGACAGCTCTTTTTGGTATAGTTTGGGACTCTTTAACAGTACGCATCCACCAAGATTTGAACGCAGGACCCTCTAGTTACAAGACAAACTCGTAGGTCATTCAGTTTTCATTCAAACTTCTGTCATCACACGTAATATATATGAAAAGTACACAGTTATGTATATTAATACTTCAGTTTTATTACTACTCTATGTATTTCCTATCGAAAATCTACTAAATTATGTGGCTATAAAATTGGTATTTTTGGCATTCTCTTGAACCAAAGCTTTAATTAATTATCAAGCTATTAGTCTATTTTAGTGCATATATGTATAGAGTTTTTACTACGCATAAATTATAGAGGAAACCCAGAATTTCTATGAAAGTTAGCTGACCTGATTCATAGATATTTAATTCTTCATTATTTATTTATTTGATTTTCGGCGAAGTATGATTTTAATGGAAAAGAATGAATACATAAATTACCTATGAACTGGTTCAAACTGCAAGTTTATCAGGATCAGATTTACTCATCAATTTGTACTTCTTTGTAAGTATATGCACTTCCATTCAATTATCTAAGTTAGACCTCTATATAAAAACTCTTTGGAGATAAAATTATTTGAACAGACAGTAAAGGTTAATTACTGTTTTTTCTAAATATATTATACACACATCAAAGAAAAAAGTCGCATGTGCAGTATTAAGATGAATTGCTGCTTTAATTCACTTTTAGATATTACCGTCTGGTGATTGGGTTGAAGTGCTCGGTCTCAGGTTGACATGTCGGCTTCTTGTGCAGATGCATCGGCGATGTCTGGACATGAAACTAGAAGTTGATTGGTGGATGGTGAATAGCAGTGGATTTCAGGACAACACTCATTTCCTCCTGTTTGGGACTAGTCAACTAGTTGGATGTACCTGCGTTCCTTAATGAGTGATGATTTTCCCAACGAGGCTCGAACCCACTACCCATAGTTTCAGACGCCAAAGCGTCACTCAATAGACCACTTGGGCCACCATTTGAGCCACCTCTTATGCAACGGGTCATTTTAATTATTTAATTCAATCGGTGGGAGAATCTAAAATTCAATTAACCAATTATATGACCCCCTGCAGAACAGGTGGCTCTCATGGACCAACTGTCTAGTGATTAACGCTTTGGCGTTTGAAACTATGGGTAGTGGGTTCGAGCCCCGTTGGGAAAATCACCACTCACTGTGAATTCCAGGTACATTTAGCTAGTTGACAAGTCGCATATAGGACGAAATGAGAGTTATCCTGGAATCCATTGCTATTCATCATCCACCAACTATCTTGAATTACTGGTTGTAGGAATAATCTTCATAAAAAGTCATTCATTGCTACTTCCAGTTCATTACAGTCACACTATTAATCGGATAGTACTAATATGTGTGCAACGACGAGAACCGACTTTTTGTGTCCTGACCAAAAAGAAAAACCGATCTTTGCGTTCTATTATACAGCTATCGAAACATTTTATGAGTTACCAACAGTCAAAGAATGCCCGAAAGACAGCAAACAGTTGGTTATCTGAAGTAATATCTGTCATTCTATTGAAAAGTCAAAATATATCGAAACACAAATTCGTCTCAACAATGCTGTTAGTCGACTACACAGGCGAGATAAGTTTCTAGTACAAAACAAGTACTTAATTAAAAATCAAATGTAAGAATTACCTTGAAATCAAGGAAGATATTCCTAACAAGGTAGGGTTAAAACACTGTCAACAACCAGAATCCCACACCAACGATTCCTGTGGGCAGTTCAAGGTCAGATTAGTGATTTTCATTCACTCAAAAAAATCACACTGGAAATAAAACACATCAATGTATCACATAGCAAAAAAGAGAAGCAATAAAACTAGAACAAAGACAAATAATAAGGATCAATTTAACATATGACTTACAAACGTTAGGGAAATGTTATATAGCCTAGGAGAGTAGAGGAAAATACAAAATTAGCTGAAACATACAAGCAAATATCAATATTTAGATATGATAGAGAAGATTTGTAGCTCAGGTGGATGATTTTGATGTGGTTTTGTTCTCTGAGCTGGATGGTTAGTTTGCGAAGCTTTCATCGCCCTACTGGGTGACATCTTCAGCGCATACTTCAATTTGAAGTCATACTTCAAATTGAAGTATGCGCTGAAGATGTCACCCAGTAGGGCGATGAAAGCTTCGCAAACTAACCATCCAGCTCAGAGAACAAAACCACATCAAAATATCAATATTCTAGTTCACTCTTTCAGCAAGGGTACTCGAAACAATCATTCCGTTACGGTGTGCTTGGTGAGTAAAGTTGCGAAAGCATTTAGCAAGAATTATTTGAAACTGCAGTACTCATGCTTGTGTGAAGCTTGATAAACACAGGAAACAAGATTCGAGTTACTAGCATTAATGTCAAGTCAGTGTTTTTATACCTTTCGCAGGCATGATGTGCATATCATCAACTGTATTTCCAACAGCCTGCTTCCTGCTTTCATCAGAACCTGATCCCCCATTCCCTGGATACTAAAGAACATTTGGCGATTTAGAAGGAATATGAAATAAGGAAATCTGTTGGTGAAGCAAACCAACCTATGACTTAACAAATATGAAAGAATAAATGGAGATGGACTGAACGTAAATTGGAGAGATTGTCCGATGATGTCGCACAACAGGTTGTAGAGTAAAAACCGAATAGAAAGCAAAATATCGGGAGTCCGAAGCTGAAATGGAGAGGATCACATCTGGTGGAAATGAGAGTTGATAAGCTGGGGCATAGGTAGTTAAGAGTGAGAGCTTGGTCATTCGCATTCATATTATTCTAGAACTATGATTAAAATAATTTCTTTTTCTTTTTTACATTTCAAGACACATACAACCTTCAAGTGGAAGACGATTAAGTCTACTATATACATATACACTATGGTAGGACGCTCGAAATCCCTTAAAAATCAACAAGTAAATGTTTGACTAAGTATTCTTTAAACACTCTTTCGTAACTTTATTTCCCGAATATCTAGTAGATTGGTTATGATTATGTTAATTTATAATGGTCTTTGTTATTTCTTTGTCCAGTCAGTAATACTTTGTCGAATTCTTCTTTACCGCTTGTCTTGAAATAAATTTCTTATCTTAGCTCTCCTAATTAAGTGAACACCGACAGCCGGATTTGTAAACTAATCTAATCCAAATCCATAATTTGCAAATTGTGTGCCATTCACACAGATCGAGGAGGTGAAATTTCACCTCAATTTCTTTGGAAACGAAACTTAATCAGACAACAATATATGATCTGCTTCATTCCACAAATGGTTGATGTGAGTAGTGTACAATTACTCACATCAATCAATCAGTAGTACGTAGCATTATGGAAATATGTTAATTTTCTTTATTACTACATTTGCTATCAAGCATGTAACATAACTGTGATCTGAATAACTAAGATCTCCAAAGAAAATTGCAGTGAAATTCCACACCGATCTGTGCAAATCTGAGAAAAAAAAATGATAATATACAGTTGAGGGCGATTGGCAGGAAGCCTTGCACCTAGGTTTCGTGTTAGTTTACACTCATCAGCATGGCGTATTCACAACCTTGAAGGAACTCATGTCCCTTCTGTGATTCGTGTAAGGCTTTCTGCCGACTGCCTCCAACCATTTAATATCATCAAATCAATGTGAACCGTGATGGCGAGCTACCTAGTATGGTGGCCACATTGCAAACGTGACTGATAGAATTCAGTGTGCACCAAAGAAAGAAGTAGACACATCGCACTAGTTACTAGTGTCCAATTAAAATAATTTCCAAACTTTGAAAATGGCTCATCAGTATTTCTAGGCATAATAAGATGATGACTAATGTCGCGAGGTGTACGCAAACACATAGTTAACATAAGTCATACAATTGACATAATTATGCTGAGCTGATTAACGAATTTCCAACAGATCATGTCATGATCTGTTTACATTTACATTACAAATGAGGATGAAAATTGAAGGGTCTGCTTTCAAAAATAGACATGAAGAATATTTAATCCTTTTTTATGCTGTATTACTTCCTGAAAGACAATAATTACTATGTAATAGGTTCTGTAATTATATCACATAACGTGTGTCACTCATAATCCTCTTCTAATAATTTTCTGTAATTATTTTATTTTGTGATTTTAAATATTCTGTTTGTCTGATTACTTACTTATTCATTGACCTAACAATTTAAATTTCCTTTTAACATTTGCAGTTTATTTAATCATATTTAGATGCCTAACGAAGCCTGATTGAAATTTACGTTTTATTTAATTTTCCAGGATATATTTATTCAAATTTACGGTGATTTGTTACACGTTTCATCATCAGCTGACATGATTTAGAGGATCGTTAGAAAATTAAGGAGTATTGGAAATGTATTTTATCCCAGTTTGATACTCTTCAGAAGTACCTATCCCCCGGAACCTGATCTAATGGCCAGTGAATCCGAACTTCTGCTAATTCGAAATATATGTATATAGCTCAATCACCAGACAATGTCATCGGTTAGTAACTTGATGAAGCCTTTTGAATACAGCTTATTACTAGAACTGAAGGTAACTTCCTTTATGGTGTCAGTCGCTAGTGAACATCAGAAAATATACCAAGTGTTAGTTTTCAGGGATTTTATTGGATACAGTTTTGATTACCAACTGATATTACATAAACCTATATATTATTCAAGTGTTGGTTTGTAGGGATTTGATTGCTTTCAGGATTTCATAAATCCTTTAATTCCTAGGGGAACAAAGGGCTTCAGCCTCACATCTCCATTGCCTTCTGTTTTCTGCCAACGTTTTCACTCCGCTCCAAGTCTGCCCACATGCTTTCATCTCCTCCTCGCATGTCCTCCTCAAAGTCACCCTTGCAATGACGATTAAGTCGCCGCTTCCCTTTCGGGTTCCACTCGAGCGATGGCTTGTCTAGTGATGTCACTTGATGGTTTCCTCAGAGTATGGCCAATCCATCTCCATTTCTTCCTGCCTATTTGTTTCACAATCGGTTCCTGGTTGGTTCGCTCATTGCCAGAGATCCCTGTTGCTGATCTTTTCTGGCCATCTGATCTTGAGTATTGAGCAAAGACAACTGTTAATGAAGGTCTGAAGTTTGTTTGAGATGCTCTTTATGACTCGCCAAGTCTCTGATCCGTATAGTAGCACTGACTTCACATTGGAGTTGAAAATCCGGATCTTATTTTTGATGCTGAGTGCTGTTGACCTCCACACAGATTTGAGAGTAATGAAAGCTTGTCTTGCTTTTCCGATTCTGGCTTTGATGTCCTCGTCAGTTCCGCCTGTAGTTGAGACGATGCTTCCCAGGTAGGTGAAGGAGGTTGTTTCTTTCAGGTTCTTCCCATTTATGCTGATTGTTGTCTGTTGTTGTTGTTGCTGTTGGTGTTGGCCAGGAATCTTCATCACCTCTGTTTTATCTATGTTCACGTGAAGTCCTATCTTTGATGCTTCTTCTGCCAACTTGTTGCTTTTCACTTGCATATCTTCCAGTTTATGGGAAATCAGACATATATCATCGGCGAAATCCAGATCCTCCAAGTCTTTTGTGTCAGTCCATTTTATGCCTGTTTCCTCGTTGCCCGTTGTCTGTCGCATTATCCAATCAATTGCAATCAGGAAGATCATTGGTGATAGTAGACAGCCTTGCCTCACTCCCGTCCTCACTTCGAAGGCTTCCGTAAGTTTCCCGTTGTGGATTACTTGGCATGCAGCATTGTCGTATAACTGTTGGATGAGATGTATAATTGTCGATGGGACCCCGTAGTAGCGAAGTAGTTTCCAAATGACCTCTCGATCGACGCTGTCGAAGGCCTTTTCAAAGTCGATGAAGTTGAGATAGAGAGGTGACTGCCATTCCAAGCTTTGTTCAATGATGATCCGTAGAGTGGCGATTTGATCAATACATGATTTGTTTCTCCTGAATCCAGCCTGTTCCGGACGAAGTTTTTCATCTAGGGCTTGTTTGATTCTCTCCAGGATGATGCGACTTAGTATCTTGCTTGGAATGGACAGAAGCATAATTCCACGCCAGTTTTTACATTGACTTAAGTCTCCTTTCTTTGGAAGTTTGAATAAGTATCCGTTCTTCCAATCCTCGGGTACTTTGCCCTCTTTCCACACCTTCTCCAGTAGTGGTGTCATCAAGTCCGCTGTTGTCTCTGGGTCTATTTTCAAAGCCTCTGCTGGGATTCCATCTGGTCCCGGTGTTTTCCCAGTTTTAAGCATCTTGATTGCATTCAGGACTTCTGATTTCGTCGGGGGGTCAGTGTTCACTGGTAGTTCTGCTTCCGTTGTTGGTATTGCTGGACGTGTTGTAGGTGGCGGACGATTTAGAAGTCTTTTGAAGTGTTCAACCCAGTGCTTTCTCTGTTCCACCTCTTTGGTGATTGACTTTCCATTGTCGTCCTTTATTGGCTTAATCTGTGTCGAACGTTTGCCCGAAAGGTGCCTAGTTGTTTGGTAGAGTGTGGCGAGGTCTCCTTTGCCTGCAGCTTGTTCTGCTTCGTTTGCCATGGTTTCATAATATTTTCTTTTGTCTTCCCTGGCACTTTTCTTCACTCTTTTGTTCAGTGTATTGTAGCTTGCATTCAGCTCCTGTTTTTGTTGCTCGTCGTGCACTGGATAATCTTTTGCTTCACTGTCCTTCTCTCTTCTATTAGTTTCCAAGTGTCCGTAGTGAGCCACTGTTTGTCCTGTCTCTTTTTTCTGCCTAGAATTTCTATGCAGGTTTGGCTCCACACCGTTTTCAAGTTGTTCCAGTGCTTTTCGACGCCGACCTTTTCGCTAGTGTTGATTTGTGTCTCGGCTTTGTCCTTTATGCTTGCAATGAAGATGTCCTTTGTAGCCTGGTCCTTCAGCTTTTGAGTGTTGAACTTGGCTTGTGGTCTATCTGCAGCTCCTGATTCCCTGAAAGCTTTTAATTTGATTTGGATTGTCCCTTGTACGAGATAGTGGTCTGAGCCAACGTCTGCTCCTCTTCTTGCTTTTGTGTCCAGTAGGCTGCGCCTCCACTTCCTTGAGATTGAGATGAAGTCGATTTGGTTTTTGGTTTGCCCGTCTGGTGACACCCATGTAGCCTTGTGGATATCTTTGTGCTTGTATACACTGCCACCAATCACCAGTTCGTTGAAGGCGCAGAAGTCGGCGAAGAGTTCTCCGTTTTCATTCATTTCTCCTAGAGCTTCTCTACCCATGATGAGTTCCCTTCCTGTATTGTCTGGTCCCAGTTTGGCGTTCATGTCTCCCATTAGTATTTTCATGTCGCCAGCTGGAGTATTGTCCATTGTTGCCTGTAGTTGCCTGTAGAATTCTTCTTTCTTTTCGAGGTCTGCGTTGTTTGTGGGTGCATAACATTGTATGATTGACACTTTCCTTCCTTTGGAGTTGAACCTGGCGGTCATTATCCTGGACGAAATCGCCTCCCATTGTATCAGGGCTTTCGTTGCCGTTGGTGACATCATGATAGCCACGCCCTCGGTGTGCGTGTGGTTATCTTCTGGGTGACCGGAGTAGATCACTGACTCACCTGTTGACAATTTGGTGAGTCCACTCCCATTCCATCTGCTTTCACATATTCCCAGCACTTGGATTCCGTATCTTTTTACCTCGTTTGCGATCTGGGCAGCTGATTCAATCTCGTACAAGATGATGTACTGGCTTATGATCAACAGAGACACAGTGATGTAGGGAAGATCAAACCTATATATAATTATTTCTTTTTGTATATAGACTGTGACTGATACTGAAATATAACTATTAATTTTCGTTGTGTGTTCTCGCTTACGTAGAGCGGGCTAGGGAAACAGGTGGATGTTGTATACTATGGTAGAGTAGCATCGCTATGTTTCATGAATATCGCGTCTGTGTTCAGCTTAGTAAAGCTCTACTTAACTAAAATTTTTATTGTATTGGTCTGAAGTGTGTGTATGTGATGTTGGTGTAGGTCTGATTCCTGAAGGAAGACTTTTCAACTTTCAGTATACAGAGATATAATCTTACTACCCAATAATATTCAGGCAAGCGAAACTGCAGTTACTTAGTTGGTGATCAGTATCTATAAGAATGGTACGTGCTGTATACAGTCTAAGTGTAAAGTTTTGTTGCAACAACTTTAAGAGTCTGTACCTGCACTCACCCTAACAGGTGAACCGCTCAAAATCGTCTGTAAGTCCGTGTATCTGGGTAATTGTTTGAGTGCTGGTGAAGGTTTGAGAGACTAGATTTTTAACCGTATCGTGAAAGCAAGGGTGGAACCTGTCAATTTGTGCCACTTTTGGCGCCGTTATTACGTCAGCCCAACCGTAAAAATTTGGGTTTACAATGCTTCAGTATGTGCAGCCAAACTGTGTGTCTATGAAACTTGACCACTCCCGGCTGATGATGTACAAACATTGTGCGTGTTCGACCATCGCTTTCTTCGTAGGATTGCTCGCACCCAATGACATCACCATGCGTCTAATTCTGAGATCCAGTAGCGTGTGATTGCACACAGTGAAGAATGCCATTCATTGATTTCGACACAAGGTAACACCAGCTTCAGCGGTTTGAACAGATGTTACGAATGCTATAAGAGTGGTGCATGACGAATTCTCTGTTTGCTAGCCCTGAGGTTGGATGGAAAACAGGAGAGGTGGTCAGCCTATGGTATGGAGCTGTGAGATGAAGGATATTTGTGTAAAGACCAGAGATGAATGAATCAAATTTTCAGTACAGAACGTTGCATAAAAGTGCTGCCAGTATCATTAGTCACTCCTGATGGTAGAAGAAAGAACTTCTAAAAAATACAATACGCAGAAATGTTTATAAAACTGTAGTATCTTAGTGATGACATCGGCGACATAATAACACAGAGCCCGAAGAACTTAGTAAAAATAGGAGTCAATGCAGCGAAAGCGCACGGTCTATTCACAACCACTGCAATTTCACCCACAAGTAACAAAGATAAATACCAAGTTATTTTGCCTTCTCTATGCGTATCTACAATTCCAGTTCCTCCGTGTAGGTAGTTACGTTAAGCATACATCAGATTTTGGAACACTATCAATCACTGTTAAGTAAGGGAAAAACAAGATCGTCTAATTACTCTCTTTTATCACACCTCGTACATATTCAGCATATAGTTGATATGAATAAAGCATTTAGAGTTATTTAGTTAGTTAAACAGTTATTTGGTTAGAGCAATAGACAATGATCTAATTGCAAAGTAAATATTTCTTCGCTCAATCCTTTTATCTTCCAAGTGTCTAAATGGGGATTATTTCAATAGTGAAAAAACAAACAACGACTACATGAAGAATGGATCTTGAAGTTCAGTAAGCGGTAAGTTCGTCTGCATTATTGAAAATGATGCTTAGCCATCTGATCAACAGCCTTCAACTGCTGGTTTTTCGACTTTTGAGGACCTTAATCAGGCAGCTAATACCCTCTTATGTGGTTGGAACCAGCAGCGTTAGAGACTTTATGGATTAGTGTCATGAAATAATTTGATCGGCTAACACTGGTCGACAAAGAAGGCGTGGATGGTATAGACAGTAGACAAGTAGGATGACAGTGTCACTTTCTCTTGAGGTAGTTTACAAAATCCAACTTGTCACACGTCTACATGAATATATTCTAAATAAGTTCTTATAAACGGACACTGGGGCAATTTATTCTTAGTCTATCAGTTTTAGGCATCAAACAGTAAATAATTAAAGTTTTTCTAAGAGAACTCAAACCAAACTAAAATATTTAAATAGGTAGAAAAAAGGTGAATGGATTTATTGATCAGTTATGTAACATTTTCTATTGAGTGTAGCCAGTTTACTCGTAGTATAAAAACTCTTGGTCATATTTGTGACAAATAACTGAAATCTATGATTATTTACGAACACGTAAGAGTTACAAAAATTCACAGTAGTGAGTAACAAACAATGGTTAAGTTGGTTGCAAGGATCAAGATTAAATGTGAAAGTACTCCCTGCAGGTTTTCCAATGTTTCTCGAACCGATGTCAGCTCATGATAAAATCCCGTAACCGGACAATCAACTCCGTACAAATCAATACTTGGATATCAATAAGTTGCTCACGAACAACTGACCCTATTCAGGTTGTTAGTGAGAAGTCGTAACCAGTATGATACAGCGAGTCAAGCGTGATGAAAGATGCTCGCTGCCGATGCCATTGGTTAGTGGTCGTGCTATGTAGTGAATTGGCAGAAGCTGGAATTCATGGACCATTAGATTGTGTCCCAGTGGGTTAATGGTTTACGAGCTCGCCAGAGGGTCCTGGGTTCGAACGTCAGTGGGTGTGTACAACTGAGTCTCAAACTAGGACGGAAGAGCTGTCCAGCACTGCCTGCAGGTTTTCCAATGGTTCTCCAACTGATATCAGCTCATAGTGAAATCACTATTTAATAAATCTGTGAAATGCTAAATATGTTAAACAAACAAAGACGAATTATGGGGTTGGTGAGGATTCGGATTATTTCCACTTGTTAGGGTTTCCTCAAGAACCAACATTAGGTTGAGAGATCACTGAGAACAGTGGGGTACTTGACGTATGTCTCGTCCTATTCCGGGACTTTTCATCAGCGAACACTTTAAGCCTCGAAAAGGGGTTGGAACCGAAGGTTTTCAGATCACGAGGCTAGGCTGCACAAAGTGAACCTCATTACATCATGAATATTTAATAAAGCTTGAAGACATCAACACAGTATCCAACAGTAAGCTGGCGATTGATACTTGGAATATGTGATTGTTGGGATTTGGATTACTTGACCACGCAATGAGAACCATATAGATTGGAAATTATTTACTAGTGACTGACTACAGAAAGTAGTTGACCGGTATTCCAGTAGAAAGTCATGATCATCGGAATCCATCAGGTCAGGTATGTAGAGGAGTACCAGGAAAGTGGTAAAGTGGTGAACTGACAGATGTTTAAATTTATGGGCCACTGTATTTTGACCTAAGTAGCTGGATGGTCAACGAGCTTGGCATTTTGACCTGGTGGTCCCTGGCTCGAACCCCTACAGGGTCAGAGATTCTCTTTGGAGAACAGTTCCAAACAAGGGCTAAGCAGCTGTCCAACATCCCCTGGTCTTCAGTAGTCTTTTCAAATGACGCTGTTTCGTGGAGAAATCTAACAGGTAAAAATGAGTTAATCAAGAAAGAAGTCCAGCACATAATTTAAGAAATGAGAGAGAATAGGACATCTGTTCTAAAATTGAATTCAGTTTGAGGTACCACAGAATGGGTTACTTAAATCGACGTTGAAAGCTCTGCCATCAGTCTTCAAGGCATGAAAAAAAATCAAGTGAACTACGAGAAAAATTTTAAACAAAAAATCTTCAGCCTTGTTTCTCCAATTTAATAAAGTGGCTACATTCATTATAGCAAGAAAAAAATTATGCATTAATACTATTTCACAAAGCAGTAAGTGTATCGGGCTCTACACAATTTATGGGTCAAGTAAAATTTACCCCACCATGTAACGATTAATGCTTGATCTATTAAACCAATCTACGATAATCATGAAGCGAACGCCCTGTAATCTTCTACAATTCAGAAAATTTAAATTGTACCTGAGTTCATCTTTATTCCAATGAATCAAAATGAGAGATAAAAAGCCCGAGTCCCATTCAAAAGGATGGAGAGACGGAATTCGCAGCAGTATGTGAGTAATGGGTATACAAATTAATGTGAATTGATTCTGAGATCATTTGAAGTGATCTTTAGATGCCAGACCATTGTTGATTTGTGTTGTGTGATGATTAAAGTTGACAAGTATATGTACTTTACAGTTCTATCCTCTTCTCTAATAATAAATATAAATTTATATATCATTTTTAAATACAAAACCATTTGTCAATTTATTGACAGTATAATAAAATTGTTTACAAATATCAGTAAGCACCAACATTTCAAGCGGACGACAATCAGAAAAACTAATAGAAACAGCCTAAGGGTGGAAATAATTGCAAACGTTTAAACAAGTGGATTGCATAATAAAAAATATCGGGAAAAAATAAGGAGTAATTAAGAAATAAATGAGGGTCCAGATTGATTACTCAATCAGTAACTGAGCATGAATTAGTCAGAATAATAAAATAAATAGGACAATGATAACTTTTAAGAGGCTTATAGGGAGGAAGTATTTGTCAGTCTTTTTACATTCATGTATCGATGGCCAGGGTGAAGAAAGTGGTTGCACGAATTTTCTTCTGAATACACAGGTCTGACTTCTTCACGTGTGTGCGGAAGACAAGCAATTGTTTGTTTTTTGAGTGTGAAACTGTAGTGCTTGTGAAGAGACAGTGTACCTCTGCTGCACTGAACGCTGTTTTAACTGAATCCTTCCGACGCTTTGCTACTGTTTTACTGTTGTTATCACCAAGTAACTGCAGGTTTATCGAAAAAGGCTTCTTCGAAGCTTTCGCCAATATTGCTGGACTGCAGTTAACCAATCATATTATATCCCAATAAGATCAGACAATCAGGCTATATGGAATAGGACTTTAGGAAGAGTTCATCACTCTGAACTTTAAATATCCATTTTTATCTTTGACCTCTGTAGATTCTTTAACAAGTGAAGTGAGTTAAAATTTTTATTCAATAGTTCTCCTTAAAGCCAAATGTTTTCTATCAATATAAACGAATAGTACCTAGTCAAATCTGGAGCGTAATTATGCACCTCTTCATGCAAAATATTAAGTCGTGTCATCACTGGGAGACTAAAAGATGCTGCGGATGAAAAAATTTTCACCCCAAAATAAACTGGAATCGGGAAAGGCAATCATGTGAGGATTAGTTGTCTATTAATTTCAATGACTTTTATTGATTGCAGTGGACTGGTTCATGCAGCTGGCCGTTGAGAGGATGAAAACTTTAGAAGACTTGCACTTTGCAGATGATTTCTGTTTAATTTCATACAAACTCAAAGGTCTATAGACGAAAACAAATAAATTGGTAGAAGAATTATCAAATATAAGACTTCAGGAGAACATAGGGAAAACGATGATTAAAGTAAGCAATCACTAAAAATGGGGGAAATTTGAAGTTTATCACTTTCACTCATCTTGACAGCTTTGATTCATATACAGGGGTATCAAATGCAGAATCGAAAAATCAAAACAAACCTTTACCAGTCTGAAATCAGTGTGAAAACCTGGTGCAATAAGCACAATCGACAAGGTTTGAATTTCCGATAGTGCTTTGACATGTTTCAGAGTCTTGTGCGAGTAACTCCTATAGGCTTCAGACTTATATCAAAGGCAGCCTTCAATCCATACAAAGGTTCAGGTGATCAGCCAGGAAGAATGAGAAACAGTGAAGTCTGCGAATGAATCAAACAACAACATATTTCCCTATAAATACGCAACTGGAAATGGAGGTGGATCACATACACTCTGGGGAGACTAATGAGTAGTGACACAGCATGCCATACTGTCGAGCAGAAAATGGCGCGAGTTGTGCGTCTGTGGGTGATACAGCAGAGATCTTGTAAGGAAGATATGTTAGCATATGGGCAATTATGGAGCCTACTGAGAAGGATTTGAGGAACCTTGGCTAAATTGGAAATGTGTTGTTGAAGCCTTACGTTCCACTCGCAGCCAAGGGAGCTAATGATAATACTTAGTTGAACAGACAGCTGTAGCGGGATAAGGATTCACTCGACATCACATATGAAAAGTGGTCAAAACAAATGTACTTCTTTGAAAAGATAGTTGTCCATGCATATGTATTTTTTTTAACCAAACTCAATACTGTATGAACTTATGAACCACGAAAACTGTCAGTACATTAGCCTTAAATATATAAATAAAATGAATATTCACGAGTAATTTACAGTTCTGTGGTATTTAGAAAAAATACCACATAAATTCAAGAAATTTTTTAATATATTTATTCGTTGAAGTTTCTGTAGCGATTTGGTTGTTTTACAGGGGCGGAGTTGCTAGCACCACGCCCCAACCCTCCCTCTTTACCCGGGCTTGGGACCGGCGAGAAAACTAGTAAGCTAGTAGCCTAGCAAGCTAGTATCTGGATTATGCGTCAGACTGTGGGAAACGAGAAGACAGGAATATCCTGGACCGACGTGAAGAACCTAGAAGACCTGGATTTCGCGGATGACTTATGTTTGATGTCACACACAATCGAAGACTTACAAGCGAAAACCGACAAACTGGTCGAAGAAGCAGCAAAGACAGGACTCCAGGTAAACATAGACAAGACGGAGGTTATGAAAATAACCAGCCAACAAAACAACTGCAGCAGCATCCAGCGCCAATCAGCATCAACGGGAGGGATTTGAAAGAGGTTACTTCATTCACTTATATAGGGAGCATTGTCTCAAATACAGGAGGAGCAGACGAATATGTCAAATCGAGAATCGGGAAGGCGAGAAACACATTCATCAACCTGAAACCAATCTGGAAATCTTCGTCACTCAGTATCAACAACAAAATCCAGTCGGATTTTCAATACAAACGTGAAGTCAGTTCTTCTATACGGATCAGAAACTTGGCGAGTGGGTCACAAAGAATATTTTCAACAGGCTGATGCAGACCTTTATCAACAATTGTCTTCGCTCTATACTGAAAATCAGATGGCCGGAAAGAAACGAACCAACAAGAAACTATGGGAACAAACAAACAAAACAAGAAACAATCGCCAACCAACAAATATGCAAGAGAAAGTGGAGGTGGATTGGACACTCGCTCACCGAGGAAGCCGCTGGGTGACATCGCGCATCAGGCCATCACTAGAGTGGAACCCGAAAGGGAAGCGGCGAGTGGGTTGTCGGTGCAAGGGTGACATGGAGGAGATCGTGTGAAAAGGAGTTGAAAGAATATGGATTAACATGGATGCAGGTGAAAGGTAGAGCAGAAGACAGAAGAAAATGGAGACGTGAAGTTGAAGCCCTATGTTCCACTAGGAACCCAAGGGAGCAATAATAATAATAAATTCAAGAAAAAATATATTGCCTGTTTTTTGTCTGTCAGACTTAAAATACTTTTACAAATTCTCATCTTACTCCAATAGGCATTATTAAGTGCAACCATAGCGCCAAATTTTAGATTGTTCAACGCATTCAGTTTTTGGCACAAGTAGACATCAGGTGTTGTAGCCTTAATCGTAAAGGAACACAGCAATACCAGTAGTAAGAGGTGTCAAACTATACTAGGGAAACTTGACATTTCAACTCATTAAAGGGAATATATGTTAAAAGAATAAATAATAATGATATATACATATATACATAGTGGCAATTGTTGCACTTTATTTCTATATTCTTTTTTCCTCTTAGTAAGTTAATCGTAAATCTTATTATCCATTCTTTTTCAGTTCACCTGTATAAATATCAGTTAATGCAAACCATTTACTTATACAGTTCTAATATGTTAACAAAATCGATTACTATAGCCTAACTTCTGAAATGAACTGAAGGAAATTTATGATGATTGTGTATACCAGGGAATAAATATATTAATTTATGGCATTTAACTCCAACTGTTTTGTACCAAACTACTACTATCTGGTGAACATATTTATAATGAATGCGTTTTAGAAAACAAACCCCTGTAATTCTTCATTTTAAATGTCCGTGGTTAATAATAATAATAATAATAATAATCGAAATCAACAAATGGCGAATAACGTTCATAATACTATTTATCATCTAAATATACAAACAAACAGTGATATAACGTTAGTGAACAAAGATTAGATGAGAGGCGTATGCCCCACTTCATTGATCAACACAAACTCGCACAAGATGTTATCCAGTAATATCAGAGAAAGTCTTTCCTTTCGGCATCTTGGAAATCTTTGGAGTTGAAGACAGTGTAACAGAATAAAATTGGTTATCACAAAGTGTTTTATGAACAGCTTTCATCTCTCAGGCCTTCGACAGAGTAGACCGAGAAGCAATTTGGAAACTATTCCAAGACTTTTGGTGTACAGTGCCTAAGTCTTTATCAACCTCATTCAACAGCTATATGAGAATGCTATGTGTCAATTGGCAAACTAAGGGAGGCGTTCGAAGTACATACAGGAGTAAGACAAGCTGGCTGCCTATTATCACCACGGATGATATTCTTAATTGTGGTTGACTGGATTATGCGTCCCATTGTTGGGGGTGAGGAGTCAGGAATACGCTGGACGACTGTTAAAAAGACACTGGAAGATCTGTATTTCGCTTTTGCGGATGATATACGCATAATATCACACGAACTTGAGGACTTGCAAGCGAAAACCAACAAATTAGTTGAAGAGGCTGGCAGCGAAATCAGGACTGCAGGTGAACATACAGAAGATGGAAGTGATGGAGATAACCAATCAATAGCAACTACAACTAGCACCAATCACCATCTACGGAAGAGATTTAACAGAAGTTGCCTCGTTCACTTATTTGGGAAGCACAGTTTCAGCTACAAGTGAAACGATCGAAGACGTCAAAGTTAACTGACGTTATGTAACATTTGCAAGTATGTTAAAACTTTTCTGTACATAAACCTAATCATTTCTTTAGGCTGTAAGAAACTGATAAGAAATCGACGAAATAAATTATGGTACCACCTTATCTTGCACAGACTGTCGTTATTGTTTTTTTATTTAAACTAACAAAAGGATTGAAAGATGTTTGTATAATTTTTTTAATTGAAGAAAATGTAGCGTTGGAATTGAACTGTTTTATCAGAAAAGTTTCTTTGGCATCTGAATATTTCACTTGTATTCTACTGCTACAACCTGAATTCGATGCCCGGCGAGATCACTGGTTTTTTCACTCTGAGGATTTCCAAACTGGTAGAAAATATCTCTTCATTACATTTCTTGATTTTGAATAGTTCTCTATGTGAATACGAGTTTATGCTGAAATATATTATGACATTTGTATGCCATTAGAAAGGTTATTTATAATTTGCGATAAGTTTTTCGGGAGTATTTTTAGAAGTGGTTACTCTAAAAACACTCGTATTCCTCGCCATTGGAGTCTGATATATCTGCAACGCTGATGATTCCAAAGAAGCAGATCTAAGAGGAATACTCATCTCAAATAGATATCCACCAAGAACTATTGACAAGAAACACGCCAAAAAAGGAAATGTATGTGAACCTTTGTCTCAAGAAGAGCCTAACTTTTGATGGCCTTAAGATAAGAATTTCTAAGTCTCTAAGAAGGACATTCTTCTCATGAATCCTAAGGGTAGCACTTTACAGTCACCTATTGGTCTGCAGAACCCTGAAGAAAGATCTTGCATTTGTCAGTTCAGTGGCTGTAATGCAGCTAGGTTTGTGGTTTGTTCAACACTTATTCTGTCTAAAAGGGTTCAAGAACACTGAAGTGCTCAATTAAAGAAAGCAATCAGTAAAAACTTTCCATTTAACCTTAACTAATTCCTCCTTGAAAGTAATCAACAAAGTGAAGAGTAGCCTGTCAAAGACAGCATGCTCACATGCGCTTCGCTCTGATGAAACTCTAGCCAATCAGACAAAGACACCTGCTCTATCCATTCAAAAAATAATTCTTCAACTTCTACCATTATCATGATGATGAGCCTACTGGTTTCAACTAATGCTGCGCTTTTTAACTATTTGATTCTTTCGAACCCTTAAGTAATGCCACATTTTATTGGTCTCCTCATAGATACTGATTACAACTCACTCACTAAATCAAGCTTACTGCGTAACTCTAGCATCCTTATTCAAATTCTCTTATGTATTAATTAATATAGGGGAACATGCTTATGACAATTCATTCCTACTCTTAGTATCCCTTATTGTAAACATTGCGTAAGTTACAACTTCTTTTTCGTTCATCTTTCTTGGTTGACTGGAAAGACCATAGGAGACATGGATGTTTACGATTGAGGTAATACTGATTACTTGACATTTTTAAACCAAAATCAGTGACATCTGTGTGATATAGACCTAATTTTTATCATCTTCTTGAATTAGAGCTATTCATCAGGGTGATGCGATTCGAGGGGGCTACAAAAGTCTGTTGTTATGTCATTGTTGACTTCAAAACTTTTTTCAACGGAAGTTCCTTAAAAAGACAGTGCAAACTCATGTTTATTTAGCTCGCAAAAATCGTAAGTAGTGCAGTTTTAGTTCACTTATTGATTCTAACATTATCTGTTTTCTCACAAGTTGATATCACTTGCATAGCCATTGAAAATCTAGGGGATACCGGAAAGCTGTTTCGTTCTAGCTTAGGAACCTTCATCAGTATTAACCATAAAACCATATAAGAACCTAGGACTTTCAGGCTAGGAGGTGTACTCGTAGACCATTCAACCACTGGGATCTGATCCACTGCCTGTCCCATGAATTTTGCCCTCTCTCAGTTCGCGATATGTAGAGCACAAACACCAAGCAATCTCATAGGCGGTTAATAGTTGTCCTACCTGATCACAACCTCTCACTTAAACTCCGGGTAACTTTCTGTATATAGCCAGTCGCTTGTGGTCATCAGATTGATTATCGAAATTTGGTTTACGGTACAGTATGAGATTAATACACTGATGATACGCTTGTGATGAGTTAGTTAGTTAGTGAAGTTGCCAAGAATGAAAGCAGCAAAAGAAATTTTCATTGGAACACTTGCATAATGCATTTGGAGAAAACCACGAATCCTAGTTTAAATATAACGATTATCAAATGATGGTAATTGTAACGAGCCAAACCAACGCGTTGTGGTCAGAACTCAGGAAACCAATCTTTGCGTTCTCTTGTATAGCTAACTAAAACTTCTTTGAGCAACTCACAGTCATAAAGCGCTCAGATGACAGAAAAAAGATAGTTATATGCAACCAAATCTGTGGTACTATTTAAAAATAACAACATATCAAAGACTCAAAACTGCCTAGAAAATGTCGTTAGGCAGCTAAAAAGATAAGAGAATTCTCCAGTACAAAAAAAGTATTTTAGAACAAAATTAGTTAGCCAAAATTCAACTGTAACAAGTACCTAAGAATTAAGTAAAATATGAAGTTCTGTCAGCGAGAACCACACATGAAGCACTTCTCTCAGGCATCGCAAGGTCAAAATGAGCGTGACTCGCTCAAATGAAATTGCATTCGTAGGAAAAACACATAATCAGCATAGTCACACAATCATATGAATAGAATCATTAAAATTAGGGATTAAACAAAAGCAAAGAAGTCGTGACCAGTAGGATACAGCGGTTCGAACGTAAAGACAAATACTCATTGCCGATGACACTGGCTAGTGATCGCACTATGTCGTGAATCGGCAGAAGCTGGAATTCATGGACCATTAGATTGTGTCCCAGTGATTTAATGGTCTACGAGCTTGCCTTATAACCACGTCGTTCTGGATTGGAAGCTAGTGAAAATATTCAATGTTGTGAATAAATCTTTCAGGGATGTCTTTCCTAATAACTATTCCGTTACAATAATATCTTCATTTTCTCTGTCTCATTGGATTTTCCCCCAGTATTATTAACTCCATTTAGTATCTCTTGTTCCCCTAACTAATCTACTGACACATAGAAAAATTCATTGCTTTTTTGATGAAATTACTCCACATACTACTTATGTCTATTTAGAAGTAACATACAACTCAAAGGAAAGCTTTAGTAAATTATAAACGTTGCATTCTTCAAATTCCCGACCTCAATACAGAACAAAATAGTAATGAAATTTGACTACTATTAATACCAGTGCCAAGGTGAATTTCATTCATAAACAGTGACTGTTTTTCTAATTAGGATGTTACTTCTAAGAAATTAATAAGGCAGTTAAAATGCAACATAAGGCAATTATGTTTTTATGAAAGAAACAAAGGAAAGTAGAAGGAGAGAAAGAAATTTTCACAAATAACTTTTGATTTGAGCTTAAATTCATTTTGTTGTCAGTATTTTTCTAAAATTGTTTTATTTTTGTACATTCCTAGCGGGACATAGGGCTTCAAGTCAGAGGCTTTATACGGGATGAAGCTATCAGCCTTATGCACAACCTTCTATCTTTACCAGTCTTATTAATGGTTTAGCGAGGTAAAGAAGTGCGTCTGTGACTGCGGATGGAACCCCAGAGCACATGCATTAGTGGCGAGCATTTTACCGCTGTGCCGCTGACGCAGATTTCTGCAGATCAAACAAAACTTTTTTCTCCCCAATTTATTAGACTATAACTGTGAGTATAACATCCTAATAGTGAACTCTTCTCAATGTTGTAGTTTAATTTAAGTTTGGTTAAACGTCTTATCTCAAGTAAACGTTTGAAATAATCAGGCTAAGAAATAAGGAATGTATTCAGATTTGTTGTTACGATGACAGAAAATCATTCTTCTAAGTTATCAAGTAATAATTATAATAATAAAACATTTCTAGAAACTAAGTAGAACTGTACAGCTATTTTGTCTTGATTTTGGACTTGTCAGTATGACCATTCTGGCTGCCAGAGATCGAATTAGTTTGTAAATCAGCTACAGGTTTGAATTCTAACTCTTCATAACTCTCGTTATGAATTTACTGACAGTCAATACAATGGATGATCGTCCACTTCACACTGGACATAATGGAACCCTGTTACGACGTAGGTATACTGTAATGTGTGTTCATCTAATTTGAGTAGGATGCGCCTTTAGAACACGCACGATTTAATAACCATCTGATCACTATGAATTATCTCCCACACTGAAATGAACCCAATAGTCAGATTGAGAAAAAATGACTACAACAACTTTTATTAAACAAAATACTGGATAGCTCACGTTAATAAAACCTCAGAAATTAAAGCCACAAATAAACATATCTGATTGGTTGCCGTTCCTCAGAGAATAAGGCCTTGAATAAACGAATCAAACAGTCTAATAAGGATATCATATCCCTAAATTCAGAAGTCGGCTTACAAAGGGTCATTATTTTTCATAAAAACTAAACGAAAATGCATCCTATAGCCACTAACATATCCTAGATTTTATCTTCAAGGAGAGGGAAGTAGATATGTACCAATAGGAAGTTCCAAACTATAGCGAATTTCAAGGATGACTAATTGATTTTGGTTTTTGAGCAAAATGTACAATGAAACTAAATCGAATTGTTACACTTATAGCACGCAGTGGTCAAAATCTTAACCTTTTCTAAATGTTTGTCGAAAATTTGTAAAATAAATTGGACTAAATAAGGATATGGGTATTTTCATTACGGCTTATTTGATGTCTTTTGTTTTTAGGTCAAACGTGTTTCCTTTCGATCTGCTGACGAGCAGTAAAAAAAGCTTGGATATATGCGCTGGCATTGAAGCTTCTCTACTGGACTTTATCAACATACTCAAATTTTTGTACACTGTAAAGCTTAACCGTAGTTATCAACCAGCTGAATAAAGAAGTGATATACCAAGACAATGCTGCATACTTTCACACATAATATTCTCAGTTATGTGGACTGGATTATACACCAGGCTGTACAAAGCAAAAAGACAGAGATACGTTTGACAGTTCAAATGATTCTAGGAGATCTGGACTTCTCGGATGACTTATATCTAATCTCACATAAATTCGAAGACTTATAGGCGAAAACCAACAAGTTGTCAGAAGATTCTTGCAATGAAGACAGTGTTTTAAGTGAACACAGAGAAGAAGGAGGGGGGTGAAGGCAATAAACCAACAGTAACAACACGCTCCAATCACTATCCGTGGAAGAAATCTGGAAGAGATCATTCCTTTCACTTATATAGGAACTACGAGTGGGACAGATGAAGATGTAAAAACTAGGGTCAGGAAGGCAAAGAAGTGCATCATCGTTCCTGAGTCAATCTGGAAATCTTCTGCAGTCAGAAGCATAAAGAACAAGATCAGGATTTTCAACACCAATGATAAGTCAGTCATTTCTTCTATGTGGATCATAATTTTGGCATGTCATGCGAATCAAGTTCAACGACTTACAGGCTTTTACCGATAGCTTCGCTGGCTCTAAACTGGGAACGAACTAGTCAGAAGGAATCAGCGTTAAGCAACTCTGGGTACAAACTAATTAAGAACCGATTACTCAGAAAGTATTCCGGAGAAAATGTAGATAAATAGGTTAGACGCTCAGGAAACTGTCGAATGATGTCAGGCGTCAGGCCCTCGAACGACAGCCAAATAGCAAACGGCTATTTTGGTGTGAGTCCGAGAGTAAAACAGAGGATACCGTATGACTAGGAGATGAGAGCTTATGGGTGATTGTAGAATTAACTAAAGAGGACTGAAAAGAACAGGAGAAAACAAACATATGCTGTTGAAGCCCTAAGTTTCCCTTTGAATTCGAAGGAATAAGTCATAAAAATGCCGATTCTCTTCAGAACTAAACTAATACATAGAAAATCTGAAAAGAAATTACGATTACTATATGCATTTTTATCATTTTTTCATTTTAAAGGTTAAATAAAGCGGTATAAATTAAGCGAACAAGTGCACTTAAACAAAATCTTGTGTTTTTTTCTTAACGTTAGGATGAATACTGTTTTTCATGAACACATTAATTAGCTAGAGAACGAACAAGCCAATACACATGAAAAAAGATTTCGTTCTAATTTAAAATGATCAACGTTGTATTAATTTCAAAGATAAAGGTTATATTTAACCCCTCTGGAATACTTAATAGGCTCCGTTTCTTGTCGACAAAAACACATGGAAGGAATATCAGTTTAAAGTCAATCTCTTATGTCTTTTTGTTAGATTAAACTTGTGGTATTAATCTATGCTACCTGTAATAATTTGTGCTTTCAATAATAATAATACTATTATATAATTCTGTTACATAGGAGACATTTCATTTCATTCCTTTGCTATCCTACTGGAACATAGAACTGCAGGCTTGAGGTTTGAAGTTTGAGTGGCGCTTGTGTTTTGTTTTTACGAGATGAAGTTGCTAGCCTTACACATATCCTACTCTCTCTGTCGAATTTACTACTGACTGGGTGAGGTGTAGCAGTGCATCCACCGGGAATCGAACCTGAAGCTCGTGCTAGGCTGGTAGTTTTGTGTCTCTGAGCCACCTACATATTGAATGAAACAGAGAAGTAATTCAGCTATGAAAATTACATTTAAATACCAATTTTATGCACATTTTATTTAGACAAAGCAATAAGAAGACGTAATTTGTGTGCACGCGTAATGTACTTGCGCAACACATTTCGAACAATCTGATGACACACGAACTTGTCATTGGAGTATATATGAAATTAATAATTAATTAGTTATTAATTAGCGTCGGTGGCACAGTGGTTAGGAATCTCAACTACCATGCACATGGTCTGGGGTTCGATCCCCTGCCGACTCACACCTGATATCTATGGTCGACCTGCAAAATTTGGGCTACCGATATCCATGCTGAAAATTCCATACTTGTACCAGCAATACAGTGTGGAATCCAGCTGTAATCAAAAAATAAAAATAAAAAAATAAAATAAATGAGGAAATAGACTCACATCAAGTTAAAGGGACCAAATAAGAGAGTTAATAGTAAACCTACCCTGGCTGGTATCAAAACATAGTTTACGAAGGAAGGTTTAGTGTGATGACGAATTGTTTTTGAATGCATAAAGGTGGTTTAAACTTCCCAATTCCCAGCTAGTTCTTCCACAAACTTTGGAATGCGCCCCAAGTGAGTCTTATAGATGGGTATTAGAGACGTGTAAACATCAGTATTATATTCTGTCTCTATAAAATGTTTCTCAATAGAGGAGCTAGGTCGTCTGTTCTCCTCATCAATATGTTCTGGCTATCCAATCTGCTTCTGAAACCATTTAGGAATATGCTCTGAAGCCCTTACTTGCTCGCAGAGATCGATGAGTCCTTCCTATGTATGTGCGGCTACACATACATTCAAAGTGGTAAATACACAGGGATATGACACCCTTTGTCCAATGTATTTTATCTATAGTCATTAGAAGGTTTAAACCACGTTTTTGCGTTAAAAAAACAATTCGTCATCACACTAAACCTTCCTTCGTAAACTATGTTTTGATACCAGCCAGGGTAGATGTACTATTAACTCTCTTGTTTGGTCCCTTCAACTTGATGTGAGTCTATTTCCTCATTTCTTAACTCTTTATTAATTTCATATATACTCCAATGACAAGTCCGTGTGTCATCAGATTGTTCGAAATGTGTTGCGCAAGTACATTATGTGTTCAGACAAATTACGTCTTAGTTAAGCTTTATCTAAATTCATAAAGGGAACTAATTGTTTTAAATATTTTTTAATTTAAATATTCATTAACCTGGTATAATATTTTTCACTTCTCAAAAAATTTATTTCTATACCTTGGCATGTGTTACTCACAAAAATCTGTTACTCTTATCATTATTTCCTTGGGTTCTGAGTGAAACATAGGGATTCGCCAGAACATATCCATGTTGTACTGTTCTGTGTAGTCCTTTTCACAGTGGGCTCCACTGCTCCCAAAAAGCCTTCATCTTTGTCTCCACATGATTTCTCCCATATCATTCGTAGACTAATGTCCAGCCCATTGCTTTGCTTTCGGTTAGCCTGCTAGCCATGGTGTGACACGCGATATGACTCAACGATTTCCTCAGAGTGTGTGTACGATGCATCTCCATTTCCTGCATAATATTTCCCTAGCAGTAAGTTCTTGGTTAATTTGTTCTTATGGGTTTCTTGTTGTCACTTATTTCTGGTCATCTGATCGTCAGCATAGAGCCGGTGAAATTAGTTATTGGTAGAAGTCAACAGTGGTCTGCTGGAAATGCTTTTCGTGACTCGTATAAGAGTATTGACTTAACATTGGTATTGAAAATCTGAATTTTGCAGTTAATGCTGAGTGCTTTCAAAAAACTTTAATGAAGAGGGATTCTGCACAAACTCTAAATTTCGAAGAGTCAGATTAAGCTGCTAAGAAGACAAGTAAATGTCATTTTGAAACGGCATGGAAAGCGTGAATGAAAGTCAAGAGAAGGAGAGTGTTATCCAGTTTCACAAAATGAAGTTTCAATGTTGACTTTTGATATTTTTTGCGAAATAAACAGTTTCACTAACAAATTCCTCCATATTCATTGTTACAAAATGACGACAACTGATGATATATGAGCATTCTAGTACAATCATCATGAATACTGGTGCACTTCTCTTGACAATGAGTAAACTGCATAGTGGCGCATTCTTTTGAAAAGCAACTATAGTAAAGCTGCTTGCTGACTGATGAAATAATAATAAAACCGCAAATACTTTACACGACTCAGATGAATTACGTCTCCTTATTGCTTTGACCTACTAACTTTAGTGTCATTGGGTGAGTCTCTGATCACTTGTTACATCTGAGGCCATCGCTAGTGCCTGATAGACTTCCAAACTCTGTATCAGCCTCTCTGTAACATTCATCTACACTGACGTAAGCCACTTTTCTACCAGCCATAACAGAATTCCTAACACCATGAGATTTGCTTTGTTTTATCGCTTACGACATCAGCTTCTTTAAATACTTATGGGTATAAAATCATTCTCTTTGATAACACGAAGATTATTTGAATTACCATGACCTCTGATACACTATCAGACCTTATTTTCACTTTTATTTGTTGTAAACAGTGTGAACATATACTGGAGAAACTTAGGAAAAAAATACCAATCTATTGGTGATGTGTTGGTTAGATATATATATATAGCCAGTATCAACATGCCCAAGGGAGTTGTAACATTAGCAATATATTGACACAGTGTCTGAGGAATGCAGCAGATGTCACATTCAGTGTAGTAGAGGTATAGTGTTTGTCTCTTCACAACCACTGCAATATCATGTTCGATAAGTAAGGATAAACTGACTCATTTCATCTCCATTATTTGTCACTACCAGATTGACTGGTCACGTGCAGCGAGTTGCACTGGGAATGTATTACGCAGGATCATTATCAGACTTCCAATCAGCATTGCACATGCTTGAGCTCTGTCGCATCACAACTTGTAGATAACGAACATGCAGTCGGTGGTAATAAAGCACTTAAAGTTATTTATTGTATTCTAAACAATATAAATTCAGCTTTATGAGCTTGTTTTCTACAGAGAGCGAAAGTCATCCTTAATCGACCTGAATAAGCCAGACCTGTGTCTTCACAAAAAATTTGTGTATCCACTCTCCTCATATTAGTCATCGTCATCCAGATATGAAATGGTGACAATTTTTCCTAGTCTCTAAGCCTTTTACAAGTTATAATTGCCGACACCATCTTCTCATCACTCGGACTACTTCACCTCTCTAACAGCCTAATATTAAGTCAATCTGAACACTGATTTATTATTTCCAAATTACTCCTTTGTTTCCCGAAATTATGCATTACACAACCCGCTTTTTTTACTTCTTTGCAGTCATTTCCACCCTCCAGTTGTTATATTCACATTCTTGACTGATTATCACCCACTTGACATGTTGATGTTGACTGAGTGTTGTACACAAGCTAGATTATTGCTACGAGATTGGTATATTATTTTTTTTGCTTCGTACTGAAAATGCTACAGGTATATTTGTTCAAGTAGTGTCCTAGATGAGGATCTAATTGAAAGGATGACATTTCTCCGATCAAGACATGAAGACACTGTATATCTGTTGCTATTTCCTACACTTGTTTGTCATTCATACTTGATGGAAACCAGCCAAAGAGTATATTAGATATTTGTGTGAACTTAAACGTCTAAAACACACATATTCCATATGAGAGGCTATGAGGTATATCTGTTACATGAGGCTCAATGTATTACAAACCCCTCATCCTGACGTTGGTTGAGCGGAAGTCAGACTTGAATTTTACTGGTTGTAACTCGTGTGCACCTTCTAAGTTGCAATACTACACCTCCCTCCAACTATCTTTTAATCTAGAGTTGCTTGCTCATACATCTTCATTAGGATCAGGTGAATAATACTCTGCAGCTTTGAGGTAAATGGAGTTAACATGAAATTCTGTGTGGTAGCAGAATCACTTTGCGTTATACTATACAGTCATGGTATGAATTGAAAAAGATGATTTTAACGCATTCTTGACATTTTTGTGGACATTGTGTCACGGTTCTTCTGTTCTTAGAAAAGCTATCTACTAGATAATGATATAAAGGTTTCATTCACTTCCATGTAGACATTGTCAAGAACAATTTTTAGTAAATGTTCGTGGTGTATCTCTGATTGAAAGGATTTAGAATTATAGAATTGGTGATTTCAAGCTCGGTGGCTGGATGGTAATCGCGATTAAGTTTTAATCTGGGAGTGTTAGGACCGATCAGCTGAAGGTGTGGTGAAACACCTGTTTGGTGCTCCACAGTTTGAGACCATTCTCTAATTTTCAACAGTGTCTGAAAGGTTTTGATGAAGGTGTTTTCGATTAGAATTAACCAGCAAATTCTACACATATTTATTTTCGTCATTCTGAGTTTGTGCGTCACTGGTTCGGTAGTAGCTTACCAGCCGATGTCGCCTCATATATTCTGGGATTCGATCGCTGGCCAACGCAACCTTAAACTTGACTTAACCGATAGCATGTTCGAAAGAGAGGGGATGTTGAGTGGGACGCTAGCACCAAGAACCCGTAAGAAGCAACATCAGCGCTACCGAAACTTCAAATATGAAGCTTGTGGATCTATGTTCCACTTTAAACGCAAAAGAAATGAAAGAATTTCTGAAATTTTCGAAATATATTGGAGAACGGCATATACTCCGTAATCTTCTCCGTGTATTAAGCTAACTATAGCATTCTCATCAACATTAAACCTGCTGTTTGGCTATTTTTAAAGAAAAAGTACACAGATATCAGCACCTATGATAAATGCGTTCTGTTGGTCAAACGGAAATAAGAAGGAGATATTTGAAGTCGAGATTATTTATATAAGCTTGCCGTTAGATACGATGAAGCCAGTAGTGAAGATTTTGTCTAGAATGACAATGAAAGATTCCTAGATAAATCATCTTTGCTCACAGTGATAGAGTGACATCGATATCATCCGCCTGACCAACGAATCTCCTCATCCCATCTGAATCTTAGTAGATTAAACTCATTTTCTCTTCCGCTGTCTGATAGAATGCGTAAACTTTGCTCTGAAAACAGATTGCACATAGAGTTGGAATTGTTTGGATAACCACTGTCTGAGAACCAGCTTCCAAACAAGTTAATAAGACTTTTCAGGAAAGGTCATATTGAGGGAAAGAAGGCTATTTCGACTGAGAAGAAGCCTATTTTCATCCAGCTTTCCCATAAAGGAGATGATATATCACACGGTATAAACAAGAAACCAGTAATTGCTATAGCTATCAGGAAATCCCGTAGCTAAACTTATTTCTGTTCACAGCACTGGTCGTGCATTTTATTAGTCAAAACTCGACAGGTGTCAATCTGTGTTTCTGAATGCAGACGTATATGCGAGAATACGCATATTGAAGGGACGGAAAGATGGACATCCCTGTGTTTTTCAGGACATATTCCAAACTTCTGAGTCCCAAAGATCTCTACCTCTATACCACCACTATTGGCTGACATCTAATCGAATCTGGTTGCAAATTGGATTCGCTCAGATTGTATTTGCCATTATCAACAGACTAGGAAATCCAACTTTACCGACATATGCTAAGCCTATTGTCATCATGAAACTGAAGCCAAAGCTGTGTATACAGAAGGGGACAGTGATTAATTTTACTTTACCTGGACAGCCATTTTTTTTCACTTTTTACATAATAATATGTTCTGTTTTCTATTGATATTGTACCGTTTGCATTATTATTATTATTACTACTGCTTTTTCTGGCCCATTGATCTTGACTCCCATAACTCATTTCTAATCACTTCCCAATACTCACTCTTGTACCATTAGGTAATCTGTTTTCCTCTATGCCATTAATCGACTTTGCGTTTTATTCGCGACTGATTATTAGGCCATAACAGTTTACTATTACTGTCTCGTCAAACTATGATTTTCGTGCCAAACTTCTGCTAATAGAAGGAGAAATCCATTTGTTTATTTTGTTAATACTGCGTCTTAAATTACTCCTACTGAAGGGTACCCTGAATGTTCAGTTCTCCTTCAACAATGAAATATACTGCCGAAGGGGTGGTGTAGTTATGAGCTCACCACTGGGCCCACTGCTTGCAGATTTCTTCATAGCAAAACTCGAAGGCACACGCCTGAAGAAAATGATCGATACCTTCGAAATCTATAAGAGATACGTTGACGCCACTTTGATTATTGGCAACAATGAAGAAAATCAAGACGAAATTTTTAAGGCGTTTAACAAGTACCACTCCGCGATTCACTTCATGCTGGAGAAAGAGTTCAACTCCAAAATATATTTTCTTGACGTCCAATTAACAAGACGAACACAGGATAGAAAACTGAAAAGATCTATCCACAGAAAGTTGATGTGGGACGGACAGCTTACTAATTTTCACAGTTGGGTATCCCTATACACAAAACGAAACCTGATCCGTGCACTCAGCTACAAAGTTCGCAAAATCCGCACCCCGGACACTATAGAAGATGAACTGGACAATCTCAAGATTATCCTTATAATAGAGGTATTTTGTATTACCCAATGAATGAAAAAACAAAACGAGATTGTTTTTACTGACGTTTCGCTATTTAATGCTAATAGCTTTCTCAAAGTATTATTAAACCGGAATTTACAAAATCTCAGCATATATATAACAAAGAGTTAGGGGGTGAGAAAAATATAGACTTAGTTCAACTTAAAAGGACATATTGAAAGTCAAAATAACAATGAAGATCGTTCAAACCAAATATCAAAGGTAATAGTATATCTGTTATTATATCAAAATAAAGTTTACTAACTTGATCATCATTCATCAGTCTGGGTCGTTTTTTGTTGTCAAGTTAGCGAACTGGTAAAGATAGTAAAACCAAGTGTAGATTGTTGGATTTTGTCAGTGTGTAGAATTATGAAAGTAGTGTGCGTTTACATAGTGAACTTGCTCACCACATTTGCGTTGATTTTGCTACTTCATGGGGGAGGGTGTTGTAGCCAGGTTAGATTCTGTTTCAGTCCATCATTCCTATTCAGGCAATTTGGATTCCACTTGATATGAAGTGCTTCTGATATTAGACGTTCTTTGTGGTTTCTGAAGTTTTTCTGGATTATTTCAATATTGTCAAAATCAATTTTGTGGCCTGATTCTATAGCATGTAGACCTATGGCTGATGATTTTTGAAGTTTTTCCAGTTCAACTGGATTTCTTGGTGGTCGAAGAGAAGCTCTACGGTGTTCATTTCTTCTGATTTTGATTTCTCGAGATGTTTGTCCGATGTAGATCGCATCACATTCCGAGCATTTTATTTTGTAGACACAATTAGATAGAGAATCTTTCGGGATTTGGTCTTTTATATGGACAAGGTTGTTTTGAAGTGTGTCCGATGTTTTGAAGAAAACTCTAATGTCGAGTTGATTAAGTACTCTTCTGATATCGTCTGACGTCTCTGCTCTATATGGAATGACGACTGTTGAAGTCCATGTTTTCGGAATGCATTTTCGGCCATACTTAATGTCTGTGTTGATTTTGTTGATGAAGTTCGTTGGGTAGTTGTTTTGCTTGAGAGTTTTAGTGATGTTTGAAATTTCTTCTTCTTTTTCTTGCTCATCTGTTATCAGGGAGTGTGCTCGTCTAAGAAGACTTGAAACAACTGAAATCTTTGCGCTGATGGGGTGTGATGATTTGAAGTCTAAATATTTGTTGGAGTGGGTTTTCTTCCTGAATATGGATATACTAAAATGTCCGTTTTCCTTTCTCTTAACTAGGCAGTCTAGAAATGGAAGTTCACCGATGTCTGATTCTGCTTCCGAAGTGAACTGGATTTTGGGAGATACACAGTTTATTTTCTCCAGGAATGAATTGTGTAGATCTCGTTTTAGTACTACAAAAGTATCATCCACATATCTTAACCATATTTTAGGAGTGAGTATGCTTGAAAAGATATTATTTTCGAATTTATTCATGTAAAGATCGGCGACTATTGGGGAGACTGGTGAACCCATAGC
This sequence comes from Trichobilharzia regenti, assembly GCA_944472135.2. Taxonomy (NCBI): domain Eukaryota; kingdom Metazoa; phylum Platyhelminthes; class Trematoda; order Strigeidida; family Schistosomatidae; genus Trichobilharzia; species Trichobilharzia regenti. The sequence continues at coordinate 28,364,978 of OX235264.1, read as the reverse complement.
AACACCATTTGTCTGTCTATATAAACTCCCTTTGAATGTAAAATAATTACTTTCCAGACAGAATTTTAGGCTCTTAATTATTTCACTGGTGTCCAGTGGACATCTTTGTGATAGCGTTGTATCTGATTCTAGTAGACTGGAAATGATGTCAAGACTTTCGGTAATAGGGATGCTAGTATATAGTGAGTTAATATCATAGCTTACCATAATGTCTTCTTTATCAATTTCTCGGTGTTCTATTTGGGATTTGAAATCATATGAATTTTTTACAATATTTTGAGTGTCCTTTTGTAGTGGTTGTAGTATCGAGAGTAAGTATTTAGAAAGGTTGTATGTTGGTGAGTTGGTGAAATCTATCACTGGTCTTAGTGGAACTGTGGGTTTATGTATCTTTGGTTGACCGTAGAATCTTGAAGGTATATAAGATTTTGGTTTTAGTGTAAACCAGAGCGAATTTCCAATTTTGGGTTTCATTTCTTGAAGTAGTCTGTTTGTATTTAGTTTCATTTTGTTGAATTCGGCGGATTTCTTCTTCTCTTCAATGAGTAAGTATGGTCCTTCAGATAGGTGTTCAATCGATATCACACATATTAATGACACAACGAAACATAACATCTAATCTCACCAAACAAGAATATGAAGCCTTAAGAAATTTGAAGAAAGACAAAAGCATCGTCATAACGAAAGCCGATAAGGGGAACGTCACTGTGATAATGAACAGAACGGATTATGAAAAGAAAGCGAATGAACATAATAATTGAAATAATTAAGAGCCTAAAATTCTGTCTGGAAAGTAATTATTTTACATTGAAAGGGAGTTTATATAGACAGACAAATGGTGTCGCTATGGGTTCACCAGTCTCCCCAATAGTCGCCGATCTTTACATGAATAAATTCGAAAATAATATCTTTTCAAGCATACTCACTCCTAAAATATGGTTAAGATATGTGGATGATACTTTTGTAGTACTAAAACGAGATCTACACAATTCATTCCTGGAGAAAATAAACTGTGTATCTCCCAAAATCCAGTTCACTTGGGAAGCAGAATCAGACATCGGTGAACTTCCATTTCTAGACTGCCTAGTTAAGAGAAAGGAAAACGGACATTTTAGTATATCCATATTCAGAAAGAAAACCCACTCCAACAAATATTTAGACTTCAAATCATCACACCCCATCAGCGCAAAGATTTCAGTTGTTTCAAGTCTTCTTAGACGAGCACACTCCCTGATAACAGATGAGCAAGAAAAAGAAGAAGAAATTTCAAACATCACTAAAACTCTCAAGCAAAACAACTACCCGACGAACTTCATCAACAAAATCAACACAGACATTAAGTATGGCCGAAAATGCATTCCGAAAACATGGACTTCAACAGTCGTCATTCCATATAGAGCAGAGACGTCAGACGATATCAGAAGAGTACTTAATCAACTCGACATTAGAGTTTTCTTCAAAACATCGGACACACTTCAAAACAACCTTGTCCATATAAAAGACCAAATCCCGAAAGATTCTCTATCTAATTGTGTCTACAAAATAAAATGCTCGGAATGTGATGCGATCTTCATCGGACAAACATCTCGAGAAATCAAAATCAGAAGAAATGAACACCGTAGAGCTTCTCTTTGACCACCAAGAAATCCAGTTGAACTGGAAAAACTTCAAAAATCATCAGCCATAGGTCTACATGCTATAGAATCAGGCCACAAAATTGATTTTGACAATATTGAAATAATCCAGAAAAACTTCAGAAACCACAAAGAACGTCTAATATCAGAAGCACTTCATATCAAGTGGAATCCAAATTGCCTGAATAGGAATGATGGACTGAAACAGAATCTAACCTGGCTACAACACCCTTCCCCATGAAGTAACAAAATCAACGCAAATGTGGTGAGCAAGTTCACTATGTAAACGCACACTACTTTCATAATTCTACACATTGACAAAATCCAACAATCTACACTTGGTTTTACTATCTTTACCAGTTCGCTAACTTGACAACAAAAAACGACCCAGACTGATGAATGATGATCAAGTATTTCACATTCTACACTTAGTTTGGTTACCTTTACCTATTCTTGAACTTGACAACCAAAAATGACCCCAGACTAACGAACGATGATCAAGTTAGTAAACTTTATTTTGATATAATAACAGATATACTATTACCTTTGATATTTGGTTTGAACGATCTTCATTGTTATTTTGACTTTCAATATGTCCTTTTAAGTTGAACTAAGTCTATATTTTTCTCACCCCCTAACTCTTTGTTATATATATGCTGAGATTTTGTAAATTCCGGTTTAATAATACTTTGAGAAAGCTATTAGCATTAAATAGCGAAACGTCAGTAAAAACAATCTCGTTTTGTTTTTTCATTCATTGGGAAATACAAAAAACCTCTAGGATAATGAATATCATATACCCAATTCCCAAATTTTTTCAAACCGTTAAAAGTGAACTTGGTTGGGATATATACAATCAAGATTATCCTCCTCGGTAATTGTTATCCAGAATGATTCATTGCAAAATCTATGAATCCTAGACCACAAAAGCCGCCCATGCTTGGCGGCTCTACATGAACCTTCACTTCAATGATGATATATCTACGGAAACACTAAAAAATCGACTGTCGCGCTCAATCAAGGAGACCTTCTTTGCAGCTGAACGATGACTAACTTTCTCCACAAAACCTATGATTCATGTGAACGTGAAGGATAAGCTAACACTGCTGGCCTCATCAATGTGTATTTATCAATTCACCTGCTCGTGTGGAGCTAGGTATGTCGGCCGTTCCCAGCGTCTACTTTCCAAACGTATCACCGAACACTTTCCAACATGGTTTTACAATGGAGAAAAACGATACCCCCGCAGCTCCATCTTAGAACATTTGATAGAATCTGGACACCAAGCTACACAGCAAACATACTTCAAAGTCGTCTACAGAGTAAGAAATAGTCTTCCTAAAGGTGTACGAATCAGACTTCTTCAAAACTGCAGAAGCAATAGCGATTCACTTGCTAATTCCTGAACTCTGCATACAGAAGAAGTTCATTCAACCAATACTGCGTAGTTATTTGAAGCTTTAAGCGGTTAAAGAGAACTGACGGAATGAAATGTAGACATTTTAAACCTAGGAGCTTTTTCCTCTTACTTTAAAGAAAATAATTAGGGGAACCTGTTGTATGATATCTTCTATCTTGATGAGGCACTCAAACTGCGATCTACATTCCTGTATTAAACTACGTGTGTTCATTTATACCTATATGAGAAGACATCGAATTGTTAGCATCGGATAAGAACACAAGTTCGGTCTCAAATGTTTCCATTTCATTTTGTATATATCATTTGATGCATAGAGAAAAAGCACTGAGACAGATGTGACAAAAGGCTCCAACACGACATCTACATTTTGTCCTGTTCTTTGCTTTTCAATTTAGCTGACTCTATGATTATCCATAACTTCTTACCCACGCTCAGCTCTCCATTTCTCATCAGGTCCCACTCGTGCGATGTCACTCAGCGGTCTCCTCGGAGTGTGTAGGATCCTTTGCCATTTCATCCTGCCTATTTGGTGAGCGAAAGTCTCTTGGTTGATTAGTCCCTAATGTTACCTTTTTCTTATCATTTCTGGCCATGTGATCGTCAAGACCTGGAAAAGACAGCTGTTGATGAGAGTCTGTTGTGGTCTGTTGAAAATGGTTTCAGTGAAACTCCAAGTCTATAAATCGTATGAAAGCATTGATTTGACATTATTGTGTCAAATCCGAATCTCATTCTTTATGCTATTTGCAACAAGTTTCATCAACGGCTTCAGTTTGATAAATGTCTGTCTGTTTTCCGTGATCCTGGTTAGCTTTCACATCCTCACAGATAAGTGAAAGAATCGACCGTGTGCAGATTACTCTTGCTAATAGAGACTAGAACTTGCTGTTATTCACTGAAATCGGAAAGCCGGAATGATGCAAGCTGGTGAAAGCCTTCTGGAAGCCAGTCAATGAAATTAAAAGTAAACATGTGGACATGGAAAGTTCTAATGACATTCGAATTGGCTTGAAAAACTGCTCAGAATGATAAAGAAGTGAGAAGATATGACAAAGAAGTGCGAGGAATCTGTGAGAGCTTGCTGAAGGGATATAAACTCTCCCAATCGCTATCTGAAGAGTCAATACTTTACTCCAGTCACCCAGATCACAACCAAGAGTACACCGACGAAATGGCTATTCATTTAATCAATGCAAAGTACGAAATTAAGTAATTTTACAGTCTGTTCCATTGCGACTTACTAAATATTACTTTTAGTTTTCAATCTATTTAGCTAATATAAAACATTTTTCAGAAATGACTATTACCTCGTTGACTACAATAATTCACTTGTTTTCCTGTAACCGGAAATATCTCATTTACTACCAGTTCTCATTTATTTTGTACAGTATTCTTTCTCCTTTATATAGTACTTTACATTAATTCAAAAAATGTTTTTGAAGACTTAGTTCCTGGAACTTTTATTTGATTGCCAACTATCAAAACAAATGGTGTTTCATATTCTCTATTTGCATTCATGAAATTTAGCATCAAATGAAACTATTTGAAAAATTGTGTATGACAGGTTAACGAACAGGTAATTTGTTATACTACATTCTGCAGGATGCATACATCAACCGAAATCAGTAAACAGTTTTCACTGTACTGTACTGTACATTATGATGACAGTAAGTAATCGAATAAAAAATTTGGTAACTTTTTTCTCTAAAAAGTAAAAGCTTGTTCGCCTGACAGTTACACAAGTTAGATGGTTCAATAAGATTTAGGCAATGAACTATATCTCACAAATGTATTCATATCTTCCATTTCTTCAGTCCTTTTTCTGACTTCACAATGAAATGATTTCAAGGGCCAAGAATGTACAGTTCTGAACTTATTAAATATCCTGGGAACCAGTTTCTTTCAAATCATCGCTCATGCATATATTTACTATTATAAATCGTAGCTATGCACGTGACATCCAAAATGCGATGCTGTTCAATCGGGAATTTGTAACTTGATCCAGTCTCTAGTGAGCATCAGGTGTTGGTTTGTAGGTTCTGCTGCTTCACATTTTATCTAGAAGTTCCTGGCTTTGTACCCCGTCGGGTGCGTGTCCTCTGCATCTAGCCAGTAAACAATGTCGGTTGACTTGATTGGTCCACGACTACTTACGTCAGTTAGTAGTATGTAGTATCATGTTATTTTGCTCTATCGTTGATTACCAAGTATCTGTTAACACGGTTTATAAATTTTCGCCATCTAATCTTGTTCATACTATATGATTTCATCTTCCGCATACATTGGCGGCAGTCAGAATTCCTATAAATAAGTCAAACCTGGGTGCTCAGTGTACTTTTTTTAACAATACTTTGATAATGGTTTTTATATATGCACAGCATCAATAATGAAGTGGTTCAGAGTCCAATTCCTTGCAAACACACTCTTTTGTCACACCTAGTAGACAGCAACTCAGGAAAAAAAGAGGGTTCAAGGCTAAAAACTCCAACCCCCAAAAGAAAACAACACCACCGTTCTTGAAACATTAGAGATTCAAGTTTAAAGCTGTATGTTCCATTAGAAACTTAAAAAATGAAAAAAATTAGCAGTGACTGTTTTTAAAATATACATCCCACATTCTCTGAATTTTACTATTCGTATCATTATGATTAACACCTTAACTAATTTAACCACTATATTCGTCCTCAAGTGTTCTCACATCATTATGAACAGTTGACAACCTGAAAAATTCCCCCATTCATTCACCTTAATTATTATTACTTTACAAACTACCCATCGTGTAATCACTTGCAGTTAACCGCTACAAATCAAACAATATTGAATGGTTTCATCCTTCATCTATCACCGCTAATTTTGTGACCGAATTTTATATAATATATACGGTGAAATAAATACATTTTAGTTAGGTAACCAGTGGATAACCTGGGATTACTGGACAGCCGTTTCGTCCTAGCTTGGGACTCTTGACAGTATGCGCCCAGGTTTTCCAAAGGTTCTCTAATTGACGTCAGCTCATGAAGATATCCTCCACAAAATCAAGCAAACAAAAACCCTACAAAATCAATACTTGATAATAATTTTTAATTAAGTCAAATCCCACCAAGTGTATCGGTGATGCACCGGTACAGTGCTCATCAAACACACCCCACATTATCAGTGACTCGATTCCCAGCAGATATAGTCGTCTTACGCGTTTATCTTGAAGTAAGGTGGGTAAAGAAGGAAGGCTGAGTGAGTGTAAGACTAGAACCCGGACCATGTTCAGAGAATAAAATTACTGCTACTGAAAATTGGTGTCGGTAATTCAGTGGCAGAATCCTCGCCGACCATGCTGCAAGTGCTCTAGGGTTTGACTGCTAGCCGATGAACTCTTCAATCTTGCCAAGGCGGTAGTAAGGCCAGTGAAGAGGGAAGGTAGGGCGTGACGTTAGCAATCCAACCCTGTAAAAGTAAAACCACTGTTACCGAAGCTTCAAGCCGTTAGCTTGAAGCCTTACGTTCCACTCAGAACACAAAGGAATAAAAATAGTAACCATACGATTGGAATCATTCTGATGTACAGTAAGAAAAATAAACTCGAAATCGTTATAAGGCTGTTTCATAAGAAAATAATATTAATTAAATCAACTAGGGGGGGGGAATATATTTCTTCTCTCAGCCTTTGTTTTACTTTGTTTAAATGAACATCTACAGTCGGCTCCTGTTTCAAAATCAGAAGATTATTTATTTTTTGTACATATTAAGATTGTATTGAAGTTTCCTTATACACCAGATTGTATTCAATACCAGATGTATTTGATTACACCAATATGGGCACAGATTACGACGATTTGCATAATTAGCTTCAATTAAAGAAACTTATGTATAAGATCAATAGTGTTGTTTATATTTTCAAAAATATAGAAACCGAACAAATTTATCAATCAAATACACAAAATAAACAAATTTGATAGAGTTATTCTAGAAATAGTATAATAAGTACTGGACATTAAATATATGGCTTGTTTTCTATTGAAGGATTTTTGTGACTACAAGCCAATCGCCTTCATCATTTCTGTGACAAACTATCCTCATTTAGAAGACTTTATGACGCATGGACATATTAATGAAGGAATCAATACAATATTATTCAAGTATTGGTTGGAGGATTTCATCATGAGCTGACATCGGTTAGAGAACCATTGAAAAATCTGCAGAGAGTACTGGACAGCTGGCTGTTTCGTGCTAGTCCAGAACTGTTTTCATGATGAAATCCTCCAAACAATCAGACAGACGAAATCCTTAAAAAACCGATGTTTGAAAATTCATTTGATTCCCACTAGCGAATGACCCAATTCAGGTAGTTATCTGGGGTACTATTGCAAAGCCTTTGGCTAGTAGAGAAAAGCAGTCTGAAGGCGAGGCAGTAACACATCGAAGAAGACATTGAGAAGTGGTCGCGCTATTTCCCGAATAGGCAGAAGTTGGAATTCTTGAGGTGGCCATTGGATCAGAGCCGAGTGGCTTATTGGCATACGAGTTGTCTCGCTTTGTAACCAGAAGGTCCTGAATTCAAACACCTATGTTATGTACGCATTTTGAAGAGTCCCGGTGTAGTACGAAGAAGCTGGATGTCCAGGACTCCGAGCAGGCTTCCCAATGGTTCTCCAACTGACATCGGCTGATGATGAAATCCTCCAAAATATCAAACAATGTTATCCATTTAATTCCTTAATCATACAATATCGCTTCTGACTTTTTCATTATATAATTCAGAACATAGAATTAAATTTAAGTGAAAATATTAACAACAATAATGATAATGAAAGAAAGATTACAAAGAGGCGGTTTATTTAGTGTTTCTCAGTAAGTCAGTCGTGTCACTCCTTACACATTTCTATAGTTGCTTCTAGGAATACTACCTGATGGGATGCGAGGAGAGAGTTGAGTATAGAGAGGATGCTCAGAGTATGTCAAGATAACATACGCTTATTTCTTGCATCAAGCCATGTGCCTATCTACAACACTTTTAACAAGTTTGTTTGGCGATTACCCACTTACCTTACTGAAAGCTTTTAGTGCTCTTCTCAATGTAACAAAGTCTTCCTTAACCAGCCCAGGAAACATAAATGGAGAGCAGCAAAGGACGATAGGTAGAATACGAGAATTAAAAAACTATAGGAGCAGAAATTGAGTAATGCCAAAATGTCCTAACTCCATCAACGTAGAAGGTTAGACGAACTAATCAATATGATGTAAGAAGATCAGAAAAGATCAGAAGTGGGATATAATTCTAGGTATTTATCATTCGACTTAGTTTCAACTTCTGCTGCTTCCATGCATGATACAAGAATCAGAGTGACTCACCAGTTCATATAAATCACGCTTGTGTGTGCAGGTGGCAATAACTATCTGACATTTGACAAGGACCACTGATTAATTTCTGATAAAAAGTTATTAATTTTAGAACAGTCCGAATGAGAATTAACGGACATAGGAACAGTCAGGTCATCTTCACATACTTTAAAAAGTCAGCTTCGTCAGAATGTGGCAAGTCGTGTAAGAAGAAGGAAAACTGATCAGGAAAAAGATCGTTGCCTTGAGGAACACAAGCTAGAGTACGTAAAACAGTGAACGACTTCCCATTATATATAGTCCACTGCTTCCTATTAGAAAAGCAAGAATACAACCCTTTATTGGTTCAACATCCTGCCTCTGCTTGTTGAACAAAACAGGCCTAGATACGGATCCACTGACAGATGTGTAATATAGGAAGGCACACCAAATATACATGGCACCTCTATCTTTAGCAGATATAATATGTTGTAAGACAACAGTAGCATCTAACGTAGAGCACATTTTTGGAGATAATAGCCGGTACACCGTCTGAACCAAGAGACTGACTAAATTTGAAGGATTTGAGATACTTGAGGGAGTTATCTGTATGAAAACCAGCGAAATATTCACTCTTTACTTTTGTAGCATTTGAAAACATAACATCTGCGACATATGAAGAACATCCTAGACATACCTGCCTCAACTGAAGATGGATCATTATTTATTTGCTTACAACCAGTGATTCCTCTAAATAGATTTCACATTTTGGCATGATTTCGCATGACATAATTTTATGACTTTAGATCGTATTTTTGATTTAATTAAAATGTTCAGTGTCTTAACGCCCGGATCATCTTTCATTTTACATAACCTTTCTTTTTCTCAGTGGGGCATTTTGAGTTGAGAGGAGAATAAAAAGTGAAATCTTAAGAGGAGTGTTTCTTCCGGACAACAAACACCAAGACAAAATCTGAGATGACATGTTATGTTCGTGATTGTGCCACCAAGAGATCGTTTAGTAAACAATTCCCAATCTGTATTATTTAACATGCTTTCGGATTCTGTATATCGTGGTAACAGTGGCATCTTTGTAGTCTTCTCTTGATAACGTTCAGGAAGGCCCTATGCCTCAGCTTTCCATTTATCTCGGGCAGTGTTAGCATGATACGGTCATCCGAGTTAAGTAGTGGGGAACTTTTCTAAGTTTTATATATGCCAAATTTATTTGTGAACACTAAATCAAGAATAATTTCTAGTAGTATTGAAAAGTTGACAGTAAATTTCCACTACTTAATGATGTAAGGAGGCTTTAGTCACATGAATTGAAATCTCCAGTAACCACTGACAAGGAGATACCATGAGAGGTGACAACAGAGGAAGTGAATTCATCAGTAAATAAGGATATTGCTGACAGACTACATCTGTGTGCAGTGTAGGTGTTCGGAATTTATATGCAGCAGTACTTGGAGGGGTGTTTCAGTCGACACTGAACAATGATACAATCGATTCTGTCACTTTAGAATCTAAGACACACAAAAATGGTTTTCCAAGTGGAATTTATGGTTTGAAACTTGGTCTTTGAAGTTTCAGTAGCAGCAATGTTATTTTTCTGCGAATTGGGTTTGCTACCATCATGGTCAACTTTCCCTCATGACTGCGTTTAATAGTGACTAAGCGAGGGCAGGGAGTGTGCTGGCTTGGAATTGAACCACGGAACACATATGGCCGGGGTTGGAGGACATCCTACGACTGAACCGTTGATGCAAAGGAATGAATATAAGTTATCTCAGTAGCCAATGGCTTCTTCATGCTATTTCAAGACTCCTCAGCTGTGCACACCTATGATCACAACAAAATTCGGAACCCAGGACCTTCATGTTACAAGAACTAATTAATTAATGATGCTTGACGACATCAGTAGGACCACTAGATCAAATTCGCAGTTTGTAAATCACTCCGCAGAGTTGCAGTTTACATGGTGCATCGATTGGTCACTCTAAAGTAACAATTGTCATGCATCTAGTCCCTACAGTGGGTCCTTTGCCAGTTACAATAGCTCAGGGGTGGTTTATCTGACTTTAACTATGAGTGACGCTGGTTTGAATCTTAGAGGGGACATAAAATGCTTCAAGACTGAAGATAGTCCTTGCCGACAAATGTCAACAAGCACAAAACTCATGTCTACAAAAACCTATCAGATCGCTCTAATCATCATAGTTTTCTTTTGAAAAACAGTATTTCACTGATTACAAGTCAACTAATGAGTACTATAAAGCATCCTGCAGGGCACAGAGATGATGTCGTTACACTAGAATCTAAAGGAGTCTAAAGGAGTTATCAATGAGTAAGCGATAAGTTTTGTAGGGATTTGATTCATCGAAAGGTAAGCTGCATATTTAAACAGACATACGTCAGCCACACTGACATTCTTATGAAAATTAAGCATCTCTATTTAATACTTACCTAACTGAAAACAATTCACTTTTATGCTTTAACTAGTTGATCTTCTTTTTCAGATTATATTAAATTACTAGAAATTGACAAAATTCTTATGGACATTACTTATATTTTTATGACAGAAAGGGGCCATTCGTTACAAACAGCAGGTGGTTATTACATAATTGTAAAAAAAATTACAAAGCATATGATAGTAGTGAATATTTTTCGTTCAGTAGTGTGACGTTGATGTACATGAACTACCGCTGTGGATAAATGAAAAAAGGAACAATGTGGGAATAGAACAATAAATGTGTACTTGTGCATCTACTTATGTAGCAAAAGCAGAAATATTTTAAAAATCTTCCGTTTCAGAGGCAAGTATTCGGTAAATTTGCATCTATGTGGCGTAATTATTGTTATTGTTATTATTATTGCGACAGTTAGAATTAATCCATTTTCTTATAGTTCAATAAAACACTGTGTATATAATTTATTTAGGTATTTATTGTCTACAAATATTATTTGTTCAATTTTAGACTACTTGTTCAGTTATGCAAACGAGAAAGATTTTGCCAAATTTGACCGTGGACTGATGTCATTTAAAAGACCACTAAGAGCCACGGAGTGTTGGAGAGCTATTTTGTCTTAGTTTGAAGCATTTCCTCATAAAGTACCTACCAGTCCATCGGATACAGAACTCCCCAACTTCAGACTGTGAGGCAAAGCTTGCTGACTTTTCAGCAACTTGGGTTGGAATCCAGTCACCTGTGAATTCTACCCTCTTCCGATTTGTGATTTTACCGTGACCACCACCATATCTACACTAACTCAAGATACTCACTAGTGATTGGTTACAAGATGAAGTTACCGGCAGTTCTGGTGAGAAATAATGACCAGTATGGCTACCAGGTCACGTATGACGGCCAACACTTACCGAGAACATTGACTAGCGATCACACTGTAATAGCTAACTGATAGAACTTAGTACTTATAGAAAATTGTATTCCATCGGAGTGGCTAAATAATAAGAATAACGTTTTATTTCAGACAATATGAGAACACAGAGTACAAAAATTCTCAGTGTCCCCAATTAATTAGTCTTTGTAGACGATTTACACGTAAATAATAAGAAATCCTGAAGAGTTTAGGCATTTTGCGGGATGGAAACTCTGGTAGCGAAGTGGCTGAAGCACACTGTCATACTCACAAAGCATGGCCTGGTAACCTGAGTGTCCTAGGTTCAGCCACTGTCAGTGGGATTGTGGATGCCCACTAATGAAGATTTTCATAAGAAGACGAATTAGCACTCCAGTAATCCCTAGTTTTTAGTGCTTCTATAACTAATGTCAATACGAGATCCCTACCTGAAACAAACCAAACCCTTGCAAACTAAATCTTGGGAAACCATTTGTTAGGACTATCATAAGCTATATTATGAAAGTGATAGATGATCAGAAGTAACCGCTGATAATAAAATATTAACGGCTTAAAATATGAGTTAATGGAATTGGTTTCTTAATACTTACTTGTTAACTACAAAGTTGAGGATTTGAACTAAAGAATCCCCCTTTCTATAAACCATTCAGCCACTGACACTATTTAATATCATAAACCTCTATTTCAAGGATGATATTTGATTCACAATACACAAGTGATTAAATTTGCTGACTTATTTGTGACAGCAGTTATTCAACAGTAAATAGCAGTTATACTTTTCTCCCGATCCTCCAAGTGCGTCCGTTGTACAATGGTAGAATGCTCACCAACCCCTCTTGTTGTTCGTTGTTCGACTACATGCCAACGTATTCCTTTACCTTGTTAAGCTAGTAATAATACTGGTAAAGAGGAAAGGTTTGGCATGAGGGCATCAACCCCATCCTGTGAAAATAAACACCACTGCAATTGAAACTTCAAAGCTTCAGCTAGAAGCCATATGTCCCATCGGTAACGTAAAGGAATAAAAATCCTGGTCCTCTAGAATCTCGATGACATATGTATATGATCCACTTTGACATCACGGAAGTTTGAAGGGATGTAAACTTTTATAGATGAATGCACCTAGTTTTCTCCTATACTCTGAGGTAGCACTTTAGACGAGTTGAAATGTCAATGTTGCCTGATTAACAATGAACAGTAAAACATAAAATGAAGCCATGGTAGTAAAAATATATCTCCAGGTCACTATTTCAAAAGTCTCTAACGTAATTCTACAAATCAGATAATTATTATTATCCCTGTGGGTTCCAAGTGAAACATGGGACTAGAACAACACATCTCCAGTTTGTTTTGTTCTCTGCATTCATGATTGCTAATATGCTCTCATGTCCTCCATGTCACTTTCTAACTCATACCCAACTGCCTAATTCTCGTTATGGTGTAATTACAGGTTTTGGAGCTTGATGTTACTCAACGGCCTCCATAGAAAGTATGCAGACTATCTCAGTTCCCTTCGAAAAATTGTTTTGACCAGTGGCTTCTTGGGTGTTTCGTCTTCTGAAATTCCCCGTTGTTTAACATTTTGGCCACCTGGTCTTCAGCATGGAGCCGACAAAGGGACCTGTTGGTAAAAGTCTGGAACCAGTGGGAAAGGCATTTCTTGGCAGTCTCTCAACAATATAGAAGAAACGACTTGAAGTCGATTTTAAAAATCCAAATTTTCTTCCTTATATTTAGTCCAGTAGGTGTCCACACTGACTTGAGATTGGTGAATGCCTGATTTGATTTTGCGATCCTCTCCAGCTTTAACACCCTATTCTGTGCCATCTGCATTTAAAATGACGCTTCCAAATCTAGTGAAAGAGGTGAATTTGTTCGAATTTCTCCCGCTAATAGATGAATTCACTTTAACCTGATATAATGATGTTGAGTAAATTTTCACTCCAAAGATTCTAAATCCAGTTACAAAATAGGTCATATTGCAGATAAAACTTACCACTTAGTTCGTTCGATTTCATCCGTAGTCCGAAATTTTATTCTACGAACAGTTGGGCAGATAATTGACACTAATTGTTGATATGTGTGCCTAATCCATCAGACAAACACTTCTGAATTTCGTGAAATACTTTCAATGTGAAATGTAAGATTGTACATTTAAAATATCCTCTTTTGACTACTAACACATTTATAAGTAGACTAACGCAAATTATGAAATATTTGTGTATCTATAGTTCATTAGTATGTCACAAATAATTACTGTATATTAGTCTAAAACCATCATTTATTAAAAATAATTGGCTCGTGAAAATTTAATTTCACACCTTAAAAACTGAAATTTATCTACGACACTGCTTCTGTTCAATCAGCGAAGAACTATTCAGTCCTAGACAAAAACGTATCGATTTACAAAAATAGGTAGCCAATACATAAATTAGTAATAAAAAAACATTATACATCAGACTGAATTTATTTTATTTTTATTTTGATTACAGCTTGATTCAGCACTGTATTTTTGGTACAAGTATGGAATTTTCAGCATGCCATATCGGTAGCCCGAATTTCGCAGGCCGACCATAGATATCAGGTGTGCGTTGGCAGGGGATCGAACCTCGGACCATGTGCATGGTCGGCGAGCGTCCTAACCACTGTGCCACCGACTCACACATAGTCATAAGTAGAACTAGAGTTCACAGTACGAGTCACGTTGATGGTATGGATAAAAATAATTCTACTAGCCTGCGAATAGAGTAATGATTAGCTACAGGTTTCTATTCTGCTTTTATATGACCATCTATTAAACCAGTATCATGCTACCATTTTGCGAAACATCGAATCAATTTGATACTTTCTCTAATTTCTGATATGTTTCTAGCATAAGCATTTCAAGAGTGCCAATGGTTTTTGTTACTTTTTACAGGAATTTATAACTCCAGACATCAGAATTAGTTACAAATCAACATCAGCTATGAAGATCACTGAAAACTAATTGAAATTAAATTAATTCAAATTCCCACATATCCTATAGTCCAAACATTAATCTCTCGCTCATCAACCGCTATTAAATGGATGCCCTGCAGCTGAAGTTAGGAGTCATGACCAGTAGGGTACACCATATCAAGTTTAACTGGATGCTCATCAAATGCACTGGTGAGGAAAATGCTGTATCAAGAGTTGGCAAAATCAGAATTTACGGAAAATGCCCATCTAGCCATGAATATAAGAACAACAAAGCTCAGTAAAGACTCTGTTTTCGGTGAATTTACTCACCTAACTGTTCAATCACATTAACGTATAATGATGTGATGTGTGTGTACATTAGGATAGTCAAACAAAAATAAAATGAAATTTAGTAAGGATTACTCTTCAAGTCATCAGAATGTTTCTGAAATATGATTAATAGCCAAATTGTAACTAGGGAGGGTAGGTGAAGACTGGTAAGTATTGACAGGGGTTGGGCAAAATGCTATAGGGCGCTAATGGAGACACATATCCAAAATAAATTATGTAATAAGTAGAAAGAGTCAATAAACGGTTGGCTGAGAAGAGGATGTCACTAAGATGCCATAAATAAATTCAGAAAACAAAAAATTATACACAAGATAGAAGGTGGTGGTGAAGAATTTAATTCTGTGTGCATAAATCAGGGTTTTCAGTCCGGATCGCTAAGGCCTCGGCAATGTAGAGTATTCGGAAGCTCACCGTTTTCAGGAGGCTTCTTTTGAATTGGCAAATGACTTCGAATGAATTCTCCGTGCATACTGAGTGACCAGTATTGATTTTATGTTCATTGGTAGCCCTCGTTATTGATCCGCTGTTACCTTTTAGTAACCAGGCAGGATAGTGTTCTTTGACTCTTTTCGATAAAGCATGCATCGAAAGACCTATATATCTCGCTTGGAATTCAAGAAACTCTAAATTCCTGTACAAGTGGCCAATTAGTGAGAGAGCTTGGTCTCGTGACCCAAAGGTTCAAGATAGAATCACTGGTGGTGTTGTTGGTGAGCGCTCCCGAGGATGAAACAACCATCTGTATTCTTTTATTTCTATGATCTTCCAAACTGATGTTAGTTGGGGAAGAAATCCAACAATTTAATATAACTCAAATTTCCTCAGATCTCATAACCAAAACATTAGAACTCCCACTGTGCTCCGTTTGGAGCACAAAATTTCATCACCACATCAGCAGTTAACTCTGTTTACAACTGCTTTTCAGCTGGCTCCAAGACTGCCCTTCATCTTTGATATCTTCTTCAGATAACCTCCTCCATTTCATCCTCAGATGACCAACACGTTGTTTCCTGTTCACGTCCAGCTTGAAGGCCCAGAACTCGACGAAGCTCAACGGTCTCTTCAGTGCAAGCTGAAACCATCTCTACTTAATTTGGCATATATGTTGCTTGGTTGTCTGACCGCCAGAGTTGCTTGTCACTCGCTGATAATTGTGCCTGATCATCTGGTCTTCACTGCTGAACTAAGGCAGCTGTCGAAACTGTGAAGGTTAACATTAAGCAGTTGGGATGGCTTCTGGTGTGGGAATAACTCACTTAACAATAGTGCTGAAAATTCGCACTTTGTTCCTCACACTGAATACGGCAGACTTCCACACAGACTTCAGATTAAAGAATGTCTAACTTGCTTTTCTCATCCTGACTGCGTTTAATACCCTCGTATATGCTGCTTGCACTTGACACGATGCTGCCTAGATAGATAATTGAAGGAGACGACTTTCAGATTAGTGAATGTCAAATTCGTCGATAAAAAGGAATCAATGGAATGCTAGGAAGTTTATATGGGTTCTCTGAGATAAATATAACTTGAAAAGTGGACAGTGGATTAAAAAGACAGAAGTGGTAATTTACCCTACGAGTATACTGTGTCACAAAAAGTCGGTCACATGTTTTTGAAATCTACAACTACCTGTTGAACTAGGGTCTACTGCCGCGGAAAGTGTGCTAGAAATTACTGATTATTTATTATCCAATATTGGTAATACATTATACTCAATGAAAAGTTAAATGATCCTTACTTATCTAGAGACGACTGGATCAACAGTGTAGACCTAAGGTGATTAGGATTGAACTCACTTTCCTGGTGAGTGCATTGTTTAAGCAATGTAAACAGTGAAAGTAAACAGTAACCTGTATTAGCAAAGATCTAACTAGATAAACTCTCAAGATTATGGATATAAATTTAACTATCAAATAAAGATTTCATTGGTTACAGGATCGATTACAAGCCAACATCAGCTGGATAACCGTTGGAGAGCCAGAGAATACTGGACAGCTGCAGTATGACAGTCTGAGATATTTCAGCACTACCAACCCACCAAGATTCGAACATACAACCTTCTAGTTACAAGGTGAACCCAAAGACTATTCACCCAACGGACGACGATCCAGTTGCCCATGAATTTCACCTTCTGCCGATTCGCGATATATATTGTTCAACCGCTGGCAAATACCACAGGCAAGTAACTGGTCACGAATTCTCACTATAACTTTAGGCAACGAAATAAAAGATGATACCATTTTATTCTGCTAAAACTGTAAGTCTTGCTTTGTTCAAATTTCTGTATAAAGCCAGTTGCTAGTAAGAATCAGACTGATTATTAAGTGTTAATTTTCTAGAAATCTAACTGGTGACAGGATTTGCCACAATATTTCTTAACCATTGAGGTCAATAAAATCAGATAAGAAGACAGAATCTTGTGTTACTCATTTTCGATATTTTTATTTGACTTATCTGGAACAATTTCGTTAAAATATTGGCATCAAGAGATGTGACACACAAAAGCAATACAGCAGAGTAAATGAAAGATAAAACAGTATAAATGAGGAAAATCCACAGGCAAACATAATTGTCCGGAGCATTTAAAATAGCGCTCATTACTTCATGTTACTATCGTAAAGAAAAGAAAAGACGAAACTGTGGCACACTTACTGTTTATCATGACTCTCAGCCAAATCGTATATCGTCTTAACCAGATGATTCAGATAACATCTCTGATTCCAGATAAGGAGTCATGATGCACCAAGAGACTATAATCTAAGGAAAATGTTCTTCTTTCCGCAGCTGTACGTCATGCATTGATCACCGCTACATTTTTTCTACAGCTAACAAGTGATGAAAAGTATGGGAGCCACTGGGGTGAAATTCTCAGTACATTTTTAAGCCAATGAATCCTGCTTTCGAAAATAGAAAGACTACCTTCACCCCATCCAAATGGATCGCTTGATACCTCAGAAGTGGTTAATTCTCGAATGCCAGCAATCGAACAGAAAAAAAGGAATAAGCAGAGTGATAGTGTGGTGAGAGCAGGCTGCTAGCCGATTGGTTGGCACTAATCTACGTTAAGGTCTAGGTCACTAATATGGGCCGTGAACAAGGCTGAGTCAACAACCAATCACAGCGAAGTTAACGTGGCAAAATATGATTCGCAGATAGAGAACTCTGTTTGTCAAGGAATCCCGAAACAACCAATCAGAAGCCTGCGTTTGTCTACCTAAACAACCAATCAGATGACTGCGCTTGTCTATAATAATGTTGTCTGAAATATGTATAAATACGTGTTGATTTTCATAATAAAACGATCTGTTGCCTGGCCCTTGTCTTCTGTTGTTACATTTGGTGTCGCTGCCTACCGACAAATGAAAAGCCTATACCCTGCAGTTTTTGATGGAGACATATGGATCTTCGGGCAGGACTTCAAGGCTTCTGCGCAGTTGAGTGGCGTTCAAGATCTGTCAGCGATGGAGCTGCTACTTGAGACGCTGCTGGGAGGTCGGGCGAAAGCAGCATATGAAGGTGTGGGCCGAAGTATGGACGAATGTTCGACAGGGTCAGGCAAACAGTTTCCAAAGTGGGAAGGACCATATATGGTCACTTCGAGATGGGGTTACGCAGACACAGTCGCAATGGCGAACAATGAGAGGCGCGTGAACGTCAGCGAGCTCCAGAAATGGATACAGCGAGACAAGCCAACGATGACGCCTGCACCAAGTAGATCAAGCCGACTTCAGTCGCACGTATTTGACGGGGGGACGAGTGTGGTGAGAGCAGGCTGCTAGCCGATTGGTTGGCACTAATCTACGTTAAGGTCTAGGTCACTAATATGGGCCGTGAACAAGGCTGAGTCAACAACCAATCACAGCGAAGTTAACGTGGCAAAATATGATTCGCAGATAGAGAACTCTGTTTGTCAAGGAATCCCGAAACAACCAATCAGAAGCCTGCGTTTGTCTACCTAAACAACCAATCAGATGACTGCGCTTGTCTATAATAATGTTGTCTGAAATATGTATAAATACGTGTTGATTTTCATAATAAAACGATCTGTTGCCTGGCCCTTGTCTTCTGTTGTTACAATAGTACACTATCACCTTTCTGCGGCGTGGTTTCAGAAGTGTTGACTAGGGTTGCGTGCACTTGATCACACTAAATTCGACTTCTTATAACAAAACTAACTTTGAGTCTGCACTAGATATGGAGCAGGTTGGTGTACACTGTCCTGGCTTTTACGTGCTAACTATCATGTAACTATCTGGATAGGCGAACTTATCGATACATAACTTGTTTAACGGTTCACCTGCAAAGATTATTGGAGGTTTAGGCTCATGATACTTTACCATTATTACTTTTCACAAAGAAATAGTACACTCGGAAACACAATGAAAGGTTGTCAGTATGGAATAAAAAGCTGAAACATGCGGAGCCATAGACTGTATTTAAACTTCAAATGTTGGTAGAAAATGGCAATTACTGAAATCTTTGTGAGCAGATTAACTCTTCCAACATCATCTTGAGGGAATATAAGTAGCTGTAGAAAGGGGATGTCGTATGCAAATCTCACTGCGTTACAAATGTTGGAATTTGTTAGTATGAGCAAAGGTCGTATATTACTGGTGCGTTTGTTGCAATCTCCTATTCCTTAGACGTAATTTTGTTGACACAGATTACCATATAACTTACTTTGGTCTATGAAACTCCATTGAGGAGAGAGAAACGATACATTCCCTTGATGATTCATGAACAGTGAACTAGGACTAAATGAGAAGGTGTTTTGATGAATAACAGGTAGCACATTGGAAGTTTTCCTACTGTTCTACTATGAAGAAAAGATGCAAGTATTCAGTGAAATTAATTACTCCTGAAATAAAATGTGTAATCTCTTATTGTCTTTTAGTGTAACTCCAATGTTTGAACTTTTGTTTTAACGCATTCATGTATTATGGCGCTACGCCATCTTTGTTTTCCTGCTTGATTGCTCTTATGCGACTCTGTCCCTCGTTGTGCTATCATTAAGCATACTCCTCGAGCTTGCTATCCCAGACCGTCGGCAGATAAGTTGTACACTATTACTACGCATTAGTTTTAGTTTTTTACTTGTTATATAAATAGAATTCATATCAGAGCACACAATATTGTATAAGCCTTCTACCTGGACTTCATTCATCGGTGTATATACAGTAGGTAGTGCACTGATCGGGGTTAGGCGAGAAAAGAAAGTTTAGTTGATGCTGACGTTAAGGCCTATCTAGAGTTCGGCTTAGTCACTCACATTCTTTTTAAAAATGTACAAAAGCACCCTTATTATTCTGAGCAAAATACAACTTGTATATTATGGGGCCACGCAGTGTCACTTTGGCAAATATCAGAGTCTACCTTCTTTCTACGAGAAATTTAGAAATCTGCAGAAATAATCAATACATATTGAATAAATGATTTTTCGTATGAACTTAAGTTTCGAGTAAAGGGAAACATTAACATATAATTTTCATATAAAAAGCCTTAGAAGTCATCAGCGAAGTATACTGTCATATTCATATAAACTAACTTCTGTATTTCAGTGAATCTTCCATTGTTTCGGCCAATCCTATCCATTGACAATCGTAAGGTTGGTCAGATAGTAATGTTTCTAAACATTTTCAGCCTAAACCAGATAGCCGGCCTGGTTAGCAAAACTGGCTGAACTTATTTTCTTCACACGCAAAACCTCTGTTATTTTAGGTGAACTTTATTAAAGAAATATTCTTGAATGCCAGCTTTGTGTCCTGTTTGAACGAGGTGATCTAATATGAAGCGGTTGACAGTTTCAACAAACCTTTATTTAGTCACACTGTTAGATGCTTTCAAGAACAGAGAATTAAACTCCTAAAGCAACAGCCAATATAACTTACTCCAGACAAACAGCCGAACTGGTAGATGCAATGATAGGTTTTCGTTCTGGACACTTCGTCTTTCAGTTTCAACAGCTAACACTTGAAAACTGATCTAATGCTCAATAATCACTGGCTACATCCACGAAGTTACTTGGTGTTATTATGAGAAACCATGACCACTGGGATTAACTAAGTTGAGTAAGGAAACATTTACGCGTCGACAGTATCAGCTGGTGGTCGCTTTATATCTATCGCGAACTGTCAGAAGTTGTAGCTCACAGGCCATCGGATCCCGTCCCACTGGCTGAATGGTCTACAAGCTAGCCTTGTAACCGGAGGGCCACGGGGTCGAACTTCTGTGTGTGTTCTATTGAAGACTCTCAAGCCAGCAAGTAACAGCTATTCACCTGTCTCCCTGCTAGTTTTCAGTGGTTGTGTAACTCATATCAGCTATTGACCAGTCAGATCTTTGCAAAACTTCACTTGAAAATGAGGCCTACTGCATAAGGTCAAGGGACTGATATCAGTTGAGATGTTATTCATTATTCTCCAACTGCCACTAGTACAACTACCACAGTACAGTGAATGTTGGTTTCAAGAGCCTAAATCACACACACCCACATAAACAAGTCTCCCTGATAGTACAAAAATTACATTAATATTATTTATCCCCTTAAGTCGCGAGCCTTCTGTAGCACATCTGCACTGCAATTCATCCTATTTCCTTCATACCTCTCTTTAACTCTCCCCACAGTTGTTCACAAGCCTTCATCTCCTTCTGACGTGATCTCCACCATTTTCTCTCCCTCTTTGGGAACAAAGCTTAACTCGTTATTTTCTCATTCAGCATTCCATTCAATTAGGCAATATTTGGTTTGATTTTGTAAGGAGATAAGTTACATTTCCCATGTTGTTGTTAATTTTCACTCTCAGTTTATGTTTTGTCAAGACACTTAACTAAAAAAAAAAATAAACAGTGGGGTTTGTTCTTTTTTCCTATCCCTTCGTGTAAACAATTCTACACATTTAATGTGTTTTCGGAGAGACAACAAATAATTACGAGTCAGATAGGTTATTTATTTTTCATATTTTAAATGATATATAGATATATTCTTGGTCCTTGTGGTTATCTCAGAGTACCGGAAGTAAACACCTTTTTATGCATTAATTTATTCAAACATCAAAATTGTTTGTGAGTTATCATCCTTTTCAATGTTAAAAAAAACAAACAAACAACAAAATCATGAAGAAACATGAGGTAATAACATGTAAATATATGTATGAAAATGTATGTATTTATCTCCCTAGGTCACACAATCTAAACATGAAAGCTTGTATGTATTCTTGATGTATAGAAGAAGAGAAAAAAGGGAAGTAAATGAACATTTTGCATGTGAAATTGATGGATTTACGATAAAAAAAAGCCATTTCCCCGTCACTCCCTCCCTCCACCTATACTATATTTTTACTCCCCTCATTATTATTTAAAGCTATAATTAATAATTTGCCTAATTATGATTTTTACAAGTTAGTTTGTAGAAATCTGATTTTGATGGAGGATATCATCATGAGCTGACATCAGTTAAAGAACCATTATAAAACCTTGGAATGCCACACATATAGCTGTTTCGTCAGCCTAGTTCGAGACTCTGCATCAGTACGCACTCACTGCCAGAGTTCGAACCCAGGAGCTAATGGTTACAAGACGAGCGATCTCGTGGACCATTAAGCCACTGGAATCTGATCCAATAGTGCATGAATTCTAACTTCTGCCAGTTCACGACATCAGTTATAGAACCACTGGAAAACCTGGAAGTACTGGATAGTGTACTGATGAAGGGTCCCAAGCTGTGACGAAACGGCTGTCAAATACTCCCAGGTGGTTTTCCAATGGTTCTCTAACCAATGTCAGCTCATCCATCCAATCAAACGAATTCCCTACAAAACCAATACTTGGAAATCTGATTTGTTTCAAGTTTGAGCATGGATTAATATATTAGGCAGAGAAGTATTGAAAACCTTCTAGGAGTTTTGAGAAGCTGTTTTGTCATAGTTTCAAACTATTTAGCAGTACCCACGCATGACCTTAACTGTCAAGGGATTGAACTCAGAATCCCAAAGTGATGAGACCACTTGAATCGAAATAAATTGTCTTGTTCATTCAAAATTCTATCAGTTATTGATTTTGACGTGACTGACAGTAGGTATCATCTGCCAGCAATTGTGTTCATGCTCATCTTGGTAAACCACACTGGTCATGACCTCTCCGTAGAACTCCATGCGACTTTGTTTTATAGTCAGTCAGTAGTGAATATCACACGAATTTTCAAGAGTCAGTGCTGTACATTTGATACAAGGTTCGGTCCCCAGCTGACGTCCTAGAACTCGATAAGTCTGGAGTAAGTCAGGTGAAAAGAGAAAAGTTTGGGCGCCTAAGAAGCAATCTCATCACCTTAAAAAGATAAAACCACCGCCACTGTAACTTCGAACCTCAAGAATGAAGCCCTATGTTCTACTCAAAGTGCGTCAACCAGGAATCGAACCTGGACTAATGGAAGCGTGGGCGGAAAGCATACTCCCATTGAACTATCGATGCCATATTAAACCACGTGTTCTTCTTCTTATTATTATTGATATTTCAAAGTTAACTGCTTATTGTCTCTGTACCTTGACCAAACAATGAAGAACATTCACTGACAAAGCTGTAGAGTAGAAATGAAGCTTCAGTCAAACGGCTTGTCAACAAAAAAAGTGTTTTATTGTATACATTAATATTCACTGGATGTCATGAGATGCCAAGCAGTACATTGATCTATATCAACTTCACTTTAACGCTATGTTGGAAAGAACTCACCCATGTTGCAGCCATTGCCAATGTGGTTTATAAGTGTAAGGTTTCCTGTCGTTAACGTCGTCTGTAGCAAGAAGTAAGGTGATAACCATGATGTATGAGTAGAAAAATAGGGAACTTCGCGTTGTGGAACACACTAATCAGAGGTAAAGAGATCTCTTCTCATAACTTCACTTTAAAGCCATTAAGTTATTCAAAGGATTTACACACATTGTGTAAGTTATCCACAGAGCCAAGAGGTTATTGTCAATTAGTACAAAACCAAACTGGTGCAGCAGTAGAATACTTACTAACTACACCACATGTGGTCCAGGGTTCGATCACCTTGCCGATGCACTCTTAGACCTCAATAAGGCTGCAGTAAGTCCGGTAAAGAAGGAAGGTTGGCCAGAATGCTGACAAACTGAAGAGTATAATCTTACTTTTGTATATTATAGGAGAAACTCAAGCTAACAAAAACCTCAATTTCTTTACTGCATGTTAATTCTCCTATCTACTTTATTTTAACTGAATATAAAATGACCTCTACTATTATTATAATATTATTACTCCCCTGGATTCCGAGTGGAACATAAGGCTTCAACGACACATCTCCACTTTCTTTGTTCACTGTTGTCTTCTTCAGCTGGCTAGATCCACGAATTCCTTTAATCTCTCATTGTCTCCTCGCTATACGATCTCCTTCATGTCATCCTCACGCTGATATCCCTTTGGTCGAATCCCATTCGGATTCCACTGCAGTGGCGACCTGCACTGCACGTGGAGTCATTCAACTGCCTCTTCAACGTATGCCCGACCCATCTCCATTTTCTCCTAAATATGTGATGGGAAATAGTCTCATGGTTTGTTTGTTCCACTGTAGAGTTTCTTGTTGCTAAGTCTTTGTGACCAGCCGGTCGGTCAGCCATTTGATCTTCAGTAGGGAGCCAGCGAAGTGGGCGGCTGTTGATAAAAGTCTGAAACTTGTTGGAAATCATTTTCGTGACACACACACACACACACAGTGCTAGTTTCTGACCCGTATAGAAGAACTCACTGACTGACTAAACATTACATTATGGATAAGATTTCATTTTGATAAAGTCACACAAGGTTGTACTGTAATATTTACTGATGGCCACGTTTCGTGGTACAAATTATTGCTCACAGTCATATCAAGACACTACTAACACAACTTTTTGCTTCATTTATATACATGAGTAAAAATCGATTAGACATTTAAATAAAACTAATTTAAGATTAAGTACATTCAGAAGTAATATGACTGTTATCAATCAAATACAGTCAGATGGGACATAAGATGTTTGATTGATAACACTAATATTATTTCTGAATGTACTTTATCTTATATTAATTTATATTCAAATGTCTAATCAATTTTATTCATCTATATAAATGAAGCAAAAAGTTGTGTGAAAGACTTGATATGACTGTGAGCAATAATTTGTGCTCGAAACGTGGCCATCAGTTGATATTACTCTACAACCTTGTGTGATTTATCAAAATGAAATCTTATCCATAATGCAGTTATACTCTACCGTAGTGCCCAAGTTTTCTACTTATATTAATAAGCATTTGTTTTGAACAGAATTCAAATCTTGTTCTTTATCCTGGTTGGCGAATCGGTTTTTAGGATGATGAAGGCGTATCTTGCCTTTCCCAATCTGACGCTGGCTGGTTTTGACATCTTCATCTGTGTTGTTCGACTGCCTGTGGTTGAAATCGTGTGCTTCCCGGCTGGATAAGCGAATGAATGAATGCCAAATATGTCCGCTGCACGTTTCTTGACTTCACTTCTGCTTTCGACTCTGTACCTAGATGTCTCTTTCTAAATAAGCTCTCCATGACACAAACCGAGTCCTGGGTCACTAACTGGTTGCATTCCTACTTTTCAAACAGAACGCAGTACACCGTATACAAAGGCGAATCCTCCTCTGCTGTGCTCACTGAAGCTGGTGTCCCCCAAGGTGCTGTACTCTCCCCACTTCTCTTTTCATTCTTCCTACATGACCTACCATCTTCAAATGACATTAACTTTGTCAAATATGCTGATGACCTAACTGTATCTTTACCTGTCAAATGTCAAAGTGACTGCTCTAAACTAAATGGCTTCTTATCAGAAATCAGCCAATGGTCCAAGGAAAACGGTCTCACCTTAAACCCCTCCAAATGCCAAACAGTTAATTTCACCTTTAGGCACAAATCTGACCTAAACAAACTGGTTAGCACTCACGAGGTGTGCAACATAGATGGCACTGAAATTGAAACCAAGTCGGATGTTAAATACCTAGGCGTCACTCTATCTTCTGATCTTTCCTGGTCGTCTCATATCTTGACGATTTCCAAGAAAATATACCGTCTTACCTTCTACATCAAGAAGTTAAGACTCTCTGGTGTAACCCAACCCTTACTCCTACAATTTGTTAACTTCCGTATTCTGCCTATTATTCTCTATTGTTCCCCCTTAGTCTTTCCTGGGCTATTGAAGAAAGACTATACCTTATTACGTAGGATGTTAAAGGTTGTCAGCAGGGTAAGCAGTTTGCCACTTAGCCAGCTCGTTAATATTCTGGTGGACAGGCATATGGACTCATGTGAAAAATGGGCGAAATCCATTTTATCTGACTCACAACACCCTCTACATTCACAACTCTCCCCATGTATCTCTTCAGGGAAAACAAGAAGCCTATATAGGAAACTATATGCCCGCACTAGTAAGTACAAAAACTCATCCATACCCTACCTAGCCCGTGTTCTGTGCGATAAAGAAAGCATTAGGCGTGAAACCTTTAACTTATTAAATAGTCAGTAGAACCAATGGATCTCGTCTTTCCAACTCACATCATTTACAGGTACAATGTTTTCTCTCTACCTTTTTTCTTCTTTTCTTTCTGTGTTTATTTTTGTTTTGTGCTGTTTTGTTTCTCTCTTCCTTACAAACTCTACTTAAAACATTCTTGTTCGTTCTTTCACACTCTGTATACCTCGACCATTTTGCTATTGCTTACGCCAGTAAATATGCTAGTAGTATCTACTTTTCTAACACCTTCAAACACTCTGTTTAAATTTTGGCCTTGCTACCGAAATGCTAATATGTTGTTGTCAAAACTGACTGAGATAACTTTAATCTATGTAGAACTATATTTATTGTTAGTGTACTAACTGGATGCAATATTGTAGTAAAATACTGAGAATTCCATTCTGTATCATAAGTACTGATTTGGAATAAAGCTTACCTTATCTATCTTTATCTATCTATCTTTCAAATCTCTCCCGTTGATGTTGATTACTTGGCTATCTTCATCACTTCCGTCTTCTCTATGTTCACCAGGAGTCCTGTCTCAACCGGCTGCTTCTTCAGCCAGTTTGTTGGTTTTCGTCTGCTTGCAAGTCTTCGAGTTTCTGTGACGTCAGACATATATCATCTTTGAAATCCAAAGTCGTCTTATCGAACCAGCGTACTCCTGTCTTCTCACTCCATGCACAGTTTGACGCGAAATCCAGTCCACCACAATTAGAGATATCATCGGTGTATTCACTTCGAAAGGCCTCGTCGAGGCTTTCTTTGTGAACCACCTGATATGTGGCATTGTCATATAGCCAGCTGTTGAATACGGTTGACACCGAATTTGGCACTTCACGTTGTAATGTTGAAGCAGTTTCCAAATTACTTCTAAAATGACCTGTACTGGTATTGTTTACTCTACTCTCATGAGTAATTAAAGTGTTCACAAACTGCTGATACCTGAGGAAAAGCCAATTACTAAGTGGCAGTGTATTTTAATATTCCAATGAGATGACTGTTCCTGAGTTATGTCCTTGGGTTTTAGAATGCAACTCTGAATGTTTTTTAAATTGCCTTTCAACCAAACGTCATGCATTTCTCAAAGCAGACAAATAAGAGTTTCCTCAATGGATTAGTTTGATTTCGTTAGCGAATTCTATCGATTGCCATCAGTGCTTTCATCCTATTCATATTACACCATACACTTATTTTCCCTCTCGTTCATGTCACACTGTTAATCGACAGCATTCTGTTCCCATGATGGTGATTATTATGACTAGTATAACGCTGGCTTAAACATTGTAACTTATAGGGGTACAGACAAATATTATTAAAAAAGAAATGAATCCTGTTTGATTCGTAGTAGCTCCACAAAAATGACCTACCTAAATTTAGGACAGAACACTAAGCAGACTCAAAAAACAAACTCAGAATTATCTAAAGAATACGTGGGAATCTCGCTAAAAGAGTACGTATCAAACTTCTTTAAACCGCAGAAGAAATGACAATTCACATGTTAAAACCTGAACTCTGTTTACAAAAGAAGTTTTTCAGTTATTAAATTTACAATGAACCTGAATTATCTTAACAGTAATTACACAATTTTCGTTTCGTCGTTTTTTGCTTGTTTGTTTCTTAATTGTATAATATTTTCTTACCCCATCTCTTGTTACCTCCGCTGTTAACCTGAATTTCGCTCGATTTTAACTTAAGTTGGGCTCTACTTAATCACGTCGATTAGATTACGTTTTTCATTTTGCTTATTTAATCTTATTTCAGTTTCTAACCAATTAAAACAATTTGTTATCTAAAATTTACAATTCTCATGACACATTATTGAGAATATCCCTCTTGTTGCCAAGATAACTTTCTGAAAGAAGAGACCTTCTTAGCACCTACCTGGGAAGTATCCTTTCAACTACCCACTGCCAAAAATGATGAGCATATGAAAGCGAGGATCGCGAAAGCAGGGCAAGCTATCATTTCTCTCAAGTCTGTGTGCAGATCAACAGTACAATCAACATGAAAAATAAAGGCCCGGATTTTCAACTCCAATGTGAACTGAGTGCCACTTACTACACAGATCAGACACTTGGCCAGCGCGTCACTAAGGCCACTTCGAACAAAGTACATACCTAAATTAACAACTGTCTTCACTCACTACTACTCAAGATCATATGGCCAGCCAGAAAACATCAGAAACAGGGATCAGTGGGCGCAAACAAACGAACCAATCCAGCAGGAACCTACTGTGCAACAAATATGCAGGAAGGTATGGAGGTGGATTGGTCATACTCTGAGAAAAAAACGATCAAGTGAATGACATCACACACCAGATCATTGCTCGAGTGGAACCAGAATCGGAAGTGACGAGTTAGTTGGTCATCAGTGTGAGGATGACATGGAGGAGGTCATGTGAAGAGAAGATGAGATTATTTGGGCATACGTAGCAACTGGTGAAAACGTCAGTGGAGAACCTAACGCAATGGAAACGTGCGGCTGAATCCCCATGTTCCTTTGGGAACTAAAGAAGACAATAATAGTGAATTTGAAACTGCTAACTATACTAGACAACTATAACACTCAAAAGCATTTAATACAAAAGTTGATCAAGTAGACATGTACAAAACCGACTTTTTACGGGTGGGGGGATTAAAGAATGTAGATTGTGCAAACGTATATATATACCGTAGATTTGCCTGAGAAGGATGTTATCAAAGAGAGTAACTACTTTGCTGAACACCTTTTCTTTCATATCACTTAGTAGGAATTTTTCAGCCAAATATAATAATAATAATAGTTAACACTCCAGGAATAATAGTATGGTGTAACGGTAGTCATAATAATAGTAATAACAACAGTTTATTTTGAGTCTGATAATAGACTGATGTCAGCTTGATAACCTCTGAAAATCAGTGTTTACTGGACAGCTGTTCCATCTTCAATTAAGTATCTTCAGGAGTAAGCAGCCGTCATCGTTCAAACCTGACTTGGCAGCCGTTGTAATTTATGTGCCATCTAGTCAGGTCACAGTGGATGAATGGTCTACAATAATGACTTGTAGCTACGAAGTCGTAGTTTTCAACCCCCGGTGGATAGGTACTGATGACCGGTCCTAAACTAGAACGACAAAAATATCCAGTACTCCCTGATGGTATCCAGCAGGTCTATAATAAATATCAATCCACGATTAAACTTAAAATCCTGTAACCAATCAATCAAATCCCTACTAACCAATACTCGAACGTCAATGAGATGCTCACTAGCTACTAGCCCTATTCAGGTAGATAGTTACCTGGGTTCTGATGCGAATTCATGACCAGTGGGGTGCAATAGGTAAGACGGGAGGACAAATACTCTCCGAAGATACTGGCTAGCGATCGCACTTTGTCCTTATTTGGCATAAGGTGGAAATGATGGGCCATTGGATCGAGTCCAAGTGGATTGACAGTCTACGACCTGCCTAACCTTGTACCCAAAAAGACCTGGGTTTGCACCCTTGTGGCAAGTGCGTACTGCTAAAGAGTCCAGAACTATGACGAAACAACTAGATGTCCAGTAAAACCAGGTTTTCGAGTTGCTCTTCAACCGATGTCATCTCATGACGAAATCCTATAACAAATCAAACCCCCTACAAACTAACTCTTAAAAATAACAGTTTATATAACTCACGAGCCTTTTTGTTTCGTCACTTTCATGTGAACTTGTGTCTCTTCTAAGTATTTCTCCTTTAGTTAATCCTTCGGTATCTAACAATCTGGACTAGAGATTTCTGATGTTTATGAGTCTTTCTGAGTGTTAATTTTTTTTTCCTAAAAAAGTTTATTTGTAAGTTAAAAGAATATCTAATAAGTAGTTATAATGAGCAGAGAGAATTCCTTCTCAACATTTATTCACAACTTGCAACATTTTTACAAGCACAAGTTTTTTTTCTTTTTTTATTCAGACAGTCTCCGTGACAAAAACAAGACAATATTAAAACTGCAATAAACGACAACAACGGTAAGAACACCGACAATAACACCATCTGTTTGATATTCAAGTGTTGGTTTGTATGTGTATGCGCATACATTAAAGAACACATCCGCTATATATTTTATGTTTAACATCATTTATGAGAAGCATGGATAGTAGGGATGACGATGATGACTAGAATGATGGCGTTAGGGAAGGTGGTCAGATAAACTGGAACACTCCATTGAAGTAGTTAGCGGATATGAAAAAGAAACTCCAAGAACTCATTAAAAACTTCGACAAATAAAATTCAGGCATAGTTTTTCTCTTCTTTCAATGAGATAAACTATCATAAAACGGGAAATTTGTTTTATTTTGGAAAGAAATAATTTTTTTATTATTTATAATCCTTTTTTTTGTGGCGGGGAGGGAGTCTTTCCACACCCGCACCCCATCTCACCGCCACCCGATAAGATAAATTCGGTTCATTTTTATATTTCGCCAATTTTTTGTACTTGTTGAGTAAATTTTTATGAGTGGTGACGAATGGAATTTAATTAACTCAAAGAATAACTTAAACATTTAAACTGGGGGAAAATACGTGTGGTAAAGTGTTGATGTGGAGAGAAAAGTTTAGGATCCCTCTTTCCCTCACTCATCATCATTTATGGAGTTCTAAAATAGGTACATATTAAGAGAACTAGAACATTGTAATCATCATAGTCTTCATGATTTATACACTTGTCTATACTACTTAATATCATTTATGATTTATGCACCTGTTTAATGTTCATCGAAGAAAAGCTTAATTAAATCTGTCTTTTAAGATTTATCACCATTATGTATCTATTTAATGTTATTTTATAATGCACGAGTTAATTATCTGTGGATTGTCTCATATTTTTATTTCAAAATTTCAGAAAATTTTATTTATTCATTAGAGAAATAGTTTCATTGAGAGATGGGGAGAGATACAAAGACTAATGGGCAGTGAGTAGTGGCGGTGGCTATCCACACGGAGAAGTGTCAGTGTTTTTTAACTGCTAATAGTTAACAAGACGTCAGTCTTCACCGTCATGACAAGCCATCTAGCACGGTTAATGGTCACATTTAAAGAAACTGGATTGATAGAATTCAGTCTACATAATTAAGTTTTTGGTATTTTTACTTGAAAATGAAACCCTTAAAATACTGAATAAAATACTGGAAGACTATTTCATATGTCATACTGATTCAGCTTCGAAAATTATCAACTGGTGAAATAGATTTAGATTATTATGGTGACTGTTTTATTTCCCACAAACTGGAAGATATGCAAGTGAAAAGCAACAAGTTGGCAGAAGAAACATCAAAGAGGTAGGGATTCAGGTGAACAAAGGGAAAATAGATGTGTTGATGAAGATTCCTGGCCAACAGAAACATCAACAACAACAACAACAACAGACAACAATCAGCATAAATGGGAGGAACCTGAAAGAAATAACCTCCCTTGCCTACCTGAGAAGCATCGTTGGCGCGTCATAAAGTGCACTTCTAACAGAATACAGACCTTCATCAACAGCTGTCTTCGCTCAATACTGAAGATCAGATGGCCAGCCAGAAAAGATCAGCAACAGGGATCTCTGGCAATGAGCGAACCAACCCACCAGGAACTGATTGTGAAACAAATAGGCAGGAAGAAATGGAGATGGACTGCCCATACTCTGAGGAAACCATCACTAGACAAGCCATTGCTCGAGTGGAACCCGAAAGGGAAGCGGCGAGTTGGTCGTCAGTGCAAGGGTGACTTGGAGGAGGTCATGTGAAGAGGAGATGAAAACACGTGGACAGACCTGGAGCCAGGTGAAAACTCTAGCAGAGAACCGAACGCAATGGATACGCACGGCTAAAGCCATATGTTCCTCTAGGAATCAAAGAAAAAAATAACGATAATAATGGTTACTGTTATTGTCATAATGACGAAGGTGTAAATCTCATTTTTCACTTGGATATCATTCTAAGCAGAGCTATCTTATCTCAATAGGCATTTCGTGATAGATCCCTCAAACTTTAATCAATAAAACACGATTACTAACCTTCTGTGACTTATCAATGAGATGTTTTATTAGTAATAGTTATAATGTCTTCTACATTGTGAGAGTTGAGAATCATTATGTATGAGAGTGTTGAATAACAGAGACAGAAACGACAAGTATTTACTATAATAGTAGAAAAAAATCAAATTTTTCTTATCGCCTACGTAGATGCTTTAAAAACTTTCAAAAAGTAGCAGATATTTCATACAGTCATGAAAGATTAGTCTGCTTAAAACGCGAGATAATACTTATCATGAAAAGCTTTCATGTATTACATTTACGTAATCTATATTCTTTTATCCCTCCCTCCCGCCAAAAATATCAGATTTTCACATATCTACTTGATCATATTTAGCAGTTTCAAATTCATTATTTTTGTCTCCTTTAGTTCCTTGAGGAAAATTGGGCTTCAGTCGCACGTTTCCATCGCGTTCGGTTCCCTACCAATGTTTCCACCCGTCGTCACTTCTCCCCACATGCTTTCATCTCCTCTCCACATGACTTCCTCCATGTCACCCTCGCACTGATGACCAACGAATTAGCCACTTACTATTTAGGTTCCACTCGAGCAATGGCGTGGAGTGTGATGTCACTCACTTGATGGTTTGTTTCCTCAGTGTATGGCCAATCTACCTCCATTTCGTCCTATATATTTGTTGCACAGTTAGTTCCTGCTGGGTGTGTTGATTGGTTCGTTCATTGCAATATATCTCTGTTTCTGATGTTTTCTAGCTGGCCATCTGATCTTGAGTAGTTTTGAACGAAGACAGTATCTGACGGAGTTGTGTAGTTTGTTCGAAGTGGCCTCCGTGGTCCTCACAGCAGCAGTGACTTCACACTGGAGTGGGGAATCCGGATCCTATTATTCGTGCTGTCCACACAGACCTGGGAGTAATGAAACTTACCTTGCTTTCCCGATCCTTGCTTTGATATTCTAATCATATTCGTCCGCCTGTAGTTGAAACGATGCTTCCCATGTAGGCAAGTGAGGTTGCTTCCTCCCATTTATGCTGATCGTTATCCGTTGGTGTTGATGTTGCTTTTGGCCAGGAATCTTCATCACCACGTCTTTGATGTTTCTTCTGTCAATTTGCTGCTTTTCATTTGCATATCTTCCAGTTCGTTGTAAATCAGACGTATATTACCGGTGTAATCCAGATCCTCCAAGTTTTTTGTGTGTGTTCATTTTACGCCTGTCTCCTCTTTGCCTACTGCGTATCACATTATTCAATCTGCCGAAATTAGGAAAATCACTGAAGATAGTAGGCAGCATTTTCAAAGAATCATCATTATTTTCATGCAATACTGTTGTTAAAACCATGAAAGTTACTCTATCAGTGTACTCGTGGTTGTCGTCTGGGCGACAGGAATAGATTGAAGACTCTGCAGTTAACAATTTTGACAGTTCAATTCTTTTCCATCTGTTCTCACAGATTCCAGGTTTTTTGTATCATATCTTCTAATTTCTTATGCATTTTGAGCAGCCTTCCAATTGACCATTGAAAGTCTTGCGAACATCCCATTTCCCCATCCGTATTCTTGCTTTCATTGGAGGAAAACAAATAAGCTGAAGGATTTCACCAACTCGCGTCATTTTGCCTGACAGATTTCAGCGAAGAATAAGTTTACTTTTATTATGCTTGTTATACTTTGAAGTTTCTCTAGCGACTGGATTGAGTTTCTGCTGTGAAGTCGCTAGTCTCACGTCCAACTTCCTCTCTGTTTACAGACTTGAGACGGGTTAGTGAGCTGGTAAACTAGGCGAGGTTAATCAAACAAAATTTTGATAATAAATATCTTCACGTTTAATTTGAATAGTCGGCAGGTCGGAAAGAAAACTGTCTTTTATGTATAGATGATTTCAAAATATCAGTGAAGCATTTAACCGTAACCTAAGCTTTCTCTGAAATGATAAGTAGTTTATTTCAGATAGGTGAATTTGATTTCCCTACATGTTGTCAAAATGGTCCAATAACTGGGGTGAATTGTCTTCATACATTTCCCCTTTCCAAAGATCTCACCTGTTGGTGAAATAATTATTATTTTTTCTTTTTACAGCTTGATTCCACACCGTATTTTTGGTACAGGTATGGAATTTTCAGCATGCCATATCGGTAGTCCAAATTTTTGCAGGCCGACCATAGATATCAGGTGTGCGTCGGCAGGGGATCGAACTCCGGACGATGTGCATGGTTGACGATGGCCCTAATCACTGTGCCACCGACGCAGGAAAAAATCTTCATTCGATTAAGTAAGCAAAAATGTATTCAATGCTCTATACTGTTTCATCAATTTTTAGGATAGTTTATGCGTGTATAATTCAAAAATTAACTCAGTATGCCTTCAGAAGAACTCAATTAGTGAGATTTGAACCTAGTAACTTTTGGTTACGAGTCTTGCTCATAGACAGTTGTTAAGATTTATAGTTCTGATGGATGAATTTAGTGTAGCCGCATCCCCTGTGTTATATCGTTTAATTACAATGGTTTGATTGTCTCACTCAACCACATCTTCAGTGTTCATTCCAAGATGAAGTTAGATTTTAGAAGTTTTCATGAATACAATGACCATCTATTAGCATACAACCAATCATGTTCAAGCTTATGGGAAGGGACCTATCCCCCTCATAGTAAATTCTCAAATTCCATTCCACCTTTAAAATGACACTGAAAATGGGGTCCAGAAAGACAACAGAATCTTCTTGATTAAAGCATCCAGCCAACAGAAGGCAAATTCATTAAATATTTTCCATAATGTTGTTACACCATGAGGTTTTTAGCTGCCTTTATCTATTTCAAATGTAAGATTTAACGAATAATTATAAAACAAATTAATAGTGCTGTTTTAATGCAGGTGAGACATTATGACCAT
Source organism: Trichobilharzia regenti (assembly GCA_944472135.2). Classification (NCBI taxonomy): domain Eukaryota; kingdom Metazoa; phylum Platyhelminthes; class Trematoda; order Strigeidida; family Schistosomatidae; genus Trichobilharzia; species Trichobilharzia regenti. Next base: position 28,329,539 of record OX235264.1, on the reverse strand, counting down.
TTCATTTATCTTATTATTTAGATAACTACTAGTGCAGGATTTTTAAATGTTTCATCTGTACAGAAACAAGTAGTCCATTAAGATATAAGATTAAAACTTGTGCACTGTGGTAGAGTGTAATTCCATTATGCGTAAAATTTGTTTTGTTAAAGTCTCACAGTGTTATACAGTAATGTTTACTGACGACGTTTCGGGCACAATTTATTGCTCATAATCATATCAAGGTACTCACTCAACTTCCTAACTTCATTTATATAGTTCTATTATTTTTCACTTGATTTTCACTTGATTTGATTGCTAGTAGTATTTTCCATATTTCGGGTATGAGTGATGAATCATTCCTATGGCAAGTGTTGGGTGTAGACTCGATGAACAAGGATTCAGTAAGCAACCTCTCTCCACCCACCTAGATTTCTTTTTAGAACTTTAAACTTCTCACACTCTATTGTGTGTTTGTTTGTTAATGCATGCAGTGCAATGCAAATTACTTATCTTCTCGGGGTCAACCATTCTTACCTTAGCTAAACTCTTATGTCCCGACGATCTGACTACCCCTGACCTACCAGTTTGACCTATGTAGTTGACCTCACAATCATTGCAGGGTATTTTGTAAATAACATTATTTTGTCTAATTGGGTCAACTGGGTTTTTAACATACAGAGCTTGTTCCTGATTGAGTTTGTAAGTTTAAATGCCACCCTAATTCCTGCTTCATTTAGAATCCTACGTAGGGTCTCAGATGTCTCTTCCTTATATGGTATAACAGTAGATGACCTATATTCTCTTTTATTTATGTTATAATTACTAGTTTCAGAATTATTTTTATTCTTCTTTGGGCCTTTACTGATCTTTCTAATGAATTTTGTAGGATACTTATTTAGCATCAACACCTCTTCGATCTGTTTTATTGCATCATTTAGGTCTTTTCTTGTGCTACTAAGTGCCACTGCTCGGTTTGTTAAACACTTAACTAAGCCTGCCTTAACAGTTAACGGATGAGATGAATTAAAATCTAAGTATCTATTAGAATGAGTTGGTTTTCTGTACACAGTAGTGTGCAGTTTACCTTCTATTCGTTTTATTTTACAATCTAACATAGCTAATTCTCTTTGCTCATTTTCCGATTCGAATGTGAATTTTATTCCATCCACTAGTAGTAGTAGTAGTCCATTAAGACTGAAAATTTTACACCAGTGCTATATGACTGTAGCTGATGTCAGCAGGTATCCATAGTAAAACTGCCAGCTTTGGTTTATTTATAAATCGATGATAATAAGCACATTACGACACTGTTATCTCAGATTAGAAAAATAACTACAGAAGACAAGGGCCAGGCAACAGATCGTTTTATTACGAAAATCAACACGTATTTATATAAATTTCACATACATTATGATAGCCCAGTCAAGCAGACAAACGCAGTCTTCTGATTGGTTGTTTTCGAGTTCCTCGGAAAGTGGAGCCATCTATCTGCAAATCATATTTGCCCACGTTTAAGTTTGCTGTGATTGGTTGTTGAAACAGCCTTGTTCATATTTGCTCACGGCCCATATTAGTGACCTAGACATTGACGTAGATTAATGTCAACGAATTGGTTAGCAGGCTGCTCTCACCACACTATCATTTGACTATATTATATGAATTATTCACTGCATTTCACTCTCTAAATTTGAGTGGAATTTTTTTAGTTGTAGTGATAACGGCTCATCTGAATTTCTATTGCCATTGAAGGTAACAAGTCCGTATTAACTTGTATGCACCAAATAATCACGGAGTGTTAAGAAAAGACCAGTTCATTCTGTGACTGAAAGACACTGGAAGCAAAAAAGCTGTTCAGATTCGTAAGAAATTTTCGTGTGTTTATAAGTGTGATTATTTCCTTATTTTCCGAGTGGAACAAAGAGCTTCAGCAGGACATCTCCATTTCACTCTGCTCTCCGAAGTCATTCCTTAGTTAACTCCACGATTCCCCATATGTCATCATATTCTTCTCACATCATCACATTCATGTTATCTTCAACCATTCATTTCTTCCTTTCCTATTCTAGTTCCACATGCAGCCTGGCGCGCAACATCGTGTGACGGTCTCCTCAGTTTGTGTTACATCTATCGCCATTTTCTTTGGCATATTTGTTGTACAATAACTTCTCGGTTTTGTTTTGTCGCATTCCAGAGTTCTTTGTTAGATATCCTTTCTTACCCACCATCTGATCTTCAGTATGGAGCCAGTGAAGGCAGCTGTTGAAAAAAGTGTGAAGCCTGTTGGAATGGATTTTCGTGTCCCACACCACAGGTCTCTGAACCCCATTGATTTCATAACGATGAATGTCTGTCTTGCTTTTCCTGTCCTGTCTGGTTTTAAATATCTTCATCCGTGCCGACTTCCGTAGTTAAAACGGTGCTACTCAGATAGTAGATGGAAGAAGTGAATTCCTTTAAATTCCTCCAGCTGACAGTGATTTGTGCTTGTTGTTATTGTTCTTCGGTGGGCATCTTCATCAGCCCTGCCTTCTCTATGTTCGTCTAAAGTTCTATATTCGCTACCATTGCAAAATTGTTGGTTTTAACCGTAGCTTTTAGAGGTTGCATAGCAATTTGTACGATAAAGATACGTAACAAAGCTGTATTTATACTATTTTACTAAAGAACAAGAGTCTATACATTAGATTCTTACTGTATGCCTTATAATTCATTTGAAGTTCAATCGGTTGATTTGCCATTTGATTACCAAATATCAATTTTCATCATTGAAAAGCTTTTAAGAAACACATATTCTTAGAGAAGAAAACTGATGTAAGTAAAAGTGTGCATAACTTTCTTGTGAATATATTTGCTTTCCTAAAGATATCAAATGTGTGAGCGAATTCATATAAACGTTTGAATCCTATAATTCAATGGAAATCTACTCGACTGTAAGAGCCTTTCCAGTCAGTGACCCAATTTCAGTCCACATATATATAATTTTAACTGGGAGACAGTTTTTCAAACAAATGGTGTTTTCTTTCCATTGAAAATATGAATTAATCTTTCCTCAAAATCAAAGTATTAGAAAGAAAGTTAACTGTAGGCAAATTTTCTTCTTAACGCTTGATAGCAATTTGTAGTGCCAGTTACTTTCAAGTCAGATTATTCTAAAATAAATGGCTTCTCATTAGAAATTAGACAATAGTCCTTGTCAAATGGTTTTGAGCTTGCTTATTTATCATTCCATTAGCTTCCGAATGGAATATAGGGCTTCAATAACACAACTTCTTTTTGTTCTATCCTCCGCTGTCCTATTTTGTTGGGTCCACGATTGAACGTAATCTCTCATCTTCTTCTCGTCCCACAATCTTCTTCATATCACCCTTAGATGACGCATTCGTCGCTTCCCATTGGGATTTCAGTCGAATACTGGCCTGCATTGCACGCCATGTCACTTGACGGTCGCCTACGTGGCGCATAGTTAATCCATCTCCATTTCCTTCCACATATTTACTGAGCAGTCAACTATTACTTGGTTTGTTACCAGTCAAGGTTCCTTGTTGGTAATTATTTCCGCCAGCCATTTGATCTTCATATGCGTCGGTGGCACAGCGTTAGAATGGTCGCCAGCCACCCAGGCGGTTCAGGGTTCGATCCCCGGCCAACGCACTCCTTTACTCCGCATAGTCAGCAATAAGACTGGTAAAGAGGCAAGGTCGGTCATACGAGTCTAGCAAACCCATCCTGTACAAATAAATACTACTGCTACGGAATCTTCAAAGCTCTTGCTTGAAGCCCTATGTTCTACTGGGAACGTAAAGGAATTTAAAAAATTTGATCTTCAGTAAAGGGACAGCGAAGTGGGCAACTGTTGCCAAAAGTCAGCGACTTGCTGCAAAACCTTCTTTTGACCCAAGTGCAGTGCAAGTTTATGACCCGTAAAGAATACCTGACTGACTGACTTCACATTTGTGTTGAACAGAATCCGAATCTTAGTCTTTATGCTGTTTGACTGAGTGACAGCAGAAGATTTCCAAACTGGTTTCAGATTGATGAAGGCGTATCTTGCCTTTCCGATTCTGTTTTCGACATTTTCACCCGGGTTGATGCTCGTGAAATAATGCTTCTTAGAGAAGTGAAATAATTAACCATTGATGAGGATTAGTGCTGGTCGTTGTTGCTTTTGCACTTTTGTACTTAATTTCAATTTCACACACAAACGTGATTTATATGAACTGGTGAGTCAAGATGATTCTTGTATCATTCATAGAAGGCGGTGAAGTCGAAACTAACTCGAATGATAAATATCTACAATTATGTCTGTTGTCTGACATCTACTGATCTTCCTGCAACATATCAATTTATAGGAAGATTGTTAGTGTAACCTTCTAGGTTGATGAAGTTAGGACAATCTGGTATTACTCAGTTTCTACTCTTGCGGTTTGTTAATTCTCGTATTCTACCTATCGTCCTTTTCTGTTTTCCATTTACGTTTTCTGAGCTCATTGAGAAAGACTCTTGAGAAGAGCACTAAGAGCTGCCAGTTGGATGATGGGGTAGTCACTAAATCAACTTGTTAATAGTGTTGTAGATAGGCACATTAACTGATGCAAGAAATAAGAGAATCTTATTTCGTCGGATACGGGGCATCCTGTCTATAGCTCCATGCTGTCCTTGCATTGTATCAGATAGAACAACAAGCAACTATAGAAGATTTTATACTCTTACGACTAAGTATAAAAGCTTCAGCTTACGTTATTTGGTAAATATCTTATGTGATGAAAAAAATGTAATACATGACACTAATAACGTACTGTGAAACATTATTTCAACGAAACCCTTTTACTCTTCATTTCGTTATCATACTTTTGTTACGATTCCCACTCAAATTTTAATCATATATTCATATTTTGCCTTCACAATATTATCAGTGTAGGTAAACTGTTTAATTGTTTCCCCATAGATTATGTAAAGAGCGAATTACATACTATATTGTATTACATGCTAAAAATTCCCTATTTCTACTGAAAGTACAGTTGAAATAAAGTTATTATTATTATTAAATAAGAAGAGATCTTCAATTTTAGCAGACATTTTGATATTGTCTTTAAAAATAAGATAAGTTATACAATTTAGTTTAAAAGTTGTTAAAAGCATAAACTATTTGAGTTCAGATCTAGCTTGTAACTCAGTGTACAATATCACTGTTGATTCGATTAGTAACTTTCATGATTCCTAAAATTCGGCTTTCCTTTCCATTTTGCATTCATGTCATCACCCCAGCTTCAATCGTCTAAATATCACTGCTACAAAATGAAGTATTTTGATGGAATTGAAACCTTCACGCCGGTTCGATGCGACCACTTACATAGTTTACACACGTTGGTTTTTCATAGGTTCATTTGTTTAGATACTCAGTTAGTTGGTTCTTCTAGTACAAAATTACTTCAGTTCCTGAAAGGATATCTTGATTATTATTCACATGCTTAAAAAATGTATTATTTCTCCTTCTCACTTCCCTTTCCTTAACTTTGTAACCTCTTCTAGGTGACGAAATTTTGCGGTAGGGATTTCCACATTTCAATTTGTATTCAAGTGTTGGTTTGTAGGGATTTGATTGGTTTCAGGATTTCATCATGAACTGACATTAGTTAGAGAACCATTGGAAAACCTGAGAGTACTGGACAGCTGTTTCGTCCTAGTTTGGGACTCTTCATCAGTACTCACCCACCGGGATTCTAACCCAGGACATTCCGGTTACAAGGCGAGCTCGTATACCATTAAGCCACTGGGACCCGATCCAATGGTCCTTGAATTCTAACTTCTGCCAATTCACGATATAGCGCGACCGCTAACCAATGTCTTCGGCGAGTATTTGTCCTCACACCCGACCAGCTGCACCCTACTGGTCACGACTTTCAATTTGTAATACCCGCCTCTTTAGAGATATAAAATATATACACTAACTCTCTCACTCAGAGACTTAAAGCAGCAGAGAAATCAGAGAACTGTTGTAAAACATGTAAAAATAAATTAATATCCGTGAGTTTTATAATCCCTAGTTTACACTGATCACTGTTCACATTCATTAGAAATATGAAGAATCGAAATAGTGTCGAGAAGGCAATCTGGATGAATTTTCTTCGCGACATATTTCAAAAGTATTTCAGTTTAATTCGTGTTTCTGTTAAGAACTTTTCCACCATGTCTATATTCTTTCTTGTGGGTCGGTTATTTGAAGCAACTCTGCTGATAATGAATAGTCTTGTGTTGCTGTGTTTCTGAATTGTCCCGTTTTAGAATCTGATGAAGCGTAGTAGCTGATGTTAACCCAAGAATCAATGTGAATTTGGTTACCGGACTAGAAATCCAACCGCAAACATGCGACCGCACCCAAACTGAAATGGTCTAGCTTCAAGCTCCATCTTTCATTCCAACAGCCATAAATGAACACAAAACACCTAAAGCTGCTTCCCGTTCATCCTGTTCTGTCTTTGCTTTATATGTTAAAACCATATATGAAATAGACCTTGATAAGAACTAGAGTTTATTCCATATTAGTTTGTTTATAAAATGTATCACACAGTGAAACAGTATCATTTACTGTTATCAATCTCTACCTCCATTCTGTGACATTAGACTTTAAAACTGTCATCCTATCCCATCCTCTTGTATGGTTGTGTGTAACTGCATGTAATCTTGTGGCTTAATTATTCTCTAGATTTATTTGGGTCAACCAATCTAGATTTTGCTAGGTTTTTATGCTCTGCTAGTCTGACTGCCCCTGTTCTACTAGTTTGACCTATGTATTTGACCTGACAATCATCTCAGGCAGGGTATTAGATAAACTAAATTGTTTTGTTTTAAAGGCTCCACAGGATCTTTAAACCGATAAAGCCTGTTTCTAATCGAGTTTGTGCAAGACAGCACCAACTATAAGGAATCTAAATCATCAGTAGTAATCCCATACGAGGAAGGAACCTCGGAAGCCTTACGCAGAATTCTCAACAAGGCAGGAACAAAAGTGAACGGCATTCAAACCAACCACAAACTCAATTAGAAACAAGCTTTGTCAGTTAAACGATCAATCCGTGGAGCCTTTAAAACAAAACAATTTAGTTTATCTAATACCCTGCCTGAGATGATTGTCAGGTCAAATACATAGGTCAAACTAGTAGAACAGGGGCAGTCAGACTAGCAGAGCATAAAAACCTAGCAAAATCTAGATTGGTTGACCTGAATAAGATAAAAAATCTAGAGAATAGTTCAGCTATAGCACTCACTACATGCAGTTACACACAACCATACAAGAGGATGAGATAGGATGACAGTTTTAAAGTCTAATGTCACAGAATGGAGGTAGAGATTGATAACAGAAGCTTTGTTTATCGTGTCAACTGCAAATACATGTAATAGGAATGGTTCAACACCTGTCCCAGATATTTGGAAAATTCTTCTACCCCTAAGACAAATCGGAGAGAAAGAAAACTATAAAGCTCAGATATGGAAATCGTGTAATTACAATTGATATGATTATGAACAATAAATTTTGTTCGAAACGTCATCCAGTAAATAATACTGTTTCACTGTGTGATATATCTAACAAACAAACTAATATGGAACTAGATTATAGGTTTCCAGACTGTAGGTGTTACGAACTTCCTGGAATAATTTGAGCGCCGAGTCTTGTTTTGATTTTCTTAACACACTGAGATTAATTTAAATAATTTATAATAATATGGAATTAATTACTACCACAGTGCCCAAGTTTTACACATATATTAATAAGAATTAGAGGCAAATACAAGTGAATGATATTTGTGTGCAAACTAAAATGTATGTGAATTGTGTGAATTATCTATCCATTTAAAAGTGTTAATAAAGTAAAATTTACTGAATACATAGAATTTTGACTGAAGTCCTTAACTGAATGCTTTAGTTTTAGGGATATATATATGTATATGCGATTACACTTACATTGGGTGGTATAAGGCTGATGAGTAAATGAACCACATTGAATGACTCATACAAGACGACATGTGTGAGTGTCCTCCTAGGATATATTCAGACAGATAAGGGGTTTGAGAAGTTAAAACAAGCATTGTAATGCATTAGGCTTCAGTTACATCACTTAAATAAACAAAGAGTTGCTAGAGAAAGAACTCTCTTATATCAAGAATTGCTAAGTGGAGAAATGTTAATAGTATTAGTCATGGAACTAACTATAAAAATAATATTGAAAGGAGTTAAGACAGTGATGATGATGAGAGAAGATATTTTAAAATGAATCAAAAATAATAGTAATAATAGTAAGAGGTAGAACGAAATATAAAAATATAAAAGATAAAAATGATAACAGATAATAAATAAGTAAGACACATTGTCACGCTCGATTCGGAGTGACCGCCATTTCCTGGCGTACACAGAGACCACGATTATAAAAAATATTTGCGCATGCCGACGCAGTTGCAAATATTTTCTTGCTTTGATAGTTTACTGACAACAACAATGAATGATTTGACAGTGTAAAAAATCATGTCCGTTTTCTACAAGATACTTTAATACTTTGACTGTTTTCAACCACTCTGACAAATGCTCCATCATGCGATTAGAGAATCATGTTTCCACACAACCAACGCATTCCAAAAACACATTCAAAATGATATTCAGGTGTTGGTTTGTAGGGATTTGATTGGTTTCAGGATTTCATCATGAACTGACATTAGTTAGAGAACCATTGGAAAACCTGAGAGTACTGGACAGCTGTTTCGTCCTAGTTTGGGACTCTTCAGCAGTACGCACCCACCGGGATTCGAAGAATCCCAAACTGGGACGAAACAGCTGTCCAGTACTCTCAGGTTTTCCAATGGTTCTCTAACTAATGTCAGTTCATGATGAAATCCTGAAACATTCAAAATGACATAAGCAATCTGAAGTGTCGGCGTTCGGCGACTTGTCTTCCTTAGATTGTTTAAACAGCTGCTTGGTGACATTACCAAACTTAAGTTTTACAGTATAGTATCTTTCTCTGATGACTTTATCAAGTCTTCGTTTGACTACTTCGCGTACATCATCTACTTAAAGTGGCAAATTAATAAATACAAATTTCACTGAAACTGTTTGGGTAGTTTAACTGAGGCTTATATCTTCGGAATATATATTGATGAACCTCCCAGAATATCTTATCTTGGATGAAATATGCTTCAATGTATCGGTTTCATGCTCAGATGTACAATCAGACCAAATTTATCGTGCTCTACTGGACATTGTTCCGCCTAAATTTGTTTATAACGGATTGGAACAAGACTTTAAAAACATGTTAACTGGGTTTGGATATCAGTGGGTGAGTATTACACATGAGTCCCAAACTATAAAAGAAGAAATAACTGTCCAATACTACCATCTGGTTTCCATTTATTCCCTTACATTATATCATTATAATTGAGGTTTTTTGTATTTCCCAATGAATGAAAAAACAAGACGAGATTGTTTTTACTAACGTTTCGCTATTTAATGCTAATAGCTTTATCAAAGTATTATTAAGTCGGAATTTACAAAATCTCAGCATATATATAACAAAGAGTTAAGAGGTGAGAAAAATATAGACTAAGTTCAACTTAAAAGGACATATTGAAAGTCAAAATAACAATGAAGATCGTTCAAACCAAATATCAAAGGTAATAGTATATCTGTTATTATATCAAAATAAAGTTTACTAACTTGATCATCGTTCGTTACTCTGGGGTTATTTTTGGTTGTCAAGTTCGAGAATAGGTAAAGGTAACCAAACTAAGTGTAGAATGTGAAATACTTGATTATCGTTCGTCAGTATGAGGTCATTTCGATTGTCATGTTGGGGAATAGGTAAAGGTAACTAAACTAAGCGTAGGCTCGGAATGTGATGCGATCTACATCGGACAAACATCTCGAGAAATCAAAATCAGAAGAAATGAACACCGTAGAGCTTCTCTTCGACCACCAAGAAATCCAGTTGAACTAGAAAAACTTCAAAAATCATCAGCCATAGGTCTACATGCTATAGTATCAGGCCACAAAATTGATTTTGACAATATTGTGCGTCGGTGGCACAGTGGTTAGGACTCTCGCCAACCATGCATATGGTCCTAGGTTCGATCCCCTGCCGACGCACACCTGATATTTATGGTCGGCCTGCGAAATTTGGGCTACCGATATCCACGCTGAAAATTCCATACTTGTACCAAAAAATACAGTGTGGAATCAAGCTGTAATCAAAATAAAAAAAAATAATAAAATAATCCAAAAAAACTTCAGAAACCACAAAGAACGTCTAATATCAGAAACACTTCATATCAAGTGGAATAGGAATGATGGACTAAAACAGAATCTGACCTGGCTACAACACCCTCCTCCATGAAGTAGCGAAATCAACGCAAATGCGGTGAGCAAGTTCACTATGTAAACGCACACTACTTTCATAATTCTACACACTGACAAAATCCAACAATCTACACTTGCTTTTACTATCTTTACCAGTTTGCTAACTTGACAACAAAAAACAACCCAGACTGACGAATGATGATCAAGTATTTCACAGCCTACACTTAGTTTGGTTACCTTTACCTATTCTCGAACTTGACAACCAAAAATGACCCCAGACCAACGAACGATGATCAAGTTAGTAAACTTTATTTTGAAATCATAACAGATGTACTGTTACCATTGTTATTTGATTTAGCGATCTTCATTGTTATTTCGACTTTCAGTATGTCCCTTTAACTTGACCGACGTCTATTTTCTCACCTCTTAACTCTTTGTTATATATATGCTGAGATTTCGTAAATTCCGGTTTAATAATACTTTGATAAAGCTATTAGCATTAAATAGCGAAACGTCACCAAAAGCAATATCGTTTTGTTTTTCATTCATTGGGAAATACAAAAAACCTCAATTATAATGAATATCATATACCCAATACCCAAATTTTTTCAAACCGTTAAAAGTGAACTTTGTTTGGATATATATCATTTACTTTATATCAATCTGTGGGCAAATTTGAAACAGATCAAATCGCTACCAATTAACTTTCAAAAACATATACAGTACAGACCATGCAAACCTTCTGAATATATATGTGCCCGTTGGGCCGCCAGTTACTTTTACTGGAGTAGTGTGTGGAAATTTAACGGTATAATTTTCCTCGTGTTCCATTGTGAAGCTAAGCTTCAGATGGCACGAAATAAATTTCGCCAATAAGTTTTCCGTTTTGGATTTTGTTTCGCAGACAGCGAAAGTACCATCCACACAACTTGGATATAATAATTCTGTTTCGTATAGATTCTGTCGCAAACTGCCGGCTTTCAGATAGAATCAGAATTAGTCGACAAACAGTGCTTCCAACGCGCTTTCGATCAAGACACCATCAACTTGACTAAATAGACGCCAAACGAATAAAAACTGAGTAATATCAGCATTTAAAAGTAACTTTGTTTTTTTCAGTTCTATTGTCGGACTAGCTATGTTATTAGCTCATCTACATGTACAGTTAACAGCCTCAACGACAGGTGGATTTGTGAATCCTAAATGGTGGACGCGATATAGTATTCTTCGTTTAACATCATTTCCGTCTTCTCAAAATTCATACTGTCTTATTAGAAATGTGTTACTCTTAAGCATCACGAAAAATTTATAAACAAGTCTAATGAAACACACAACAATTAACAACCCTACTTACACTCTTCAGTGATTAATTAGTCTGTTACTCCTCACCCTCCACACTTAGCCTTATACCAGACTGGAATTATTCTGAGAATGAATTCTCAAGGATAATTCCATGCAATTTACAACAAATCATAGCTGATCTTCGAGGAAATACTAAATAGTTGACTTTGTTTCTTTCTTACATGTTCAGGACTCATTTTATAGATTAAATCCATTAGATTGTTGGCTTGTAGGGAATCGATTGATTGGTTACAATATTTCATCGTGAAGTGACATCGTTTAGAGAACCATTGAAAAACCTGCAGGGAGTACTGACCAGCTAGCTATTTCGTCCTGTAACCAATCAATCAAATCCCTAGAAACCAACACTTGAATATTGATGAGGTGCTCACTGGCGACTAGCCCTATTCAGGTAGGTAGTTACCCGTGATTCTAGTGGGAAGTCGCGACCAGTAGGGTGCAGCAGGTAGGGTGTGAGGACAAGTAATCACCAGCGATGACATTGCCTAGTGGTCGCGCTTTGTCGTAAATGGCAGAAGTTGGAATTCATGAGCTGTTGGGTCGAGTCCAGAGCCTTTACGATCTACGAGTTCGCTAGCCTTGTAACCAGAAGGTCCTGGGTCAGAATCCCGGTGGGTGTGTACTGCTGAAGAGTCCCAAACTAGGACGGGGGAACACAGTTGTCCAGTACTCTCAGGTTTTCCAATAGTTTTCTAACCAATTTCAGCTCATGATGAAATCTTGTAACCAATAAACCCATTAGATTAATAATAAATTCATTAGGTTCCATCCACACCCTCTCGCCCTCAATGAGTATCCTATTGAGCGGTTCTCATTCAACAAATAGATGTGAGGATGTTATTGGTAATTAATTCAGCTTCACTTAATTATTCTTAAATCGATGCTACCATCATGAATTCTAAAAGGTGTCATTTTATGCCACTATTCCACAAATAAAACACTCAATCTGAGCAAGTTGAAAGCAAGATGAAGACATCACGAAGGTGGAAATTACTACACACCATTCACTGAAAATCAGTACCAATCATCAAGAAATGGGAAACAAACAGACAGACAGATTCTCAAAATTCACAGATCAGCAGGTTGTAGGAGACTGGTTTTGTGAAGTAAAGAAGGAAGGGATGAAAGGAGAAAGCTAAGGTGTCAAATCCTCACATTTACTCTCATTTCTCATCAACTTTCAAACACTCAGAATAATAATAATTTACACGTGAAGTGTTGGGATATTGACAAACTTGTTTCCAATTATGACTTGAAAAATCAATGAGAGTTTTATTGTGAACATATTTTATCATGATTTAGTTTTGTTCTTTGAGCTGATTGACGCAATTGAAGTGCTTTGATTCTCCTTCCAGACTACATCTTCAGGACAGACACTAATTTTTTTTTAAACAAATACACCTGCTCCGTCAACTGATACATATTCCATGAGTGTAGATAAATGTCAGAAATAATGAATGCCAAATTATATATGAGGATAAAATGTGAATGGATAGCGGAATTCACTCTCATAATACCTATCCAATAATCATTACTTTATATTACTATGAAACATTTGAATAATGCAAAATAGGCTTGATTTTTCAATTCCTGTATGCTTCATAATAAGTGAGTCTATATTCTTTCAGCTTAACTGCCTGATTAGTATCTCATCAAGATTATAGAAGACAAGAATTAATATTTAACTGATTTGCAAACTTAATCACATCCTTATTTATGAATAAAATTACAAAATTCAGAAGGATATGATATCTTCCTCACAAAATGTCTCTACAATTTTGAAGGCGGATGTTAATTTGTAGGAGTTTACTTTGTATTATAGGTTTGATGAATAGGTGACTGTATTAGAAGAGCCACTGAAAAACCAAGGAATACTGAGCAGTGGTTTTTTCTGAGTTTTGGACTCTTCAGCAGTACCCATCCACCTAGATTCAAACACACGACCTGCTGGATACAAGGCAGACAGACACGACTATAGTCCAGCAAGTCAGGAAAGAGAGAAATGATGGTTGTGCTACATATGTTGTGAATTGTCAGAACTTAGAATTTGTGGGTCTACGAGTTCCCTTTGTAACCGGAAAGTCATAGGCTCAAACTCAGATTGGTCCTCACTTTTAAAATGTCTCAGACGAGAACGAAACAATTGTCCAGTACTCCCTGTCTTTATGCATCGTTGGTAAAGCACTAGAATGCTTACTAACCACGCATCACATGGTCAGGTATCGATTCTGGACTCATGCACACACAAACCTCGCTAAGCTGACAATAAGCCCTATAAAAAACGGAGTATCAGGCATGAAAATAAAACCAGTGCTACTAAAATCTCAAGATTCAAGCTCGAAGCCCTATTTTTCACTCAGAACTCAAAGGAATAGGATAAAGCAATGAAGCAATAAATCCTTTTTTTTCTTCTTTTTGGATTCTGAAAGAGTTGCTAGATTAAAATTAAACCAGAATTCCTGCAAATCCTAAAAGTCTGGAAATCATGCACCATCTAATTGTCAGCCGCATGATGGATGTCTTGAATTTCTGCTGAGAAGTTGTCATTGTACGTTTAATGTAAAAGGGATGAATTTTACTGTACATATCTGGAGTTTTCAGTTGTGTCTGTCAGATACACAAGCTTTTAGTGAATCACTGTCAGCTGAAGATGATGACCACCATTTCGGAGAGTATATCGCTATGGATTTGAAACTTTGACAGGTAGTGTGCTAAACAACTGGCTAAGGTAAAATAATATTCTGGAATGCAAATTGTAATTCACTGTGTGCCTTTGTGCAAAGTACAATAAGCCCAAGGCTGATATGATATCCGACGGATAACAGTCAATCTTAACATGAAATATTGAAATATCATGAAGAAACTGTTTCATAATGAGATGGTATGTTATCAGATTTCATGACATCCTCTACAGAATCTGCACAATCGGTTATTAAATACAAACCAGATATGATCAATAATGATGGTAGTCTGCTGACCGACGACATCATTTCGAAGTACACACATAGTGGATATAATCATCACTGTAGTAATCGTATTAACTTTGATAACTGCATCACACTTGAACTTAGATTTAATGACATTTTTATTGAAAATACCTCCGATAAGCAAACCATTTTTGGACATTTTTGAACATACCTATATTCTGTTGTGGTTGCTCTCTCACTTTTTGTATTTCTGCTATCATCTATATCTTTTTTTCTACACTTTTGTAATGTCATTTGATACTGATAACAATACTTCGAGTACAAGGTCTGTGGGTGCATTCACCATATCTATACCACCTTTTAAACCTAATGATCTATATTTCTGTTTCACTTGCCTAGAACTCTACTTCCTAGCTAACTACGACATTTCTCAGACTACAAAACTTGGCTAAGCAAACTCCATCTTACCGGACGAAGTAGCACAGCAATTACGGAAACGCTCATAAATCCAGATCCAGAGAATCCGTACAATGTTTTAAAGCAGAAAGTTATTAAGATTGCTTCATTATCAGACAAGAAGGCTATTGATCAGCTGCTCAGCAATGTTAGTCTAGGTGACAGAACACCTCCCCAACTCAAAAGGCATCTCTGTAACATTTTAGGAGATTGGAATGTAGACACCAGATCTTTCTATCCATTATGGCTGCGGTGGTTACCCCACAGCGTTTGAAGACTAAGACGCAGATATCGACAAGTTAGCAGCAATTGCTGACAAAATGTATGAATGGATGTCTCCAAAAGCCACAACTGTACTAGACAAATCATATGACGAACTTATAGAAGCACTAGAACGTAAAATAGACGTTTTGACCGGGCAATTGATGACAGACAACCTATTACATCATACAGAAGACAGCGTAATCGCTCATGCAATGTACGTAAATATAGCTTACAACAGACTTTATGCTAATATCATCGAAAATAAGGCATACAGGCTAAACGGTGCACACAACTATGTGCTTTCCAGCAACCTATGGCTTTGGGAAACAAAAAGGCCTGTGGTCGGTAACGACTGAAATCACTGGCCAACACCTGTCCCACAGTTGTCTCTTCAGGATAACAGATAAAATAACAGGAGCACAATTCCAGGTAGATACCGGCGCAAAGGTTAGCGTAGATCCCCGAACACCCAACGAATGCTTACAGCCAAATTCTTCATTAGTACTTAAGGCTGAGAACAACTTTACTACAAAAGCCTTTGGAAGTAGAAGATAAAAACTTGATTTTGGTTGCAGTATACCATTTGAGTGGGAGTTCGTCATTGCAGATATCAACTTTCCTAGTACTGGGACGGATTTTCTTCAGCACTACGAATTGCTAGTTGACTCTAGTCGCCATGGATTCATAAATATCAATCGCAAACTGTCGATTTCAGGCATCTCCACTGATGTCGAGAATATCCGCATGATTGCAGTCTCATTAGATCACTTTCCAACCTACGACATTTCGCTAAAGAAATCTCCTGAACTCCACAGCCTCGTCCAAACACAATGTAACACACCATATTATCACTAAAGGTCTGTCTGTCTCAGCAAAACCACGTCATTTATATTCAGACAAAACACAAACAGCGAAATAAGAGTTCAAAAGATTGTTGGATCTAAGAATAATACGATCATCCAACAGTTCATGGTCATCATCACTTCATATGGTACCAAAGAAGAACTCAACACAGACATAACCATGCGGAGAATACCGAGCTTTAAATAAGCAGAAGACAGCAGATAGTTACCCGATTCCGCATATTCACTTTTTTTTCATAGCATGGCAGGTGCTCAGATAATCTTCAAAAGTGACCTCGTTTGTGCATACTACCACATGTCTATCAAGCCCAAGAACATCCCTAAAACTGTGGTAACGATTCCTCTTGGGTTATTCGAGTTCGTCCGTCTGTCATTTCGTTTAACTAACGCAGTGCAAACTGTTCACAGACTCATGGACTAGGTCTTGCACGGCCTCACATTCATTTACACATATATCGATGATATACTGGTTGCAAGTAAATCACCTGAAGAGTACCGATGTCACTTAGAAACACTCTATAACCGTTCGGTGAATATGGGATTGTCATTAAGCCAAGTAAGTGTAGATTTGGTGAGAAAGCTGTAAAACTTAATAAGACACCTGGTAGACAATCAAGATATCCGACCGATATCAGAACAGCTTCAAATCATGAAAGAATACCCCATCCCAGATTCTTTCAAAAAGTTACGTTGATTCCTTGGTCCCGTCAATTTTTATCGCCGTTTCATTCCCAACTGTGCACAGCTAGCCCAATCTATGATGGATTTACTAAAAGGTCACGCAAAGTCGCTGCACATGAATACTTCAACAGTCGAAGCACTTGAAAAGCTAAAACAGCCTCTGAGCTCAGAAACTTTACTGGTACGTCGTGACGTCAACGCACCTATAGCTGTTATGGTAGATGTATCAGAGGTAGCCATCGGTGCAGTTCTTCACCATTTTTCTGCGGGGAAATGGCAACCTCTCTCCTTTTTCTCCAAACGTCTAGACACTACTCAATCAAGATACACTACATTCAGTCGATAATTACAAGCATTCTGTCTTGCTGCTAAACATTTTCGTTATATGGACGAAGGAATACCGTTTATCATCTACACAGAACATAAACCTTTAACTAAAGTCATGCATGCAAAGCACGATAAGTACTCACCAAGAGAGATCCGACACCTCGAGTTCATTTTTCAGTTCACTTCAGATATTAGGTTCGTCAAAGAACATAAAAACGAGGTAGCAGATGCGTTATCCCGCATCCATATAAATACTTTAGAAAAACAAAATCAGCTTGATCTTAAAAAGATCACTAGACTGTAGACTATGAACGAGAATCTGAAAAGAGTAAAAGAGTAGCACTAATAATTCCTTCCATGTGCAAGATGTTACGCTTGAGTACAGCCTAACTAATACAAGTGATTTTTTCAAAGGCAAACCGCGTCTTTTAGTCCCATCAAAAATGCGAAGATCAGTTTTCTCCAGATTACATGGCATTTCTCACCCTGGTATCCGAGCCTCAAATAAACTGATAAGTGACCGATACATATATACCCGAATATGAATAGTGAAGTTAAACGGTTGACCAGATCATGTTTAGCCTGCCAAAAGTCAAAAGCACAACGACATACAGTTTCACCTAATGGCCAGTTTTCAGAACCTGATGGTAGGTTACAACACATACACATTGATATCATTTGACCGTTAACACCATCTAATGGCTTCACTTTCATCTTAACGTGTATTGACAAATTTACGAGATGGCCAGTAACTAGTCCCTTACCTGATATTGCTGCCGAAACTGCTGCAAAGAGCATTATACAAAATTGGATTTCCAACTTTGGAGTGCCCAGTGTTATTACTACAGATAGTGGTGCCCAATTCGAAAGCCATTTATTCCAACAACTTACAGAACTTTTGTGAATCAAGCGTATACGTACTACTGCTTAGCATCTCAGTTCAAATGGCTTAGTGGAGAGATTTCATCGTCAACTGTAAGCGTCACCGATGGCAGCAAAGGATGATGATAAACGGAGCGATAAATTACCTCTTGCACTTCTTGGAGTACGTTCAACAATAAAACAAGGTATCGAATGTTGTCCAGTATAATTAGTTTATAGAACTACCTTACGATTCCCTACAGAATATTTCGACCCAGCCACTGAAGTTCCTACTGAGGAAACTACTTTTGCACAACAACTGAGACAACATATGAGCCTTTTAAGATATCATCCCCTGCAACATCAGCTCAGTCAAGTATACATGCCTCAAAAACTAGACTATTGCACTCATGTTTTCATACGACACAACGGTGTGGAGAAACCACTTCAACCACCATTTAAAGTAATAAACAGAACAAGCAAAATTATCACTGTCGAACGCGGAGGAAAGCACGAGAATGTAAGCTGCGATCGCGTAAGACCAGTTTTCATAGAAACAGAGGTGACTGAATGTTTACCCAAGTCATCATCATCATCACCTAAAGTTAAGCCACAAAATAATTCCTGCTCTGAATATTCAAGATCTGATGATATTCTGGCTAACGAAACAGAAAGAACCACAAGATCAGGTAGGTGATTATATTGGACACAAAGATTTGTACAATTTATTTCTAAGTCATTTCGATACTTCCTTATTACTGTTCTATCAACTGTATGTTAAGATATAAATCTATTCTGTAACTCTTTATAATGACAATCTCATTACTATTCTAATAATTTTTCTGGTGTTATTGTTACATTTCGCACGACTTTCCAAATATTTTGGTTTGTTTCAAAGTTGTTAGCATTTTCGAAAATGTAAAGTTATATTAGCAAACCTCAGAAAACTTAAAAGCCTCAATTCGGTTTTCATACAAGAAACTCTTATATATTTTTTCTGTCCTTTTAAATTACACTAACATTCAGAATACAGGTAAACTCCATTTACCTGCATTCTACGAAGGGGCTGTTATAGTAACCCATTTTATTATTCATCGTCGTAGAATACTTTCACTATGTGATTGGAATTTGATTTGTTTATCACTCTGAAGATTGCGTGTTATCAGTTGATACATTGTACTCGCTCAACTTTTGATTTTTGATGACTGTGAGAATACACGTTCGTACCCCTTATCAAGTTCTTTTTGATTCACTTTGTGGATGTCGAGTAATCACAACTTTAAGACAAAATAATAAACGCGAAGAAATACTAGGATATACGTGTTCGCTAGTTCGGTCAAATAGAGCAGCACAACAAGTTCGCCTCCAATCAAGTGAAACAGACATCTGATGTTTAGATCACTTCAGCGTGGTTAGCAGACACAACTGCTCGATGCAAGCAGTTTCTGAAAACTTATGTTATCTAGCTGTACAAACCGTCGTGCCGATTTGCTAGTCTTCTTAATTGTGATTTACAACATAGAGTTGACCACATGTGATGGTGATCTAAATAATATCTTGTTTACAAAGGAAGCTGTGGGGAAATTTTATTTCATCCTCTCCCACCAACAACTCCGAAGTCCCAATTGGCGTTAATTTTTTGGATTGTAGTTGCTAGACTCAAGCACAAAGTTCCTTCTTTCTCAAGGCTATTAACGGATGGTATATTAGGTGTCATGTTGCAATCCTGATTTCTCGCCCCCATCAAAAGAAGGATCACTGGCTGACTGGCTTCCTGAAGACTTTCACTAATGCACGCCATTCCGTTTCCTTCGATTCCAGACAAGAATAAGTATGTTTTTATATTTCTGTTGTGCATCGAATTTTCCCTAGAGAATAGATTAATTTTCCGTGGTAGATTCGCTAGCCCGGCAGCCAACCTGCCTATTTCCCACCCTCAGAACCGGCTAGTAGTATAAGACTATTTGAAGAAAATTCCTAAAGATATAAAAAGAAAATATCAAATGGAGTGTCTCTGTTTTGTAAAACTGAATTGTGATACTTTACCAACGAATTAAATGCTAAGTAGAAAAACGTATTATTCAGGACTACTCACTGACCCCTCCCTCCACTTCTAAATCCATCTCCTTAAGTTTTATTCACTGTAATATACCTATTCAGATAATAGTAATAATAATGACAAAAGTGAGCAGGATAACACCTACGCAATGTGTTGATCGTCCTTATGAATGGACAAATCAGAATAAAGTTTCCTATTCATTTTCACATAACCTATAGAGAAGGTGGAAATACCCAATCTACACACACATATATTTGTATATAAACGGAGGGATACATAAATGTTGGCTGTTTATTTAAAACAACTCACTGACCAACTCACCATCCAACTGACCAATATTTATCATATTCAACTGATCCGTAAGTAGAATTCTTAAATATTTCTAAGTTTTCTTAATGAAATGATTCAATTATTTTCACGGTAATATTTGTTGAATATAAAGTAAATAATTCTCTATTATGTAATTATATGTGTAATAGGAAAAAATCTTGAAGTTATACAAATGATATTACTCTTGAAACAAGGTTAGAAAGGGGCTCTTTAAGATTCCCTCTTAGTTGTGTTCTATCCATATTTTTGTTGCGTCTCACAATTTGGTTTCTTTAAGAGCTTTGGATATTGAGTAGTATGAAGTAAAAGCCGGGATTGTTATTATTTCTATTGTTATTATTATTATTATTGTGACTCACTAGGAAGAAAGCAAACGTCTCTGTTGTAAATCGTTCAGCGCACTGATAACCAGAGCACTTATATTCACTGTTGATACACAGTTGTGTAAATTCTAGTCTGATGTTTGTAATTGCTTTTAAGACATTCAGTATCATAAATATTGAGTAAGTGTTAATATCGGATTTATTTCAATGTACAAAGTGTTTATTTGGGTCTTCTTCTTGGTGAGGGGTCTAAACTATGACTGGTAGAATACTCACCTCGCTGAGACACATTTAGAATGCAACTGATGTTAGTTAGTGACTTAGATTCATTGAAGATTTAATATACTTATGAGTTAGATAACACGAATCTTTGTCTATCTATCGCTAGGCTCTTGTTATGACACATAAAACTTATACTAAACACGGCTTGCTTATTATTTTTCTACACTACAATTAATAGAACAATTATTGTATTATTATTATTATTCCAACTGGAACATCCCCAAGTTGTTCTGTTTTCCACTGTCCTCTTCAGCTGGGTACCCGATTGCCTTTAATCTCTCATTTCCCCTCCCCATACTATCTCATTCATTTCTCCTTCGCACCGACGACCCATTCGTCCCTTCCTATCTGAATTCCACACGACAGCCCAAAGCGCGATGTAATTAGACGACATTCGCAAGGTATCCTTGATCCATCTCTAACATATTTGTTGAGCGATAGGCCCTTGGCTGGTTTCTTCCACTGCAGAGTTTCTCGTTGCTAATTCTTTCTGGTTGGCCGACCATTTGGTCTCCAGTGTGGAGCGAAGGCAGTTATTGATAAAAGTCTGCAACGTGAACAAGAGTTGTCATCTGATACATTTTGTTCTAAACTCACAGTATTTTTTTTCCTTCACATTCCCAGTGAAACATTGGGCTTCAAGATAGTGGTTTGAAGTTTTTGTAGTAGTGTTTAATTTTACAGGATGAGGTTGCTAGCCTCATGCCCAACCTTTCCTCTTTACCTGCATTATTTCTGGTTTAGCGAGGTAAAGCAGTGCGTCGGCCGGGGATCGAACTCCCGGACCATGTGCATGGTCGGCGAGCATCCTGACCGCTATGCCACCGACGCACAGACTCACAGTATAGCTGACTATATATAAGCCATACGTTCACATTCACTAGACTGGCATTCATCATTATTTTGATGTCTGGTTTGCTGTCTGAACCATCGACAACGTTGGTTGCTAATGCTTCACCTGACATAAAATATCTTATGCAAAAATACATTTTCCCACTGAAAAATACAAAAGTGCTATAACGTCACAAAAGAACTCTCGTTCTATGCCCCGAGTGTATCAAATAAATGTGGTGCAAATAATCAACATTTCTGAACATGACCCGCTACACAAACTGGAGTTAAATTAGTAGTGGTATACTTCACCCGTTAGAAACATTCAGCTGTCCCTTTAAAATAAAAACAAAATAACTTCACTTAAACTTCTGTGAATATAAAGGAACTTCTGGGATCATTATGAAAATAAACTTCATAGGTTAGTGCTTTGCTCACTGTCCATTTTAAGAATCCGTTACTTGTTTATTCAAAGTGTCTTTCATTAATCTTATGTAGGTATACATGTATATGGTTTTTGGAATGTGCTCTTGTTTACTCAAGTCGATGTGAAATGTTCTTCTGTCTAGGTGGTTTTGAAATCGTATTCCCTACCAATAACTAAGCCCATTGTGATTGACTCACCCTTTACACCTACTAATAATTAAACCACATCGTAATATTTTATGCAAATAAGATGATAACAAACCTAATTTGGAAACCAAATAGCAAAGCGGGATAATTATCAAATACTCTCCATCTTTATCCTAACTTTCGAAATTTTATAGGTTGCCAAAGTTACTTCGATTAAAGGCGAATAGCCGGCTAGAAACAACAGTCAAGAAGGAACATCCACTTAGAATGTCATAAGTAACTCTTCAGAGTTCATTAAAGAGCGTTATCTTATAATTTTTATTCGGCTCACTAGTGACTGCCTACAGGAAAATGTTGACTGGAATTCTAGTGAGAAATCGTGACCAGTAGCATTTATCCAGCCACCGAACAACAATGCCTGGTAGTAGCTTTTAAAATCACCAATCGGTAGAATTTATAGTTAATGGTCTGACCACTGAGGAGTCGGTCGCAGTGACTCAATGGCCGACAAGCTAGCCTTACAACTGGAGGGACGTGAGTTCGAAACTCAGTGGGTGCGTACTTATGACGACTCCCAAACCAGGTCGGAAGAAAAGGCTGTATAATAATCTCAGCTGGTTTTCAATGCCCCTCTTATTGGCATCAATCCGTGGGCAAACATAAAACCAATCAAATCTCCACAAAATTACTGCCTGAAAACAACAAATATAATTACTCTTTTAATACATTCTACCGGATTTCACTCAAATTTATGTAGTTTGATGAAGAAAAATAAAAGTTTCCTAAGGATATTTGATTGATATCAGATGCAGTTAATTAAGGTAAAAAATAAATAATGAGATTATCATTATTGATTCCTAACGACTCTGATACGTTTCCATATGACTTATTGTATGACCTAGTTTAAACACTAAAACATCTGCTTCAATCTGCTAAAGATTCAATGATACTCAAATTAAGACAGCGTAATGAAATATGAAATGATGGCTCCGATGAAGTTGAGCCTATTTGAAGAATATATACCTTGAATATGTCAGAAATATTGTATATTGTATTGCATTGAATTGTGTGTCTAATAATCTTTTCTGCTTGAATTGGATGTGCCATTCACTAGGTTATTGATAACGCTGCTTGCTACAGTAAACTATGCAATCCAATTAGTCTATTGATAAATCTGTCTCAGTCACCTAGAATCGAAGAGATTCGCAGATTTCTTTGAAAAATAACAGGAGTTATGCATAAGCAGTAATACGTTATCCAAAGGAGACATCTGTGTGAAACTATTATGTAAGACTTGTAAATGACTTTTGTTTGGTTACAGGATTTTCATCATGAACTGACATTAGTTAGAGAACCATTGGAAAACCTGGGAGTACTGGACAGTTGTTTCGTCCTAGCTTGGGACTCTTCAGCAGTACGCACCCACCAGGATTCTAACCCAGGACCTTCTGGTTACAAAGCGAGCTCGTATACCATTAAGCCACTGGGACCCGATCATTACAAACCAACACTTGAATATCAATTAGATGCTCACTAGTGACTAGCTGTATTCAGGTAGGTAGTTACAGCAGGTTCAGCAGGTCAGGTGTGAGGACAAATACTCGCCGAAGACATTGGCTATGGGTTGGGCCTTGTTGTGAATTGGCAGAAATTGGAATTCGTGGGCTATTGGATTGGGTCCCAGTGGCTTAATAGTATACGAGCTTGCCTTGTAACCAGAAGGTCCTGGGTTAGAATCCTGGTGGGTGCGTACTGCTGAAGAGTCCCAAACTAGGACGGAACAGCTGTCCAGTACTCTCAGGTTTTCCAGTGGTTCTCTAACTAATGTCAGCTCATGATGAAAGTCCTGTAACTAATCAAATCCCTACAAACCAACACTTGAATATTTTTGTTTGAATCCTATACGTTCCAAGTAGAACTATAGGACTTCATGCTTCAGCTCCTAAGTTTCAGTTTCAGTGGTGTTATTCTTCTTCACAAGGAGGAGTTTCTAGCTTCAGGTCTAACCTCCCCTCTTTACCATCCTTAGTACCAGCTTAGCGGGATTTCAAGAGTGTTTCAGCATGGGGGTCGGACCGCAGACCATGTGTGGAGTGGTTGGTGAGCGTTTTAACACTGAATCAAAGACACAAAGGACGTAATACTGTATGTATGACACTGTAACCCTCAGTTTTATTCAGAAAGGTGGTGAAGTTTTCCATCTTGAATAATACTACAATAAACTGTACTGATCTAACTTTCTTCTGATCATAATAACGATGACAATAATAATAACAATAATGTGTAGTAATATAATATTACATTTTTAGCGATAGAGTGCATATGGTTTAAATCAACTTTTTAAATAATAAACCTTGTTACGGTATTCTTGAATTAACTTGAATAGATATATATATGTAGGTATTTTAAATAGTAGTCGGTTGATTTTTTCTCCTTCACGTTCCGCAGTGGAACATAGGGCTCCAAGCCAGAGGCTTGAAGTTTCTGTAGCAGTGCTTATTTTTACAGAATGAGGTTGTTAGCCTAACGCCCAACCTTTCCTCTTTACCAGCATTATTTCTGGTTTAGCGAGGTAAAGCAGTGCGTCGGCCGGGGATCGAACTCCTGGGCCATGTGCATGGTCGGCGAGCGTCCTAACCGCTATGCCACCTACACACATAGTCGGTTGATAGGTTTTCATTTTTTGCGAACTGCTGTTCTGAAAATCATTATGTCTTCGTGCAAAATGAAATATGCTTGCTGGCTTTTTTTACAGCTATGAAGTGCGGTAAGTGAACAGCTTATAGAGCATTGGAGACTATTTTCAACAACTTCAACTTTAAGAGATTCAATAATTAACAAAAAATATTTTTTCCCGACAATTTCTTCATCAGCTTCTACACTTATATGAAAGTGATAACTGAAGACGTATTCTTATTTAAAAAAACATTAATGCTGTTTTAAATTACATTAATGCAGTATTATCGGACGATCACATTTCTAAAACATCGGTAAGGGAGAAAATATGCAATAATATAACAGTGAAGTGAATATAAGATAAATTAAGGGAAGTAATATAGAATTTGTGACTCTATAGATTCGGCAGAAGGTCAAAGTAGCAATAATGACTGAAGCTGCTTCTTTCGCACTCAAAGATCTGTTTAGTTTAAACGAATTGTAATAGATCACTGTGTTTGGAGTGTTCGGTATCTAGAGGTCTTTGGTAATTTATTCAATATTCGATAGATTATGGACAAAGACTCTGTAATTCTTTGTGTTCTGTATGGACGCGACTATCTAATACAGAACTGATGACCGTTTTAACCAACCACAATGGTAAGTGTTCTCGAGCACATAAATTTAGGATCCTGCAACAACGGTCAGTATAACTAGCTGCACAGGAGTATTTAAATTTAAAGATACAACAAAATGTAGCTAGCCAAAGTAGTTCGTCTTTTAGTCTCTGAATCACAACTTGCCGTGTGGAACATTGTGATGAATCTATCAGAAAGAATATTTTTTGTTCAGTAATCCGTCTTTTACATTCTTCATGATTGCCTTTAGTGAATGTCAATATTGAATATTGTCTGATTACCAAGTACTGGCTTTTGTAGAGACTTAGTTTGATTAGTTGGAGGATCTCCTCATGAGTTGACATCATATGGAGAACTACTAGAAAACATGGTAGTACTGGACGACTGTTTCATCCTACACCGGGTCTCTTCATCGCTACACACCCACTTCCAGGTTTCGAACCCAAGACCTTCTGGTTGCAAGGTGAGCTAGCTCGTAGGCCATTAAGCCTCTTGGACCCGATCTAATGGCTAGTTCATGACGTAGTGCGACCACTTCGTAATGTCTTCTTCGGTGAGTTACTGCCTCACATTCAACCTGCTGAACCCTACTGGTTACGGCTTCCACTAGAACCCTAGGTAACTGCCTGAACAGGACCAGTTGCTAGTGAGCATCACATCAATTTTCAAGTATTTGTCTGATTACCTGACGAACCTAGTTGATGTGACCTCCGATTGTGTTTTTAACACGGCTACATACAGACTAATGAATAGACTCCAGTCAACACTAATGACAAAAGGAAACTGTACAATCATCTAAAAGGTGGGAAAAAGTCAAAAATTTCCCGAATGAAAATTTTGTAAAACCCTATAGGCATAACTGGTAAACATCTGATAATGAAATTATGATTTTACTGTCACGGTTTCGTTACAAACTACAAAATCAGTTAGCGAGACCACATTTACTCATATTCACACTGAGCAAGCACATTACACAATTGTAAATGTATTAAGACGTATATCCCTCGTTGAAACGAGCAAGTAAAATTAAGAAATAAGAAAGATGTTTGAAAAACATTAAGTTTATTGATATAAATAACATTTGATAAGTACATCCCCTCTTTAATCCCCTCTCTCTGTGTGTTGTGTGTATTCTGTCTCGATTTCCACAATATTCTGAATAATCATCTAGTTACAAAAGTCAAATCCTCCGCCAATAATCATCCCTTTGCAACATAGATCCTCCTTCTGTTGTATGGAAAATTTCGTCAAACAAATTAGATTTGTGCGTCGGTGGCACAGTACTTAGGACTCTCGCCGACCATGCGCATGGTCCGAGGTTCGATCCCCTGCCAACGCACACCTGATATCTATGGTCGGCCTGCAAAATTTGGGCTACCGATATCCATGCTGAAAATTCCATACTTGTACCAGAAATACAGTGTGGAATCAATAAATAATAAATAATAAATAGAATCATACAGTACGTCAATCTGTGATGGAATCTTAAAAGTTTACTTGGATGTGCACCACGACGAGTGTCCATCACACGGATTTCATTTAATTTGATTTTAAGATGGTTTAGCAATCCATATCTATCATTAGATGTTCACAAACAGGATTCAATTTCTTCATGACTTCCGTTTTTAGCTCTGATTTTATGCTGTGTTGTTGTCATCAGTGAATCTTGGTCATGATAACCAGCTTTGTTTGTGTGTGACAATAGTCTATTAGACAGAAAATGTTAATCACAGTTTTAACATTGTCTAATAAATTTATTTATCAACCTACGTTGACGCCTTCATCTGCTATGTCTAAACTACACAATAGATATAAAATTACATTGAGAGTTTTTGATTTAATCAAATAAAAACAGTAGCGAATTGACGCCTTGACAACCATTGCTGTGGTTACTAGAGTTATGATGATAATTAGAATGAATGAAGACACGTAGGACAGTTTTCAAACAGTAAATACCATTATCATTAATAGCGTATTATCATTTCTTGTCTTATCAAGATAAGGGAAGATTTGTCATGAGAGGGTACATTACTAAACACTCATCACTTCAGAACTGAAATAAATAACTGGAGAGGCAATTAAAATCGTATTACAGATAACACTGAAATGTGGTAAGCACTCAATTTTTGTTTCCCTACCAGACACCTCAGTGACTAACCAAATCTCATAACCCTTATGATAATAATAGTAATGATAACATTAAAACAGACACTTGAAAATCATGAAAAGGCATAATCAATGATTCTGTGGAGTGAAAGAGTGAAGGGTGCAGCAGGTCGGGTGTAAGGACAAATACTCGCCGAAGACATTGGCTAGGGGTCGGGCTATGTCGTGAATTGGCAGAAGTTGGAATTCGTGGGCCATTGGATCGGGTCTCAGTAGCTTGATGGTGGTGGCTGCGTGCTGTTGAAAACCCCAGAGAAAGTAAGACGAAGCAGCTGTCCAGTACTCCCTGCAGGTTTTCCAATGGTTGTCTAACCAATATCACCTCACGATGAAATCCTGTAACCAATAAATCAAATCCCTACAAACCAACACTTGAAAGTCGTTTTCATTCGTGTCTAAAAAGTTAAATGACTCACTGGCATGTTTAATTTGAGCACAAGATGAATACGGTAATGTTAATTAGGTTTGCATAAAGCCAAACACTACTGACTGATTGGCTGACTGAGACGAGTAGTTGTTTGCCTACCACTCACTTGACATCGACCAATAGTGCTTGCTAGTCAGCAATTGATCTAACCACAGGATGGCCGTTTCGCTCCTCTGGAGTTGAGCTCATCAGCAACGTACCAGTTCAACTCAGCTTAGGGGGCTGAATCAGTCCAGACTTCCTGATTTTTGGCTAACTGTGAATAACCTGGTTTCCAAAGTCAACCGTGGTGATAATTTCACACCTCGAACTGTGTATATTGCAAATTGTGCATCCTCGTAATGACAAGTGAGATTTATTCTGAATGAAATGGATTTCTCATACATTGTGTCTTTAACCTACTTGTTTGCAATATATTGACTTTACTTTTTAACACACTAAGAAGATATAAAACTAGTCTTTGCAGTAAATTGAAGGTTTTATGCTTATACCTCAGTCTATGAAACAACTTATTTCTTCTTCAAAATATAAAATTTGTGGGGAATCGGATAAATCTGGTTTTAACTGTTAGATTTCCGTCAGGGACCGACACCACTTAATGGGATCATCGGAAACCAAGATGGAGTACTGGAAAGCTGTTTGGTCCTATTTTGGGACACCTCATCAGTACGCATGCCTACGCTACTACTACCAGGAACCGAACCCGGGACCATTAGGTCTGATCAGCCTTCAGCAGTGTTGATTTGAATAACCTAGTCAAGCCAAGTATGAAAGTTTCCAAATAGACTTAGTTATTTCATTTGTAAATTGAAAAATCTCAAAGTTTAGAATAATCGTTTTTTGGTATAAGGTAGGCTCTAATAATAACAATATAAGGAGACGGTAGTCATCGGTTCATTAGAACAAAAGAAGCAGACAGTTTTCAAACTAACCTTTTGTAATAAACATTCCTCTATTCTTCAAAGTTATACTGGGATCAGCATTTACTCAATAACTAGAGTTATACGCACAACTTATATAGTAGTGGGTTATGACTAAAACTGAAATGGAAATTTGTATCGCATCAGGGTTTAAAGTAGTACGGTCTGGATTACTATCCTGACTTTCTATCATCCAACAGCACAAGGCCACTATAGATGGTTTGACTACCAGTATACACGAATAGAACGAAAAGAAAAGAAGCCTAACTCTTGTGAAATAACAAATATTTTTGACAATTAACCACGAAAAGTACCTGTTCAAGGCATATGGATAAACTGAATCTCTTATTTTGGTTGATGATATCTAAGAGTGCAATCGAGGATGTACATATTTCGTACTATCTGTAAGACGTCAGCTGGATTCGCCTGTATTTCGATTGAGTGAAGTTATTCTCACTAGAAATGCAGATACATACAGCTGACAACTCACAAAGCATAAAAAACGTAATGCATAGTCAAATGTCAGATAGAATTAAGAAGAAACATTTGAGTGACAATTAAAGAGGAAAACATCCGAACCAATCCTTTTTATATACATAAGTTAGGCTTCTTAATGTGGATTCTGATAGCTTCGGCTATATTTAAAAAATTAACTCGGAAGGCAAAATTCAGACGAGTTGGAATACGCTAGATCACTCTAAAAGCCCTGTTAACATCAGACTTATTTTCAATGTCTACAAGGTCAGCTAGAACAGAACTTTGAATAGACCCTATCTGGCCCTATCTTAACCACCAAGGATGACGTTCGAAAATCCAACGATAAACAGGTCTTGATAAGTCTCACCTTGATATGATTATGAGCAATAAATTGTGCTCGAAATGTCATCAGTAAACATTACTGTATAACGCTGTGAGACTTTATCAAAACAAAATTTACCCATAATGGAATTACACTCTACCACAGTGCACAAGTTTTATTCTTATATCAATAAACAGGTCTAATTGTGCTCCAAATGCAACTGCCCCACAACAGCAATCACACTCACAAATACACATAAATGAGACAAAATTAGACAGTTTACCCCTAACTACCAAATGTGAAATAGGACTGATTTTGAAGAGACAGTGAACTTCAGTGACAATGAATGATCTTTAGAGTTCATGGCTTAAGCAGTGAGTTATTATTTCGCTGTTGATATCTTCAAAACACTGAAAGTCTAAGAGCATGGTCTTCTTCGGAACTGTTGGTACATTAGCCTGCCTTGGCTTCAGATTCCCTTACTTGTCTTCATATTTCCCTGGTTAACCACTTCCACTCATTAATTGTTTTCATAATGGTTGAATTCTTCATTAAGACATTCATCAGAACACATCACTTTTGTTGTTGGGTAAACTGATCAATCCATGTAGCTTTTCTGTCTATGCTGCTTCTAACTGTATCATGCACTCTTCTAATCACAATAACGTCTAGAAATGAAAAACATTTCTTTCTCTCTCGATGGTGAAATTTATTCCCCTATCGATGTGCATAATTAAATTTTTCAAAGATGTTCTTTGCTTCATTCTCACTTTCGAAAGTCAAAAATGTGTCTTTCATGTAACACAACAATAGAATTCCAGTTCATTAATTACATCTTCTAAATGTCCATCCTCTAATTTTTCGAAGTAAATATCAGCCACAACTTGTCATTTGAAGCCATGGTGAGAATACTATCACTGACCGACACTGGAAGCAGGAACATCCAGCCTACAAGTACCGAATATAAAGTTATGCCCCAGTCACTAGCAAATAACTACCTTAAAGAGTAAATGAAATTGTCTACCAGTTAAACAAATAGTTATCTAGAGTGATTAACCGATGAAAAACAATGATATATAAACGTGTACGTCTACGTATTATATAACACTGAAAGAAAAACTTAATCAGTATTATCATCCCCTTGGTTTTCAAGTGGGACGCAGACAGGGCTTCAGCAGAACATTTTCATTTCACCCTGCTCTCTGCGCACTCCACTTCAGCTGGCTTAACAACTGCCCATAGGCTCTCATCTGTTTATCACACCATCTCCTCTATTTCACCCTCGGACTACCACCCTACTCACTGTTTCCCTTGAAAGTTCCACATGAAGACCTAGTACGTGATGTCCTTCAACGGTATTTTCAGATTGTGTTGAATCCACTTCCACTTCCTTCAGTTTATGTTTTGGGCGACATTTTCTAGGTTGGTACATTTCTAGAGTTGACTGCTGCTTATCCTCTCTGGCTGACTGTCTGATCTTCAATATGGAGCCAGTGAATCCAGCGAATAATTAAATATATATTCAGTTGAATTTTAGCCTTCCTATTGCTGACTTCTGTGATAATGCTTCGGGATTACTGAGTACTTATTCACTAGTATGAAAGTAAAGAAAGTAAGACTTGAATAGAATAACATGAATGAAGTTTACTTTAATACCGTATTAACTTCTATATCTGCGTTTGTAAACCTGGCAAGTATGTGTAATCCTATTCTGATTAGTACAATGAGATTCCTCCACATGGAAATGAAACATTTATTTATTGGTACAGTACATAGAGCAGATTCAGTTAACATTCTTAGAAAAAATAAGAAGGATAAACTTCTGATTGCAGTTTGTTACATTCTTGTCAGTTTAACTTCAAAAACTTTAAATAATCTTTATAATTTCTTTTAGTAAACGCAATATTCTAAAGCGATAAATTAAAACACAACATAAAAAATCTTGGTAAACTGACTGTGTATAAATTTTGAAGGGGAATATTTCATGAATTCGATTGAATAAGGTTGTTGTTGTTTTTTTCACTTATTTTATTCTTCTGGATCGCGGATGTAGCATACGGTTTTGAAGATTCACCTAGAAGTGGTGTTATTTTGCTTTTTACGAAGTGGTCTTATGCTCAGTTCGCCTCCTTTACCAGGTTTACTATTGGCTAATTGAGATTTATGAGGGCTTCAGTTGGGGATCGGATACTAGACATTGTGTGGTGTGACTGGTGAGCATTCTATTGCCGAATCACCTATGCGCCTACGAAGAATTACGCACGAATGAGATAATTATGAATATGCTAGTGAAATAGACTTCTACACATATGAAAAAATACAAACGTTAACGTTTGTGAAACACGAAGAACACGTAAATTTATAAAAGTACTCCAAGCTCTCAATTAGGACAGTCACATGATAATTACTGAGTGTTTCTGAATCAAGAAATAAAATTTAGGAATTAATTCCGACTGTCACATTTCATCGCGAACCAATATGAGTTAAAGAGATCACTTAAGACCAGGGAGGAGAACTAAACAGCTGTTTTGACCACATTTAGCACTGTTCAATGGTGCATACTCACAAGCTAAACAGGGGTCGAACTCCGGACCTTCAGGTTACGAAGCTGGACTCGTTTACCATTCAGACATTTAGGCTGGATTTCAATCACCTCATCGAATGCATCAGTGAGAGGGGCACTACGTTACAATTTGGCAGATTCGGGAGACACAATTTGCTGATATCCTGCCCAAGGGGCTAAATTGTCAGTGAGCTCGACCTCCTCATGTGTAGGTCTTGGGTCCAACCGCTCTGCGGGAATGTAGCTGGGCGATCTCCAAATGATGTTGGTTCCTGATAATGCCCAGTAACTGAAATTAAATTAATGAAACTCCTTATGAATCCTACAACTTGACCTAGCTAACTGATTGGCATCATAATATTTCGCTCACAAAATGGAGGCTTATAACCTACCCAGTGAATGAATAAAGCTTTTCAAAGGGTAAGTAAGTTACGCTTAGCCAGTTAATTTACACAATGTCTTAAATAAAGCTTTATTTTTGCATTATCAAATCAACTTCAAACAGCTTTATGTAAAAACATATTTAAACTTGCACACTTCATTTACCATTCTCTAGTAATCCTATATATTAGTGAATATTTTTTATTTGATCGAAATATGATTCTGGAAACAGCTTGATTATTCCTATAGTATAATGTTGTAGTGAAGTTCAGCCTAGCAATATCATAATATGCGATAGATCTTGTTGACACTGGAGAGTCTTCAACAAATTTCATTTATCTTTTCTTTAAAATATACAGATTTTAAAGTGATCAGTAAATGTACCTCACCTCGTATTATATTGTAAATTGACTGTTTACCAATATATCACCAGAGGCAGTTTGACATTATTATTTTACACCATCTATCGTAGTTAAACAACAGGCAGTGAAATAGAATGAATTCATTGTGTATTGGATAATATTTCTTGTTAACCTGTAAGTAATAGTATCATTATTAGGTCAAGTGATTCATTGAGAAGTCGAATACTTTTGTATAAAGCTATATACAGTGCAGAAGAACTCACTCCTCACCTATTACTTACCCAAAAATACCTAGAAAATATTGCTTAAATGAGACGTATCCTTCTAAGTGACTACTTTAGATATTGTAGGATGTAGCAGTCTATAGGAAAAACAATATTTGAAATATGCATCAAGCGGTGTGTCTCTTTATCAAGATCGAAGTTTGTATTTCACAATGGGATGATAATTAAATTATCTAAAGTGGATCCGTAAATGATACTAAGTATAATAATATAAACATCAGGCATAAACTTGAAGTGATCTACCCACAGGTACATGTATATACATTCAGTTCTGTTTGGCTGTATATCTACCTCGAGGCGGAAAAATATAGATATATCAGGACAATGGACTTATCTTTGCTTCCATCGAAAGAAGACACCTAATGAGTGGCTTCCTGAAGTCTTTCATTAGCCTTCATCATCCCGTCTCTCCGATTCCAGAGGAGATTAAGTTTCCTTTTTTTGGATTCTGTCTGTGTTTTGAAGATTCGGTCGCCACCGGACTGCTTTTTTTATTGTCTAACACCTAACCTTCCTTCATTTTTAGTCTTAGAACTGGCTATTTAACCAGCGAATTACTAAATTAAGCATACGATTTTGAACGAAGCCCCTTCTTTCACTTATCTAGTCAGTATCGTTTCATCTATGGGAAACACGCAGAGGGTGTCAAAAGTACAGTCAAAAGATAGACTTTCATTACTCTGATATCAGTGTGAAATTCTGTTATAGTCCAAAATACGGAAAGAAATCTGGTCATGCAGTACGTTTATATGTTTCACAAACTTTAAATGTCACTAAAAGCATTCCCAGCAGGCCAGAGAAGACTTATGTCAACAGCTGGTGTGTATGATCCGTATACTTGTCTTTGATTAATCTTCTACTTGGATTCTTATCTTCAGCAATGTTACACAAAAAGGCTGACTGCTACAAAACACTTTTTAACACCAGTGATCTACTTTGTTCCAGAGATTGCACAGCATGAAATTCTCAATATTTTTGTTACAATATTGCATCTTGTTTACCCAAAATATAGATGAAATTAATCGCACGAATTTGCTGACCTTTACATTAGGTATAGTGTCAGAAATATGCGAAATACAAAATGAAAATAATAACTATAATAATCATAAAAGTGGGTTTGTTTCTCACAATACTGTTATTAGAGTATAGAAATGTTTAGCATACTATAGAGTATTGAATCTAATGTTCTCTTGAAGTAGTATGGTCAAGGGAAAGCAAAAAATAACAGTTAATACAGAGATTGAGTAATGTTTATACTTATGAGAAAATAAACAAAAAAATATTGACAAGATTATAAATATAAGAAAAATAAGAAAAAAATGAAGTTTAGTGGAACAGATATGGAGAAAATGATTTATTTGTTAGTGCACAGAAGGTCAGTTACTTCGCCCCTGATACTATTTTCATTACGTACAATATATGCCAAATATGGTGTCACGGAACTTTTATATTTAGAGGTGCTTGCATAAAGTCTTCTGAAATGACTTCATGTTTTACCTGAGGAGGAACAAGATGAAAACTGCATGTCCTGTGGTGGACGCTCACATTTTGACAAAATCCCTTTAGCAAATTTGTTGCATGAAATTAAGGGCTTATCAATGATGACGTCAGTGATATGGCTCAATGGGATACTATTTGCCCTACTGACAGTCTTCAGAGTTCCGCTGAGTATGACATAGTCTTTTTTTAAGCAACCTAGGAAGGAATAAGGGTGACGAGTAAAGAAGAAAAGGTTAGATCCAAGAGTTGACAAACTGTAAGAGGAGGAGAGGTTGAGTTATGCCATAATGCCTTAATTTCTTTATGTAAAAGGTCAGACGGAATATCTCTTAACAACTCGCTAAGACATGGGAAGACCAAGATAGATCAGAAGAAAGAATTGATCTAAAACAATTAACTTCAGGTTTGATATCTGTAACAGTATGATGAATTTTGCAACAGTCATAGGAGTTAACAGCTTTATTTAACCTTATTTTACATCGGAAAGTGAAATCAACAAACAGTCTGATATTTGAAAGGATTTGGTTTAAGTTCATTAGACAAAGACTATTTGCTGACTCCTGATAGAAAGCTGTTCATCTTAGTACAGCTTATCTGGGAGTTAGCAGGCATTAAAATAATTAGATAGTCCGCATACTTAACAAACTTTATTTCATCATAGTGAGGCAAGTCATGGAAGAAGAAATAACAGCACCTTGAGGGACGCCAGCCTTAGTAAGCAATAAAGTGGACGACTTCCCCTGACATACACTGTACTGCTTGACAACCAAACACGCAGTATGAGTTTCAGCAAGCTAATTTAACAAAATATCCCTAGGCCTTGAGTCAAAAGCAGATATGTAATCTAGGAATGTGCAGCGGACAAATTTAGCCCCTTTGTCTAAACTGGAGACAATGTTATGATACAAGACTGCAGATGCATCTATGTTTTTTAGGCTGATTGTTTGGAATCGTTAAAGGCTTTCATTGAAGGTTCAAGATTAATTAAAAGCAACTTTTCTGTAGTTTTTAAAAAAATGACAGGTGATAGCAATGAGTCTAAATTTGACACACCTTCCAGTGGATGACTTTGGCATAAGTACAATTTTAATGTCTTTCCAAATGGCTGGCACGACATTTCTGGAAAAAGATTCATTAAATATGTCAATGAGAGGATAACATAGGACATCTGCACATTTTTTTAAGAATAACACAAGGCACACCATCTCGACTAAGGCTACAAGAAAGGTTCAGTGACTGGAGACATTTTAGAACACCATTTGTGTTGGAACCAGGAAAGCAGCTTTCATTGACACTTGAGACACTAGAAAGCTTGAAATATGTGGGAGAATATATCTGAGAGACTTGTTTAGGGTACGCACATCAAATAAATAAGGAATAACTGTTTATCTGCTTACGACCAGTAATTTCTTTAAAAAATTTCCATTTAAACATCCTACTGATTTGAAAAAAGCAAGAACAACAATTGTACCAGGATAATATGAGCTCATCTTTTATTATTTAATCGAGGATTCTTCTCAACTGGTTACAACCTGAACGTTAAAAAATATGAATTACATTAAAGACATGAACATACTTTTCCACGATCACAAGGAGTAATTGCTAGGAATTAAAAGTAACATTAGTCCGGAATGATTTGACAGATTAGGAGTTACAAACACTGACTATTTATAGAATAATTAAACAATTAGGCTTGGAAACAAAAAAACAGGGTTACGTATATATATGTGTGTATAGAAACAAGGTTTAGCTAGAAAGAACATAACAGAAAAGTAGATTACATAACTAAAGAAAACATCTTATCTAATAGCTAGTGTTTGTAACTCCTAATCTGTCAAATCATTCCGGACTAATGTTACTTTTAATTCCTAGCAATTACTCCTTGTGATCGTGGAAAAGTATGTTCATGTCTTTAATGTAATTCATATTTTTTAACGTTCAGGTTGTAACCAGTTGAGAAGAATCCTCGATTAAATAATAAAAGATGAGCTCATATTATCCTGGTACAATTGTTGTTCTTGGTTAGTTCAAGTTTATCAATGGGAAGAATTTCATGAAGTTTTTAAAAAGTCCTACTGATTGTCTGCAACCGTCTAATATCATTTGAAAGTGTTCCTCAATAGCCAAACTCTTACCTCGGTTATTATTTTATTCCAAACTTAACTGACAGAATTCAGTTAGCACCAACACTAAGGACTAGTTAATGCCCAGTGGCGACTAATTAATTTATCTGACATTCTGTCCATACTGAGTCTCTAATATATTTATACTTTTGAAATTCACATAGAATTCTGTAAACAATGTGCGATAGTGGCACAGCGGTAGAATGCTCGCCATTTACGCATGTAGTCCAGGATTCGATCTCTGGCCGACGTACTCCTCTACCTGACTAAGCCAGTAACAAGACTGGTAAAGAGGGAAGGTCAGGCAAAAGGCTAACGACCTCCTCCAGTAAAAACAAACACCACTGTTACCGAAACTTTAAGCCTCTAGCCTGAAGCCCATTGGAAACGTAAAAGAATAAAATAAATAATCTGTAAACAGTAAGTAGCCTAAATGGTTCATCAATTAAAAAAAGTGAATTAAACTATTAGTAGTACAATGTCAAAATGTTCTTCTTTTATTATTAATGGGAGTTAAGTGAAACACCTTTTTAGTTTGTTTGTCTTGCAATTGAACATTGTTCAATATATATATATATATATATATATTTGTAGCTGCATATGTACCGCCTTAATTAATTCGGTACATGAATGTATAGATGAATGAAAGAATTAAAAAGAGGAAGAACATTGCAGTTTTCTTTTTTGTTACTTTGCCTTGAAACATTTAAATCAAACATCCCTTTTTTTTAGAAAATGATAAACTCAAAAGTTAGAAATTTGAAACTCATTATAATAAAAGAGTTTATTCATTCTTTGATTCTTTTTTGCTTTATTTGTACTTACTTTTATTTGAATGGAACAATTTTGATTGAGAGATAAATTGACTTGTAAAATCTTTCTGACGTAACTGTACCAATTATTTTGAAGTGTAGCAGTTAGAGAGCTGTGATTATTAAAATATCATAGAATATTATTATTAATATTATTACTCTGATTTCTGAGTCAGAAGAAAAATATACCACTCCAAGCTGTCAAATTCCAGTACCAGGTGTGAGGTTGCTAACTTCGTGGGTCAACCGGGAGTCGAATGCAAACCTTCACCTAGAATGGTGAGCATTCTACGACACTGAGTAGTATTGAATTAGGATTAGAATATTTACTCTTAAATGACATGAATATATATATATATTAGTGCCAATAATATTGATCAACAAGTCTATAAGGCTTTTAGGACAAAGATCACAGAAATATCAGATAAATACGCTGTCAGTTAAGAATTAAATCTAACAGTATTGATCTATTGTTATCATGACTTTTGCGATAATAAAAATTATACATAACTAATGATAAAATCTACTCTAGTTTGGTTTGTAAGGTTTAGTTATGTTTTTACGAGTTCATCACGGATTGATATCAGTTAGAGAACCATTGAAAACCAAGGAGTACTGGACAGCTGCTGTTTCATCCAATCGTCGGAAGTACTCACCCACTTGGATTCGAACCCAGGACCTTCCGGTTACAAGGCCAGCCAGCTCGTATACCATTCAGCCACTGGGACCCGTAAAAACATAACTAACCCTTACAAACCAAACTGTAGCAAATTAATCTGATGCTCACTAGTGACTTGTTACAGGTTGGAGTTTCCTGAGTTCTAGTGAGAAGTTGGGACCAGTTAGATTCAATCAGATGTCACGTGTGTGGATGGATGTCCCACCAACGGCAATAGTTGGAGTCGCGTTAAATCACGAATTGGTAGAAGTTAGAATTCATGAGCCATTGAATCGGGTCCCAGTGGTGGCTGAATGGTATGCGAGATTGCCTTGTAATCGGGAGGTCCTAGGTTCGAACCCTGGCGTTGGGTGCTTACTGCCGATGATTCCCAAACTAGGATGAAACAGCAGCTGTCCAGTACTCCCTCTGGTGGTTTTCAATGCTTCTCTAACTGATATCAATCCGTGATCAACTCGTAAAAATCTACTCTGAGCTTTGTTTGATTCAGTCTTTATCACAAAGTATTTTACATGATGAAAATTCTGAAATAATCAATAAATCAGTTCATAAGATGAAGAAGAAATATTTTCTTGGCTTGTACACTACTCTATCAGTGTAGTGTATGAATGGTATCTCTCAGCAGTCAAGTAAATTATGTCAACACTTGGTTACCATGACTACCTACATATACATCTGTATACATATATATGTATATAGATTTACATCATATACTTTAAATAATGTTTCTGCATTTTCTTTTTCTTAAACATGGATTGTAAATATCATTTATTCTAATGGAAAAAAAAACAATAATTGACAAACAAACGAAGGATTTTTTACTTAGTATCCGTTTACGGTTTAACGAAAAATATTTGGACATACTGATACATGAACAGATTGGTAGGTAAGTAGGTAGGTAGGTAGGCAGGCAGGTAGGTAGGTATAAGAGCACCTGTAGTCTGTCATAATGTGAAGCGAAAAAAAAAAACAACCGAACAATGAAATCTGATCAGATTAGAGTCCATATGTTCCTTGAAAAAATATGTAACATTTCACTAAACTGAAAAATAATCATTCGCATATAGATTTAGAAAGACTGAATAATCTGTACTAAATAGTGGGCATGTGTCTTGATCAGTTAAATATATATATATATAGGGAGAGAGAGACAGAGAGAAGGATTATGCAACTGATAGTCTCTACTGATTTTGCTTTCATTCTGATCAACTGAATTCTTTAGAACTCTTGCACATGCGACATGGTATTTTAAAAGATAACAGAATGAATTCTACACGAAATGTGTGAATAAAATTGTTTTTGAAGCATTATTCTAATTCAGGTAACACAATAATTATTAAAACTTTATTATCTCAGACAGTGTTAACAAATAGTTTGCCAAACAGTCACTTCTCAAAGAATTCGTTAACTTAGCTGTACAGTGATTCTAGTTGGACATATTTTGATGTTGTTATGTTCTCTGAGCTAGCTGGATAGTTAATTTGCGAAGCTTTTATTGCCCGCCCTACTAGGCAACATCACTTCAACGCATACTACAATTTGCTGAAATGAGCTTTTAGATTTCTCAACGACTTTATTAGTCATCTTTCCTGGTGGGTGACCCTGAATGTGATTGGTTGTGCCTTTTGTGTCAAGTCAAGGAAACAATCAGTAGCGATAAAAGTAGATTAGAGGTTGTGAAAATACATAAAACACAATCAATCACTTTCAAAGTCACCAGGAGAGATGATTAATGGACTCGTGGAGTTCACTTCAACAAATTGAAGTATGCGCTGTAGCGATGTCGCCTGGTACGGCGGGTAATGAAAGCTTTGCAAATAAGCTGTCCACCTCAGAGAACACAACTATATCGAAATCTTTCACCTGAGCTACAAATCTTCTCCATCATGTCTAAATTAGACTTATATACATCTGATTAATTTTGCATATGTCCGTGAACATAACACAAGAATATAACTGAGTTTGGGATATTGTTTGTATCATCAGAACATCAGTTCAAAAGAGTAATGTGTAATCAAAATTGTAATTAGGGGGGGAGGCAAAGGTTAGTGTTAGTAAGTTTACACTAAGGTTAGGCAATATGAAAGGTGTTCAAATAAATTGGGTGTTAATGATTAGAACACAGAGAGATGTATGAAAATAAATTATGTAGTAGAGGAAAGGAATAAACTGACAACAGCTGAACTTGGATTTATAACCAAAAAAAGAAGAAGAGGATGCACAAGTTTTTTCTGTGTACTATAGTTTGAAAGAATTTAAAAGGCCGATAATATCAGTTTTTAATTCATTATAAAGTGAGCAATGTGAAGAAGTGATGTCACACATCGCATTATTTGATAAGCATACTGGTGCAAAATACTTCAGCTGTCGATGATCAGTTCAGCTAGAATAAAATTGCTCTACATTAATGATAGCATTAATAAAGAGTCGTTTATATATTATGATAATGTATACAGTCGATAGAACTACTGCTTTACAGATGAGCAAGATTTCAGGTTCAATCATGAATTGACATCAGTTAGAGAACCACCGGAAAATCAAAACTTACTGGACAGCTACTCTGTGCTAGTTTTGGAGTCTTGAGAAGTACAAACCCACTGGAGTTCGAAAACAGGACCCTTCAGTTAAAAGGCAGGTTTGTAAACTATTCATCCAATGAGACCTCATTCAACGGATTTCGTGTAAAGCGAGAAGACAAGAGACTTGGTAATAGACTTTTTACTGAGGAAAAACATAGAATATTTATACATTTTTAGCCACATTTATGGCGGGCTACTTCAGCGGATTAAAAAAACATTTCTGATGGGTTGCTGATTTTCTGAATCTGCGTCTAAATACTTCCAATAAATCCTCTCAGCATCACACCACACATATGAACTCCAATTCATGACTTGGTGGACCACGCTAGTTGCCACTTCTCACTAGGAGTCCAGGTAACTTCCTGTATAAAACCTGTACCTAGCGAAACATCAGATTAATACTCAAGTGGTGGTTTACAGATATTTGGTTGTTCCTCTAAATGATGCTGGATCGTGATCTATCCTGTAACCAATATCTCTCTGCAAACCAGCACTTGGATGAGATTTCGTTCTGCTAAAAGTACAAGTTCTCTTCAGAAGACAAAAGGATTGAGAGAAGAAATATTTACTTTTCAGTTAGGTCCCCAGTACAGTACATAACTTTTATTTGTTTAACATTCGTGTTTTATTAAAAATTAGACTTAATTATTCTTAATTCTTCCATTAATACTGGATAAAATTAAAATCCAGGAGGTGCATTTCGTCCCACTTAAGACTCGTCATCTGGATGTATCTGCCGCCTCAGTGGCTGATAGTTTTCCCTGTAAGTTGCGGCGCAGTTAAACTTTCCAGCTTAAAGAACGCAACTACACACAAATCATCCATCTGAGCTAGAAGTTTTCTTCATTATATCAAGTATATATTACACCACTTGAATAATAATAATAATAGCTTTATTCTAGACAGTAAGGTGATGCAGAGTGAAATTTTCAGCATATTTAATCTGCGAAATACCTGTTCTTCGTACAGAATCCTCATGTAAAGTAATAGCCTATGCGATACTGTATTTCTCCATCTGAGGCAATATCGAATCCTCTCTGATATATTTCCCTCAATTTCTTTGAGATGTGCTCTGCATTACAGTGGCGGCAAACTAAAAAAAAAATGTGCACAATATCATGTAGCGATCCAAAAGCATAATTAGATTATTATAACACTATTAGGAAATGTTACATTTGTCATTCCTACTTAGCTCAATTTTAATAAAACTGAGAAGAGGATTCAGGAGAAACAAATTATGTATTGATCAAATCGCCACTCTACTGATCACCATCGAACAAAGCTTGGAATGGCAGTCACCTCTCTATCTCAACTTCATCGACTTTGTAAAGGCCTTCGATAGCTCAGCGTCGATCGAGAGGTCATTTGGCAACTACTTCGCTACTACCAAAGGGTCCCATCGACAATTATACATCTCATCCAACAGTTGCATGCCAAGTAATCCACAACGGGAAACTTACGGAAGCCTTCGAACTGAGGACGGGAGTGAGACAGGGCTGTTTACTATCGCCAATAATCTTTCTGATTGCAGTAGATTGGATAATGCGACAGACAACGGCAACCAACGAGGGAACAGGCATAAAATGGACTCACACAAAAGACTTGGATGATCTGGACTTCGCTGATGATATATGTCTGGTTTCCCACAAACTTGAAGATATGCAAGTGAAAAGCAACAAGTTGGCAGAAGAAGCATCAAAGATAGGACTTCAAGTAAACATAGAT
Organism: Trichobilharzia regenti; assembly: GCA_944472135.2. Taxonomy (NCBI): domain Eukaryota; kingdom Metazoa; phylum Platyhelminthes; class Trematoda; order Strigeidida; family Schistosomatidae; genus Trichobilharzia; species Trichobilharzia regenti. The sequence continues at coordinate 28,286,464 of OX235264.1, read as the reverse complement.
AAAACAGAGGTGATGAAGATTCCTGGCCAACACCAACAGCAACAACAACAACAGACAACAATCAGCCAGCATAAATGGGAGGAACCTGAAAGAAACAACCTCCTTTACCTACCGACCTGGAGAGCATGGTTTCAACTACAGGCGGATGGAGCTGAGGAGGATATCAAAGCCAGAATCGTAAAACCAAGACAAGCTTTCATTACTCTTAAGTCTGTGTGAAGGTCAACATCACTCAGAATCAAAAATAAGATCCGGATTTTCAACTCCAATGTGAAGTCAGTGCTACTCACCATACGGATCAGAGACTTGGCGCGTCATAAAGAGCATCTCCAACAAACTTCAGACCTTCATTAACAGTTGTCTTCGCTCAATACCACTCAAGATCAGATGGCCGGCCAGAGAAGATCAGCAACAGGGATCTCTGGAAGCGAACCAACCGGGAACCGATTGTGAAACAAATAGGCAGGAAGAAATGGAGATGGATCGGCCATACTCTGAGGAAACCATCAAGTGACATCACTAGACAAGCCACTGCTCGAGTGGAACCCGAAAGGGAGGCGGCGAGTTGGTCGTCCAAGGGTGACTTGGAGGAGGTCATGTGAAGAGGAGATGAAAGCATTTGGACAGACCTGGAGCGGGGTGAAAAAGTTGTCAGAAAACAGAAGGCAATGGAGGTGGGCAGCTGAAGCCCTATGTTCCTCTAGGAACTAAAGGATACAATAATAATAATGAGAAGAGCTACTACTCATTATGATTACCATTATCTTATTACTTTATGTTCCCACTGGAATTATAGGGCTTCATGCTCAAGCTTTGAAGTTTCGGTATCAGTAGTTTTATTTTTTTGCAGGGTAAAGTTGCTAGTCTCACGCCCACTTTTCACTCCTTAGTGGCCTTATTACCAGATAGCTGCTTAGCGAAGTTGAGGAGTGCGTCGACCTGGGAATCGAGCCCTGAACCATGTGACTGGTTGGAAAAATTCAAGCCCCGGAGTTATACTGGATAGAAATTTAGATAAACAAGAAATTTAAGGAGTCCGTCCAAGACCGTTATGCAGTAAATTAACCTAAATCTAAATAATACATTTAGTCTGAATATTGCTCTTTTGGAATAAATGATTTCACGAGATGATATAAATTAAAAGGACATAAAAAAATTGTTATTGTGTTCTCTGAGTTAGACAGTCTGCTTGAAAACCTTCATCTTCTCTCTGGAGAATATCTTCAGTGCTAAATTCAACTTGAATTCACCTAGAGATCTTCTCTATCATCTGGAAAGAAGTTGTTTTGTACAAATTTACAACTCATCAGACTGTTTCTCCCTAAAATCTTTTTAAGTAGAAATTGATGTAATTTTGTGTAACAAATGTGGTACACTTGAGACACTAGACTTAGGTTCACTTGTTAACACATTCCTTTCCCTTCGAAACATCATGACAACAGTATATGTTTTATTAAACAGTCACCTCACTTGATGATGTGGACGACTAGAATTCTCTTCGAATATTCGAAGAAGACCAATTCATTTGTAGACAGCTTAAAGGATAAACGAGTTAAATGTTCATGGTTGACAGGTTACTGAATTTCACAGATTCAACCTGTTTCATGTCTTGGAAGCGATAATTTACCAGAATTGGGATATTTTTTTACAGTTTGATAAATCTTTAGTGGATGTGTGTAAACTTCTATGACTGTCATCGACATTAAAGTCCTTAACTAAAGTATCATTTCGACGATAACTGACTAGTTGAATGTTTCTGGAACTCAACGCCTACTCGTGTTCAAACTAAAACTCTAAGGTACAAATAATTCATTAAACTTAGCCGGACAGAATTTAGAAAACAGTGAAGTATATCAGATGATAGGAAATTATTTTCAATGATTAAAGTGCTCACTGAACGTTGATCATGTCATCTGAATATTGTATAAATTCAGTACGATTTACACTTCTATTCTGACACAATATATTGCGCATTCACTATATTTTTATTTCATCTCACTTCATTTTAAATAAATTCTTATTTTTTTGTAAATATAAGAATGTTTGCAACTGTACAGTAATTTTTTTTACTCAACAACATTTACAAAGATTTACGTAAAAATAAAACGTAAACTTTCACGTGTGTCTTAACAACTAAAATTCATTAGATTGTAACTGTGTTTCTATGCGACAACGAATCGCAGTTGTTGATTTCAGTCATTCCTAACTTCCTCCATTGCATTTTAACAAGGTCTCCTTGTCTCCTATATAACATATTATGTCTCACTAATAGTAAAGAAAAAGGGACTTAGGGGTATTTCGTCGACTTATCTACTACACTAACGCATTTTTCTAAGGCAGTAAGAGAAGTAGTCTGAGTTTAGAGATAGTGTCAACTAGTGATACTTTTGTGAATAAGGAACAGACATCTAAAGAAATCTAATGCTTACCCTATTACACAAAATTCCATCGATGCAACTGTCTAAGTGAAAAGTTCTTGGAAAGACTATGCTGACACAAAGATTTAATCTCTCCCACTAATTTGAGAATTTCACAGTCTAGTGAAGATTTGGAGGAATTCAAGTCTTCCATACTGTGTTGAAGTGGCGTAATGCAGACAACGATAAATAGTGTCAGAACAACATAGAAGACAAATAAATGAAACGTTGAATAACAAGGAAATAATACTAATTCATCCAGATAAAGAATCAGGCATCGTTATTTTAAATCGTGAGGATTACATTAATGAATTTTGTGTCCTTCTTTATGAAGAATAAAAATTCTTTAAGTAATTCAACCATAAAAAGACAGAACGAAGAGTATTGTGAATGAATTGTCAAAAACTTTCAAGAAATTCAAGGGCGAATCCATTATGACTACGTATATATATATATATATATATCAACATCTCAAGCCAACCAATTCAGCCATTCCTCGTTTCTATGGTACTCTGAAGGTGTACAAAATGGCATCCCTCTGAGACCTATATTGGAGATTGCTCTCTCTCTCTGGAACTAATGCGACTAAATGTACGTAAACTTAATCCTTTGAAGACTCTTGACTTCTTCACTAATCTTAATATTTAGTCGGTTGGTCATCGTAATATATTCAATGATAATGTTACTTCTTAGGTTCAGAAGAGACCGAAAATCAATATGTATAAAAAAACACTTGTATTTTTTTAAGTGAAGTGTTTTTCTACCTCTCAATCTTTAAACCAGTACCTAAGTTTAGATAGACTCAACACTGAGATTAAGTTTAGGTAAATATTTACCCTCCAAAATAATATCTACATTGTGAATTGAAGAAAGCGGATAATATATATAAATATATTATAAAATGTATTAGATTGAAGAGTGTTCAAAACAGAGAGTAAACCAGAGGTGACTTCCCTCGATGCACAATTGAAATTTATGGTAATATAACTTAGACTTTAATTAATTACTACGTAACCCGAATGTCCCAGAACTCACAGAACTGCCAGTGGACACCAGTCCTCTAAAGAAAGCAGAAATATTGAATGCTATTAAGCTACTGAAGTTCAGCTGGGAAGGCATTGGGACCAGACGGAATTCTCCCACCCGAAGTACCGAAAACGGACACAGAAACTGTGACAAATGTACTCACGACATTATTGCAAAAGGTTTCAAAGAAAAAAAAGGTGCCTACCGATTGGAAGAAAGATTGGCTACCTTGTCAAGCTACCAAAATGGGCGACTCACGTATCTGCACCGACTGGCGTGGAATAACGCTTCTATCCACACCAAGTGAAATACTAAGTCGTGTCATTCGGGAGGGGATAAAAGATGCACTGGATTCAGAACTTCATTCACCAGTACAATGTGGATTCAGGAAAGGCAAATCATATGCTGATCAAATTGCTACTCCACGCATCATTATTACAACAGAATAAAATATAAAATGGCAGTCAGACTTGTACCTCAACTTCATCGACTTCGAAAATTCCTTCGACAGACGGCTTTGACTGAGAAGTAATTTAGGCTTCAACACTGCAGCATGCAGTGCCCAAGTCTTTATCACCCTCATTCAACATCTGACAATGTGACAATGATACGTGTCAGGTGATCCACAGTGGAAAACTCAGCAAGGCATTTGAAGTGAAGTGAATACAGGAGTGAGACAGGACTGGCTACTTATCATCACTGATAATATTCTTAACCACAGTGGACTGGATTATGCGTCAGACTGCGAAGGCAAGAAATACTCTGGACCACTGGTAATAAGGCTCTAGGAGATCTGAATTTCGCAGATGATATATGTCTAATATCACACAAACTCGAAAACTTGGGGGAACGCAAAAACCAACGAACTGGCTGAAGATGTAGGCAGGCAGCGAAAACAGGACTCCAGATGAACATAGAGAAGATGGAAGTGATGCAGATAACCAAAGAACCGCAACAGCAACAACAACAACCAGCACCAATCAACATCGACAGGAGAGATTTGACAGAGGTTACTTCCTGTCTTCACTTATCCGGCTAGGAAGCACAGTTCACGCCACAGGGAGTCGGACAACACGGATGAAGATTTCGAAGCCAGTCAAAATTGTAAGGGCAGTTTGGAAGTCTTATATTGGCACACAGCCAACCAGCCAGTATAGAGAACAAGATTCGGATTCTGTCCAGCACCAGTGTTTCTGGCCAGCCAACCGTCAAATGACATCGCAAGCCATGCATAACCTTGAATGAAACCTGAACAAAGTGGAGATGTGTTGTTGAAACCCTATGTTCCACTCGGAGCCAAAAGGAATAATAATGATAGAAAATTAATCTGATGCTCGCTAGTGATTTGCTACAGGTTGGAGTTTCCTGGAGTTCTAGTGAGAAGTCGTGACCAGTGAGGTTTATGTAGATGTCACGCATGAGAATGGATGTCCCACCTACGACATTGGTTGGGGTCGCGCTAAATCGGATCCCAGTGACTGAATGGTATACGAGCTTACCTTGTAACCGGAAGGTCCGGGGTTCGAATCCCAGTGGGTGCGTACTGCTGATGATTCCCAAACTAGGATGAAACAGCAGCTGCCCAGTACTCCCCGATTTTCAGTGGTTCTCTAACTGATATCAATCCATGATCAACTAGTAGAAATATAACTATTCCTTATAAACCAAACTATAGAAAATAATAATAACATTAATGTACCAGATTCGATTTCCAGTGTAGTTATGAATAGGCAGTGCCGATTTCTCTTGAACTGGGAACAACCACCTCTATCCAGCACTTCGTGGTTCTCAATGATTCTGTGAATAATGTCAGTTTGTTATAAATCCTAAATTGAGATCAATCAAACTTCAAGAAACCTCAACATTTGTTGAGAAAGTAGTATAGTTGGAATCGAGATGAAGTAAAATTCTGTTTGAATACTTTTTGTCTCTAAACAAAATATTCACACTCCCAATGCCTTTTAATATTAAGTTATAGGTGGGTTCATTCAAGTGAATATAACTTTTAGGTCTTTCGAGTATTTGGGTTTATATTGTTCAATTAAATCATATAAAAGGCCTATATACATACAAATAATTGATCTCGTATAGACTCTTGAAAGTTCAGGAAATATATTTGTAGTTTTAAAACATAAAAATAATTACTTAAAGAAATTTCTTGATTTGAAACTTGTAATTCAGATGATAGCTATCTAAAGGGAAATCACTGCACTACATATTTAACTGGTAATGCTTATCTTTTCCCCTAAGTGGTCCATTGGGTAACGCTTTGGCGTTCGAGTCGCATAGGGAACACCACCATTCACTCACTGGAGAACGTAGTCACATCGAGATGATGAGTCTCAAGTGGGACGAAATCCGTATCCTTTACTCCACTGCCAGTTATCATCGAGTAAATAAATGGCCATTGACTGCACAAATTATGATGGAAAGAGAAGTTTAAGGTTTCAATTGAAGACTAAATCAGTCGTTTCGACTGTGTCAGAAAACTGTCGAAAACTCAGTCGCATTAAATAACTACTCAGTTATAGTTTAACGCTAACCGAAAACTGAAAAGAAAACACTTATCTCAATGAGGAAGCTGCTGTCAACGAATTCATCTCCCTCTTTAGCTGTGCAATCGCACTTATATAGAATTTCTTCATGAAAGACGGTAGTAACAAGAGTGATGAGTTGTCACAAGCATTTCTTAATATTAGTCACTACACGCGAGGATTTGAATAAGTGTATTAGACTTACATACGATGAGTAATCAAATGAATGATTTGTAATGTTACGTAAGTGTTCAAAAGAAGTATAAGAATCATAAAGAGCTAATCACCAAAGAAACAAGAAGGTTATTACCGTAATAGTAGAAGTGGTTGAATACTTTTCTATTTTATGAATGGCTCCGGTTTATCTATCTGAATGGTTAAGGCTTCAGCAGTGCATAGAAGACGACAAAGTATTTGTATTTGTGAGGCTGTTCCCCTTTTTGTGGATTACTTTGAAAGAGGCTTTTTTTGGGATGAAATGACTAGTATTGACAATGTGTTCGATGATCACACTCGTTATACAACCACTTCTGCCTTTCTGCAATCATCCAGGATTATGTTCTCGAACACTTTTCGACAGAAGACGCGTCGAACGACTAATATATTTATCTTCACAAGATCAGGTGGACTGATATATGCAAACAGAAGTGTTCAGATGCGAGATCTTGTCCTTAAGGCCTCTACAGACCAATAGGCAACTTCGGAACATTAATCTCAGCGTTACTGTGAGGAAAGTTCTTCGCAAAGATGCTGAAATTATTCTCTTAAGGATAAATCAGTTTAAGTCCCCGCTTGAAATTCAGCTTCATGTAAAGTTTCTTTTTTTATAGTAATCAATATTTTGCTATTCTGAACTTTTGGTTATATATTTCTGTAAATGAATCTTGGTGGATATTCATATATGCACATCCTAAATAGCACGAATGTCCAAAACATCAAATAGTCAAGTATCTCACGAAAGATCCACATCACCATTAGATTACTGAGTCAAACTATAATGGCCTATTGTTACCCCACTTATGATAACAGCTTATGACTGTCAGTTTTAATGTTTAATTAACCACATTAAAATTCATTAAAGTAATAAAGAGCAGAGAACTCATATCAGTTAGAGAACCACTGAAAACCAAAGAGTACTGGACAGCTTTTTCGTCCTGAATTCGGAATAGTGGTTGATATTGCATATTTATATATGTATATATTTTTAGTGTATGCGTATATTGATCGATTGATTTTTGTTTAAACTGAACTCTGTGCAAGTATGTTAAAATTGTTGTTGTAGATATATTTAATAATGTCTTTGCCATGTAAGCAGCTGACGAGAAGGCAACGAAATAAAAGATGGTACCATTTTATTCTGCTAAAACTGTAGTTCTTGCATTGTTCAAATTCATTAAGGGGAATAAATGTATGAAAATACTCATCCACTTGGAGCTCAAACCTAGGGCCTTCTTGTTATAAGGCAAGCTCGTAGACCATTCAACCTTTGGAATATTACTTAATAGCCCATGAATTCTAACCTCAACCAATTCTTGACTTTAGCAATGACTGGTACCAGCCACTTTCATTGGCACCGAGTATTAGTCCTCACTCCCGGAACCCTCTGGTCAATAATTCTTACCACAAGTCACTAGAACAGATGTCCATTGATCTGTTCTGGTTTCCAAAGTGATATTAATCCAAAGTTCAAATAAATCAAATGCCTACAAACTGACCCTTGAATATTCTTTTAAATTTACTCACTCTTCAGTCTTTCATACACCAATCAAAACTCATAAATAATAGTCGCAGTAGCTTAGAAGCCACTAAATACAAAACAATACTAATTTACCGTATGAGTTCAACCACAGAAAGCTTATGTGTTAAAAATTGGTTTATGAATATATGTAAATACTTCAGTTATGTAAATGCTCAAGAGCCAAGGTGTTTATTGTTTCTCATTTCCTTAGGCTTACTAAGCGTGAAATCCAAACATACAATACCTGAAGGATTTCCCTCACTCACCTCTGATTCTCTCCGCCTCTTGTTGTTGACAAAAAAACCACTTCACTAAGATTTTGTTTTTAAATCTTTCCTAAGTGAGACAGCCTTATTTTTATTTCTATAAGAAACTTCCTATACTCCATAGTATTTTCCTATGTTATTTTTGATTTGACTACTGATATCTTGAAATAAGTAATGCTTATCGTAATAATAACAAAGTGGCATCTGTATACAGAATATCTAAACATTTCATACGGAATTCAATTAGTTGAAAACACGACATATGCTTAAGTTGACGAAATCTACTCCAACATATTTATTAGTGCAGTCACAGGAACGCTGTAACCCAGTCAATCTGAGTTGTTTTCTAAATCTATTATTTGATAGTGTGAAATATTCCCATATTATGAATTAAAAGTCAATCTGAACGAAGAATATTCTTTTCAATAATTTCTCCTCTTTAGGTTCTTACAATTATAAAATATAATATTTGTGGTCGTTACAATAAACGCCAGTTATTTAACGTAGAATAAAAGATTAGCTATGGGGTGTCAAAATAAATAGTCGTGTTTGTGTGACAAATGTGCTAGTTGGCTGAAATCGGTCACAAAGTATTGTAAAACGGGAGACAATGGTGGTGATTAATCATAATAGAATTGTAGAGTGTGAGGTAGGAAAAGTGACAAGTCAGTTCAAGGTTATAAAAGGTATCAGGTGAGTGTTGCTAGTACAAAGTGTTCTGTGTTAAACAGAAGATAGTAAGACTGCAATGAGAGGTTCATAATGAGATAACGAATATAATAAATGAAACAGGTGGAGGCATATGTTGAGAAAAGAGATAATATCACTAATAATAAGTCCGTATAAACGAAAAATTCAATAGTATTCAGGGAATGTTTGCATGAAGGGCATAAATTATGACGAATAATAATGATATTTGTAATAATAAGCAGAGGAGAAAGAAACCAGGAGGGTTAAGGGGAAGCAGCACTCTTGGCGAGAAGAAAAATCATCAGTCCAAGTTTGGCCATTGTCTCCCGTTTTACAATATTTTGTGATCGATTTCAGTCAACTAGCACGTTTGTCACACAAATGCGACTATTTATTTTGACACTCCATAACTAATATGTTATTCTACGTTTGAGAAAAATGTATCCACCGCATACCTGGCTATCTTTATTGTAACGACAACAAATATTATATTTTGTAATTGTAAGAACGTGAAGAGAAATTATTGAAAAGAATATTCTTTGTTCAGATTGACTTTCAAATCTATTATTACCCCGTCTAGATAAATCATGACAATATTTATCGCTTCATTATAGTACTCCCTACAAAAAAACACTTTTTGATAACTTAAAGCGAATGTCTGAGTAAGTTTTCTTCATACAAGTCCGTAAGGTCATCAATCACTGATTAGGTGATAAAGGGCTTGTACACAATTCGTTTTTATTCCAGAGCTTACTGATTCATCACTTCCTTTATGTGTGAATTCATTGACACCCCTTTTTTGCTTAACATTATTACATATCCTTGAGAGATGAACAAATGCCTGCTAATTTAATTTCTTTCAAATTGTATTAGTGATTAGCGCAAACCTAATGATATCTACGTAATCTCTATAAACTATAATATCCAACCTCCAATAAGATTCCAGCTTACACCGTTCCCCAAGCTTTTATTTGCAGGGATTTGATTGGCTACAAATTCCATCACGATGTGATTTCAGCTAGAGAATCACTGGAAGAGTAAGAATCCATGGGCCATCGGATCAGGTCTCAGTGTCTGGACTGTTTTTAAAGATCGCCTTGTAACTACAAGGCCGTGGGTTCAAACCCATGTGTGTAAGCACAGATGAAGAGTTTAAAACTAGGACGAAACAGCTGCTGAGTACTCTCTGTTTTTCTAATGATTCTGTAACCCATATCAGCCCATAACCAAACCTATTACACTGATTTCTCTTTCGTATGTGGTAGGTGACTATTTAAACACTATCGTTAAGTTTATCTTGAATTTCTGGTGTCCGAAATCAAGCGGATGTTAGTTCACTGCTGCTGGGAAGACTATAACATAGGCCATACCTGTAGAACACCGCCTAGACCTGCTGATGAACATCCTTCATTATGACTATCAGGAGAAGAGGGCAGGTCAACTGCCAGCTAAATTCTTCAGGATCTTGTTATTTCAGTGAACAGTGTCATGAGACTTATCCCAACCTTCATATTTTTGTAGCCTTATTATATATACTTGCCTAGTAGATTTCACTGACCAAATTTAAACCAACTTAGGTTCTTGTTCAGTGAAAGGCTGTTATATGCAGTACTCAAATTTAGTGTTTTCAGTTCACTTAAATGACTGAAGTCACTAAACCCTGATCAATGTAGTACAGTGCTTATATATAACAATCAAGTCATGTCAATTTACACTCTAGGTCATGAGCTGACATCAGTTAGACGACCAATAGAAAACCAGGTCACAGTGATAGATAGTCATTTTTTCCTATCATGAGGGAGTAACTGTTCTCCTTCCTGACTAGATAGACCACAATGGTTACAACTTCTCACTGGAACTCCAGATAATATCTTTCAATGAGTTGATAGCCAATGAGAATCAGTGTGATTTCCAAGTTTTATTTTTCAAGGATTTGCTTGATTATAGACTCTATCACTAGCTGACATCAGTTAGAGAACCACTGGAAATTAGGGAGTACTGGAAAGCTGTTTCGTCTCAGCTTGGAACTCTTTAGAGGTAAGCAGTCAATAGGGCTCGAATCCAGAACTCTTCAATCGATTTTTATAAACGAATTTTCGTCTAATGAATATTTATAAGATAAAATAAATATCATCTTTTGATTGTGATAAAGGCTACGTTAAAGGAAGAGATTTTTAGTCTGTATTCATATGATAATATTTACAAGTCTTTAAGTAAGATTTATCTTTGTTATTGTTTATACAACAGCGTCTATGAAGTAGATAGTTTTTAAGGGCGAAACTATTTTCAAGGACTGAACACTTTAACTTCATAGACAAAAATAGGAAAAATTAACTTATTTTCATTGAATCCTGACCCTATTAAACTATAGACAAATTTTAAACAAAATAAATCTTATGAATTCATATATTGAGTGTTGAGTTATGTCAGGCTAGAGAATTCAATAATTACTTTATTCTTTAGACTAGGTTACTGGTAAAGATGTCAATATTCTTACTATTTAATGCATTCAGCAAAAATCTCCATTTATTTCTAGATACATTTGATGAAACTATGAATGATCAACCTTCGATATTTGATTTCAAAATTTATTCCACTGTATACTGTAGAAAAGATTCCTCACTCAGGGTAGTTTCTTTATCTTATGAGTCGAGCATAGGACTTGTTTCTGAGGTTTTAGTGATGGTGGGGGTGGTGTTTCTTTGATGGGTTGAGATTTTGTAGACTTCCCTTATTTCTACGCTTACAGCAAAGTTTAGCAGCATGTTGGTCGGGAATCGAAGTTCGGACCGTCTGAGAGATTGGTGAAAATTCTAACCCTAAGGTTAGACTGTTGGCACACAGAGTAAAGGATATAAATTCTTTCGTTGTACTTAAGTTTTAATATTGTACTATAAGTATTTATTCAGTAGGTTAAGTGATTTCATAAAATATAGCATAATCTAATATCAGAAGTAGCTCGGTTAGCTTCATTATTTGTTTTTAATTTAAATTTGACTTTTTGTCCACTGCCTGTTTGGATCTAAAAGGTTCAGCTTCTGTTGAATTGTCGACTTCTACTGTGAACGCCCCAAGGATGACCAGGAATGGTGACTAGGAGAAGAATCGAAGGCAAAGTTAGACTATCACAGCCACAGTGAAGGTCTTCCAAAAATTGACCTTTAAGACCCGATTAGATATAGGGAATACTATGAAGTCTCATTCCAAGTCAAATCATGTTTGACCTTTCGAACATAGACAGGGCGGATACAGTATTCTACTTTCTTACTAAATACTTTTTCTTGCAAATCTGTACTGTTAGGTAAGCTTATGGCTTTTCAGATTAAGGTTTAGGGTCTAGGGTTTAGATTATAATTAAGATTAAAGTTAGGGTTAGGAGTTAAGATTATGGCTAAAGTTGGGAGTAGGTTGAAGAATAGTGTCTGAAATATCAATGGATCTCAAAGAACCATAATCCATAGTCACCTAGAAGAATGCACATATCGCGCATGGTACGACAAATAGCTCATCTTTGTGGTGACTTGGAGACATTCTTCCAACATACAAGCTACAAATATACAGTGTGAAATTAAGTTTGCAATATTGTTTAGTGTATTTTTCAACGATTATGCGACTTTCCTGCATCGGAATTCTGATTGGTCATTCAAGGTCACTGTAGTTTTGGCTGAATCCAAGCTATACATTCTATCCTATTCAGGACTTGTGAGCTGAATGTACCTTCATTCTTCAGTGAGTGATGATGTTCCCATTGAGACTCTAACTCAGTGTCTATCAATAAAAATGCTAAAGCGTTATCCACTAGATCCCTTCGGTCACCATAGTCACCTTTTCTGCAGTGGACATCAGTTTTCATTTTGTTTTTAATTCAAATTTGATTTTCCCTGTCGACTGATTCATTTGACTGAAGAGTCCGGTGCTAGGTTCAAGTCTCACAAGGGAATAGTATCACTCATTCGAATGGAGAATGTAGGTGTACGCTCAGCTGACGAGTCTCGAATAGAGTGGGCTGCTCATCCTAGACTCCATTGGTAGTAACCATCCACCAAATTACACTAACCTACTTCAATTGCTTAGACTCAAACAAGCAATAATAATCAACAGTTATAAAAAAAAACGTTTCACCTTATCAAAATAATTCTTCTCTATTTATGGATACATAATTTTAAAACTGTTTTGTTATTGATTAAGTCAGAGTAACGGATTTCCAGACTGTCTCTCCACTTAATTTTTTCTTCTGTATTTATATTTCTCCGGATTTTAGACAGGATAATCCAGATTAAATATTTCTTTTACTTGATAAGAAAGAAAGAAATTTTTTAAAAAGTTAAAACTGAATTCAGATTATCAAAATTAAAAAAACATTAACTTTTGGGGAACACAATAAGCAAGATTCATCGGAGGTGTTAAGCGTCATCTGATCGCTTTTTGTTATTGTTACCATTACTATTATTATCTTCATATTTTGCTTTTATTTTTGTCTTGAAAATGTAAAAGACTACTTAAGTGTTGACATGCGCTTCTGCATAAGGATCTCCAAAACATCAGGATATTTCATACTGGATTAGACTAACGTATTCACTGATTGTTATTATTATTATTTTTCTCCTATGTTCCAAGTCCTAACGGCTAGACCACAGAGACCAGTGATATTCCTAGTTGTGGTGGACTGGATTATGCGTCAGACAGTGAGTGGGAAACGAGAAGACAGAGATATCCTGGACCGACATGAAGAACCTAGAAGACCTGGATTTCGCGCGTGCATGATTTATGTTTGATGTCACACAAAATCAAAGACTTAAAAGCGAAAACCGACAAACTGGTCGAAGAAGCAGCCGGCGAAGACAGGACTCCAGGTGAACATAGACAAGACGGAGGTTATGAAAATAACCAACTAACCAACAAAAACAACAGTATCAACATCCATCGCCAATCACCATCAACCGGAGAGATCTGAAAGAGGTTACTTCATTCACTTATCTAGGGAGCATTGTTTCAACTACAGGAAGTCGGAACGGACGAGGATGTCGAATCGAGCGAGAATCGGGAAGGCGACAAACACATTCATCAACCTGAAACCCATCTGGAAATCTTCGTCACTCAGCATCAACAACAAAATCCAGTCGGATTTTTAATACAAACGTCAAGTCAGTCAGTTCTTCTATACGGATCAGAAACTTGGTGGGCGGGTCACAAAGAACAGGTATTTCCAACAGCCTGTTGCAGACCTTCATCAACCAACAACTCTCTTCGCTGGATCTATACTGAAGATCAGATGGCCGGGCCGGAAACAATCACCAACAAGAAACTATGGGAAGGAACAAACAAAACAAGAACCAATCGCCCAAAAGCAGCAAATATGCAGGAGAAAGTGGAGATGGATTGGACACTCGCTGAGGAGACCGCTTGGTGACATCGCTCGTCAAGCCCTCGAGTGGAACCCGAAATGGAAGCGGAGTGTGGGACGTCCAAGGGTGACATGGAGGAGATCGTGTGAAGAGTAGTTGAAACAGTATGGATTAACATGGATGCAGGTGAAAAGTACAGCAGAAGGAAGACAGAAGCAAACGGAGACGTGCAGTTGAAGCCTTTTGTTCCACTAGGAACCCAAGGAAACAATAAAAATAATAATAATGTTTCAAGTAGAACATAGGGCTTCAAAAGCATATCATCATTTTTTCATTTTCTCCGCCCATAAGCTGTCAGCTCCACCATATCACCTATGATCTCTCAAGTTATCGTTTCACATTCGGGTTCCACTTGAAAGATGAACTGGTGCACGATGTCACTCAAAAGTCTTCTCAGCATGTATCTGATACACCAACCTCCATTTCCTCCAAAATATTTGTTCATTAATTGGTTGTTGATTGATTTTTTGCCAGAATTTCTTGTTGCTAATCGTTTTTGGCCAACCAAGGGATCTTCAGTAGCGAGGCAGAGAAGATGGCAGCTGTTGATAAAAGTCTATCACCTGTCGGAAATGATTTTTGTGTCAATTTTGTCTGGTTTCCGACCTATATGGTATTGAAAATTGAAAATCTTGTTCTTTATGCTTAATTTAGAAGATTCCCATATTGATTTCAGAGTGATAAAGTTCCGAATTCTCTTTCCTATTCTGACTGGTTTCGACAGCCTCGTCCGCGTTGACTTCCTGTGGTTGTAACGACACTGCTTGGATAAGTGAAGGAAGTAATCTCTTTGGAATTTCCCTCATTGACAATAACTCGTACTGGTTGTTACTGCTGTGGTTGGCTGGTTATCTGCATCGACATTTTGCTTCTGTATGTTTACCTGAAGTCCTGCCTTTGATACTTGCTTATTATATCAGTTTGTTGATTTTTGCTTATGAATCTTTGAGTTTATGTGGTATTAGACCTAAATCACCATATGTCCTAGATGTAGTGAGAATTCCTAGTAGTCAGAGTCAATTGACTGTCAAAAGTCTTAAACCCAACCATATGAAATTCTCAATTCTCATCTTTCCAACTCATATCATTTATAGCTACAACGTTTTCTTTCTCTCTTCTCCTTTTCTCTCTCTTTTTTCCCTCTTATGTGCTGCTTTTTTTCTTTCTTCCCTACAAACTCTACTTAAAACATTCTTCTTCTTTCTTTCACACTCTGTATATCTCGACCACTTTGTTACCGCTTACGCCAGAAAATATGCTAGCATCTACTTTTCTGACACCCTCAAACACTTTATAATACTTTTATAAAGCTATTAGCATTAAATAGCGAAACGTCAGTAAAAACAATATCGTTCTGTTTTTTTATTCATTGGGAAATACAAAAACCTTCATTATAATGAAGCTTCAAACACTGTTCAATTTTTGACTTTGCTACCGACATGCCAATATGTTGTTGTCAAAACGAACTGAGATTACCCTTAATCTATGTAGAACTTTATTTATTGTTAATGTACTAAGTGGATGAAATACTGTAGTAAAATGCTGAGAATTCCATTCTCTATCACGAGTACTGTTTTGGAATAAAGCAGATTATTATTATTATTATTATTATTAAACGTAGATAGTTCACTAAGTTTCAAGATCTCATTTTCTTTATCATGATGGAACTAGCTGCGGTAGAATGAAAGGGGAACAACTGAACAGCATGTTGTCATACTGAAATTCATATAAATGGTGATGAATTCGGGTAGTTTTGTTTTTCACTTAAGTACTAAAAACATTAGTGTATAGTTTAAGTAATGTTACCAATGTGACAATGTCATTGCTTCCGCTTCAATCCACTCTCTGGTTCACTTTAGCGTAAATATGAGGTATGAATACTAATCGACTATTGTCATTTGTTGTTAACACTTAGACAGTTGCTAAGAGAAAACAACAATTCCTTTGAATTGAGAAATATATACATGTATTTATTACTGATAAATAAAGGTACGCTCTATGATTCTGTGAAAAGGAAAGTACATCATTCCTTATGCAAACATATTTTATGCTTCAATGACTGCATAAATGAAAACACCTGTTTTCAACTGAAATTTTAGCTTCACTAAATTCTTTATATAACTCGTACATTTCCTATTTGTATATCAATTTATAGATGACATTAGGACGTTCATTTCTGTGTATTGAAAAAGAGATATTTAACTATTTGGACAGGGATAACTTCACCGAAATTTATGGATTTAATAACTAATATATACGAATTAAATATTTATTTCAACAAAGTTAAGTGCTCATCGGTCGTTCAGGTGTAGAATGCTTACCAGCCATGCCTCATGCAGTTTGAGATTCAATTCCCGGCCGACGCACCACTAAACTATTGCTTAGCCCCTTAGTACAACCGGGAAAGAGAGAGTGTTAGGCGTGAAGCTAACAATTTCACTCTGTATAAACTACCGAGGCTCTATCGAGACTTCAATAGTTAAAAAAAGAAGCTTGAAGACGTATATTCTACTAGGAATGCGAAACCAATGAAAATAAATAAAGTATACAGAGTGATAATGTCAATCTCGCCGTCCTCCTTAGAATAATCTTCCCGAGGTGATATTTTTTTGAAGAATAGACTTCAGTAACATTTGCCCCATCATAGTCTATACAATCTACCCTAGAAGGCGTCACCTAGGATAACGGATTGAACAAAATATTCACACATTTAGCTACAAGTATTTTGCATGACTTAAAAGTAATGTCAATTATGTTCCCTGGTCAAAAAGAAAATGTGCTGAAGTGATAAAGTATGCTGCAAACGCATGCTTAACATAAACAGTTTCCTGACTCAGTCAAGCTGTTATTATCATCATTATTATTATTATTCCACTTACAGCTTTGTCACGCGATCAAAACACTGTAAAATATCAAATATGCGATATTTGGTTATTTGTTAATTGAATTACATATTTCCCACTCTTGAAAAAAGGAGTAGCCACACAGTCAAGCTGTTATTGCAAACAGCTCAACGTTAATTCAAGGTTTCTTTTTGAAGCATTTTATTTATGACACTTACATCAATACTCGATACTTTATGATTATCATTATCACTGTTTTCAAAACACAATTAGAGGCAGTAGACAAGAAGACTCTGATTTAAGTTTCGTATTTCTTAACACTCATCAACCAGGTACATCAGCAACCGTCAGTGAGATTCGAAACAGCATCCTCACCTCCGGAGTCGACTCAGAATGTTTGTCTAAAACTTCGGCTACCGAAAACACCCATCATTATACTGCATATACTTTCACTTATTCCCTTTGTTTTAATCTGCCAAAGTATGACCTCTAATAGTGTTTTCTACTCTCACGAGTACTGAAAATGTATGCCGCCTACTAGTCCTCATGTTTTAAATGAACATGAGAACAATTAAAATCATAGGTGGCAGTGTATCCCCATACATGAGACAACTGTGTCACTGAGGTTTATAGTGTAAACTGCTACTGTCTGACTAGTAAAACTAACTACCTCCAGTCTTCAATTATTCAGTTATGTACATGGGTCTCAAAATGTAATCTTACTCTTTTTTTAAACTGACTGCCAACCAAATTTTATGCATTTCTTGAATGAGGCACAGAAAGAAATCTTATAGGGAAGTAGTGTACTTGAAGATCCTGAATGAAGACAGACTACTTTACAATGAATTTCTCTGAAAATTCGGTACATTATATAAACGTTTGCAGTTCACCTCCCTTGGTAACCGCACTGCACTGTAACCAGTGGAGCCCATCTACTCAGGAGGAATAACAGTTACACCCCCCATAATATCGGCTGACAGTTGCGCTATATGTATCGCGAATCGGCAGAAGTTGGAATCCATGGGCCAATGAAGACACCGCCAGTGATTGAGTGGTGTACGAGGACGCCTTGTAACTCCAACATACTGGGTTCAATCCCAGGTGTGCGCGTATTGCTGAGGAATCCCAAACTAGAAGGAAATAACTATCTAGTACTGTGCTCTGAATTTCCATTAGTCGTCTAACTGATCTCAACTCATGCTCAAACCTGTAACCGATTAAATTCTTGCAAATCAACACAGTGAATAAATTTGTGTTTGTATTGGTGTGTAAATAGAAATGACTTGATTGTTGTATATAAGCATTGTACTGTCTGTCTGTCTGTTTTCGACATAGAACTTTGCACAAATGTGCGGAAGTTCAAGTCGCCACACTCCGTGTAGCACGCGAAGCAAGAGAGGAAAGTACAAGAAAAGCATAATAGAGACAGTAAACAGAGGTGTGAGACAAAGGAAGAGTAATAACGAAGAACAAAACAGTTTCATTGGAAATCATAAGTCACAAGGAGTGGATGCATCTGCACTAGCCATTGAGAACGATCACTCTGAGCCATGTCACCAATTGTTTCCAACCATAGATTTTTACCGTCCCGAGGACCCCATCCAGCAAGCCAGTCTACACCTTCCTACGTGGCTTAGACCAACTGTTGTGGATTTCATTGACTGGTGCAGCCAAGTTTTTTGTTTGACCGCCGCTAGCTTTTTTCCAGCCTGACCCTATATCCGCTAACATTGCTCGTCGAGGGAGGCGATGGCTTGGCATACGTAACACATGTCCTAACCATTTCAGTCTTTGTAGCTTCACGACTTCGTCGATTGATTTCCCCTGTTTACCTAGAACTCTACGCCTAACCTCAGTGTTGCTCACCTTATTATGCCACTTTACACGGGAGACAGAACGCAGGCACCTATGATCAAAGACAGCTAGTCTTATCATGTCTTCCACTCTCAGTGGCCAGGTCTCACTCACAGCCATAAAGGAGGATGGAGCGGACTGATGAGCAGTACACCCGCCATTTGGTCGATAGTCGGATATCTCGTCTACGCCAGAGACGGCGTAAACTGGCAAATGCGAAACAAGCCCCCTGTATTCGTGCTGAGATTTCGTCAGAGATCAACGCGTTGGGGCTGATGTTACTTCCCGAATAAGTGAAGCGGTCAACGTGCTCTACCACTTCACTTCCTATTTTTAAACTGGGCGTCGATGTAGTCCAGTCCTGTAACATCATCTTGCATTTGGCGGGAGTGAACCGCATGCCAAACATTCGTAGATTGCGGCTCAAGGTGTTCAGAAGACTCTGCATTACGTCAGCGTCTTCGCCTAGAAGGACTATATCGTCTGCATATTCTAAGTCAACGAGATTATTCCCTGGTAGCATGGCATTGTACTACATTCATTAGTGTTTGATGACTTCAGTCATTTAGGTGAACTGAAAAAACTAAATTTGAGTACTGCATATAACAGCATTTTACTGAACAAGTACCAAAGTTAGTTCAGATTTGGTCAATTAAATCTACTATGTAAGCATATATAATAAGGCTGTAAAAGTTTATAAGTTGGAGTAAGTCTCACAATACTGTACTCTGAGGTCATCAAATCTGTACGCATAAACGGTGTTTGTCTAAGGTAATGAAAAATGCTAATAGAAGTCATACTCTGGTATCATTTGGTAATGCTACGTGTTTCAGAAAGTGAACTGATAGGTTTTGAAATCCACTTAAATGTTCTTACGTCATCCAAAAACATTAGGTGACGATGAATAAAGGTTAGCGGTGGTGATTAAAAATGCAAACACTTGGATACATAATTATTACTGACACAAGGAATATATAGTTTCAGAATATGTTGAATATGTGATAGAATTCGTTCAGCATTGACACTAATAAAGTGTTGATACAATATTTTATACTCTTAGTGACGAATTAATGTTTCATTTTTTGTCTGTTAGGTATTTTCTAACACCAGTCATGCTTTTACTGCGTTTTAAGCAACGATGAGTTATGTAAGTGTGACTGAATCTGTTATATTTAGTTAGCCATCCACTTAGTTTCTCTTTCATGAAACTTTTAAACTGAAATTGCAACAAGATTTCAAATATCCAGAGTAAACATGTCACAAACTACCTGGAATAATTCAATCACCGAATCAAACTGAATTAGATTTAATAAAATCCCAGTAATTCGACCAAATCTATGGGATTCTGTGTCAAAACGCACTAACGACCCCACCAGGGATCGAACGTTGAATCTTCAAGTTGCGTAACCGAATTTGCTGACCATTTAGGCAGTTACTTAGGAATTCAGTGACTCTTGCATTCTAACTCTGTCAATTTGTGGGACACCTCTGCACTCATCACTGCCTTCGATAGGCATCCACTTGACCTTGACTTGATGGACCCCACTGGTCATGATTACCACGTCAGGGTGAAGGAAATGCTCATCAAAGACATCGATCAGGGTAGTGCCCAAATCAGATGATGACAAAGCTAGAATACTAGCCAAAGTGGCTAAATGGTCAATTGGCTTGGTCTCTTAACCTTGAAGGTTCCAGATTCAATCCGCAGCTGTGGGATCTTAGCTGAACGCTGCTCAAAATTTTTAAAATAGGATGAAACAACTACCCAGGAATCCCAACTGATCTTCAGTAACCTCTCTAAATGATGCCGGTTCATAGGGAAGGCCTAACAACTGTTACACTTCTCTATTTATTTATCAGTATGCTTGCTAAATGGAGGAATCGGAAGAATCTTTTCCACTTATTCAAGCATACTTACATATGCATTTACATATGCTATACAGAGATTCCTTACACTGTTCGTCACATATGAACTATTGATCACGACATAACTAGTTTTGTATTTCATACATAGGCGAGAATATGAGTTTTTGCAAATCAAACTTCCTGTGCTTTCATCTCAATATACTTGCATAGATAGAACGGAGGTGATCAACTATGATTTGAATTTTTCACAAGTAGTTAGTTGATTTTGTATTACTTGCGTAGACTAATCATCATATCATATGTTACGTTTGGCTGTTTCAGAGATGTGTTGTACCTTCGGATACCCTTTGTCCTCACCTTAACTTTAATGTTTAGAATGAATACAATTGTTTGTTACCCCGCCTTTCACTTTAATTGAAAAAAAAACATTCATAGACATAGACACACTTTAAGTAACAATACACGAAGACTAGAAACTGTAAGTATTCTGTTTAGAATTGTTGTAAAACGAAAAGTAAACTTGAGAGATTAATTATAATATGGATAGATAACTTTTATTGCTGAAGAATGATAGAATTATTTCAATAAGTGTTTAACTTATCTCATATTGTCTATGACTAACTCCATTTCTCCTCCACTTTTTTTTCTCCATTTTCCTGTGAAGTTTTCTTTTTCATTCTGTCATGTTAATTTTTCTTCTTACTGTATAGGTGTGAACAAGTTTTAGATTTGTCTCTAAAGTGTTCACTGTGTATATAAAAGAAACCTAGTTTAGATTTGATTGATAGAAGACTGAAAGTTACTATTAGTGAGAATTTTGTAAAATAGAAAGTGTAAATGAATTTGTTTTTTGTTTTTTTAATTCATTGATGATACGTAGATATTCTAAATAATTTCTAAAACATTTCTAGACTGTTTAGTTGTAGAACTTAGATAGCATTCTCTAACCTTGAAGTTAATTAGTGGATGAGCATTCCGTCCTTTCTGGGACTCATCACTTGTGTGTGTACCCGCATTTCTCAGTGAGTGATGGTGTTCCTACCAAGGCTCAAACCCAGTGCCCATAGTCTCAATCACCAAAGCGTTACTCAATAGGCCTATCGGGCCATGACAGCCACCTCTTATTCAACTGATCTTATTAATTATTTCATTCATTTTAGAGTTTCCCATCGATTGATTGGACGGAAGTGCTCAATCTCAAGTTACATGACCAGACGTCGTTGAAGCATCTGCATGAGGAGTCGACATGTCAACCTGTGATCAAGCACTTCTGTCCAATCAATTGACGGGTAAATCTAAATTGAATTGAATAATATCATTCGCTAATCTTTTGTGTAATACGTATTTCCATTGAGATGTCTAACCACAATTCAGTTTAGGTAGACACAGAATGGATAAAATTAACACAGAACCAGTAAGGGTTTATGTGATGAGTGACATAATTTGCTAGTACATATAGGCAGTACCGTTATACTGTGTTGAGAGCTGGCTGTTAGCCAAAATTGATGGACAGTAATTTACGTCAATGTTTATGTCCCCAATATTGGTTGTGAGAAAAATGAGAGGAAAGGACTCGCTTAGGTGCATACAGTTAGCCTATAGATGATCTGACATTCAAGAGACAGTCACAAAGAGATGCAAGGTTAACTTTCTGTGATAAACAACCAATCACAAGACTGTTTTTCTGCTAACAATAATCTATAATAATGTAAATGAAAATCTATAAATGCGTGTTGATTTCCTTAATAAATGATCTGTTGCCTGGCCCTTGTCTTCCATTGTGACAATACTACTCTGTTTACATATAACAATAACTGGAAGCCAAGCGCCCTATAACTTGTTCAGAATTTTTGTTATTATTATCAACTCATGGATTATAAATGGAATATAAAACTTCACTAGAATATCTCTATTTCATTATATTTTCTGATATCTTTTTTTAATCTGGCACCATGCCTACTCACACAAGCTGTCATTCCCTTTTCACATGATCTTCATCAAGGTGTTTTGTGCATGACTGTGTGCAGAAACCTTCTTTCTTCTCTTGTTTTGAGTTGTTTGTAGACTCGTCACATTGGATAATTGTAACTTTCTTTCCTTTTGAATTGAATCCTGATGTCATTATTCTGCAAGAGATTGATATAAACCTTTGACGCTGTTGATGAAATTTATCGCAGCTTCACCATGAGTGTGCTCAAGTTTGTCGTCTGACTGACTGTTCGAATAGATTATTGACCTTGCAGTTAACATTTTTGAAAGCCTGATTCGATTGCTTCCACTCTCACAGATTCATAGCATTTCTATATCATATCTTCTCATTTCTCTTTGAAATCTGAGCAGCCTTCTATGTTTCAAACATCCTATGGATGTTCTATGTACTCAAAAATATGACACTCACTCACATTAATAACAATAATTTGCTGGATTCCAAAGCAGTACTTATGATACAGTGTGTAATTCTCACCATTCAGTACAATATTGAATCTCGATAAAGAAAGGAGAGAACCAAATTTAAAAAAATATTGAATCTAATTTACTCAACAAGAACAAAGGAACATTACAGGCTAAAGATAACTGAAATTATTAATAGCAATAACACTAAGCTCAGAAATGTACAAAAAGTATAAAATGACAATAATAGTAATAACATTAATAACTAAAAAGACAAGGTGAATGAAATAGTTTCCGCATAAATCACAATTGCGAAAATATCAAAGAGCCATTTAGCTTGCTAATCACATAGTAAATTACAATTTTCACGCTTAACTTCTTTTCTATCATATAGAACGCAGACCAAATAGGGCATCGATGAGTTTTTGTATTTAGTTGCATG
Organism: Trichobilharzia regenti; assembly: GCA_944472135.2. Classification (NCBI taxonomy): domain Eukaryota; kingdom Metazoa; phylum Platyhelminthes; class Trematoda; order Strigeidida; family Schistosomatidae; genus Trichobilharzia; species Trichobilharzia regenti. The sequence goes on along the minus strand of OX235264.1, from coordinate 28,262,992 downwards.
GGTAACCAATCTTTTATAATGACTTATAATCCTGTCTGATGAGATGGAAGGTGGGGGGTGGGGAAGTAAAAAGGGTGCTTAAAGTCAGACAACATGAAGTGAGTTCAAATGTCTGTAGACTACATTAGTAGGTAGCTGACCCTAATGGCATGCCACTTGTCCTACTGACAACCCTTAATACACATCATGAGAGAGAGACATGTCTAAGAGAGACTAAGGGGGAGCGATAAAGACCAATAAGTAAGATACAAGAGTTAACAAACTGTCGAAGTAGAGTTTGATTAATACCTGATTGTCTTAACTCTGCTATGTAGGGGGTTAGATGGGACATCTTCTCAGAAATCAACAAGACATGGGATCACCTTGATATGATTATGAGCAATAAATTGTGCTCGAAACGTCATCAGTAAACATTACTGTATAACACTGTGAGACTTTATCAAAACAAAAACTTACCCATAATGGAATTATACTCTACCACAGTGCACAAGTTTTATTCTTATATCAAAAGTGAGAGGATAGATTTATTTCATGGTATTTTTTGCTGGATTTAGTGTCTATTCCAATTCCCTCGATGCTACAGGCATCTTGCGAGCGAAAAAGTCAGTGTGGACCAATTTTATGCCTGAACGCGACGTTAACTGTCTGGCTTTCGGAGGTTTCTAATTTAAAGCCACTTACCTTAGACCACCGGCTTTTGTCCAACACAAGGCTGCTCACCATGAGACAGTCAGACTGGGGCATAACTGCTGCGAAGACAATCAGATCATTATTGTATATACCAATGTTGATTCCCTCTGAAAGAGGTAAGTCATGTAAGAAGAAAGAAGACAGACAGAACAGCACCTTGGGGAAAACCAACTACAGTAAGCAGGGCAGAGGAAGATTCACCTTCAAATACAGTATACTTCGTTCACTCAGAGAAATGAGAATTTAACCCTCTGACAACCCATGCCTTGGTTTGCGTCAAGGAGAGCTTATTCAGCAAAAGTCATCCGATTACATAGTCAAGAGAGGATGTGTAGTCAAGGAAGATACATCGACTACAGTAGTAAAGAGCTGACTTAGGGGCATACTACTTTTCCCTACTAACAACCTTTAATACCCTTTGCAATATTACACAGTTCTTTTTTAGAAGCCTAGGGAAGGCTAGGTGGTCGGGGAGCAGCAATAAAGAACAATAGGTAAGATGGAAGAGTTAACAAACTGCAAAAGTAGAGGTTGAGTAATAAGCGATAGAATCATTACACGATAGACCATACCAGTAAAGTGAACGATATATCCATGCTTTAGGTAAAATGAATCCCTGATTAACAATAATACTAACAGATTCACTATATTAATAGTATACTATATTAAAGCCTCAGTAGCATTCTCCTGTTTAATGAATATTATAATATTCTATGTCGGTGTAAAATTTGAACACTGTGGTAGAATATAATTCCGTATTAGATAAGCATATCTGATATAAGACACAATAAGAAAGCAATAATAACTGGTTACTTTACCACTGCGTGCATGCATTATATCAAGAAAACTTATCATATATGACATTATACCATTTTCCTTTGTAATAGTCAACTTCTATCTTTCTTTTTTCAGATTCGTGCAACTTATAACTACATAATCAATATGTTCGCAATTAGCAAGTTCTCTTTCATTATCCTCATCACTCTTTTCATCTCTCAACCTTGGATAACATTGATTATCAATGCTGTACCAGCATTAAATACAAATGAACAAAGTGTTACATACCCTGGGTTACAAAGTCCTCGGGCTGAAGTATTCTTTACTGAACCGACAAGAGAATCAGAAGAATTTTTAAGAATGCATTATTACTATCCGAATTTATCAGGTGATAGACGAGTGTTCCGTAAACGTGCCGCTTATATTGATTTACCATGGGGTAAATAATCGAGTGACTGTTTTGCATTTGCATCCCGTTATATGCACTCACACTCACACACACACAAATACAAATACTGAAGCAAAACTCGTAGTGGTATACTTCATTTATCAAAACTTTCGTTTAACTTATTAAAATTCCTGAAAGAAAAAGAAATATATTATTTCATAAAAACTTTTGAGACAGTTGAAAACTTTATGTGAAAATAAATTTCTCAATAAATATTATTTTTCTCTTATCGTCTATTTTAAGTGTATCCTTTATTCATTTAAAGGTTATGCGTCATTAGTGTTTTTATGTGTTGTCGAAACATGATTGTATTACATCCTGAAGGTAAAAATCATTTACTGGATTAGCGATGTAATCGTCTATCGATTAAATTAAATTATAACTACCCAAGTGAACGGGCGTTATGGTGGCCTTCATCAGCCAGTCAGATGAGTCCGTGGTAGAGACGCCAAAATATAGATGCACCACCCGAAATGTGTTTAAGTAGTATCAGGATAATTTGGCTTGTAGATGTGAAGGAGTAATATCTTTACAGAGATATGCAGGTACTATTGATTCATGGATATGTGTAAAAATGTTTGGACTATCACTGAAGACTGCAGAAAAGCTTTTTAAATTAGGTGCATTTGCCATGGGATCGTCTGATAGATTGATTGGCCAAGGTCATTGCGTCCTTTTTACTTGGACTGTTCATTTAGGTCGCTATAGATTATGGTTAACCAGGAATGATTAACCATTTCTATCAATATATCCTCTGTAATTATATATGTAATGATTAGAAATTGGAAGCAAATTAAATACAGTCATTTGAAGGCCATGTCTGTTACGCCTGCTGGCTTCATTCACTGAGGAACAGATTAATACCTTACGAAGGAATCTAGTTTTCCTGAAAAAACTGAACCGTCTTCACTTCAATGTCATAATTTGAAATTTTAGTCTTATGCTATTGAAGTCAGGAATGACCTTTCGTTAGGAATTAATTGACTACACAAGTCGATTATTGAGAAGAAAGTGATATACTAGTGATTAGGGTCTAAGGATCGGTTAGGTTACGAAATATAGCACTACTATGCATTACTGCTGTGTGTTGAATGTTAGAAACTAAATCAAAGTAGCTTTGTAAATTAAAAAACCTAAAAACAAAAACAGTTACACACCTCATCTTCAGTCTACTCATAACATAAAAATTTAAGTTTCTAGTCAAAAATACAAGCAACAAATCTTTGGTAGTCACCAGACTCCTCAGTTCAATCTTCAGTAGATTCATTAACTCATTAAAATGTTTGAATCATCAACCTACACTAGTTAAAGGTTCATTTCTTCAGAGGTTATTTGAGGAATTAAGACTTCAATATAGAAAAAACCTCATTAAGACATTTGGAAGACAAAAGGATTGGGCGACGAAGTACATAATTCACCATTAGATCGTCATCAATAACTCTACTGTACTACTATTAGGATTTTTAACGCAATACAAAAATGAAAAAAATTTACCAATCTAGTGGTGGTGATAAGTTTGTTAACAATGATTAGTTAATACCAGTATGTCAAGGAGATGACAACGAACTAAGAGAATTAATACAAACACTTAAAGAGTAGAAATAATGACAAAAATTAAACAAGTGGATTGCATAATGCACAAATTTGGAAACATAAAGGAGTTCAAGTGTTGGTTTGTAGGGATTTGATTGGTTACAGGATTTTATCATGAGCTGACATCAGTTAGAGAACCATTGGAAATCCTGAGAGTACTGGACAGCTAATGTCAGCTTAGGATGAAATCCTGTAACCAATCAAATTCCTACAAACCAATACTTCAATAACAATGAGATGCTCACTGGTGACTGACCCTATTCAGGTAGGTAGTTACCTGGGGTTCTAGTGATGAGTCGTGCCCAGTAGGGTGCAGCAGGTAGGGTGTGAGGAAAAATACTCGCCGAAGACATTGGCTAGGGGTCATGCTATGTCGTGAATTGGCAGAAGTTGGAATTCATCGACTGGCCATTGGATCGCGTCCCAGTGGCTCAATAGTATAGGAGCTCGCCTTATAACCAGAAGGTCCTTGGTTTGAATCCCGGTGGGTGCGTACTGCTGGAGAGTCCCAAACTAGGACGAAACAGCTATCCAGTACTTTCAGGTTTTCCAATAGTTCTCTAACATAAAGGAGTAATTTAGAAATAATGGAGCTTCAACTGTTAGACTTTTGTCATGAGCTAACATCAATCAGAGAGATTATTTTAAAACTGGCCAAGAGTACTGGACAGCTGTGCGCATTGAATTTTACGACATTTGCTAAACAGTGTGCACCCACGAGCCCATCTTCAGGGATCGAAACACGTACCTGCAGATGTTGACTCGTGATCAAAATCTAACAGTTGAAATTAATTCAAAATCTTCACAAATCGTGTAGTCTATGCTCAAATGAGTGTTCAGGCTGATTACGTAATCAGCAGTCGAATGATGAAGCAGTTAGAATAATGGAATAATTTTTTTCTTCTTATTCCCTTACTTTCCCTATGGAACATAGGGCTTCACGCTAGAGGCTTCAAGTTTCGGTAGCAGTGGTGTTTTATTTTTACCGGATAGGGTTGCTAGTCTCATGCCCAACTTTCCCTCTTTACCAGTCTTATTACTGACTTCGTGAGGCAGAGTAGTGGGCCGACCGGGGGTCTAACCCCAGACTTTATTCGTGGTCAGTGAGTATTCTACTGCTGTGACGGAAATGCACTAATGAAATAATTAAGACTTAGGTGGAGGGAGGAAATGTCAACTCTTCGCATCATTGTGACGACGATGGTCAGAGTAAGGAAAACGGGTTGCACAAATTTCTTTTTAATACACAAGTCTGGCTTCTTCAGATGGATTCAACTGTCTGCAAATGTATTTAGGAGACGAACTGATAAAGCAAAACTAATATTAGTCGAAATGAAATAAGCGATTTTAATTGCTTTGTTAACATTAACTTTATGTTCATTATATATAAGGTGTGATAAAACAGAGACACAAATGAATCTTGTTTATTCCATGCTTAACCATACAGGATATTTTTTGGAAATCCGATTACATATCAGTTTAATTGTACGCTCAATGTAACTACTTCCGCAGAAGCAGTCAAACTGGTATATCAGATGAAGTTCGGAATGAAATGCACCTCAAATATTATTACCTCTTTACTACAGCTTATTACATTTACAACAGAAAATAGATTAAGAGTATTACAGAGTTTACATAAAATCTATTTTCGTGCCTTCACATTTAACTCAACAACAAGTACTGTCATAACTTTACTTATATAAACATTGAAAGAAGTTAGATATCTGTGTCAATGAACCTCTATTTTTAACCTCCTTAATCACTTCCAAAACCTTTTTGGTTGAAGATGAGCTTGATTCTAAGTTTTCGCCTATATCAAAATATATGTTACAGGATTTCATCTTGAGGTGACATCGGTTAGAAAACCATTGGAAAACCTGCATGGAGTACTGGACAGCTGTTTTTTTCCGTTCTAGTTTGGTACTCTTCAGTAGTACGCACCCAACACTACTATTCGAACCTAGGACCTTCTGCTTACACCGTCTCTCCATAATTATCCTGACTTCTTATTATATCCAAATATATTGCTCAAAAGAGCATATTACTTACTATTTATAAGAGCCTTTTTAATTTGCTTCTTGTCATCAGTAATTACAAGATACGTAGAGTACTGGTTTATCGAACACCAGGCAAACTTCATTTAGTAAAGTTTCCCTAGTTTAGCTTATCTACAGCATTGCCAGTACTGTATACCCAGTTGACGTTTGAACTTCCTCAGGTGGTTGATCTTGTACTATAGGCCTAGAGGTATGCACAGTCATATCAGATGTTACGTTTCATTGTTTTAAATCTGTTCTATCAACTTTTTTACGCAACTAGAATACTTTTTGTGACGTTCGCTATACTATAGGTGAAAACACCACGCGATAGACTTTATCCTCACTGGCCATTAAGTTCCAGAGTAACTCGAACTATCACATTTTTCATACAGTTCTTCTCACTAATAAACTTGTACAAAGCAAGAACAACAAATGTTCACCTTTTCACTCTACATAAAAAGGACAAAGGTTACAGCATCTTCGCTTCTTATAACAATTAGAAACAACTGTTTAAATCATATCAATGTTGCACACGCCAATATTGAGTTTACTATGGAACATGAAAGTGACGAAAAGTTTCACTTCCTCGATATCTCCATGGAACGCTTAGAAGACCGTAATCTTCAAAAGTCAATTTATCGAAAGCCCACATGGAAAGCACAATACTTACATTTTAATAGCTTTTGTCCAAATGGCTTTAAACGTGGTCTAGTCAAGACCCTGTACTATAGAGCAAGTAGAATATGCTCTATAGAGAAACTAGAGAATGAGTTTGACTTCGTTGAAAAGATATTGAAGAGAAATGGGTATCCTCAAAAGTTCATCAACAAGTATGGAAAATCTGAAGTCAAAAATGTAAAACAAATCACAGTGGGTGAAAAGCCAATCTACATTCAGCTTGATTATAAAGGTAAAAACATTGCAGCAATGATCAACAGAAGGTTCAGTACGTTACTAGCTACAGCCTATCTTGCAGCTAAACTCGTTCCCGTCTATCGAATAACTTGCTCTTTGGTGCAATCAAAAATCGATAGATATCTTTCTCATGTTAACTCCAACTGTATATACAAATTTACATGTATCTGCTGGAGCAGTTACATTGGAAGGACAGAAAGAAATGCATATCTACAATTTTCTGAATATGTACCAAAAAGCTTACGTATAAAGGGAATAAATGCTTTAAACAGTGCCATTGCCAGGCATCTCCTCGACACGGGTCATCAGGTGGACGTCGAAAAGTCGTTCAAAATTATCAATAGGCTAAAGAGCTCAATTCTTCTTAAGTTTGCTGAAGCCATTTCCATCAAGCGCCTGAAACCTGATTTATGCGTCCAGAAAGAAGCGGTTATCAGTCTTTCTTTGTCCTGGTAACTGGATATTTTCACCTCTCTTTCTTCCGAAAGCGAAATGCTAAAAGTTTCCATTGTGTATGGTTATTATTTTTCGGAATAGTGTTTATTATTGCATATTTATATATGTATATTTTTAGTGTATGCGTATATTGATCGATTGATTTTTGTTTAAAATGAACTCTGTGCAAGTATGTCAAAATTGTTGTTGTAGATATATTTAATAATGTCTTTGCCATGTAAGCAGCTGACGAGAAGGCAACGAAATAAAAGATGGTACCATTTTATTCTGCTAAAACTGTAGTTATTGCTTTGTTCAAATAAATCATATCACCTGACAATTATTACTGTTCGATTGAACTAGCTAATACACTTACATATACGGTGGTATTTTGGTTTTCCTTTTCTTGCAAATTCATGTAATTCGTGCAAGAATTTTATCTTCACACAATATACCTTCAAACATCAATTCCTGTTGCATGCCGTCAAAGAGACGGTAAAAGTTAACTGATGTGTAAAGTAAGAGAAGAGTGAAAGTTACAGTTTGTTACACTAGTTTATTCCTTCGCTTCCCTATTATCCCATATAACTAAACATATTATCAAACGAGTGTTGGTGTAATACCCTACCCTTACTAGTTAGATAGAGTCAGGGGGACTCTTGCTCTAAAGTTAGAGCAGGCCTCCTACTATTCTCGGGGTCAATTTCTACTTATTTCTGGGCATTGTATTCTGCGTATATATCCTAACACTGACAACTTTTTAAGAGCATATTCAACGGAAACGCCGACACTTGCAGTTTGTTAGTATTGTGTTTAACCAGTATGGGGTAAATGGCTTCCATAAATATTCTTTCAGGTAAAACTACATGAATACTGCAGAATCACATTCACAGTTGCATTCTGTTATAATATTTATATTTTCTTTCATGTGGCTGACTAAGTATCACCAATTAACTAACAGAGAGTCAGTAGCTTGTTTCATCGGAACTACCCGCATCGATCACTTAGTGGATTTCATTTGTCATCCATCTACCATTAGAAATCAGTCAGTTTATAAACTAGTAACACCCTAACCAGTGTATTTGGGAACAAGATCATAATACTGCCATTCGTGTTTCAATGATGGGAACAGTTTTCAACCTAATATAGTCAATCAGAATAATTTGTTTCATATTAGATCTAACGTAATTTAGAATGTAAAATTTACTTCAGCCCTATAAATTGATCCTTACAGCCACAGAGCAGGTTTGTCTTCAGACACCTACTTGGCTTAGTGAGGATAATTGGATAAAGTGAACTGTAGTAATTTATTGTAATCGTAATATTAGTATTTCAAGATGACCGAATTACACGAATCCAAACAAAACACAGAGAGGGCAGAATCCGGGAATTTGTATTTAGCGGAATTATTATGCAATTCATATATGAAATATTAACAATCAACAGTAAGTATTTAAACAATACAAAGATAGAAATAGTCAATCACCACATGAACATTTGCATTCAGTATGTTTAAAGCCATGTCGGAACACCAAATAAGTAAGTATAATTTATGTTGTAGTGTGATCGTACAACGCCCAGATAGGGCTTATTCCTAATGAAACAATGTCTACGATTTGCAGGAATCTTCCTCAGATATTGCAAAACTGGGGTAAAGAGCACTTGCATTCTACCTAACTGACAAACAGGTATTCGTAGCTTGGCATTGCGAATCCCACAATGGCCTCATCGGGTTACTCCTATTATTGGATGATTAGGTCTGGTAGTGACCTTTTAACCCCATGGCTAACAGCGGCCAAGTCTGTAGAGACCTATTGCCAAAGTATTTTACTGTGTTACTTGTTCTGTAATTCCATTGCACTTTTCATTAGCATGCTGTACATCACTTTCAAGAAACTATTATCTGCTTGTGGAAGCGGTAAAGTGAGAATTTTTCGGCTCTGAATATGAGGTGGTTGGCATTCTGATAGGATCTTGCAAAAAGCTTAAGCATAAGGGTCGTTGGATGTATGTACTATGACCAACACTGAAGATTAACTGTCTTATAGGTAATTTGTTACGGCAACAAGACTCTCCATTAAAATGAGAATTAGACACCAGTCGATTATTACGTGAAACAAGTTAGAGAGACACAAACATCAAGCCAACATTGGAGAATAATCCAGAGATTACTCCCAAGCAATCTTTTCAAAGTATTCATATTTATTTGAATATTTCCACAAGTTTTGTAACTGTATTCTTTTAACCCTGATCTGCTAATCATTATCCCGAATTTTGCATGTCTCCTTTTGACTTTATCATTCATTTTTAACGATTATTTAATTATTTCTTAGTTCACAACTTTCCCAATACTCCACTTTGCTATAGTGCTGTAATGGAATGTTAGAAGTGATTTCTGTTCTAACACTGTCAATCCCCCGACGGAAACCAATTTGATAAACTTAAAGCCCACCTCATACAACGCACCAGTTTGTCAGATGAGAAAATAATCCAACAATTGCTCACGGGCTGTGTACTAGGCCCACGTAAACCATCCCAACTCCTCAGGCACATGCGCCAGTTAATCGGACATCATAAAGTAGATGAGGTAATGCTGAAACAGATGTGGTTGCAATGTTTACCTAGAAATGTCCAGCAAATTTTAATCATCTCAGGAAACTCGTATGACTTAGACCAACTAAGTGACATGGCAGATAGTATTATGGATGTCTTATCTGATAACACCATAAGTCACATAGCATCTGATAGTGCCACACCGTGTCATTCCACACCCACGGCAGACACACCTGTGATGAGAGCAGGCCGTGAGAAAATATGAGCAAGGCTGATTCAACAACCAATTACAGGAGACTTAACGTGGCAAAATATGATTCGCAGATAGAGAACTCTATTTTTCGAGGAATCCCGAAGCAACCAATCAGAAGCCTGCGTTTGTCTACTTGCATAAGCTATAATAATGTATGTGAAATATATATAAATACGTGTTGATTTTCATAATAAAACGATCTGTTGCCTGGCCCTTGTCGTCTGCTGTTACACACCGATACTCTCCGCCATTGCAGACTTAGCGGCAAGGATTGACAATTTGGAAACTAATAGGTCTGATCGACGAGTCCGGAGACGGAGTTCACAAAGAAGGTCACCATCACGACGACGATCCTTCTCACGACAGCGTTCTCACACGTCTTCTCGGGATAGTAATATATGCTGGTATCACTGGAAGTTTGGACGTCATGCCCTGAAATGTGTAAAACCGTGCAGCTTTAGCGAAGCCAACCAGGCTCAGGGAAACGCCTCAGCCAGACAGTGATGGCGACAGCTGTTACTGGCAAGCAAACAAGTCGCCTCTTCTATGTGAAGGACAAAACTTCAGACACTTTATTCCTGGTAGACACGGGAGCAGAAGTTAGCGTAATCCCTCCTTCACTATCCAGGCGATCTACACGGACACCCGGAAAACTGTCTCTCCGGGCAGCTAACCACACAAGCATACAGACGTATGGAGAGCAATCCCTCATACTGGATCTAGGTTTACGTCGGCGTTTCACATGGATTTTCATAGTAGCCGACGTCAGTCACGCCATCCTCGGAGCAGATTTCTTGAGTAATTTCAACCTGTTAGTTGACGTCAACAATAAAAAACTGATTGATAACAACACCCATCTAAAGATCCATGGAATTATCTCCAGCTATTCTGTCTATAATATCAGTATTGAAAGACCAGCAGATTGCCCTTTTTCCTCCCTACTTCACCGTTTCCCTAAAATTCTTAAGCCGTCGTACAACATCGAGGACGTCCCTCACACAGTCACTCACAAGATAGTTACTACGGGTCAACCAGTTCGTGCTCGTCCTCGTAGATTACCCCCGGACAAATTGGCAGCAGCCAAGGCAGAATTTGAACACATGATGCAGCTCGGCATCATCAGACCCTCCAATAGTCCTTGGTCTTCGCCCTTACACATGGTGCCTAAAGCTGATCATGATTGGAGGCCATGTGGGGATTACCGACATTTAAACAATGCCACAGTTCCCGACCGTTATCCTATTCCCCATCTTCATGATTTCTCCCTGACATTACACGGAAAAACCATTTTTTCTAAAGTAGACTTGGTCAGGGCCTATCACCAAATACCAGTTGCCCAAGAGGATATCGAAAAAACGGCCATCATCACACCTTTCGGTTTGTTTGAATTTCTCCGCATGCCATTTGGCCTAAAGAACGCAGCACAATCCTTCCAACGTTTCATGGATCAGGTCACACAAGGTTTGGACTTTGTATTTGTATATATCGATGACGTTTTAATTGCTAGCTCGTCGCCCGAAGAACATACTGATCACCTCACCATCTTATTTCAACGATTTGAGCAATATGGAGTCGTCATTAACCCCAAAAAGTGCATATTCGGTGTCTCCTCTATACAGTTTCTGGGACACCACATAACCGCGAATGGTATTACGCCTACGGAGGAAAAGATAGAGTCCATCAAAAACTTCCCCGAACCAGATTCACTCAAGAAGGTCAGACGTTTTTTGGGGATGTTTAATTTCTATCGGCGTTTCATTCCTTCGTGTGCCTCCATCGTCCAGCCGTTAACCGACCTCCTTAAAAATGATCCTAAAAAGTTTCAGTGGTCAGCTGAAGCACACGAATCATTTTGCAACGCAAAAGATGCCTTATCCAAGTCACTATGCTATCCCATATCAACCCCGAAGCGTCGCTTATTTTGTGCACAGATGCCTCCCAAGTAGCTGTAGGGGCAGTATTACAACAAAAGATGAAGGGCGAAGTCACCCCACTCGCATTCTTTTCTAAGAAGTTGGAACCGGCTCAGACACGATACAGCACTTTTGGGAGAGAATTGCTGGCCATATATCTTGCAGTGAAGCATTTCAGTTACTTACTACAGGGCCGGCATTTCACTATTTTTACTGACCACAAGCCCCTGTGTCATGCTTTCACTACTTCACTCGATAAACACTCCCCTAGAGAAGCCAGACAGTTGGATTATATCTCCCAATTTTCAACCGACATTCAGTACATCAAAGGGGATGCGAACGTGGTAGCCGATTCTCTTTCAAGAAGTGACATTAACCAGCTCAAACGTCGGTAGACATCAGTCTTGATCGTATGGCTCAATTACAAAGAGATGACGTTGAACTCCAAACCTGCCGCAGAAACTCTTCCTTACAGCTCAAAGATGTGCCTATCCCCTTATCAGATGCAACCATAGTCTGCGATGTATCTACCGGCACTAATCGTCCATTTGTCCCTCTCAGTTGCCGAAAAGCATTGTTCGAACATTTACATTCGCTTTCTCACCCTGGAGTACGCGCCACGGTCAGACTGATCAGCGAACGCTTCGTGTGGCCTAAAATGAACTCTGACATTCGGAGATGGGCACGAGAATGTATCCAATGCCAATGCTCCAAAGTACACCGCCACACTATTACAACCCCGAAGACGTTTGAATTACCCGAAAGGAGATTTCAGCATATCCATATAGATATCGTGGGACCATTGCCAACATCAAGAGGATAGATTTACTCGTTGGGCTATTGCATGCCCCTTAAACGACATATCTGCTGAAAACGTTGCTTTAGTTTTTCTCGACCGTTGGGTGTCAAACTACGGTGTACCAACTACTATTACATCCGACCGCGGTCCTCAATTCCAATCGACACTCTTTCGCGAACTGACGAGACTTCTGGGAGTGAAACATATCTCCACAACAGCCTATCATCCGGCAGCGAATGGTCTAGTGGAAAGATTCCACAGACAACTGAAAAGCTCCCTGATGGCGCAGAATGATACATCTAAGTGGAGTGAATACTTACCTTTGATTTTACTTGGTATCCGATCTACTATCAAAGAAGATTTAGGATGTACACCGGCTCAACTTGTCTATGGCACCAACCTAACCTTGCCTGGACAGCTAGTCCCCTCAGCCGATTCCACAGACGTGAACATTGCCGACTTCACTAACCGATTAACTAGACAAATGCTTCAACTTCAACCAACAGCACCTCGACAATCTCCCCGAAGAGATCAGATCAACAAACATCTACAAACTTGCAAATTCGTCTTCATTCGAGTCGACGCCATCAGAAAAGGATTGCAACCTCCATACGAAGGACCCTTTCAAGTTATTAAACGTTCAGACAAACACTTTACAGTGAACAAGAATGGAAAACGAGAGACTATTTCCATTGATCGAATCAAACCCGCATACACCGACAACGACTTCGAATCTACATCGGCAACTGCGCAATCAAATAATCAAACATCCGATTCCACTCCACCGGCACCAAGTCTTATCCTCCCTCCATATCAAACACGTAGTGGTCGGCAAATCAGTAAACCGGCTCGCTACGTTCATTTTGAGGACTTAAAAAAAAATAATTAAAAATTATTATTATCTTTTTCGTTTAGACATTATTATCATGACCGTTAGTATTTCGTCGTAAACTTTGATGTTACTATCACTATTATTTATTTATATGTACCTCACCTACAAAACAGGTATTGTCCTTTCAGAAACTATTGATCTTTAATCCATATTTTTTAAATGTTTCTTTCCCCTCCTTAATTACTGTGTATTTACATATTTTTCTTTATACATTAAAAATCTATGTTCATGGTTAGTGCAAATTTAAGTGACATGACTTTCTATTTCAATTTTTATTGCTGAACTATTGTATATGCTTTCAGACTTTACATGATTCACATACCTTCTCGCGTTTATGCATGTTATTAAATATCCCTATTTTTATCCAAAAATTGTTATTACTATTATTATTTACTTCACAGTTTTACTTAACCTTTTCCTCTTGTCTCTCCGGACCTCTAGGGGGAGCCGTGTGGAGTACGTAACAATGTGATTGTACACTTTTCGATTATTTGTAGAAATTAAAGATATTGTACATGTTTTTTGTTTAAAATGCTTCTTGTTGAAATATATATAACTTCCGTGTACAATTGAAAATACACTTTGCTGTTGGAGACTTCGTCTTCTCTCTGGTTATTTCTTCTTACTTGCTCAACTCAAACCGTGTTGTATACTTCGGATTTATTGTAGGAGTCTACTACTCTCAACCGAAGACGTTTCTACAACCGGAACTCAGCAGCTACAGCAGACGCAACCCAAACAATTAACGTACCCGTGGATTATATAAATAATTTGTAGCAGAGGACTTAAACTTTGTATCCAAGTAATCCTTTTTGTTGATATAACTCGTCACTGCCTTTTTGGTAATATATTGTGATTTAACACTCCACTGACTTGGATTATTACTTTTATACTTGGAATGTTAGTGAACTCTAGTATTAGTCCCCTACATGTCTACTGTGTCAGCATTATTATACCCACTCAGGCGTCCACTGGGTCATATCAGCTGTCGGCACGATCATATCATCTGGCGAAACGCCTATCACATTAGATTTTCTTGGAGTTTGCACAAATTTTTCTCTCTTCTTTTATTCCAAATTGTAGCGTCATCAGGGTGGGCAACAGCTGTTAAACTTAGTTTGTTGAAAGAATTATTCATAAACAAGGACGACAATGTACACCGATAGCTACAACTGGCAGAGTTCCCTGTCACTTAAAGTGATTTCGAAACCATGACAGATGTCAATTTTCAACTCTTGGTTGATTCGTTTTTCTGAGAAGAATATCTTTATAAACGATGTCTAATACCTCCATGAAGCTGAGAAAAACAAAGTCAGCTATGATTTACATGACCTAGCATGATGTTCAGTGGCTGCAGAGAATCAGTATGTCTGTAATCCATGTTGGACTTCATTAGGCGTTTTGTTTCTGGCAAGGTAATTTACAAACAGTGGCGCGACCCTCAGCTATGACGAGCATTCAGGTTAAAACTCTTCAATGGAGATGCTTGTTATTATGCTGTGTACATTGCATCCGCCTATGTGAAGTGACATTATAAATATTATTCCACTACCATGAATTATATATAACTTGTGTAAGTAAATAATTATAGACATGCTTACTCCATGTGTAGGTTATTTATCATATTGATGACACCTGTAAACTGCCATCCCTCATGTACAGAAATTGCAACTCAGTGATTGCAACTCCTAAAGACGGGTTATCCCAAACTCTTCATTGAGCTGATATGATTTGTTGAATACTGCCATACGTAACGCAGCAATTCCCCTTTCAAAACCTTTACAGAACCTTAGCTTCTCCAGTCTAGTTCGAACCATATAGGTGTTTAGGCGGGGCACACTCATTACGTTCTTGTCATGCTGTAAAGGTTCAAAGATCATCAACTCAAATGAACCTCAGCCGTTTCACCGTCAATCATCAATTCAACTATAAACATTGGTAAGTGTTTCACCACTAAGTTATTCAACGTCTCGACAAGTTATTAACTGGAATTACAGAATGTCGCGTTCTTTCAAGATCATTTCACTTTACAAGAGCATAGTCCACTTTCATGTATGATTCTTTTACCATGGAAGAAAACTGGCTCACGTATTTTGGTCAGTTTCTACTACATCACTACCATTATAGCAAACCGAAGTTATTCTCCCTGTATCAAAGTCCCAAGTGGGGTAATATAATTTATGTTAGTTATTTAATAATCTTAAAATATGTGGTGATTGACAATTTCTATCTCTGTATTGTTTAAATACTTACTGTTGACTGTTGATATGTTTCATATATGAATTGCATTCTAATTTCGCTAAATACAAATTACTGATTGCTGCCCTCTCTGGGTTTTGATTAGATTCCTATAATTCCGTCATCCCGGTATATTAATATTTCCAAGTACAATAAATTACTACAAATTGGCGTCGCGATGGAGCTAAGTAACCTGGGAAAATTTCCTCTTAATGGTTCTCCGCGGGAGATTGCTGATTATTTGGAATGCTTTGATGCGTGGTGCATTTCCAAGAATGTTCGGGATGATAAAATACCTGCTCATTTCATTACCGCTATTGGGCTTGATGCATATAGCCTGGTGAAGAATCTGGCGTTTCCAGATAAACCCATTTCTATGCCATATGCTAAGCTCCGTGAACTTCTTATAGATCACTTCCATGTAACTACTTTTGAGACCAGAGAGAGGGCTCAGTTCAACAAACTGGTACGTTCTCCCAATCAGAAGATAAGAGACTTTATACTACAACTCCAAATTCAAGCCTCAAAGTGTAATTTTGGAGATCAGCTGCATACACAACTACGTGATCGTCTAATTGCTGGAATCAACATTCCTAAATTAGAGAAAGAGTTAATTCAGATTCCCTCTTGTACGTTTCAAACTGCTAAAGATGTATGTATTACATATGAAGATGTCAATAATGAATACTCTGCTCCCACTACGTCAGTGTCTGATGTTATGCTTTCTAAAGTCGAAAATACAAGTGGTAATGGAAAGCAATCCAAACTGCCATCCACAGGTAACAGAATGCAGCGAGAGATCAAAAACATTAAACCGTGTTTATCCTGTGGAAAGTTACATCTACGAAGCACTTGCCGTTTTCGGAGTGCTAAGTGCTATAAATGTGGTAAAGTTGGACATCTCAAGACGGTTTGCAGAAGTTCGAATACTTATGTTGCTCAACATGCTTATAATTCTCCCAAGCTGTCTAGTAAAATGGAGTCTATGTGTCTTTCAACTTTTCAAAATACTCAAGCTAATCCAACGAAAACCTCCACTGCAAGTTCAGCAACGCAAGTATCAACTGTATTCAAAAATGAGGTAGCTAAGTTGCAATGTGAACTGTCGAAAGCACGAAAAGACCTGAATGAAATGAGAGAGCAACTGATTAAAATTGAGGAATTACTGCATATGCATAGACTGCGTCTGGTGAATCCAGAGCATACAAGTTCTTGTGAAAGTCCTGCAAAACTATTCAAATCTCGAATTCTCAAAAAGCATCTGATGTCCACGACTTCTAATGTACATTATTACAAAGATAATAACTACAGACCTTCTGTTGGAATTATACTACAAAAAATGGGAAATCGAGTGGTGAAGATATTAGACATCAAAGATCACTCAGTTCATAACGGACACCTGGACAAAGTGACAATAAATGAAGTAGGTCGTTCCAATTATTATTTTAATGATTCCGCTAATAATCCTGATTTTGTAGATAATTCAGAAATAAGTCCAGATAATACCGATGAAAATAATATCACAGAATCAGTTAGGTCGAAGCTACTTGCAAGCAAACCGAGACATCGTTATAAATACGCGAGGAGATATTCGAGGTGTGGCGGATGTGGTGATTGACAATTTCTATCTCTGTATTGTTTAAATACTTACTGTTGACTGTTGATATGTTTCATATATGAATTGCATTCTAATTCCGCTAAATACAAATTACTGATTGCTGCCCTCTCTGGGTTTTGATTAGATTCCTATAATTCCGTCATCTCGGTATATTAATATTTCCAAGTACAATAAATTACTACAAAATATTACGGTTGTTTTTAGAGATGCATTTTTAGTTTTCTAAGGTACTGGTGGTGTTCTTGGCTAGCTACACTATTCCATTCCTTACTGAACGTAATTTGCCCATTCAACCATTATAACAGTAATCCAACTAAACTGCAGGTAATGACAAAAGAACGCAAATAAAAAAACCAGATTCGTAATTGCTCTGACGACTGTTATATCTGAACAAAAAAAAAGAGTTTAAGAATTATTCTGGGAATGGATATCAGAACATTTCTAGATAGTATGGCTACATCACTGACACAAAGATTGTAGGTGTTAGCAGAGAACGGAAAGGGTTCAAAAATAGCTTTCAGATGAGACTGAATGCGCACAAGTTAAAACAAAACTGAAGACACCGGATGGTAGACTACCGTCCTCTAGTGTGGGTCAAAATGAAGACAGTTAGGAAAGGTGCATTATGCCTGTAAGCCAACCAACTGTTAGTTGAAGATGGTGAACACCTCGAAAGCTTCTGGCTTTTACCACGGTAGTCACCATGGAATGAGATGGCTTCATAATGGACACCACAAATAACAGACCTATAAAGCTTCACCTGGTGGTGTCAAAGATAATAGAAAGCATTATCGATGGTGACATGAAACGCTATTGATGGGATCAACATACTCCACAATGAACTGCATGCCTCCTCTTGATGTTCAATGAGACACGTGGAGTCCCACTTAGAGCCCTACATAACCACTTCTCCACTCTATGTTGTAAGACAAATCAAGCTTTCAATAAGGTGCAAACAAGATCAAGAAGTAGGTGAGTAGTCACAGCTATAAAATGTGTAGCAAAAGACTCCAGAAACGAAGCCTTATCATACTCAATAGAGCTGGTGTCATCAGTGCTCACAAGGTAACTAGAGTTATCCAGGATAAATAACCATGCTGTCAGAACATGGGTGACTGACAGGCAGACTTCATCAAAAGTTGGCGAAATAAAGGCTGAAATTCAGATGCACTATCACTTTTCTGAGTAAAGGTTGCGGCCCTTAAAAACGTCGCCAGGACCATCAACAGAATCTTAAGTTAACTGCTAAATATTCCCATGCCGGCACAGGTTATATTCAGCCAACTCAGTAGTCGCTTAACATCGCTGGCATCAACACGGTTTTTCCTGTTCAGCTATTCTTTCCATAACTCATACATCCACTTGCATTATTTAGTTTTTTCTCTTCCTATGAAACCATTCACACCACTTCTAGAGCCATATTCTCTTCTACTCACTAACTGACACCCTCGTATAAGGCCTAACTTCGATCACATCAACATCACTGTCTTACACGAACCAAGATCCACCAATTAACTTCAACCAACCCTTGGAGTCCATCTGAGCAGACTGTAGATCAGTTGATGCCCACATGCTGAATATGCTGGCGAAAGCTAAAAGTATGATAGGTATTCGTTGTGTCACATACTTTTATGCTGGATGCTCGCTAACAGTCAACGGAATACAGTGATGTAATCAGAAATGACGAAAGTTTGTGTTTTTCGGTGAACGAAAACTGCGTAATTTTGACATATAGTTGCAGTATCCATCACTTTTGTTCAGAAAATGTAAAAAGACGTTAAGGCACATTGTAGTGGTTTCTAGCGATCCTATATTGCAGTTCAATATGTTAGGTACCTGTGGGGTGAATAAGAGTAGTTAATTTTGTTGATTGTTTTCGCTATTATGATCTTTCTGCGCCCTTTGATTCTGTTGTCACCTCAAAGCCGCTTTACATGCATCTCTCCAATGGAAATATACACAGATATCCAGGAATCATATAAATATAGCAAATCTTTTTATGTTATTGATTCAGAGTGCAATACCTTTTTTCCCAGTAAAAATTTTGAACGATGTAACTGCAGACAAATTAACCGACTTTTCTTATTCCTTAGCAGTTTAACTAGTTATCTGTTGTATTATTATTAGTAATCACGTCCACATCTTTCGAATCCTCACTTTCTTTTTTACTTAGTAGCTAACTTTGGTGAATTCCTGGCGTTTGTTGCTGAAGAGGGTGATTTCCACGTAGTCACTGACTTTTCCCTACGCGTAACATCATTTTTAAATGTATCCCTCTCGGTTCGTTTGCATATTCTACTTGATATATAAAGAATAAAACTATTACAACAGTCAAAGGGCGAAAATATCCATTACGGTAATAGAGCAGTCTCCTCGAACTGCAACCTTTGTGAGTAATGAAAGGCTGTCTTTGAATTACTAAGTAAGAGCAAGTATCAAAAGAAGTTTCTTGATGAAAAGACTGTGTTTTACCTGGGAAAATAGGTATTTCCACATACTGAAAGACACGGTTTTCTGCAGCTACCACAATAACATCGATTGAAAATAAAGTACCTACGTACCACCGCCTCAGAAAACACTACATAGTACATTACATTACATCCAACCACGTCAGCTGACGTTTCCTAAAAGCCTTACTATTTCTTAGTGGTTTACCTTTAAATTCTAACTTTTCACGTGTTATTTATGTTACGGGAACATAATCACATTACAACAGAAGGAAAACAGATTCATTGAAAAAGTATTCATCAGACAAAATTAGATGTCAGTTGCGCAGATATTTCTGGTGAGTAATGGTTTGTTGCTGTCAGCAGGTTCCATATGAGCACGCAGTACATATATGTTTCACAATAAGAGTCTGAAAAGCTTCAACAAAAGCATGCTTTATCTGAATAGTGTCTAGATGATCTCCACAATAAAACATTTGGACTAGGTGACTACTTGATCAGTACTTACGGGAAAACACTTTGCAAACAATGTACGCAAGTAGTTTATTATTTTATAGTGAGCCAAAGTTACTTCAAAATTTACGCTAGTTGACACCCAGTAGATTATTGGATCGTTATGTTCCGAAACACAGTGAAATAGTGAAATTATTTGGTAATAAGTCATGCATTTATTCCCAGAACTCGAAAGGAAAAGTTTTCACCGATAACAATGGCTTTCTGGCAAATAATGCCAATCGCACAAGCAATAATAATAACAGTGTTCCTGATCATAGCGGCTATAATAGAAGCGACAACAATCAAATGTATTATTATAATAACGAATTCATTATTATCTTAAACAAACGAATAGTAGTGTTACAGCCACATCAATGAAATTTATTACCTCATTTTGTGGAGAAAGTGTTTACTTCCACTAGTGTAATTGCGCAGTACTGTTGAGGCCAACTCATTTACTTGACCTGAACTCAGGATTAGTCCTGAAAGTGAAAGGAGACCTAATGAAAAACATGATGACTTCATGCATCACTTTGCTTACTCCGATCTTCTTTGATGCCTTCTTTCTGGCTTTCGTCACAACGGTAGACCATACAAAATATTTATATGTCGCATCAACTATGCTGTTTACATTTAACCTATCCGCAGAGTGTTTTTACTTACTTAAGCTCCGCTGAAAATAATACTAAAGCGATTATCAAAGTTGCATAAAGTAATCACTCCTTCGGAACTCTAGATGAAATCTTTACACTTCTTCCAATACGCTACACCTTGATGTAGAACGAACTCACTGAATCCAGCAAACAAATCCACTGAAAATTCATTTCTTTCCTGTGTTGCAACAGAATGGAGTGTCATTTATTCAACTGACCGAGTACAATACCCCTGAAAAGTAAGAATTTAACCAAACAACCGAGTGATTCTTGAAACTAACGCATATCTAAAGACAAACTGACATCACAAGCAACATTGTCAGTTGTTTTTCCCACTCGCGGGCACATGAAATAACTTCCACTGATAGGCTATCGTCCATCTGACCTATTTTAAGAAAGTGGCCGAATTAAATGCGCTAAAGTGACTGGAAGATCAAGAGCTATCTCCCGATTTTCAAAATTTAGGTTCATGTAAAAAATTCAGTTCGTTCTATTTCAAATAAATGAATTGGATATTGAATGCACTGACCGCTTTGGAGCTATATATGACGTCAAGGTCATGCGATAGGATGTTCACTGGAGTACACGTGTTACTATGCCTTTCATCTTTACTTCCCACATTCGCTTTTTCAGCAGAATTGAAGGCTGTAACTTTTCAAGATGCACTTAACATTGATACTTCGGAGTATCCAGAAGGATCGAATACAGCTCTGCTATTCACGAGTAATATTGATCGATTTAATAGAAAAATAATATTCGGCATTTAGTCCCAAATCGCTGTGATGATTGCCATTTGTACAAAAAGTTGATGGATGATATAGCATCAGATGCTCTTTTTAATGGTATGTTATAGAACATAGTTGATTTTATAACGATTCTAGGTGATATATTTTACTTGAATCATTCAACCGTCCCTTGGATTGAAAAACTGCCTGCGCCTGCAATTCTTTTCCTAAATTCTGGGAGAAAAATTCCTTATTTCGGTGAGTTTTTGAAGATAATTCTGGTCTGTGGTCTTATTATCATTAGTTCAGAAATTTCAATGAAGGTTAAAAGCTTAATACATATTTTAATTGATTTTTCTTCAGTAGCACTTATTCTTTTCTGTTCAACTTTCGCTTTAAACTTTGTGGGTTAAGATTTCGTTAAGCTCTGTACACTAAACGTGATTGTGTCGTGCCTCATTGGTTTAGGTGCTTGACTTCCAACCGAATGTAACACCGGCAAATAGTATTATCAGTCCTCACACAATAGATAAGGCCCACTGTCAACTGGGTGGAAGTGTACGTGGTTGTTGAGATACACTGCTAGATAGATGAGATGAATGTCTCATCTGAATTTGTCGATGTATTTGCATCCTTGTCATCATGCATGTATGCAAAATTAAATCACAAACAGAAAAATTAAGCGACTATTTGCTATCTGTTTAACTTCGTAGCGGTTCTGAAAACAATATTGTTGGACTGAATTTGTTCGGGAAATTAATTCGTAAACTGATGCATTATAATACTGGTTTTTATACGTAAGGTGTATTTGTTAAAGATGTACGTTGTTGAAGTGAACACGTGTAATTTGGCTTTTGTATCTACTGTCGTACTCATTGCCGAATTTACGTGTTTTTCGATTTCTGCCAATTTTACGGAATGTTGGTAAACTAAAGTTCCAAGTTATCCTCTTTAATAGGCTACCTCATTTCTGTCCTCAAATTAGCAGTAGTGGAGTCCTCAAAAATAAACTTATCCAATTTTTACTACTATGTAAGAAATGAACATATTGTACATCGTTTATTACGTTTATTGTGGATTTTGGATCTTCGTAAACCCAAGTAACGAAACTTTAATATATTCTTCCCGTAACTAAACTGATTTGGTATTTTATTTTCTATTTGAATTTGAGTAACTAAGCTAACAGAGTAAAAGGTCCACCACACAGTTAGTGCAGACCAACCTTGTGACATCAACTTGTTTAAAATGTCATCAAGTCATATGTGAGCCATGGAGATTTGACCACGTAAGCAAGTCGGATATATGGTGATGGGGCAATACCAGTCCTCAAAACCTCTTTCCCATACCTCATTAAGAGCTCCTGATAATCGTCCGTTTGTAATCATACTGTTCATAAAGGTACTTTTGATGCATATAATGAGATAGGAACTTGTTTCATTGTTTATAATGCCTTTTTTAAAGATTAGTAGGCTGATTGCCCAATAACGAATATCTCTAATAACATGTGAATTCTCCAAATACCTCTTTTATGGTAGCATTGGGTAGTAAAATTATTAAAAGCTGTGAGGATGCTAACATTTCATACCTTCCTTTAGATGAATTAATACACGAAACAATGACTAATATGATCATAATTGGGTCTTTACTTGAATCACTACAACTCATTTTGACACAGGAAGCAGGTAACGAAAGGGGTAGACGTGGTAAGCTGAACCTCATAAGCTTGAGGAACAAAAAGGAAACTATACTTAAGCAGGAAGGGATTAATAATTCAGAATAGAATGCAACATAAACGGATTCTTTCTGTTCGAATTGATGATTTTGATTACAATCACAAATCATGTCCCCGAGCATCTTAAAAAAGACGATTTAAAAATAAAGCCTTTACTTTTAAATGACGAATAGGCAGCATCAACACTGAACCTAGGATTACTACAAAAGGGTCTCAGTTGTCAGGCCTCATATTGTAATGGAAGAAAAGATAAAGAATACGATAAAAATCATAAGGTGATACCAAACAAAGGAAGTAAAGATAAGGTTAACAGAAGAAGTGGATTTCATAATAATTGGAGATATTAGTGTGTTTTTATCATTTCAGTTGAATTGATTTGTGTGGCTTACAGTCCCAATTACCCAACTAATGGAGCTTAAACCAGTAGTTATCAGCTTAATGGATCAATGTTATTAGCTTTAGCTTTTTTCCAAACTAGTTCTAATTCCGCCACCTGACATTGAAGCACACGGTAGGTAGACATGTAACACATGTATGGGTCACCTTAGTCGACATAAGTTAATAGTTTCTTCGATTAATTCTCCTATCTTGTTTAGGGCTCTACACCCCGCTTATCTTTGAGCCTTCTCAAATCCTGGCACTGATTGTGAGGTAAAGCGCAGTTTAGTCAACACTTAGTGAGCAGACACAGATTGGTACAACTTCATGAAAGAAAAATGAGTATCTTATACAGATAGACTGTACTTCAGTTATGCTTATCCAAATCTGATTGTGTGGATTTTGCTTATAGGGAGAGAAATAATCCTGTTTTAATAACAATTTTCAATTGTTTTCAAGAAACGCAAAACACTAACTTTGAATACCACATCACCTGAATGATTTGCTCATTACGAATAAATATTTAGAATATCTGCAAATCATCTGCAGCCTATAAAATTACTTTGACCTGTTACTAAGTCCAAAGGTCATATGATCTTTGTATAGATATACATATACGCTCGACTCCAAGGTAAGTTTCCAGTTCCACCTCAACTGCTTCAAAATGAGTAGTCTTATCAGCCCCCGCATAATTTGTGGCTCGTCGACTGGTATACAAAAAATCTGTTCCAGGTAGTTTTGGTCGAACAATAAGATCAACATCCCTATTACTCATGGTGATTATTTTTTATTATTGCTTCCCAGTAAACCTATGTGATACACGTAGATTTCGATAAAGAAAGACAAAAACTGCAGCATAAAGTAGTATCAATACTTAGAGTATGCAGATGGTATTATCCTCCTTGGTGAAGATGCTGATTAAAATTATATTTGCCAACTTACATCATCTCTGGCGTTGACTTGGTATCTGGCTATTGCTCAAAGGGCGTATACTGTTCAGCAGTTTTCTCTGTCCTCCCTTATGGTCATCAGACGTGGCTGTTGAAAGTAGAAGATATGAAAAGTTTAGTTGTCTCTGACCACAAATGTTTGCGTTTTATCTCCCACTTTAAGTGGTATAATATGGTGAGTAATATTTAAGTTAGACATACATTATTAGGTAAGCAGGGAAAGTCAATCGATGGGGTTGTGAAGGTGCATCGATTGAGATGGCTATAACATGTGTTGCAGGTACCTAGCCATCGCCTTCCTCGATGAGAAATGTCAACTGAAAAAGAGTTAGAAGCGGTCAAACCAAAGCCTGACTTCAATCTATGAAGCCATTGACAATTGCATGGAGGATTTCATCATGAGCTGACATCAGTTGGAAGACCACTAGAAAACCTGGGAGTACTGGACAGGTGTTTCGTCCTAGTTTGGGATTCTTCATCAGTACTTACCCACCGGGGTTCGAACCCAGGACCTTCTGGTTGCAAGGCGAGCTCGTATACCATTCAGCCACTGTGACGCGATCCAATCGTCCTTGAATTCTAACTTCTGCCAGTTCACGACATAGCTCGACCATTTCGCAATGTTTTCCTCGATGAGTTACAGCAGGTTGAGGATGAGGCAGTAACTCGTTGAAGAAGACATTGCGAATTGGTCGTGAATTGGCAGAAGTTAGAATTCAAGGACAATTGAATCGCGTCACAGTGGCTGAATGGTATACGAGCTCGCCTTGCAACCAGAAGGTCCTGGGTTCGAACCCCAGTGGGTGAGTACTGCTGAAGAATCCCAAACTAGGACGAAACACCTGTCCAGTACTCCCAGGTTTTCTAGTGGTCTTCTAACTGATGTCAGCTCATGATGAAATCCTCCATGCAATCAAATAAAATCCCTACAAAACCAATCATTGACAATTGCTTTCAGCGATGTTAGGAGGTGTCTGGTTAGACTTCTCAAGATGTTAAGAACCAACGACTGTAGACCTTTTATCATATAGCTCAATGGCGCAGATGCATTAACTTTCGGTGGTCTCACATATCCATTAAACCCTAGTGTTTTGGCATGTTATCATTTTTCCCTTCTTCTACAAATATCTGCTCATTATAGATCTTTTGCATCTCTTTTTTCAACCTTTGCGTGTTGCATAGAGGGTGGGAACTCGAGCTGATACTCTTGTTTACTATGATTTCCACTAATATAGATGTCGGCATTTCTAATTTAGGTGGAATGAATGGAAATTACTCATATATATTCATGTCGAAGTTTACGTGTATGCATAACCTACTCTTCATTGTCAGAACTATAAATCCATCACCCATTATTATGAACGCCAAAATTATCCAATAAGCTACTGTGCTACAGTAGTGATTTCATAATTCTATGAGTCCTTTCTTCTTCTTCTTCTTCAAAAGACATGGTAAGCAAGGACATCAAAAGGTTTAATAGCGTTCCTCACTTATTTCTCATTCTTAGAAAGTTAAGAAAATGCTCATTCTCTGAAGAAGCTTAGTCTTTTAAATAAATTATTCACAATCGTTACACATGTGGTAATGGAAGAAGATAAGAGACTTGATAACGGGATCCTTATTTGCAGTTTGATATATGCATATAGAAAGAAATTATGTATGCCATATATGTGAAATCCGTCATTTGCACAGATCTTCCGTGTTTTTTTAGTTCTGCCCTTCGTAGTGTGTTTCTTTTTCTTCTTTTTGTAGCCCCCATGTTATGTTATGCTTCAACAGTGGTTCATTTCCTCTCTTTGATGTCAAATTTCTTTCTTCGTTGTTTGTTTTTGTTCTGATGAACGTCCCTTTATATTACCTCTGAAGAATCTTGTCAGTAGCACATGAATGAATAATAATTTTTCCTTCACGTTCCCCAGTGGAACATAGGGCTTCAAGCTAGTGGCTTGAAGTTTCTGTAGCAGTGTTTATTTTTACAGGATGAGGTTGCTAGCCTCATACTCATAGGCGTGACATCCGGCCATCAACCAAGGGACGTGTGTACTGCTCAGTAGTTCGCTCCGTCCTTCTCTATGGCTCTGAAACATGACCAATACGAGTTGAAGACATGAAAAGGTTGACTGCTTTCGATCATAGATGTCTGCGATCTTTGTCTCACGTTAGGTGGTTTAATAAGGTAAGTAATGCTGACGTTAGGCGTAGAGTGTTGGGTAAAGAGGGAAAATCAATCGACGAGGCTATAAAGCTACATAGATTGAGATGGCTAGGTCACGTGCTGCGCATGCCTATCCATCACTTCCCCCGACGGGCATTACTACCTGATATAGGTTCAGGTTGGAAAAGAGTAAGTGGTGGCCAAACAAAAACATGGCCTCATCAATCCATGAAATCCTTGACAGTTAAACTGAGTCGGTCAGGTAGGGAGATGCAGACTTCCGGGTTGGGGCCGTCGGGACTGACTCTAGGAATCAATGGCTGGAGACAATAGGTGACATGGCTCAAAATCGTTGTCAATGGCCAGCGCAGATGTATTCAGTCTCTGTAATCTTTCATATTCCTTTCTACCATTACCCATTCTGTTTCACTCTTATACTTGTCAAACTCTATTGATTCTCTTCACTCATCTTCTTGTCTACCTTTGTGTGTGTGCTATTTGGAACGTGGCAACTCTAACTGCTGCACTTCGGTGCCAAGTTCTATGTTGAATCCATACAGACAGAGACAGACCCAACCTTTGCTCTTTACCAGCATTATTTCTGGCTTAGCGAGGTAAAGGCGTGCGTCTTTGTCCGGGGATTGAACCCCGGACCATGTGCATGGTTGGCTTGCGTCCTAACCGCTATGCCAATGACGCACATGCCGCAAGATTACTAAAAGAAAACCTATTCCCATGTTGATATTCACTACTTGTAGCCTTTCTCTTTTACTTCTGTGTATATATAGGTCCACTTCATCGTACTCATCTAGTTAATGCTATGCATCAGTTTACTACAAGTGTTCAAGCAGCCCGACTAGATGATTCTAATTTTGAGCATGATACTCAAGCGTCTACAGGTTCAACAACGGGCAATTGGATTGTGATTTTGTAAGTTTTCTATGATTTCTTTGCTGGGATTGATTGTGTGACAAGAAGTAATTCTTTTGAAATGATAACAAGTTCACTTTAATAAGAAAAGCAGAAGGTTAGAGTGAAAGCATTATAACCTAATTTTATTCCATACTCAGTGCTCAAAGAATTTTTTGGCAAAAATATTTACAGTTGGTTTTTCTACAGTCATTGTAGTTGTATTTCATGCTATTTATAAAAGTCCACTTTAGGCTCTTTAGGTAGTCATTGAGCGTATCAAACTAAAATCTGTAGCTGAAACAACAAATAAGGATAAACTAAATACTCGTTAGTGTTAACAGTCTCTCAGTTTCTTATGAGTGCGTCGGTGGTCCAGTGGTAAAATGCTTCCCAACCACGCGGTAGGTCCAGGCTCAATTCCCCGTTGATGCACTGCTAAAACGCCGTCTAGCCAGTAGCATGCATAAAGAAAAAGGAAAGGTTAGGTGTAAGGTTAGCAATCCCACACCATAAGAACAACACTAATATTGCTGCGGCTGCTGAAAAATCAAACGCTTGAAACCTTATGTTCCATTCGAAACGGAAGGAGTAAAAGAAAAGTTTCGTATGAATACTTCCGCCAAAGAACTTTATGTAACTGAAAGGATTACTTGGAGTTAGTCTCCAAGCATTTATTTTGACTTATTAACTTGTTTCCATTAGTGTCTTAGCCTCATTTAGTTTGGGTTCAACTCCCAGCCGATGAACTTCTAGACCTCACCCAGCCTGTATTCAGGCCAAAAGAAGGGGAGGCTGGGCGTGAGTCTTTCAGATGGATACACCGATGAAATGAACACCTTGACCAGCAATCTTCAAATATTTGGCATGTGATTTGCTCCTGTCAAATGTAAGATGATGCTACAGAACTGCACTACATCGACTCCTAGCTTAAAGATAGGGAGTGAAGTGGTAGAGGGTGTTGATTACTTTACTTATTTGGGAAGTGGTATCCAACCTTGTGGTCTGGATGTTGACAAGATCTTAGCACGAATACTAGAGGCTATTGTGGCATTTGTCAACTTGTGTCGTCTCTCGCATACGTGTGATATCTGGCTCTCAATTAAACGGTATGCTCTGTGCTGAAGATCGCTCCGTCCCGCGTTATGGCTGTCAGAGATGGCCATTTAAAGTGGAAGTTATGAAAAGGTAAGCTGTTTTAAATAACAGATTTCTTCATTCCATCTCCCGTTAGACGGTATAACAGGGTAAGTAATAATGAGTTTAGGCATCGACTGTTTAGGTAAGTTAGAGTAAGTCAGTCGAAAAGATTGTGAAAGTTAATAGATGTAAATGGTTAGATCATGTATTGCACATGCCTAGTCATCGCCTTTCTCGACTACAAATGTGAGCTGGTATACAGTCAGGTCAGAAAAAGCCAAGAGCGGTTAAACTAAAACTTGACATCTGTCAATCAAATCCTTAACAGTTACTTTGAGCTAGTCATGTAGAGAGGTGTAAACTACCCTTGTCATGGTAGGACAAATTGGTGATATTGCTAAAAATCGTTTTCAGTGGCACAATAGCATTCACTGTCTGTAATCTACCGTATTCAAAATCCTCTAATGTTTATTCATGTTACTGTTGTTTCTTCCTGACATTTTGGATTACTATCGTCCTTCTGAATCTCTTCTGCCTTCCTTTGTTGGCTACATAAAGTGTGGCAAGTTGAACTGTTGGTGCACTTCTGTGTAAAGATCTATGTGGAAACTAGTCAGGGAGCATCAGGAAACCGACTCCACTCTATAGAAATCTCCAATTTGTCCAACTATCTGAAATATTCAATAAATAATGCTTAATTGCTTTATTCTATAATGAAAAAAAAACGACACAAAACAACTCTAACACGGGCAGTAATTTTGCTCGAAATATTACCAATAACAAAACTTATCATTGTGTGTAAACTATTGAAATATAATTATACATTATGTGAACACAAAACCCATTCTATATCAAATTTCACTATTTTGTCTTTCTCCTGTATTAACTGTTTTTCTTTACAGTGATGAAATTTCGCCAGAAACCTTACAAATATACGATGGATTGTCGTTAACGTGAGTTATCAATAGCTGAACAGTTGATTCGTATTTTGCATACATCTCTCCCTCTCTCTGTCTCTCATGAATAACGCATACTCATATATATATATATATATATATATATATATATATGATCTCTTGTTCTTGTAGTCTAATAATTTTTATATTTATAGTTTTTTGTGTAAATAATGAAATTGAAATGATTCACTGTAAATAAAATTCACAATTAGCAAATTAACTTGCTATTTCCACAGTTCAAGGTGATCATTTTAATATAGCCTCCTTCGTGAACTGAAATTATTCAAATCACTTCAATATGTGTGATCTGCTTGATATCATTAATGGGGTGATCAAGAAAACAAGCGTAAATGCATAAAACTATGTAGTACTGACTTATATCAACAACCAAGTAGTACAAGCTAGCCTAGAGAATTTGATTTACGGTGTTACCAGTTCGCCTAAGTACCATTATTATTCTATTGAGTGGATCATAGGGTTCAACAGCACATCTTCAATTTGTCCCATTCTTTGCAGTCCTCTTCATCAGTTGATCTCATAACTGTTCATAAGCTTTCACGCCCTCCTCACCTTCGAACGACCAACTCGTTGTTTCTCACTTGGCTTCTCCCCGATCGCATGTCTGACGTGGAAAGTTGCACCAGCCCCAGTAGGTTGGTCGCTGACGGAATCTTAGCACGGATACAGAAGGCTCATTTTGCATATGTCAGTTTACGCCGTCTCTGGCGTAAACGTGATATCTGGCCACCGATCAAAAGACGTGTGCACTGCTCAGCAGTCCGCTCCGTCCTCCTTTATGGATGTGAGACCTGACCATTGAGAGTGGAAGACATGAAAAGACTAGCTGTCTTTGATCATAGGTGCCTGCGTTCTATTTCCCGTGTGAAGTGGTTAATAAAGTGAGCAATATTGAGGTTAGGCGTCGAGTACTAGGTAAGGAGGGGAAACTAATCGACGAGGTTGTGAAGTTACAGATGGTTAGGACATGTGTTACGCATGCATCTCTAGCCGTCGATCGCCTTCCTCGACGGGCAATGTTAGCTAACATAGGGTCAGGTTGTGAAAGAGCTAGTGGTGATCAAACTAAAGCATGGTTTCATCAGTCAATGAAATTCACAAATTAGTTTAAGCCAGTCAGCCACATAGGGAGGTTTAGGATTTACCTGACTGGTTGGGGTCCTTGGGACGGTAAAAACCAATGACTGCAGACAATCGGTGATGTATATTGTTCTTCGTTATTACTATACCTTTTATCTCATATCCCTATTTACTGTCTCTTGTGCATTTCTTCTACTTCCTTCTCTTGCTTTGTGCGCTACATGGAGTGTGGCGACTTGAACTACTGCACATTGGCGCAAAGTTCTGTGTTGGAAAGAGTCAGTCAGTTAATCAGGTCTCACGTTCGAGGTCATCCAGCGGTCACCTTAGCATTAATTTGATCCACCTCCATTTCCCCTGGCAAGTTTTTTGAGCAGTAGGTTCGTGATTATTTCGTTCTCAGAGTTTCTTGTTCCTAATTATTTCTGGATAGCCGGTCTTCGATGTGGAGCCAGTGAAGGTGCCAGCTGTTCATAGAAGTCTGTAGCCTGTTAAAAATGCTCCCCGTGATGCACCAAGTTTGTAACGCGTGTAGAAAAATTGACTGACTTGGAATTTGTATTGAAAATCTGAATCCTGTTCTTTTTTGCTGAATGCAGAAGATTTCCACATTGAAGAAAATGACCTGTTTTAAATTTCTTCCGTTGGTAGTGATTGGTGCTTGTTGATGGTTGGTTATTTTCATCACTTCGATCTTCTTTGTGTTCACTTGAAGTCATGTTTTCTCTACTTCTTCTGCTAACTTGTTGGTTTCCACCGAACTCCGGCTAGTTGAAAGTTAAATTTTGTTAACGTAACACATCAGTTTCCTGATTCAGGTTAGGAAACAAAAAAGCACTTTAACTTTGATTCATTTCAAAGCCCTAAAAGAAATTACATAGTAGGTCTGTTATAATTATCCTGAAACCTGACGAAAAATGAAGAGGTGGTTGTAAGGGATAAATGTGATTAGAAAACAGAAGTGATATCTATTCTTGATGGTAAAGGTAGACGATATCCCTTCTGATGATATCAGAAAATTAGAAGGAAAAGTAACATCTCATTTGGCAAAACTTAATGGCATGGACATTATTGCCTAGGTAGAGTTTAATTCTGTGAAACCCAAAGGAGCTAACTTTTCAAGTCATAATGGGGACGTGGTTAACGAAGTCTTACATCTGAGATTATCGAGAGCGATAAAACGGACTTATACTACCGCCACCCTCTGTTTGTCATTTTCCAGCCGACCAATTTTGATTGCTCAATGGAAAGATAAGCTACCTAGCTGTGCTACTTCCATGTGTATCTATAAATTTAGTTGCTCCTGTTGAGAAAGCTATTTAGGGCCAACAGCTAGACAGCTTAACAAACGCATTAATGAGCGCATCTTCCTTCATGGTTCGGAAAAGGTCAAATAAAATCCATATGAAGTTCTATTTTGGCTCATTTGATTGATAGTGGTCACCAAGTGGACAAAAATAGTGCCTTCAAAGTTATCTATCGCATTCCATCGAGTCTTTCGAACGGAATAAGGACCCGTCTTTTACACTTAGTCGAAGCTATGAGAATTCGAGAAAACAATCCTAGTCTTTGTTTACAAAAGAAGTTTGTTCTACCTTTGTCTCCACCTTGCTTGCCTAGGTGAATTCTATTCAAAACCCTCCCACCCTATCTTATCATCCATCTTCGTACTTTTATGGTATTTTATTGAATTGAATTCTTGATTTTCCCGTCGATTGATTGGACCGAAGTGCTCGGTCTCAGGTTGACATGTCGGCTTCTTGTGCAGATGCTGACGAGTCCCAAATAGGAAGAAATGCGCATCCTGGATTCCACTGCTAGCCACCATCCACCAATTTTATGATATTTATTTAAACTCTGATTATCGTTCCATTTGATTTGACCTTATTTATTTATTTATTTATTAAATTGTCTACATATATACATATACTATCTTTGTTAGTTTTGTCACCTGCATAAACCTTATTATCAATATTTTGTTATCATTATAATCATCGTTTTTAATTTCGTTCAAAACACTTACCACAATATTATTATTATTATTATTATTATTTGATCCACAAAATCACCGTCATTGGTTAAAAATTCTTACATATAAGTCTATGTAAAGGCTGAAGAAGATCTAATTGAAAACAATATTGTTCACTTCTATGTCTTGTCATAATGGATTACCCAAGATTCATACAATTATCAATTTGTTACTCTCAATTTAATCAATATGTCCCTGTCCCACACATTAATTGCCATTTTAAGTCCAGTACTCGATAAATTATATAAGTTCTTTTTAAAAGATACTTGTTGACTGCCTAGTAGATATGAGTATGAAGGAAGAAATTACACAGTTTTTATGTTCATTTATTATATTGCTATTGTACCCTTGGTCAGTACTGTTGATATTTATTCCTTTGATTACATATCTCCCCTGTTGTCTTTTACTTCCTATTCGTGTAACATATTTGAAAGTGTAGACGTCACTGGGAATCGGTCTTTAAGAAGGTTGAAATAGAATAATCAAGGTTTAAATTGCTTCTGCATTTTAATTTTTACCACCTTCATTTTTATTCGTTATCAATAAATTATTAAGTTTGTTTTTTGTTTTTATATTTCTTTCATATTTTTTAGCCTTGGTCCAAAACATGTAAATATAGGTGTTCTTGATCCTAGTCAATCGACGCGTACTGCTAAGCGTTTCAATATTAACATTCCATCGGCTTTTACAGATAGCAATCCTCTTGTTTCAGCAATATTGTAAGTATTTTCAAATATGATTCTTATTTTAACTATCAATTAGTATATATATACATACATTTATTTATGTTTCAGTATACATGATCGATCAGGTAGTTTTACCAAGTGTTAGTAAGAGGTTTGATTACAAGCTGACATCGGTTAGAGAACCATTAGAAAACCATCAAAGGAGTACTGGACAGTTATTTCGTCCTTGTTCCAAACTCTTCAACAGTGTCCACCAACCGGAGTTCGAACCTAGGACTTTCCGGTTACAAGATAAGTTCGTGAGTCATTCAATCACTGGTAAGCAATCCTAGGGTCTAGGGTCCATGAATTCTAACTTCTGTCAATTCGCGATATTTATGTAGATCATCCGCTAACCATTGTCATAGGCAAGTAGTCATCCTCCTGCTTGAGTTAGTTGGCCCCCTTTGGTAACTGCTTCTCACCAGAAATCCAGGTAACTCCCTGGGTTTGAATCCTAGTGAGTGCGTAATTCTGAAGAGTCCCGAATAATTTTACCTTAAATGAAATTGGTTCTCCTAGTATTTAGCCCTGTAATTTTATACTACTTAAATATTATTCAGTAGATAAAGTTTTAGGTCACAAATAAAGAATCAGTGAACGAATTTTAACACTGAATAGTTGGAAAAAGTGGTATATTTTTAACTGTATAGTATTCTTTCTGCTTGACTGAATTATTTACTAACGACAAAGCGTTTATATAAAACATGTATAGGAAATGAAATGTTGTTAATAAACAGCAATAATCTTCTAGAAAATAGTAACCAGTATCTGACTGTCTCTATGAATTCTTTGTTAAATATAAATACGATTGTAAAGCTTCATTGACAACAATTCGTCGAAAAGAAGGTTCTGCTGTTCGATCTCTTGTCATTTTTTATATCAGAAAGATTCACGAGTGTTTCAACGCTACCTGGTAATAAACACCTCGTCATTTGCTTTAATCGCAAATTTGTTGTATACTCAGACTTTGAAAACACTTCGTCCTAGAAGTGGTTTATTCAAACTGAAGTACCGACGAAGAGTGCTAAACAAAGACGAAACAGGTGTCTAGTAATCGCTGGTGATTTTCCAATAGCTCCATAACTGATTTCATCGCGTAGTCAAACTTGAAGAAGTATTTATTTTTCAACGACTTCATTTTCAACCCACTGTATAGTCGTATTTCTGTTACGGAGAAAGGCACGTTAAGTGGCGCTGGGAATTGTTCACTTTGACATACATATGATAAGAATAAAGACAGTTAGCGTAATTTTTAAGGTTGAAAGAGTTGAAGTGGGTGAATTACAACATTTTAAAAAGATTATTCAATATGCGAATTGGTATTGAAAGCTTT
This sequence comes from Trichobilharzia regenti, assembly GCA_944472135.2. Taxonomy (NCBI): domain Eukaryota; kingdom Metazoa; phylum Platyhelminthes; class Trematoda; order Strigeidida; family Schistosomatidae; genus Trichobilharzia; species Trichobilharzia regenti. The sequence continues at coordinate 28,228,101 of OX235264.1, read as the reverse complement.
AAAGTAGGTCAAGGGTTCATTATAATAGAGGTTTTTGTATATCCCAATGAATGAAAAACAAAACGATATTGTTTTTACTGACGTTTCGCTATTTAATGCTAATAGCTTTCTCAAAGTATTATTAGGTCAAGAGTTGTTTAAAAAAACACGTAATTTTTTCGATTAACTGAAATACACTCCTGTAGATAACTTTAAAGGATAAATCGTGTCCTGCTGAATGACTTGACTCAAGAAGGTGTTTACAATTGAAACAATTGGTCATCCTGTTCTTGCTTTTCACCAACCAAACTGGGTATTTTTGGGCTATGCGTTTCCGAAAAAAAACACGCTTACAACGTCCAGTGTAATTATATCTACAGAAGGTTTTTAAAGAGTAGACGCACTTTACTGTTACTGACATCGGCAATTTCATTAGGTGACTTATTTAATCCCTATAAACGTGAAGTGGAGTAAAGCCTATGGCTGACATTAAGCTCTAGCCAAATGCTAAGTGTTGGTTTGGAAGAAGTTGGTTGATTGAGAGTTACAGAAATCCTATAAGTACTGGACAGTAGTTTCGTCCTTGTTCCGGACTCCTCATCAGCACAGACAGCGTAACTCCACCAGAGTTCGAATCCAGGTTATATGACAAGCCCGTTGACCATTTAGTCACTGAGATGGAATCTAATGGCCGAAAAATTCTAACTTCTGCCAATTTGTGATATACAGCGTGACCACCAGTCAGTATCAGCTGTGAGTATCTCACGTTACTCCCAACTTGGTGGACACCGCTGATCAGTTCGTGACCAAACTTAAAATCAGTCGAATTCCAGCAGATCAACCCTTGAAAATTAACCTATCGCTCAATAATGACTGGTTGCCTCCAAAGCCTCAGGATGGTCGGGGGTGGGTGCCTTGCGCTGCGGGTTGGCCACCCCACCGTACACCTCTTGAAATGCTCCCATATGACCGGGCGTCTTACATAGCCTCTCCTGAGGAAGTCCTACTCACTGCCTTCACGTGGCGGAGCTGTTTCTCACCAAAGTGAGAGGGCGAAAGCGGATGCCCGGCGCTCTCCACCGGGTTGACTGTCCATTGGATGACGGTCTAGGGGAGATGGCTAAACCCTGACTCCAAACCTCCAACGACTGGCGTATGAAGCTCACCGGAGCTCACCGGCAGACGTATGGACAAAGGGCTTGTTGGATGTCCTGGATGTCTGGCCCCATTCAAAAAGGCGTATGAACCGAACTCCGGTCACCGGCTGCCAATGGATAGTGGACTCCTTACTCCACTCCTACTGCCTTGTAGGTCACACTTGGCTGTGTAAAGGCTAGAGCTGCACTCTCAAACAAAAGGCCGAGGGATGCTGGGGACATCACTCGTACCAAATTCCCATGAAACTTCATGAACTCTCTTACAAATTGCCGCGCCTGGGCAGCGATGATTCGAGACGTTCATGAAGCCGGCTCATCCTCCCGTAGGAGATAGCCGAAGTAAAGTAAGTAAGTAAGGTTGCAGGATAAGGATGCCTGAAGTTCTAGTGAGACATTGGCCGATGGTAGCGCTATATATATTGTGAATTGGGAAAAGTTAGAGTTTGATAGACTGGAGATTGGATTCCGTTCCGGTGGCTGAATAATCAACGTGAAGGTCCTGAATATCATCTGTGATGCGGTCATGAAAGCGTATTGCTGAAGTCGCAGAACAAGGACGAAACGGTTATCCAGCACTTTGTGCTGGTTTTCAATGGTTCTCTGACTTCTAACATCATTTCACCGTAGGCAAACTTGAAAGCTTATCTGAAAGTTTATCTATTCGAGATATCACTTTGGATTTGAGTTATGATGAAAGAAATTTAACTAAATAATGTGTACACTTATAATAATAGTGAAAAATTCACTGTAATGTATACTACCACTACTGCTGGTTAATTTAAAGTCTAACCACGGATTAACATCAGTTAGAGAAATATTAAAGAATACTTGGGAGTACTGGACAACTGTTTCGTCCTAGTTCGGGAGTTATTGGTAGTATGCAACTATCGTGGGGTCGGAACCCAAGACCCTCTGGTTACAAGACAAGCTGTCAGACAATTCAGCCATTGTGACCTCACTCAATGTCCTATGCTTTTCGTGTTTATTTTTAGTGTACCTGACGAACTGACTGATTTCAGCATAGAACAAAGAGTGATGAATGCATCTGTGCCCATTCATTGAGAACGATTTTAAGCCATATGACCGATTGTCGCCAGTCTTCATTGATTTTCACCATTCCGGTGACCCCGACCAGTCAGGAAAAGTATACACCTCCCTATGGGGCTGGCTGGCTTATACTAATTTTTGTGGAATTATTTCATGGATTGATGAAGTCATGTTTTGGTTCGACCACAACCACTAGCCAACTCTTTTCCAACCTGATCCATCCTATGTCAGAGGCTAACATTGCCTGTTGTCGAGGAAGGGGATAGTTAGCTAGGCATGCATAACTCATATCCTAACCATCTGCATCACTGGGTGTAACTCCACCGATTAGGATACATGTTTATATTATCATAAAAACGTTTATCTTTCATTGGTTGTGAAAATAAATAAATAAATGAACTGTGTGAACCAGTTAGGTAGTCAGTTAGTTATATTCTAATGTCAACACTTCCGTAATCGTTCAGTTTTTCAACTGATTATACTTCTCTCTCTGTGTCTCTTTGTTCAACTTTCACCATAGCCTATAGTACATATATATATATATATATAAAGCATATTAGAAGCCTTCTAATTGTTACAAAGGTGGTGGTAACACATTTAACATTTGAAAAAAAAGGGTGAACTTGATGTGTTCTGTAGAGAAAAAAAATAATTCGTTTTTAATGTCTACTATGATTGCATGCACTTGTATGTGTTTATATGCGCGTCCGTGAATAATAAGTTGGTTAACACAATAAATGTAATACTGTCTAATACGTCGATCATTCAGTTGACTGACCATTTATTTATGTTTTGCATATGCATAATTTAGCTCTGTCCTGTTTGTTTTAATTGGTAATGATTCAATTTTCAATAGTTTTGGTGTATACACTTGAGATAAAATAGTTCACTAAATAAATATTGATAAGTGTGACAATACAACTACTACTATACCTGTATTTTGTGTGAGGATATAGGCTATAACCAGGTGTTATGGCGCAGCGACATCGGTTACCGCGTTCACGGCTACAGGCGTTATAATCGCCTATTTTTTGGGAAATAGATCATATTTGACTAGTTTTAGACTTCTGGAGCCAGACGGCATTATTTTGTTCATAGTAAAGCGTAAAATTGTATATTATAGCTCGGACGGATTATCAATGAATAAGTCATCCTTTTGAAGAAAGTTCGCATAGAAAGACTATTATTTGCATTATAGTGCGTTGAGGGTTTGTTTTTCGCAAGTTGTTTCAAATCTTAAGGTTGTAAATATACTACAGGAAATGGCAGAGTACTTAAAATGAGTATCAGCTCTCTGTTGATTAGTAGCTAGCAGCTGTGTCATACAACTACTACACCTGTTACATGGGTTATATTAATCTTAATAATTATTTTGTTTCAGATCACTAAGATATTCTGAGATCCTTAATCCGCACGTATAACCTAAATTACAGAAAAACACAAGAACCCACCGGTTCGTTGACATCGCAAGCAACCGATGGACCAAACAACGAATTGTACGACACACAAAGCCTAGTACATGCACAAGCAAAGAAAAACAAAGCCTTATAATAGTCTAATTCACGTTTATAGTCATCACATATACTGGCAAACGAAGCAAACACAACCACGCCAAGACAGCACCCGACAGCACGCACCCAAGGACAATTCAAACTCCAATTGACCGCCACTGTTCTAGCCAATGAAAGACGAAAAAACCTGAGTCGCGGAAAATATAACACGTTATAACGTATATCCTCACCCAAAATTCTAGATCCCAGTGATAAATTTCGATAGAGAAACAAAGGAAAGACCCAATTTTGAGGTATAAAATGTGATATCATCACTATTCTATTTCACTGGTTCCCCTCATCATCAGCTAACTGCAAACTATCTGAAATTACAATTGATTATAAATAATGACAATAGCACACTTCAATGTTTTTGATGTAGTTGTGTTCTCTGAACTGTGGATAGTTTATTTGCGAGGCTTTCATTGCCAGCCCTACTGGGCAACATCGCTTTAGTGCATACTCCAATTTGTTGAAGATATCTACACGAGTTTATTAGTCATCTCTCCTGGTGACCCTGAACGTGGTTGGTTTTGTTTTATGTGTTTTCACATAAAGTGTTAAAGTGACTTCCAGTTATAATAACAAGCCCCGTTATTAATTAAATAGTTTGCATGGGATTACTGAGTCACACTCCATATGACCAACAACCAGTTCATGTCATACAATAATTTATGAAAATACAAGTTTTTGAAAGGTAGCCTAGATGCATAAGTACATAATAAACTCATAAAGTCCTTCAAAAATTATTTATTAGTATTTGTAATCATTCAGAATGATAAGTACGTCATTTTCAATCTGGGATCTCCATTTTGCACTCGTACTGTGTACAGTTTTCTAGTACTCTGACCGTCTCCGAGCTTAGGATGTGCGGCGACTCTGTATATTCGATCATCGCTGTCTCTGTAGTATTACTTACATCAGATGGTATCATCTTGCGAGTGATCCTGAGATGCAGCCGGGTGTTTGGACACCAGCCTCGGTGACTTCGGCAAATGTCACGAATATCATCCCAGAGGCTTCCGTACTAGTCTCTGTTCACTAGCCCCCAGGAAAAAGCGAGAAGGTCGCCAACCTATGACGTGGCCCCGTGAAATGTGATTAGATTAGCATCAGTTGGTACATCATGGCTTCCTATCTGCCGTTCGAAGCATAGTTCTAATCAGTGGCTTGCAACATTTTCAGATATGGCCAAGAATCACTGTCATCATTGGCGAACATCCTGCAATTTCCTTCTTTCTTCTCCTTCTGAAATTAACTTATGATGAAGTGATGCATGTTGAATGATCTTGAGAAATATGTTTGTTTGCTTGCTTGCCTTCTGAACGACGTATATCATTCATTCTCTACTTTCTTTATGTATTGTTGTGTCTATAAATAAATAATGCTACTATTAACAGTACTTTATAAGTTCAAAAAACATTCCTTAATATTTGTTATTTTATTTTATTGTAAAGATTAAAAGGTTCCTTCATGTATCGATATTCTAAAAAGTTACACAGGATGGATTATGAAAAGATTATTCAGTTTGCAGTTACTGATTATGCACTTCATACGAAATCTCAAATCCCACGTCCACGTATGCTATTGTAAGTATCTGACTATTCATTTAATTATATTATTTAACTTTTATGATACTTAGTCCTGCCTATCAAAAAGGATCATCTTTGTGATGCTTTTTTCTTCTTAAAATCAAAACGTATTAATCAGGCTTCATTGACCTTGTATCATCTGGTGAACATTGTTATTTCATATTCTATCGTTATGGTTAAGAAGACTCCCTTATTTAATAATATAGTTCATCTAGACTTGGTGCGTCTGTTGCCAAAAGAATTTCTCCGTAGGGTCGTCAGGATATTTACTGTGAGGTTTAATCCGCTTGAGACTATTGGTGCTCTGAGTCAGAGCTTACTGTGGCTTTTTCTTGGCAAATGTATTAATGTATTCCGTGAATATCTCATATTCATCAAGGAGGAGTAATTCGTATAAAGCTGAAGATCTTTGGCAAATATTCATTTACAGTTATGGAGTGCATGCGTGATGATCGAATATAGTCGGCATGATTCAATGCACGACGTCTAAGTGACTTGGTACTAGGATATATATGATTCTATCGCAATGCCTTACAGAACTATTTTGGATATTAATGATTAGTGACACAATCCTCAAACGAAAATCAATTTTCGCATTCACTACAGCAAACTTGACAGAGTACGGAAAAAATCCATTGAGTTCGTTGACTGTCGAGGGGTCCTTGCTACTTTTTAATTCATGAATAATACCCATCCAGACATCATTATTATCTGGGTGGAGATTATTCATGAAAAGAATTCCTGACAGTCAGCTGCGAAGTTTTCCCCAACACCTGCATTCACTTAATACTGTGATTCAGGTGACTAGCTGGATAGGATAAGCGATGAGGAACCATTCAAGAATCTATTTCCAAACAAATATGCTGAAGAAAATGGAGATGGATTGGACACACGCGCCATGCAGGCCCTTGAGTGAAACCTGAATGGAAGCCTACCGGTTGGTCGTCCTAGGATGACATGGTGGAGGTCATGTGCAAAGGAAATCAAAGTAGTCTGTCTTCAAACCTGTTGAAAGTGATTACAGATAACCGAATACAGTTGAACACCTGTGTCGCTTGTATTATAACGGGAGAAAACAAGAGACATGGTGACGGTATATTTACTTGCAATGTGATATACACACATAGGGGAATTATGTATACCATATTGCGTCGGTGGCACAGCGGTTAGCATACTCGTCGACCATGCACATGATTCGGGTTTGATCACCGGCCACAGACGCACTCCTTTACTTCACTTATCCAGTAATAAGACTGGTAAAGAGGGAAGGTTGGGCATGAGGCTAGTAACCTCATCCTGTGAAAGTAAACACTGCTACAGAAACTTCAAGTCTCCAGCTTGAAGCTCTATGTTTCACTGGGAAGGTGAAGGAAATAATAAATGTATACCATATACGAAATCCGTCATTTGCACAGATCTTACATGTTGTGTTAATTCTGCTCTTCCTTCGTATTGTGTTTCTTTGTCCTGTTTTCGTGTCTCCCATGTTGTGCTACAACAATGGTTCATTTCCCCTCTTTACTATTTAATGTGTTTTTTGCTGATGAACATCTCTTTATATACTACTGATAAATCTTGTCAGTAGCACAGCTGATATGTTGATGATAAATGTAAAGAAGTCAACCCTTGAAATCAATCGACTCACCGTGGCCTCAACAAACTTTTATCTGAAAGTCTATATATGTTTTATAACACCTACTGTACTGGAAAGTATGAGGAAGTCTTGTTTGATCTTCAAATCTTTGTCGAATAATTGTTTGTTTGTTTTTTTTTCAATTATTTTTGTTTATCATTATTCTTTTGCATGTGTGTAAGCACAAACAAACCTCGTACAATCGTGGATGTCTAGAAGCGTGTTTTAGGTGGCTGTTCTTCCGTTATTTTCTAGACGGTAAATTTTCGTGATTTCACGTTTTGAACAGTTTGATATCTGTTAGAAAACGACTGAAAACCACCAGAAAGTACTGGGCAGCTGTTTTGTCCTAGTTTTGGACTCATTGGTGATACGACCCCCCAGCGGGTGCCACTGGGGGGTCCAAACTCAGGATCTTTCGGTTTTTGGGCAAGCTCGTCGACTGCTGAAGCCTTATAATAATAATAATCTTTCTAATGGATAATCTCGTATTATTCACCTGCTCCTAAATATGTAACTGAGATTATTGGTGTTCGAACTAACAATCCTAGACTGTCTGTGTCCAGAAGATGTTCTCAGAGTTATTGATTATTCGCTTTTTGACTCTTCCATATTTGTGTGTCGGTGGTTCAGCGGCACACTACTCGCCAACCACTCCTTACGTCATCCAAGATTCGAACTTCCTGCCTTAAGCATTTCTAAACCTCGCTTAACTGCTAGTAATCCCAGTAAAGAGGGAAGATATAAGTGTGAGGCCAGCAACTCCACTGCATAAAACTGTAAGGCTCCATCTTGAAGCCCTATATTCCACTGAAAGCACAAAGGAATGAAATAAACTATTGCTATAGTCGCTCATAACCAGAATAGCTTATCAAAGCGACTCATATTTCGTTGGTATTGTGCTTAGCATTGTGGACTTAGAAAGAGAGTTTCCCAATTCCGATTACATCACTGAATGATGTGGTTTTATCTTGAGTACTTACACAAGATTTAGGCGGTATAATTCCTGCTGGTTTTTCCGGGTTTTTTCCATTTATCGTGTCAGTCCTTTTATTTTAACAATTTTTAAATATATTTGTCTTCCAGTGATGAAATAGTCGATGGTCTTGTTGCGTACACCTTGGTAAGTTAAACGTTTTTATACCATTCTAATTAACAATTGTACTTATATTCATGGTTCCCTACTCACTGTTTGCTTTGTTTGTTGAGTTAGAGAGAGAGAAAGCTATTTTACATAATTGGAGGCAGTTAGCCACAGGAAGCCCTGCTTGAATCTAGGTTTCGTACTAGTTGGCACTCACCTCGACAGCAAGGCGTGCCTGCAATCTTGAAGGAACTCATTTCCCTTCTGAGATTCGAACCAGTGTCACCTAGTACTGCAGTCAGAGATGTTATCACAGATACGCTTTACTGATGAGTGCCAATAAGCACGAAATCTAGGTCTAAGGCTTCCTGTAGCCGACTCTGCCTCGAAACATCTTATATCAACAATTTAGAGTGTACCGTGATGGCTGGCTAACTAGTTGGTTTAATGGTAGGCACATTGGAAACTTGACTAATAGAATTCAGTCTGTACCAAACAAAGGAGTAGACACATTACACTAGTTAGTTCCTAACTAGTGTCCAATCAAAGGAAGCTATGACAATAACAACAAACACACCATATTGACTCACCTATAAACGTCTTACTTCTCTAACTTTTTTTCCAGTATATATTATAAATGCAGGAGTGTGTTTAAAAGAGAATAAGTGTTAGAATTTACCAGAAATCTTTTCGTTACAAAGTGGATTAAGTGTTTATATCCGGGTAAATCAATATTTCTCGTTGTGAAACGGAAAAAAGTAAGAACTTTACTTCGTACGTTGGATTTCAGCAAATATAAATATTTTTCCTTTGTAAGGACGTAAGTTTATGTTTCACTAATCTAGACTTTTAAAAGGTGATTGACAGATTACCCAAAATTTGATCGATTTAAGTTGACACTCTTCATTCAGAAAAGAAGCATATATACTCACATAATGTTATATTGGACAAAGATCTGTGATAGAGAGATACGAATCTAGTAAAATTGTAGTAGCAAATACTTAAAATGATGAAAAGTGAAAATATGTCAACCAGATACCTTTATCTGGATTGGATCACAGTGTCTGAGAAAACTATGGGCTTTCCTTGTATTTGGGAATTCCTGGATGCCTTGAGCTGCAATCTACGAATGTTTCGTATGCGATTCGCTCCCGCCAAATGCAAGATGATGTTACAGGAATGGACTACACCGACTCCTAGATTAGAAATAGGAAGTGAAGTGGTAGAGCACTGATATGTATCCACATATATATATTTATGTGTGTGTGTGCATGTTGGTCTCTCTTTCTGTTTGCTCGGTTAGTCTGTGACCACTTCACTTGTGTGAACTTGTCTCCTTTATTAATGTGTATTCTCCTTATATTATATTATATATAATATGAGTGTTTGTTGACAGTCCGTTGCTTGGTGACATATATATCCCATCCCCGTCGCCAAATTGTTATGTTCTAGTTTCCCCGTCGCCAAATTGTTATGTACTCGTCGCTAAGTTATTGTTATGGACTGGCCGAGAAACTAATAGTCCTGACGCGAGAAGGCGGAAATCAGAAGACCACTAGGTTTGCGATGATACTTCTATTGTCCAAACACAAGGAGACGAAAATAAATGGTCTCACACCCAAGTGGTAAGTAAGTAAAGTAGTTGTAAAGTAGAGTAGTTTACACAAATTGTGAATGCGAATATATATATAAATAATTCAGACAAGCGTGGGAAAATCATTAGACAGTCTTAACATGAATGGCTAATTATAATGGAGTGTCGATCCAATTATACATAGCGAATATAGCAGACATGCCAACAAACATATATGGATATATGTCACCAAGCAACGGACTGTCAACAAACACTCATATTATATATAATATAATATAAGGAGAATACACATTATTCAAGGAGACAAGCCTATACAAGTGAAGTGGTCACAGACTAACCGAGCAAACAGAAAGAGAGACCAACATGCACACACACATAAATATATATATGTAAATACATATCAAGCACGTTGACCACTTCACTTATTTGAGAAGTACCGTCAGTCCCAACGGGTTGATCTCTGACGAAATCTCAGCACGAATACAGAGGGCTGGTTTCGCATATGCCAGTTTACGCCGTCTCTGGCGTAGACGAGATATCCGACTATCAACCAAATGGCGGGTGTACTGCTCATCAGTCCGCTCCGTCCTCCTTTATGGATGTGAAAACTGGCCATTGGTAGTGGAAGACATGAAAAGATTAGCTGTCTTTGATCATAGGTGCCTGCGTTCTATCTCCCGTGTGAAGTGGTATAGTAAGGTGAGCAATATCGAGGTTAGGCGTCGAGTGCTAGGTAAGGAGGGGAAATCAATCGACGAGGCTGTGAAGTTACATAGACTGAGATGGTTAGGACATGTGTTACGTATGCCTAGTCATCGCCTTCCTCGACGGGTAATGTTAGCTGACGTAGGGTCAGGCTAGAAAAGAGCTAGCAGCGGTCAAACAAAAACATGGCTTTACCAGTCAATGATATCTACATCAGTTGGTTCAAGCCACGTAGGAAGGTGTAGACTGGTGTCTGGTTTGTGTCATCGGGACAGTAAAAACCAATGGTTGGAAACAATTGGTGACATGGCTCAAAGTGATCGTTCTCAATGGCTAGTGCAGATGCATCCACTCGTTGTGACTTATGATTTCCAATGAAACTGTTTTGTTCACAACCTCATCATCTACGCTTAACCTCTCTATTATTCACCCTACTATACTACCTAACGTGGTATATACCTATGATCAAAGACATCCAACCTTTTCATACTTCCACTTTCAATATCTATGTCTCACCCAGAGCCATAAATGAGGACGAGAAGAACTGCTGAGCAGTAGACACATCCTGTGATCGATACGTGGACATTATGTCTACGTCAGAGATGGCGTAAGTTGAGAAATTGTTGCATCCATGCTGGCATTTTGTCATCATTCAGCGTATTTGGGGTTGATGCAACTTCCCAAATAAGTAAAAGTGGTCACTGCCGCGATGACTTAACGTCTTTTTTTAACGGAACTACTGTGTTTTTATCAAGTCACAATTTTGTTTTGATTAAATCTCACTGAACTGAACTTATTATTAATCTCCCAACTTACTTGATTTTTTTCCGTTTATGTAGTCATTTTACTTTTACTTGTCACCTATTTTCACTCCAACCTTCTCGAACGGTCCATCACACTATCTGTAAACGAGTTATTAACTAAGTTTCGTTCATACCTCATATTTCACAACTATATCCTTTGATATTCAAGTACTGGTTTGTAGGGATTTGGTTGATTGGTTACAGGATTTCATCATGAGCTGACATTAGGAAGTCGTGACCAGTAGGGTGCAGCAGTTCGGGTGTGAGGACAAATACTCTCCGAAGATACTGGCTAGCGATCGTGTTTTGTCGTTAATTGGCAGAAGTTGGAATTGATGGGCCATTGGATCGAGTTCAAGTGGCTTGACGGTCTACAAGCTCGCCTTGTAACCAGAAGGTCCTGGGTTCGAACCCTGGTGGTGGTTGGGTACTGGTGAAGAGTCGCAAACTAGGACGAAACAGCTATCCAGTACTCCCAGGTGTATCCTTTTAGTTGATATGTTGGTGTCACAACTGTAAGTTGCTCGCCAACCACGCATGTAGCTAGGAGTTCGATCCCTGGCCGACTCACTCCTTTACCTCGCTAAGCCAGTTATAGGACTGGTAAGGAGTGGAGGTTGTGTATGAGGCTAGCAACTCCATCGCGTAGAAATAAACACCAGTGCTACCGAAATTTCATGCCTCTATCTTGAAGCCCTATGTTCTACTAGGAACGTAAAGGAGTAAAAACAAAACGTTTGAGTTTAAATAACTAGTGTCATTTATCTCAGGCTATTAACAGATGATGATAAGCCGTAAAATATTTTTCAAAAAAAAAAAACAACAATTATAACCTATTTTTCACCATGCATTTATGTTCATTAGCTCTTTACTCTAACTAAAGTAGGTTTGTGTCCTTAATTCTTCTCCTTACTTAACTATATTATCCAGCCTTCTCTTTTAAACTATTCACATTTCAACTCTCTTATTTTACATTACTATAATACAATGTTGTAACCAGTAGATACAACCTAAACAAATTGAAAATTGTTCCAGTCAAACTGTTGTTTTTGATAATCTTACCTATCTGCGATTATCTGCAGATTAGTAGAAAAGAAACAAGGCGTCTTTAATACCATCTCATTCTCATTGATTTAATAATAATGATAAGTAATAGTAATAGCCAAATTGATGAATGAGTCTAAGTGCATACATATCAATATATTATTCTATGTTCGTTCACTGTACGTTAAAGTGAACACTGCCATCTTAGCCATCTAGCACTATCGATTTTATATATGTATATAATAAATTCAAATGCAGTGGACCATTATTTTATCATGTCCTGCTTTTTATTCATTATCGATTGATAAATGTACTCATTATTACTTGTCGTTTTTTTGTGTGTATTAGTCATTCACCAATCTGTGTGTGTTTGTGTATACCTGTAGGTTTATCTGGATGACACTTGTGTACATCTGGTAGAATAGATGTGGTGTTTTATTCATCAGTTCTAAAACGTTATAAGTTCTCATCTTTGTCGTTCAAATATATTAATAATAATAATAATAATATATTAATAATTATTATTATTTTATTATTAATTAATAATAGTAAAACCTGACCATATGTGTATAATATGCATATGTATATCATTCGTTTAGCAATAAAATAGAATGGTTTACGTTCAGTTATAATACTACTTAAAACTTCCGTAGATAGTAGTAGTGTAACAACAGAAGACAAGGGCCAGGCAACAGATCGTTTTATTACGGAAATCAGCACGTTTTTATATATATTTCATGTACATTATTATAGCTTATTCAAGCAGACACAGTCTTCTGATTGGTTGTTTCTTACTCAAGGTTATTCTGTACCGCTTGTGACTGGTTACTCAGAAAGTTAAGTCATGTATCTGCGAAACGTATTTGCCCACGTTTGTTGTGATTGGTTGTTGAATCAGTCTTGTTCATATTTTCTCACGGCCAAAATTAGTGGCCTAGACGTTGACGTAAATTAATGTCTACCAATTGGCTAGCAGCCTGCTCTCACCACAGTAGTAGTAGTTATCAACTAAGTATTTTGAATTTGAAGTAGAACTGGTTGATCATAAAACTATTCATTTAGAACTAGATGATCACAAAAACTATTGATTATTTCTTGACAGCAGATAACAATGGCACTTCTGGTTGAACCAGTGCCCCCTCTTTGCAGCTATGCTGGGTAATGTTCTCTAAGACGTTTTGAAAGGACGCGCATACAACGACCCATGTATCTCGCTTCGCACGAGCATACGACCAATTCAATGTGTACATACCAGTTCACCTGCTCGTGTGGAGCTAGATACATAGGTCGTTGCATACGCGTCCTTTCAAAACGTGTTAGAGAACATTACTCAGCTTGGCTGAAAGAGGAGGCACTGGTTCAATCAGAAGTACCATTATTGAACATCTGATCAACACCCCCCACAACATCTCAACTGATTCATTCAAAGTAATTTACAAAGTCAACAGAAACCTACCAAAAGCAGTATGTTTCTGACTTCTCTGTGCTACAGAAGCACTCGCAATATGCATCCAAAAGACAATACGTAAGTCTCTGGATTTCAAGGTACAATGTACTTCTTGACCGTTGTGATAGGGTGGGTAATATTGAGATTGAGCATAGAGTGAGTGTTAGGTAACAAGGGAAAGTAAATCGATGAGATTGTGAAGCTGTATCGATTGTGAGAAGGCTCACACATATGTTACGCATGACTAATCATCGCCTTCCTCGACCGGTAATGTTATCTCATGGTGTGTGCCATATAGATGCAGATTGATGCGATGCTGCCGAAAGTTGAAACCAACACTTTAATTCAATGGTTTCAGGGGTAATAATGTTTATTCCTCCAAATCTGGATTTAGTTCACGTTGTTGTTTGGAAATAATCTCACTGGACAACTTACCATCTTATGGTTAAACCATGGGCTGATTGCCAACCAATCAGAGCAGTTTATTATTGTTCAATGAATGACGCTTTCTTCGTTAATAAAACAGTCCATTACCGCTTCTCTTATCTTCTGCCGTTACAAACTGATTTGGGATCTGGTTGAAAAAGAGTCAGTAGTGGTCAAATCAAAATGTGACATCAGGCCATGGAATCTTTGAAATTTACTTTGAGCCATATAGGGTGGAGTAGGCTGTCTGATCGAGGGTCATAAGGATTCTAAGAATCCATGGCTAAAAAGACAATTGATGTAATGGCTCCAAATTGTTCTGAACAGTACGAACGTATGCACTGTTTGTGATTTCTCTTATCCATTCAACTCCAATCTTTCTACCTCAATTTTCTGTTTATTATACTCCTTCTGAATCCCTTTTATCTGCCGTTGTGTGCTTCATGGCGTGGAGTGTGGCAACGTGAACTGCTGTACATTTCTACGAAGTTCTAGGATGAAACTCAGTTAACACTCATTTTTCGACTAATCCTATCTTTATCGCTTTATAGGTTATTAACTATACATTACCTTTTGTATAACCTTCTTTTAGAGTTTCGGAATTTTAATAGTAGTAACATCTTTATTCTGGACAGTATTTATAAAATGGACAGAATTTTCCGAGGAGTTTATTGCATAATATTTTCCTTTGGTACAATATCGCCAAGTAAAATATTAATTGACAGTATATCCTTCCTGTGACACAATGCTCTCTCTGAGCTGAAGCACAAACCATTCCATTGTGATGCATCTGCTTTGTCTCCTCCCTTCAAGAAATTCACGCTATCTGTCTGAAAATCAATTGTGAGCTGTTCAAAAGTACATTTCGAGACTTAACGACTTAACTAAAGAACAGTTATCATATGTATTGGAACATGTTGCCACTCACAATCAGACCTTTCCTCGGGTTTATTTAGAAGCTTGCGAATTAGGAACTCATATACATTTTAAATACATACAAGAGTAGATAATACCATTCGAATATCATAGCCAAAACCACAGTGACGTTGAACGACCAATAGGAATTCAGATACGAAAAAATTCGCATAATCGTTGAAAAATACGCTAAAAAAAATATTGCAAACGTGATATTACACTGTATACTTGTAGCTTATGTGTTGTAACAATGTCTCCCAGTCAATACACAGATGATCTATAGAGAAATCGTACCATGCGGAATATATCTATTCATCTAGGTGACTGCAGAGCATGGTACTTTGAGATCCATTGATATTTTTGACACTATTCTTCAACTTACTCCTAACTTTAACCCTAAACCTTAGTCTTATAAGTCATAACCTTACTTAATAGTATAGATTTGTAGAGAAAGTACCTAGGAAATAAACAGAATACTGTATCTACCCTCTCCAAGTTCAGAAAGGCAGGCTTGGTTTTAATTTGGAATGACATTTCATAGCACTTCCTGTATCTGATTGGTTTTTGGCAGACCTTGACTTTGGCTGTGATACTTCAATTCCGCCTATATCTAATCTTTATTTTAACTGTCCTCAGCTTGATTGTCTTACATTTTTGGTTGAGTTCTACTCAATCCTGTCAAGTACATTACGTGACTCAATTTACATAGTTAATTTTATTTCAGTTTCTGACCGGTTAACGCTTTCGTTGTGATATGTATCCACATAATATGTGTTTTGTTTTTGACAGTCTATTATATTTTGCTGTGTATATGGATCGATATTTCATTATGACTGACAATATGCTTTTGTCTGTCCACTAACTGAATAAACATGTATGACCTTGTTGTCACATGACATTACAACCAATCATGTTAAGACTGGCTATTTATTGGTTCATGTGTATTAGTCATTTTCATATATACTTTTGTACTGTATACTTGTTTTTTTTTTTTCCCACTTTGTTTCGTACACTACGTACCATTTCACTCACACTCTTATGTGACATTTATTTCCCTTGTCTTGGAAAATATAAGTATCATCGTAAACCTGGTGGTCTTCTGATTTCCCTCTTTCCGCGTCAGGACTATTAACTACTCGATGAGTACATAACATAATTGGCGACGGGAAAAACTCTATTAACCACTCAGCAGCAGTACACAACACATTGATATGCAATTATTATCTAAAATTTACAATCCTAATGACATCTTTAGAAACATTGTTTTTGCTGTTAAGATATATATATGAGTGTATAGCTTGAAAATGATATCCCTTAAAAGTATAACTTTTCTCTAAACACCTTTGCTTACTCCAGCCACAAATCCATCCTACCTTCCTTTGGCGTGTCCTGTTTTGCTGACAGTCATGGCTGGAATCTTATTTCTCAATATTGTTAGTATTTCTGAGTTTGACCATGGATTGATATCAGTTGGAGAACCATTGAAAACCACCACGGAGAACTGGACAGCTGTTTCATCCTAGTTCGGGGAATCATTGACAGTACGCACCCACTGGGGTTCGCCAATTGATATTAATCCGTGGTCAAACTAGAAAAACAAACCAACTCTTAAGAATTAATCTGATGCTTTTTAGTGACTCGCTACAGGACGAAGTTTCCTGCAGTTCTAATGAGAAGTCGTGACCAATGAGGTCCATCCAGTCGGGGGTGAGGATGGAGTTCCCGCCGATGATATTGGTTGGTGGTCGCGCTAAAATTACGAATTGGTAGAAGTTAGAATCCATGGGTTGGCAATTGAGGAGTCGGGTCCCAGTGACTGAATGGTATACGAGCTATCCCGCCTTGTAACTGGAGGTTCCTAATCATTTTATATAAGTCAGTCATTACTAGTGAATGATGAAAGCGTAAAGCAGTTTCAAAATTGAAAATTACCTTACTGGGATGAAGCAAGTTAAACGATGGTAATACGATACAATCAACTTTTAGAAAATAAACTTGATGCAACCGACTTATCATGTCACTAGTCACGCATGCATACATGTTATGTATATTTTGCTAATCTGATTCAACAAAACTTTTCTTTAAAATTGAAATAGTTAATCCCCTTGATTAATAAGGCATTAAGAACACAAATATCACAAGATGACGTTATTATTTCGTAGTCTCTCTACAATCATCAATCGCCTTACAAGTAGCATATCTTCTAAACACCTTGAGCTGCAATCTAAGAATGTTTGGTATGCGATTCGCTCCCGCCAAATGCGAGATTATGTTACAGGAATGGACTACACCGACTCCTAGTTTAAAAATAGGAAGTGAAGTGGTAGAGCACGTTGACCGCTTCACTTATTCGGGAAGTACCATCAGCCCCAACGCGTTGATCTCTGACGAAATCTCAGCACGAATACAGGGGCTAGTTTCGCATATGCCAGTTTACGCCGTCTCTGGCGTAGACGAGATATCCGACTATCGACCAAATGGCGGGTGTACTGCTCATCAGTCCGCTCCGTCCTCCTTTATGGATGTGAAAACTGGCCATTGGTAGTGGAAGACATGAAAAGACTAGCTGTCTTTGATCATAGGTGCCTGCGTTCTATCTCCCGTGTGAAGTGGTATAATAAGGTGATCAATATCGAGGTTAGGCGTCGAGTGCTAGGTAAGGAGGGGAAATCAATCGACGAGGCTGTGAAGCATTTACATCGACTGAGATGGTTAGGGCATGTGTTACGTATGCCTAGTCATCGCCTTCCTCGACAACCAATGTTAGCTGACGTAGGGTCAGGCTAGAAAAGAGCTAGCAGCGGTCAAACAAAAACATGGCTTTACCAGTCAATGATATCTACATCAGTTAGTTCAAGCCACGTAGGAAGGTGTAGACTTCCTGGTTGGTGTCGTCGGGACGGTAAAAACCAATGGTTGGAAACAATTGGTGACATGGCTCAAAGTGATCGTTCTCAATGGTTAGTGCAGATGCATCCACTCGTTGTGACTTATGATTTCCAATGAAACTGTTTTGTTCTTCGTTATTACTCTTCCTTTGTCTCACACCTCTGTTTACTGTCTCTATTATGCTTTTCTTGTACTTTCTTCTCTTGCTTCGTGTGCTACATGGAGTGTGGCGCCTTGAACTTCCGCACATTTGTGCAAAGTTCTATGTCGAAAACAGGCAAAGAGAGAGAGGGAAGATGAAGGATTTTGGGCAATCGTGGACCCAGCTGAAAAGGACAGCAAAAGATGTAACAAAGTGGCGATGTGTTGTTGAAGCCCTATGTTCCACTCAGAACCAAGGAATAATAATAAAAACGTAGATTAATAGGAGGTAGCCGAAATTGAAAACAACAAGTCTGTTGTCTTCATTCTTTACACGAGTACGTTTGTAGATATTAGGCTAATGGACTAACTATCTTCTTATCAGGGTTTTCAACAACAAACCGCTGTATAGATTCCTATGTTAAAAAGAAACAGATTAATATACGGTGTAATTTGTACTGAAAAGCAAAGCACACTTTAACTTAAAAGTCACCTTGCATTCCTCAAGATGTGTTTCCTATAATAGTTACTAAAGTACTTTTAGTAACTTAGTTTTTATGAAATTCAATTTATTCACTGAAAAAAATTTCTAACGTTTTTTTTTGTATTTTCTATTGTGTTATTCAGAGTTTACAAGATGAATTTGGTAAACCTGTTGTCCTGATGTTTGGAGTGATAGCGTTGTTCAGTTTTCTAATATTTATTGGTCTTATACTAGTAGCAGGATTTTGGCTGGCTGGATCTTTTGAACACGGAAGTAGAGAGCATACCACAGGGGCAACAACAACAACACCCGTAGTACCACATGAAGCTGGTGATGACAACAAACCGAAACCAGTTAAAAAACCGAAAGATGAATAAGAAAGACAGAACAAAAATTCTTTTATTTTTTATGTATGAAATAAAAAATTCTCAGTTGTAAATTCTCTGAGCGTTCTTTGTGAATTAATATTATTATCCGTTAACCGAACAAGAAACGATCTGATAAACTTTGAAATGCTGTGTACATTTTCATGCCTTTTCTGTTGTTATAAATAACTACAACTTTTGGTATGGTTGTTTTGTTTTTATTGTTCGAAATATACTAGTGTCCTCCTTCAGCAATCATGTAAAGAAATCTGGATTATTGGATTTGTGGGGGGAGGTGTGGGGATTTGGGATTGATTTAATTTTGTCACTATAACAAGCATCAGATGGAAAGATCTTTGTGTAAACCAAGCAGCTCTGGGCAGTTGTTTCGCCCTACTTTGAGACTATTCAACAGTGAATGACTAGCTTCAACATAGAACTTTGCACAGTTGTACAACAGTTCGAGTTGCTACTCTCTATGTAGCACAAATTAAGAGAAGAGAGTAAAGATAGGTTAAAAAGAGAGATAATAAACAAAAGTATGAGGGAAAAAGAATAGTAATATGGAAGAGCAACAGAGTTTTATTGAATATAACAAATCACTAAGAGTGAATGCATCTGCGCCCATCCATTGGGAGCGATTTTGAGCCATATCACCGATTGTCCACAGTTGTCATTGGTTCTTACCATCCTGCGGACCCCAACCTGGAAGTCAACACCTCCCTACATGGATTCCTTAAACTAAATGTTGTGGATTTCATTGACTGATTAAACCATGTTTTGGTTTCACCACCACTAGCCCTTTTCCCTCGAGGACGGCGATGGCTAAGCATGCGTTACACATCTGTTAAACACTGCATACCCACGACTTCACCAGGTTTTGAACCTAGGACCTTCAGGTTACGAGGCCAAGTTCATCAACCTTTCAGACACTCGGGCCAAAAATCACTCACTTATGAATTCTAATTTCTGTGAATTCGCGGTTAAAGTGAGTGCTCATCGAAGGCATCGGTCAGGTTAGCGCTATATTATCATGAATTGACGGTATCATGACTGCATGGCCAACGAGTTTGGTATCGTAACCCGGAGATCCTAGTCGGTTGATGGCGTATACTGCTGAAGAATTCCAAAACTAGAATGATACAGCTGTTCATTGCTCCTTGGTTTCCTATGATCTCTCTAATTGATGTTGATTTGTGACGAAATCTAGGAAGTGAAATTAGATTAAAGAAATATTTTCACCTGCACTTAGTTTCTTATGCATGTTACAACAATTATTGTTATGTAAATTAATAAAATTAATTGTTACGCGACCTAATGGTTGTGTGCAAGGTTTGAAGAAGGCTGTGTGCTATATGCATGCGCCTCGCCCTGATAATGTTTCCCGACCGATAACTGCCACCTTGTCGTGGTGGTCGGGCTTGAATACCGCAATGACCCAACAAGCTGAACTGACTGGGACTCTGTTTCTACAGGTCCTACCATGTCAGGGAGGTTTTCTGGATAGCGGTTAAACTAAAAGCAGTTACCATGGGGTACATGGGCTCCAGTTTCCAATCGGATCGAATGGCGTATGAACCCATATGGGTCACCGGAAACCATGGGAATGCAGCTCCTGACGCTGCCTTGCGGATTAGACTCCAAGTCAAAGGCTCGGGGGTGGTCCCTTAATAAAACCACCTGCTTCGGTCTGGGCGCCCGGGCAGTATCTCAGCCCGCACACAATGAATGATGAATTAAAGCAACGAACTCTCACTGAAACTCAACGCGCGCTAGTAAAAATGATTTCAAGCAATAATGATCCCTCAAGCAACTTATTTCCTTCCTACCTTACTTTTATTTTTATACATAGTTTCCTGTATTTTACCTTTTCTAACCTTGGCTTTTTAACCTTCGACAGCCTTTCGCCTTTGTCGAGATTCCCAGCCTATCCGTGTCGTTTCGAGATGTTAGTGAGTAGTCCTCAAAATGGTTGTTCCCAATGTGACATCTAACACAGATATCCTGAAACCGCGTTCAAGCTGGCTACCTACAATGTTCGGACGCTGATGCAAATCGGACAACAGGCAGGGTTGGCAAGAACTTTGGAAAGCCTCGCTATCGATGTCTGCTGCATTTCGGAGACCCGCATTCAAGATCCCAGTGAAGTGCTTCGACTATCCTCTCCATCTGGAAGTTCTAGTAGTATGTACCACCTGCGCTTATCCGGGGACCCTGTGGCGTCGGCATCCGGCGTAGCTGGTGTCGGTGTCGCACTGAGCGCTAGAGCCGAAGCTGCACTGCTCGACTGGATTCCCATTAACAGTCGTTTATGTGCTGTGAGGCTGGAAGGTTATACGAAAGTAAGGAGTAGTAGGCCAGATAGGCGGTGTCTATTTGTTGTCTCTGCCTATGCACCGACGGATTGCAGCCCGGATGCAATGAAGGATGAGTTTTACTACCAACTGAGCGATCTCTTGAAACAGGCGGGTCGGAGGGATATCGTAGTGCTGGCTGGGGACTTGAATGCACAGGTCGGGCGTCTAAGCTCAGAGGAGAATCGTCTAGGTGGTCAGTGGGGACTACATGGTCGCAGGTCAGATAATGGGGACCGTCTTCTGCAGCTTTGCGCGGATCACAACCTATTTCTAGCCAGCACCAACTTCCGGCACAGCCATCGCCGTAGCGCTACCTGGCGTCCTCCCTCTGCGAAGCAAGCTTGGACTCAGATTGATCATATTGCGGTCAGTTTCCGGTGGCGAGGATGCATACAAGACTGTCGCTCCTTCTGGAGCACATGCCTGGACTCCGATCATGCGTTAGTGTGTGCCAAGTTCGTCTTGCGATTTGGTGGGGTTCGTAAAAGCCGTCGTCTAAGCGTTGATGTGAGCAAACTAGTAGCACCTGCTACTTCTTTGAAATATCAGAATGAGTTAAAAACAATGCTTGCCAGCAACCCCCCAAGTAGTATAGATGAACATTGGCTTCATGTGCAAGGTGCCATGCAAAAGGCGAGTGTAGCCGCTTGCGGCTTGAAAGAATGCTCCGCTAACAACCACTGGGTTTCTGCGAGTTCCTTGCAACTCATGGATGAACGCCGGTCCATTCCGGCTGGCAGCGAATACAACAATCAGCGAAAGGCGCTCACGCGCAAGATTAGACAGTGTTTACGTAAGGACCGCGAAGCCTGGTGGTCAGAACGTGCGTGTGAGATGGAGTCAGCTGCTGCATCTGGCAACAGTCGGAAGCTGTTCCAACTCATACGAGCCACCGGTGGCAAGAAACAAGGTGTCAGCGAGACGGTCTGTGAGGCAGATGGCACTCCAATTACCAGCCTGAAAAGACGCCTGGAACGCTGGGCAGAGCACTTCGGGAAGCAGTTCAGCTGGCCACCAGCTTCAGTGTCTACTATCATTAGCCCGAGTGCTCCTTGGTCGGTTAGTACCGACCCACCCACCGAAGCGGAGGTCCGTAAGGAACTCCAAGTTCTGAAACGCCATAAGGCGCCCGGCCCAGACAAATTACCCCCGGCTCTTTTTAAAGATGGTGGCGAGACTCTCACAATGGCTCTAACTGGGTTGTTCAGGAAGGTGTGGGAGACAGAGAGTGTACCATCAATGTGGAACGAAGCCATTATCGTCCCCATCTTTAAAAAGGGTCGACGTAATTCGTGTGACAATCATAGGGGTATCAGTCTGTTACCAGTCGCGTCTAAAATATTGGCTGCTGTCTTGCTTCGCAGACTGTGCAAAATACGTGAAGGATTGATTCGCGAAGAGCAGGCTGGGTTTCGTTCAGGTCGTGGATGCATTGATCATGTGTTCACCCTTCGTCAGTTGTTGGAACACCGCCACACGTATTGCAGGCCAACGATCGTTGTGTTTCTTGATATTAGGGCTGCCTTCGATTCGTTGGACAGAACTGTGCTCTGGAACTGTCTGTTAGAGAGAGGTGTACCTGAGAAATTTGTTAACATCTTGAAAGCCCTATACAGAAACACCTCAGGTAGAGTGAGGGCATACAACCAACTATCACCACTGTTCCCAACCAACAGTGGGGTTAGACAGGGTTGCCCAATCTCTCCATTTCTCTTTAACTTTGCCATCGATGACATTCTGGAGTCAGCTCTGAAGGATGTGCGTGAAGGTGGTGTAGATCTGCTACCTGGAGATAGACTTTTCGACCTCGAGTATGCAGACGATATCGTCTTACTGTGCGATAGCATGCAGGCTGCCCAAATCGCACTTAATCAGTTGGCGATCAGTGTCTGTAAGTATGGTATGTGCTTTGCGCCGTCTAAGTGCAAAGTACTGTTACAAGATTGGCAGGAGCCTGTACCTGCACTCACTCTTGCGGGTGAACCGCTTGAAGTTGTTGATAAGTTTGTGTACCTGGGTAGTTGTGTGAGTGCTGGCGGGGGGGTGACGGATGAGATTTCCAACCGTATAATGAAGGCTAGGGTGGCATACATCAACTTGAGCCACCTCTGGCGCCGTCGCGACGTTAGCCTGGCTGTCAAAGGTCGGGTATACAATGCTTCGGTGCGGGCTGCGCTGCTCTACGCCTGTGAAACCTGGCCTCTCCGAGCTGAGGATGTGCGGCGACTCTGCGTGTTCGATCACCGCTGTCTCCGCAGGATTGCTTGCGTTCGATGGCATCATCGCGTGAGTAATTCTGAGGTTCGGCGGCGTGTGTTTGAACACAGTGGAGATCACCATTCATTGGATGTTATCTGGAAACACCGGCTCCGGTGGCTTGGACATGTGCTGCGAATGTCACCCCAGAGGCTTCCGTACAGGTCTCTGTTCGCTAGCCCTGGGACGGAATGGAAAAGGCGGAGAGGTGGTCAGTCCATGACGTGGCGTCGTGGGATGAAGGATTTTTGTGCTAGATTAGCATCGGTTGGTGTGTCACGACTCCCTGGTTGGGGTCCGAGAGATAGCTCAAATCGATGGCTCGAAACGTTATCGGATATGGCCAAGAATCGTAATCAATGGCGAATGTGTTGCGATTTCCTTCCTTCTTCCCTTCCCGATGATAGTTAACGAACACTGTTTGAACTAGTTAAGCATGACTGTCTTCCTTCCAGATGAAGTTCTTTATCCGTTCTCTACTTATATATATATATATATCTTTTCCTTCCTTCCTTTTTTTTGATCTATGTTGCTTTATTATTATTGTGTGACGCATCCTTCTTGGTGCCATATTGTACCAAGCTTTTTTTATGCGTTTAAATAAATAAATATGTAAATTAAAAAGCTAACTGTTAGGTATATGCATTTATGAGACCTCATAGTAATACAGCTAGACTTATTTAGGACATCAGGTTGAATAATTAAACAATTTTTCAGTTTGTCAAATAACTCATCACTCCTGTTAGCTGAAATAATAGTGTAAGCCAGGCAAAACAAAGAAGTCTGTAACTAAAATGAATTGTTTTCTATTTCGCAGTAATTACTGTCTTCAACGGAGATATAAGATATTAATGTCAACAACAGAAGTATGCCGGAGAAACAGCTAAGACCTATAACGGATATGATCTCTATTTTCCTACGAAAATTAATCAATACTTCTATCAACCTGTAAAATTGAATGAAATATCCGAAAACTCTGAGTCGTTAGTGTAAAAGCTGAAGATGACATACGATCTACTAGGTATGGTTAAAGAGTAAGACACATTTTGTCTAGTGCCAATGTTCAATAACCTCTCTGTTTGATTGGTTATCTTCATCGTCTTCTCTATGTTCACCTGCAGTCCTGTCTTTGCTGCTCGCCTCTTCTGCTAGTTTGTTGGTTTTTGCGTGCCTGCAAGTCTTCGAATTTGCATGACATTAGACATAAATCATCTGCTAAATCCAGGTTTTTCAAGTTATATAACCTACTTAAGTGTATATTATACTAAAATGTAAGAATTAGAGAGTTTTTAAGTAGCCCAAGGTTGTTTTTTTCAATATATATATATATATATATATTCACAATTCACTAGCAAACTAAAGGCGGAACTGCATCCAGGTGCATCATTTCACGTTATCATACCTTGAAACAGCTCATAATAATAAGTTAACAGAGACGGAAGTGAAAATAAGCAAATGAATCTGCGAAATTATGGATGAATTTAATTTATATTATCAAAATTATATAGTGTCATCACACATGTATGACTGAGAAAAGCAGCGAACTAGTCATATGGCACAATCTGATATGAAACTAACGGAGTAATTTAACGCTTATATTTCATACTGAAGTAATCACACTTAGTGAGATGTATACATATCTCGGATCAGCATAATTTAACAACACACGTATCTCAAAGTTTGTTGTTTGTATTTATGTCATAGGTTTTTGAATATTACGTACATGCCCGAATATGCGATAGTACATTACCGAATCGTATGTGGTGAAGTTCCTGTGAAAGGTTTATGCTAAATAATTGCTTTCTTTTATCACGTTCTACGGTTTCACTTTTGTTCACATTCTGACGTAGTAAGTTTTACTTCAGAGTATTTTGGAAGTATAATCAGAGTGACTAAAACATTTTATGGTTAGAAATATACGTCGACATTAACTAGGCTGTTCAGAATAAACTCAATTAACCAGATTTAACCTTTTTCACTTTTTAAGATGTACTGAAAACATATAAGACAATATAATGCCTAGAAATTCCAATGAAACTATAGAGACAATAAGAAGACTCATGAAGATCTGAATTCCGAAGATGATTTATGTCTAATGTCACACAAACCTGGAGATCTACAAACGAAAACCAACAAACTGGTAGAAGAAGCAGTAAAAACAGGATTTCGAGTGAACATAGAGAAAACGGAGGTGACGAATATAACTAACCAACAATCACTATCAAAGGGAGGGATCTGAAAGAGGTCATCTTTTTCACTTATCCAGGCAGCATCGTTTCAACTACAGGTGGAAAGGTTATGGATGTCAAAACCAAAATCCCAAAGGCAAGGCAAACCTTTGTCACTGTGAAATCAGTTCGCAAATCCTCTGCAATCGGCATAAACAACAAGATTCCGATTTTCAAAACCAGCGTTAAGTCAGTTCTTCTACATTAGAAGCTTGGCTCGTCGCGAAAAGCGTGTTGAAATAAGTTCTGCAAACCATTATCAACAACTGCCCCCACTCCATATTGAAGATCAAATGGCCAGCCAGAAAGAATTAACAAAAAGAAAATATGCGGACAAACCAACAAAGGATCTAATACTCAACAAATATATCGTAAAAATGGAAATGAATCAGACACTCTCTGAGGAGGCCGTTGAATGACATGACGCACCGGGCCATCGCTCGGATGAGAAACAACAAGAGGGTAATCTGAGGTTGACACGGCGATCGTCAGGAGGAGATGAGAAGTTGTAGGCAGTCGTGGTGCTAGCTAATGAGGTGTGCTGCTGAAGCCCTACGTCCCACCGGGAACCCGAGGGCACAATAATAATATAATAATGGGGATGATCACGCTAAAATGAGGCATAAAAGCCACACCATTCCCATCACTTTTTGTTTTTAGCGTTGATGAAGTAGGTATAATTTTCACGCTATATCTCATAACGCTTGATGCGAATTAACTGAATTATTTCTGAAAAGTGGTCGTCATATTTAGAAGTTTTATCTTTGCCAGCAATGACAAAATATAAACGCACACAAACTCCCAACTCTCATATGCTACTGTGTTGGGAAGAGATCGAGGAGTGATACTAAGTATTCGTAAAATGACTTGCTGAATAGGATTGTTCGTGAAGCCATAAGATTGAATAATTATGAGTGTACGGATTAGAAACCTTCACTAAACATGGAGTTACCTGAGCGTTTAATTAACTGCCTGTATATACATAATGGAATAAACAGTCTCTTTACTGAAAAAGTATCCAGGTTATTATATAAAAGACAGACTCGAGGTAGTAAGTCATTTGGCTGAGTTAACTAAATTAACTGCTGACCTGTTGTAAAAAGTGACAAACAATTTTTTTAGATATTTATAAGTCTACACTAAAGTAGGAGCCATTCCTTATGGTGTGACCTCTGTGAGGCGAGTTTATTTAATATACGCAACACAGATAACAAGCATCCTGAGGACTCTTAACAGTGAATGCATCCTAAAATAACTGCTCGTGACTGCCGCATGTATGCATGACTGTAGTCATGGCCAACACAAAAATACAAAAAAACAGTGATAAAAATCACTTTCTTTGAATAATTGAAATTTAAAAGTAAATCACAGTTGAATAAACGCAAATAAGCCGTATCTTAAGTTCCAAGTGGTATGAGAATACGTTTTTTCAATTATAAAATTCTGCAGTAGATTGACCATCGCGTCTTGAATTTCGATTGATTTCGCCTAAGAAGACACCAAAACAATCTTTTTTTGTGTTTCTTCAAGTTTCCGAAGGACATCGTCTGCTGGCAAATTAGTTTGAACAGTGACTGTATTATTTTGAACACTTGTTTCAACGTTTTTTATGGCATCTACTCATATTATTTGGCTTCAAATCATCTAACTTACCTCCAAGACTCATAAGAACTCTTTTGGCAGCTTTAGCACATCCTTCACAACTCATCTCCATGCTAAATGTATATGTTCTTACTGGTAATTCTGCCTTCTCCATAACTGTCCGAAATACCGCGAGTATTGCTTCACACAGAAGTAGTACATATTGGATTGTTAAAACAAGTTGCAGAGACGATAAGTCCTCACTCTATGACGAAGACCCAGGAGTTGCACTAGTTCTTGCTATTTTAACCAAAACAGCGCTTCATATTCATCCGTGATAGAAGAAGTATTGAGTTTTCGACATGAACGGTACGCATTTGTCAGCGCGCTTCAAAAATACATCACATGAGAAATCTACGGCTGGAGTCTGTACAAGAATACTGCTATGTGTTCATTTTCCATATTCATAAGAAATAATGGTGAGACGCTGCACCCAATACTCAGGTCTATGGAGTCGGCCTACATGCAATCTAATCCAAGGGCAGGTATGTGCAGGGCGGCAGAACCATTAATTTCAAGGTTGAGGAAAATATAAGAAAAAGCGCAAAATATGGAACTGTAAAACGACATTATCGAAGATAACTGGTTTTGACGTCTCTCTTCTTGGTTTTCCTGCTTCATAGAAAGGCTGAATGTCTTTCTGCATTCCTTTCAAGGACTCCTAGAAAGTTATTTTTACGGATTACCAAACCTGTTGTCATGTGCATGCTGTCTTAGGCGCTTAAGTCTGCATGAACTTTTCTAGTTGAATGAATAACAGCTCACGCTGTTATGTCGATGGTATATCGTGTGTGTGTCCTTATATGCAACAGTAAAACCATTCTTTAAGCAACTGTGGCTTATTACAACCGAGAAGCATAGTAACAGAAGTCTTTGTCAAAATATTCTATACTTTGTGGAGAGAGCTTAAACCAAGATCCTCAATGTAATGATTTCAAAGTCAGTGAAGACTGAACTCTTACGCCACTGTCTCGTTTATTCACATCAGCTTCCGTTTGATAGATGGCAGAATACTAATTCAATGCCATCAGCAATTGTTCTGACTGTTATACTGCACTGAGTTCCCAATATGTTCGCCCACTTGTACAAGCAACACCTTTGTTTTTATTTCTGCGGAATCTTTGAAGCTGATCCATCGGTGGTTTTCGACTTTGCGGTGTAACAAATGCTTGGAGAGTTCCGCAATGAAATACAACTTCTGCCATGTTTCGGTTAGGCTCGAATAATTGCCACAAGCCTGCTGAGCACATATTTGAAAGACTGCATTTACTAATGTCGTTATTCCCAAACTTCCTCTGCTGTTTTCAAATTATGCGAAACGCTTAGGACTCAATTTCTCCCAGTTGATACCAAGTTTTTCTCTTTAAATCGGGTATGCTTCTCATCCATACAAGATTCCTAATAAGCATCAAAACGCCAGCCTTCAGTAT
Source organism: Trichobilharzia regenti (assembly GCA_944472135.2). Lineage (NCBI taxonomy): Eukaryota > Metazoa > Platyhelminthes > Trematoda > Strigeidida > Schistosomatidae > Trichobilharzia > Trichobilharzia regenti. The sequence goes on along the minus strand of OX235264.1, from coordinate 28,199,334 downwards.
AGTTTTGAAGACTCATGCCAATGTAGTTGAAGATTGAACGATCAATTCGTGGTTGTTTGCTCAAAACCAACTTCCCCAATTTTCGCGGAGGCATCAATACGACAGTCATCGTCTCATCGGTCGCTGTTCAGAAAGAAGTCAGGAGACAACCGTCAGAAGTAATATTGTGATTTATTATTGTAATATTTGTTCACAGACCTTAGTAGAAATATTTTTTATATGTTAGTGTTACAATAAAGAATTCTCGAGTCGCCAATCTGTGTTCTGGTTTTTTCGTCCGTTTGTACTAAGCGTTTCTGAGAAACTTCAAGGAACAGCGTGAGCCCGAGCGTAGGAAGAGCTGGGCATTAACGGTTTACGAGACGTGGCTGACAGTTTCTGATGGTAGAAACAGATTCTGGCCGACTCAGATAGCTGGTAACAGTTTGGATAGTCACCGTTCATCTTTCCTGGTGCCGGTCAAGTCCTCTTTGAACAAGCAATATCTGGAACGTTTTCGGAATTGGGTCAAGTTCAACAATGCCTGGGTTAAAGAAGGAACAGAGCGTCTCGGATGCAAACAGGAAAGTAAGTCATGGTGACTTGTCTGTTACTTGTAACGATGTGTCTGATGTTAAACATTACATGGTTGATGTTACTGCTTCGCCGTCCAGGGATAATAGGAACATCAAACTCCCTAAATTTGGACCACGGTGTTTTGATGGAAACCCGGCTGATTATTTACAATTTGTAAAAGAGTTTGGGATCATGCTGAGTAGTTTTTTATTAATTGATGAAATGAAGTTAATGTATTTGATGAGGTATTGCACTGGAGATGCTTCAAGAGCTATACAGTGCTGTAAGCTCATGCCCCCTAATGAGGGATACGCTGAGGCTATGAGCATATTACGTCAAAGGGTGGAAGAACTTCAATGATTGTTAGGAACGTATACGAAGCTGTCAAAGGCAACGGCAGTCAACTTCTAGATCACTCCAAGGCACTTACTGAGTTTTTAGATAATCTTATGACTTATAAGAATACCTTGATTTCGATGAATTGCATGAGTGAACTCAACTCGAGTTTTATCCTAGAAGTAATAGCAAGACGTCTACCTACTCGACTGCAAAGGAAGTGGGTGAAGATAAGCTCCCGTATGGAGGATGAGGGTATCGAGCCAAGGTTTGATGATATCCTGAAATTAGTAAAAGATAGTGTCAATCAATCGATGAGCAAGTTTGCCAGTATATTGAATCTCACCCCTAGAACAGAGCAGTCTGAGGGTAAAACGCAATCATTGATGACGAATAGACCTCAGAGAGGTGGATATCGAGAAGGCTCCATGATGTCTAGTAATGCATATAGATCTAATGAGTGTAACAGGTTTCGTAGTACATCCTCAACAGATAAGTTACAAGATGCAATACAAACAGGGTTGTGTTTTGCACGTTTGCAAGAGGTGCATACAAAGGTGAACTGTGAACCAGTGAGCAAGTTCAGTGATAAGCTAAATGTAAACTCCAGGCCTGACTCCGAATTGTGTGACGATAACGGTGCGGTCAAGAAGTCTGTAGTTGCAACTGGTAAGCCATTGTTGAATGGAGTGTCACAGAATAGATTTACTGCTTCAGAGTACAGTTCTGACTCCACAAGTTTACAAGGTATTACCAGTCAGAGTGAAGGTAAAAAATCTTTAGGGATTTGTGGGTAAGAACTTAAATCATCTTCTGCTGTTAATAAACAGTTTGAAAATGATGAAGTCGACCAGATAGATGATGGTAAATTTAATATTTGTGATAATGATCATGATACTTCACATTTGTCTTTGGTTGTTCATGATGAGATGAGGGATATGCCTACCACTGCTAAGTTGAACAAAGGTTCTGTACAACTTGAACGTGAAGTAGAAATAAATGCAGATGCAGTTGCGGAAGGCATACATGCTTATATATATTTCTTTCTGTTTATGCAGGAACATACCAGTTGTACAGGCATGGATAAGCTATCATATAAATTACACATAATTTGATGTATGATGAATTTACAGTTTGGTTGTCCTTTCTGACATTAGAGTCAGTCGGAACAGTCTGCTATAAAGTTTGTTTGTGTAGCACATAAAGAGATATAGAAATATTGTCTTCGCATTAACAAAAAACCCAGACATCAGATGAATGTAATACAGATATCTGGGAAAAATAAAGCTTGAAGTCAATTCTCCTATATAACTTTGTTGTGAACAGCACCCTTGGCTTAAAGTTTATTGATGTATTATGTTGAGATCAGTGATATATTTATTCCATTTTTCAGCAGTCTTATCGTAGTTTTATAACAGGAAAGAAATTTGATCGTGGATGCGAAAACTAGATAAGGTCATGTTAAGTTGTTTTACTGCATCAAATGGTGCCGAGGTCGATTCCAGAATTCTCCATTTGCTCCATTTGTGTCTGCATGGCGGACTGTATTCGTAAGTTGAGTAAAATGTTGAAAACTGTTTGAAAACCAGTTGCTTCTTCATTTCAGATCATGAATACTCATTTACAGCATGTTCGCCAGCGTCTTCAAATGGTAGAATTGGATCGTTCATGGAATTTGAGTGGTTATGAGGTAGACGGTTTGGAATTAATCCTCATTTCAGTTTAGATGCAGGGTTGTTCGACCTCGACCAGAAGATGAATAGGAGCAGCAGAATACCAGAAAGAGAAAGTATGTGAACATGAAAAGGACATTTAATATTTCATGCATATATAAATGTTTATGTCAATTGTATGTTATACTTTAGTAAATAATTTTCTATATTGCAGTTGTGTTTTCACGTATTTATGCGAAGTCTTAGAGTTTATTTAGTGTCATAATATATATTAATGAGTCTGAGCGTTTTAGTGTTCTAATAACTGATGCGTCTTAGAAATAAGTGGTGCGGTCTGGTTGGGATGGTCATTGGGCCGAAACAGTTTATATAGCAAGCGTTTGAAGGTTACGATAGAGTGACAGGTCCTATTTCTAAGGGTAAACTAATCCTGTATGTTCCGTACTAATTCTTTATGCATCCATGCTGCTAGTTTATTTATAGTTTAAAGATTGCTAAGGGTGTTGAAGTGCGTCTTTTAGGTGCTGTAGTAGATTAGTGCTTGATTCGTTCTAGGAGTAAATAGTTTATTAATATAATCAGTAGAGTGAAACAGTCTGTATAGAGAGCGTTTGAAGCTTGTAACCGAAGAGCAAGTTCTGACATCTAGGGGTAGGCTATTCCATATTTTAGAATACATGACTGTGAAGAAGTTTTCACGGAGTGTTGACTTAAAAGAATGAGTTGTCACTGTGGAAGTTTGGTTACGCAGATCGTAAGAACCTTCCTGTGCGAATTGTATGTCCCTGTTACCTGAGAATGATATTTTGTGAAGGACCTTAAAGAAGAATATTAGGTTTATAATAAGTCGCCTTGTCCAAAGTGGGTCAAGTTTTAGGATCATGCACCGTGAGATGTAGTCTTTCTTACAATCGTAGCCAAGTAGTTTTGAGGTAAAATATCGTTGGATACTTTCCATCCTTAGCTTGTCGCGTGTGCGAGTGCTGCTTATAATAAATGGACAGTATTCTAGTAGTGGTCTGACACATGTTTTGTACAGAATTAGCTTGGCTTCATTGTCGTGAAAGTTCCTGAGTATGCATCCTAAGAGCATCCTCGATTTTCTAGTCTGTGATGCTACTTGCTCAGAGAATGTCAAGTCACTAGAGTACCTCAAGCCTAGGTCAACGACACTTCGGAGTCTGTTAGGTTAGCAGATTGGAGCGTTAATTTCAGGTCAATTGAGGGTGCGCCGAAGCAGATCCAGCCACATTTGTTCAGATTAAATTGGAGATTCCATAGGGACGACCAAGCAGTCATTTTATCTAATTCCTTCTGCACTACATTCTCGAAGTTCCCTAAGTCATCACGTTGGAATGTATAAGCTACTTTTAGGTCATCTGCAAAGATGAATGGTTTCCCGTGCGTGAAGCAAGCGCATATGTCATTGATGTATAGTGTAAATAGGAGGGGTCCAATGACACTACCTTGTACTACACCAGAAGTGATAGGGCTAGGTTTGGAGGTTGCAGACCCGAGTTTAACTATTTGGGACCTATTGTTAAGGAATGATTTAAGCCATCCTAATAATGGGTCACGTATTCCTAAGGAGTTCAGTTTATTTGTTAGCAGTAAATGGTCAACACGGTCAAATGCCTTAGAAATGTCAAAGTAGATGACAAGTACTAGTTGCCGTCTGTCACGACTGCTGGTTACAAAATTGAAGAAGTCTAGGTGACATGTTAAACATGATCTGGATTTCAGGAATCCATGTTGGTTCGGACTTATAATATTGCAGCTAAGCATATGTTTGATTAAGTTATCTTTGACTAGTCTCTCCATGATTCTAGATGCTATAGGTGTGATATTGATTGGCCGGTAGTTACTGACTTCAGTTTTCGAGCCAGATTTGTGTTTAGGCATAATGAATGTTGTCTTCCATATGTCAGGGTAAGTTTGGGTTTCTAGGGACATTGTGAATATTTTAAGCAGCAGTAGAGGAATGTCAGGGCCACCATATTTATAGAAGTAAGATGATATACCGTCGGTACCGAAACCTTTTGAACTTTTGAGGGTTCTTATAGTTTGGTTAATATTAGCGTAAGTGAATTGAACAGTGCTAATTTGGTTTGGTGTGAGTGGAGATGGAGTTTGTGCCATATTAGTAATAGGGTGTATATCGAGTAGCTGGACTGAGGGCTTAAGGTAGTTACCTGCAAACGTTTTGTTGAATAGTTCACATATGTCTGCAGAGTTAGTGCATAGCCTACCTTTGTCTATGAGGAGAGAAATGCTGTGATTTTTGCGATTCATTCGCTTCCTTAAGATTTCTGTGAGTGCATACACTCTAGCAGGACTGGCTACTGCGATGCGTTCTTCCTTTCTCATACGGAAATCTCGAGCTTGTGAGATGGAGCTAAGGGTGTTAAGTATTAGACCTAGAGTGCCAAAGTCGTGGTGTTTGAAGTAACTTGTTGAGAGTTTCTTCAGTTTCTTACGATCCTTTGGTTTTATGAATGACTTTCTGTGTGGGGAAACCTTTAGTGTTTGGAGTGGAATGACAGCATCTAAGCATATGTTTGAGTTATGGTAGAAGATGGTTAGGGCTCTCGATAGGTCATCAGTAGTGAAGTATTCATCCCATTTGGAGGATCTTAGCATCGATTCTACTAAGGCCCAGTTTGCCTTACTATAGTTCCTATATATTACTTGTTGTGAAGTGGAGGTATGAGATGCATTGCTACTCAGCGGAATTGGCAGTGCACACATCACTGTTTTGTGGTCGCTCCCTGGGAACTCAGAACCTACTAGCGTTGAAAGGGGGCTTATATTGTGGCAGAAGATTAAGTCTAGTACGTTGTTACCTCTTGTGGGAGTAGTGACAGTTTGTTTCCAGCCAAGTATATCCAGTGTGTCTAAGAACTTATCAAATTTAGTTGGGCCTGTGGGTATATCCCAGTTGATTTCAGGTAAGTTAAAGTCCCCACATAGGATCTTATGATCGTATTGTAAGTCGGTTAATTGCTCCAGAGTATTAATAAGTTGGGTCTCGTAATTACTAAAGGTGCCAGGTGCTCTGTAGGAGCATCCAATTAATGCTGTTACGTTATTTAAGTGTACATTAACCCATAGAGTCTCAGGCATGTTAAGTGTACTACTTTCTAGCTGTGATACAGTAAGTGCATTCAGAAAGTACATGAGACAACCCCCTCCCTTACCACCTTCCCTGTCACACCGAAAGTGTGTGTAGTTATCTAAGCTTATTTCTTCATCCAGGATGTTCGAATGACACCAAGATTCAGTGATGACAATTACAGGGGGTTTGTATATTACTGTGAGTGCTCTGAGCATCGGCAATTTATTTAGAACAGATCTAGCATTTATGAGGATTACGTAAAGATGAGAGTTGAAGTAGCATTTGAAGTATTTAAGTTCGTTAGTCAGCCCCGAATATGGTTCAGCACCCAGTAGTTCTGCTTGACATGACGATCCTATGTTAAGAGGAGTTTCAGCATCATGCTCACCTATGTCTATCGAGTTGGTGTGTGCTGTTTTCGGTGAAGAATTAGGAGTTGGAGTACTGGATTTGCTATAGACTAAGGAATTTTTATTTTTAGTTAGGTTACAGAAGTGGGTAGGGTTCTTTATTTGGCCTATACTTGTGCAAGTGTCAAGTGTGCCTAATGGATACGGGTGCACTAGACCGTTCCTGTTTTCATGCAAGGAGGGAGCCAGCACTAGTGGTTTAGGAGTGTTAACATCCCTACCAGCTGTTTTTTCAACGCTGACAGGGACGCGGGGGATAAAAAATGATTGGATCCTTGTGATGACCATGGCTTATTATTCCACCTATTGTTTGATGCTAGTTGTGTCCTTGTGTGGGTTTCGTGTGTACTGCATTGTGGGTTAGTTCCCAGCAGACTTGTACCATATATCCGGTCGAAATTTGTTTGTGTGCCATACTCTGAAGACCCTGAGTTGTTGGTAGCCGAGTTCTGACTATTACCACTTGTACTATTTAGGGTGACATCGTTGTGACATTGGATATTAGTGTGTGCCACGGTGCGATTTAGCACGTTGTGAGTGCTAATACTATTAACCGTGGGGAGTGTGGGCTTATTTAAGCTGCCACTGTTTTTGTTGGTATGATTTAGGGGCATATTTTCCTTATCTTTAGCAATGGAGTTATAGCTAGGAGAGGACAAAGTCGAATTTCGGGGGTTTTGACTTTTTTCTGGGGTTATTTAGTGGCATTTTAGATTCTGCGGTGATGGGTGGTATGGTTTTATTATTTATTTGGTTACAGTCTAGTGGCCTTTCGGCTGGTGTTGCACTCTGATGGGATATTTCTGTGTGTTTTGAGAGGGGTGATGCGGTGGGGTCTACTGTATCTTTCACAGGGTTGGGAATAATGGCTGCTTGCAATGTCCTATTACCTATTTCACAATTAGTCTTAGCGAGATAGTTGTATGCGCGCCTTTCTATGACTGTTTTGTCCACCCCGACCTTTATATGTTTGTAGTTTCTGGCTTGCGATAGGGTGTGTTGGGAGTGGATGAATTTTCTGGTCTCTGCCGGTGTTTCGAACTGAAAACGAATAGGACAACACTTTTCATGTTGACTCTTCTTCAGCCTATAGCACTTAGTCTTGGAGTTAGGCATTTTCGCTTCACTAAGTAAGATGCGCTGTACCTTTTTTAGTGCCTCATTGTCCGGAACGTTGTAGACAATAGCACTCAGTTTTGCGTCGAGTCGTTTTGTTACTTCTGTGGTAACAAAGTTAATGAGGTTATCTACCTTAGTTACCGATTCTGTGTCAAGCTTGTTAAGGTTTACAGTTTTCATGAGGATAGTTAGAGGTGTCAGTTCACAGACCTGCGATCTGATATCGCTGATCTGATCTGATAATTTGGATATCTCGGTATTGGTTTCGATGTTTCCAGCATTTACTGACTTACTGTTTTTTATTTCCCTTAACTCAGCCTTAAGTTCTCCTATAGACAACTTTAGAAGTTCTATTTCTGAAGATAGTACTGAAAAAGAGCTTGATGGCTGGAGTTTCTCCATAAGCACATAAGGTGAAGGGAGGAGTTCTGTATGAGCAGAGGGTACTGAATTTTTAGGAGTAGTGCTAATACTAGCTGTCAGTACAGTTTTATCCTCAGTTTCAGCTCGACGCTTACGGCATACAAGTGAGTTATGTGACTCACTATAGCCGTTTGTAGGGGGGGTGTTGCTTGATGTAGCAATCAAGGACGTTAAATTAGACACCAGTTTTACAGGGGATTGGGTTCGTTGCTTTTTACTTTGATTAACCATAACTATTAGAAATGACATTGAATGGTTACAAGTATGGAAGTGCCATAGTACTTGTACAAGTAAATTTTATGTAAAGAATCACGTAAAAATCTAACGCAGACGTTAAAACTACCGTGATACAGAGACCGTCAGTGTGAGTGATCAGCATGTAGCCCACCTATCATCAGATGCTAGTGCTAAACCTGAGCTGATAGTAAAAGACAGCAGTGGTGGTGGTCTTGCAGGTAGACAAATTTCTGAAAGTCGAGCAACAACAGCTTTTGATACGCAGCTAACTTCATCAACTGATATCAATCAGTCGTCGTTGGTGCTGTCATCCACAATGAAACAGATGCCCATCAACTCAAGTATCTTGTGCAATGACTATGCTAGTATCAGTTCGTTTGAAAGGACGAATATCAATGGTCAGTTTAGTGAGGATAAGCCAAGTGTAAACGAGAGAGTAATTGTTAAATTGACTTGCACGAATAAAGGCATTTCTAATCTCAAGTTACTATTTGAATGCTATTATCTTTGGTGTAAATTACTCTGTGCCTACGCTTGGTTGACCAGATACGTCGTGCGTTTGTTCGTCATCTATGTTCTACGATACAATGACATGAGCGTGTTGCCGTTCAGATTTGAGGATATAGCTGATAGAAGGAAGTCGGCAAATGAACTCTGCAACGATTTTCCAACCTAGAGCGTCAACCTGAGAAGGGTTGTAGGCGTACTGCTGTAAGTCCTACAATTCTTCAAAGGGTAGCGCATCAGTGAGCAGTCCAATGTGCTTGGTGTGTGATTTTGTATATATGTTCATATTGTATATACTGAATTGATATCATCTGTCATCTATCTGTTGGTAATTCTGTTTGTGTCCGGACATTCCACAAATTACAATCGTCAACTTGAGAAGGGTTGTAGGCGTACTGGTGTAAGTCCTTCAATCCTTCGAACGAATTCCACCAAGACATGATCTGCGAGTTTGTGTGCACTGTTTGTGTATACGAGTGGTGTGTCTTCTCAATTTGTGATTTTGGATCAGTTGTGTTTACTCGTTGTTTTCGTACCTTGTTGTTATTGCGTAATTTTGTTAAAATTTTCGTCGTGATTACTTCTGAAGTTGTTTTTTGTCTTCTACGTTCGCGAATGAATTGATTGATGTTAAGGAGAGCAGATGGGTCGTATACGCCGGGGAGGCTAGGCTATTGCTGAGAATGAAATGCATACGGAGATAATTGTTTGCTGTGGCCACACACGCCGGGGAGAAAGAGTGTATACGACTGGGGCTCGCATACGTCACCGCTACTAGAACTGAGGCAGAATGAGTGACAAGCGACTGCAGTAGTAATTGGTAGTGAGTAGATAAGACGATGTGCGTAGAGTATCATGAGGTGCTGCTATGGTCACGCTGCATTCTGCAAGAGTCATTCTAGCAAGTGGCGATTGTGTTGCAAGATGTCAAGAGGAGGTCTTTATCTGGAGGCGCAGGTTGTTATTGATGTGTGAGATTGTGCTGTGGGTATGCTTGTGGTGTGTTGGCTTTTCTGTTTGTTTTCCATTTCAGCTCTGTCCGTGTGACCCAGGTTCTCGCAATGGCATCCAAGTCAACATGTATTGGTCGTGATGGAAAAAAAGGTATGGATCCGTATTTTGCCGGGGAGTGTCAATGTAGTTGAAGATTGAACGATCAATTCGTGGTTGTTTGCTCAAAACCAACTTCCCCAATTTTCGCCGAGGCATCAATACGACAGTCATCGTCTCATCGGTCGCTGTTCAGAAAGAAGTCAGGAGACAACCGTCAGAAGTAATATTGTGATTTATTATTGTAATATTTGTTCACAGACCTTAGTAGAAATATTTTTTATATGTTAGTGTTACAATAAAGAATTCTCGAGTCGCCAATCTGTGTTCTGGTTTTTTCGTCCGTTTGTACTAAGCGTTTCTGAGAAACTTCAAGGAACAGCGTGAGCACGAGCGTAGGAAGAGCTGGGCATTAACGGTTTACGAGACGTGACTGACAACTCATCTACTCCGTAAGGTCATAAATAATAGCCTAATGGTCTTACGAAGAATATAAATAGAAATCGATAGGTTCCTCTATATAATATTTATTATTGGAAGTGGCAGTGACCGCCTGACCCTGAACTATCTGCGGAAAACATGTTTTGTCTTCTTGACTTCTTTCACCAAAGTCTTATATAATTATGGGCGTATTACCCACACTCATTTCTCAGGAATTCGGCATTCGTGTTTGGTCAGCTACATTTTACTGCCTTCTATGTATCTTACGCCTGGAAAACATCTGTGCCTTGAACGAGTAATTTTGCATTTTCAATATAAATTATTATCGTCTGTTAACGCGACAGATCTCATCATTTTAAGTTGTTTTTTAACTCTTAGGATGTAACCTGTGACTGTGTGTCTCAAGGAAGTTTTGTGAAACATGCAGAAGAAAGAAATATATCTAGTGGATCTCAATCACTTCAATTCATTGGTTTGTTTCCTAAGTCTAGAGTAAAATACCCAGATTTCTTCCGTTACGGCCGGTTTCGTCTGTTCATCTGTCACACCAAGTAATACCCCTAATCTAGTCCACAGACACAGAACATAGCCGCCTGACTGCAAGAGTGTTATGACAGAATTATTTAAGTGGAAAACGCTTTCGTGTTACATACCTCAAGGTAAATGAAGCCTAGACTAAAATTGGAGACAACGAGAAGATCAATAATAATTTATATTTGGTATAAACTGGTGTTTACAATTAATGCATGCCAGCTTTACAGGCAAGATCAGTTATGTTATAAATATAATCCTGAACTATTATAAATTAACACTTTTCAAAAGTTTCAATTGTTCTACTATTGTACAAGCAATCAGAGCAGGTTCTCATAAAGGTTAAATTCCAAGCCCCTCACTAAGGCTACGACCAATGTTGAATGACAACCCAAACTTCTTTGCGTCTCCTGCTGATAATTATGGTCAGCCAGGGTACAGCGTGAATTTGGGTGAGTGCTACGCTGCTACTTGATTAAAGTCTACTCCAAGAAGAGGAGGACGTGCCGGGAAATTGCGAAATGACATAAGATGCAATTATGGATAATACATCATTGGAAGTACACTTACAAGACGTGTACAAGAAGGAGCTGGAGACTCCTTGGAATGAATGGGTAGATTTGCAATGTTTAATGCTAAACATATCGGTTTAAGGATGGAAACTATGACGGCTTCGATGAAAATATAGCTTCGCTCAAACACTGCTGACGCCACTTGCACGGATTGCACCCAGGTACTAAACAAGATCGCTTGCATCAGTCCGCAAATGAAACTGGACAATTCTGAAGTCAGGGGTGGACGTTTCCCTTGGATCTAGAAACCCCTTATTGACAGGAGTTACAGATTATGTACCAGCTCCATACTCCCTTCCTGGATGAGGAGTAACCAAGCCTTCATCGCTTCTTAATTCCTTGTAATACAGAGGCCCACCGGATGTCTATGGTCCTCCATACCAATTGTCTAAGGATCTAAAGTGAGCATAAGGAGGGCGGGCCTTAGCATTTTCCAACTGGCCAAGTAAATGAACGCTTCCAATCAGTGAGTCTGAAAACCACATGAAAGCACTGAAAAAGCTCGTTTTAGTGGGGGCCATAGGCAGAAAAGACCTCTCTAACCAATTTGGATGCCAACTGAAAAATTTTGACTCATTGTTTCTCATTTTCATCCTGAAGTACATTAAAGCACTGTGCGGGATACTCACTAGAATTACTAGTGCTATGTTCACTACCCTCTGATCACTCATTTTGCATTTGAAAGCGGAAAACTGTATTCAAACAACTAGATCTTGTCTAAAAATGACTGGCATGTATCGGAAATAGTTAAAAACAAACATAGAGTATTCTCGAAACTGACCTAAGTTGGGAACTGTCACTCAGTTTTACAGAAACATTTCAGGACTAAATAATTCTCACTTAAATGATTGGACTCAATAGGAAGCCAGCCGCGTTGCGTGAATGACTTCAGGCTCGTTTGCCGGTTGGCTTTAACGGGAAACAACATTCATGAACGTTCTGGAGCAGTCTATCCTGCTAGATCTGCGTTTGTTATCAGAACCCACCGGTTCTTTAGCATGACGTGGTGGCTAGGCTGCTTCTTACGTCATCCCAACCAGTTGGGAGAGAATATAATACGCCTGTTCAAGGAAGTATTTATTTAAAAGAGTAACAAAACATTAAGGGATGCGTGATCACACCTCAAATCAGCAGCCACTCTCTTGAAAATCCAGTTGTTCAACTTCGATTCGATTAGCAAAGCTAGACAACTCAATCTTTAAGGGCGAATTGGCCAAACTCCAGTTGAATTGCCTAATTTACTTTAATTTTTACAGTGCTAATGCTAATGCATCGAAGATTGTTGAATCAATCCTCTACAATTAAATACTTACATATAATAATGTCTTTCTTTATGTCAAAATACTACTTGCGGCAGTGCATGGAATTCACAGCGTCTAACATCGCACGTAATTTGCTAAGCAACAACAAAAGCACCGCAGGGTACAGGTAACCGAAACTAATAATTACAACTTCTTAGCAGTAGCCATAACAATAAACTCAAAAATGAACACAAGGTGTAAAGCGACAATAACAATGTTAATATCCAAAAACAAAAGTTGGTTGAAATAGGATCACCATGAATTACAGATAGGAGATCAAACGGCCATTTGTCTCGTTAATTACATAGCAAGTAGCAATTATCACTTTTAACAACTTTTATATCACATGGAACGCATGCCAAATAGGGTATCAGCGTGTTTTCGTATTAAGTTGTACAGGCACAGAATCTTCCATAATCACTTCTGATGGGGTTGAATGTGGGGGGAGTTGTAAATAAAAAGGATGCTGAAAGTCAGACAATATGGAGTGAGTTTAAGTGTCTGTCAACCACATTAGTGAGCAGCCGACATTATGGCACGCCACCCGCCCTACTGACAACCTTTAATACCCATCGTGAGAGGGAGAGGCCAAAGGAGTAATGGGGGGAGAGGTAAAGACCAATAAGTAAGATACAAGAGTTAACAAGCTGCGGAAGTAGAGTCTGATTAATGCCTGATTTTCTTAACTTCGCAATGTAGGGGGTTAAATGGAACATTTTCTCTCATAAACTATCAATGTCCAGCTCTTACTACGCTGGACATCACGCAGTCCCTCGAAGACTTTCAGAAACGCTTTGTATTAACCAACGCAAAAAACAGAACACTGATTGGGGACTCAAGAATCCTTCATTCTTACGCCAACATGTAACCGACAATAAGGTTATTACACAAGCTTTAGGAGCAGACAACCACGAATTGATCGTTCAATCTTCAACTACACTGACAGTAACTAATATCTATAATTGTATATATTCATGGAGTTACATGTTCAAGTTGGGTGAAGTCAGTAAGTTTATGATTTTGGTATCATTTTGGTCAAGTATGCCTAACTGTGATATTAGTATTGTTGTCCTTCTTCCTGTGAAATATTTTCATTTCGCTGGTGTTATTCTGATTGTTTTGTTCCTTATTTTACTGGTTTTGAGAAGAGCAACCATTAAGGTCCCTTCTGTCTAAATTATATCTTAATTTAATAATCCCTGTCAATGTAGTTGAAGATTGAACGATCAATTCGTGGTTGTTTGCTCAAAACCAACTTCCCCAATTTTCGCGGAGGCATCAATACGACAGTCATCGTCTCATCGGTCGCTGTTCAGAAAGAAGTCAGGAGACAACCGTCAGAAGTAATATTGTGATTTATTATTGTAATATTTGTTCACAGACCTTAGTAGAAATATTTTTTATATGTTAGTGTTACAATAAAGAATTCTCGAGTCGCCAATCTGTGTTCTGGTTTTTTCGTCCGTTTGTACTAAGCGTTTCTGAGAAACTTCAAGGAACAGCGTGAGCACGAGCGTAGGAAGAGCTGGGCATTAACGGTTTACGAGACGTGTGTCATCCAAAGTCTCATAAACCGGTAATGCCCAGCTCCCGCTACGCTCGGGCCCACGCTGTTCTTAGATTTCTCAGAAACGCTTAGTAACAACGGACGAAAAAACCAAAACACCAATTGTTGACTTGAGTATTATGTATTGTTACACCAGCATATAAATCAAGTATCACTAAGCAAACTAAGGTCTGTAAACAAATATTACAATAATAAATCGTTATGTTACTTCTGACGATGTTTCAATCTTCTTTCTGAACAGCGACCGATGAGACGATGACTGTCGTATTGATGCTTCCGCGAAAATCGAGGAAGTTGATTTTGAGCAAACAATCACGAATTGATCGTTCAATCTTCAACTGCATTGACACTACCCGGCAAAATACGGATCCATACCTTTTTTCCTTCACGACCAATACACGTTGACTTGGATGCCATTGCGAGAACCTGGGTCACACGGACAGAGCTGAAATGGAAAACAAACAGAAAAGCCAACACACCACAAGCATACCCACAGCACAATCTCACACATCAATAACAACCTGCGCCTCCAGATAAAGACCTCCTCTTGACATCTTGCAACACAATCGCCACTTGCTAGAATGACTCTTGCAGAATGCAGCGTGACCATAGCAGCACCTCATGATACTCTACGCACATCGTCTTATCTACTCACTACCAATTACTACTGCAGTCGCTTGTCACTCATTCTGCCTCAGTTCTAGTAGCGGTGACGCATGCGAGCCTCAGTCGTTTACACTCTTTCTCCCCGGCGTGTGGGATCGCAGCAAACAATTATCTCCGTGTGCATTTCATTCTCAGCAATAGCCTCCCCGGCGTATACGACCCATCTGCTGTCTTTAACATCAATCAATTCATTCATGGACGTAGAAGACTAGAAACAACTTCAGAAGTAATCACGACGAAAATTTCAACAAAATTACGCAATAACAACAAGATACGAAAACAACAAGTAAACACAATGAATCCAAAAACACCAATTGATAGAACACACCACACATATATACAAACAGTACAAACAACCTCGCCGATCATGTCTTGATTGAATTCCTTTGAAGAATTGCAGGACTTACACCAGTACGCCTACAAACCTTCACAGGTTGACGATTGTAAGTTGTGGAATGTCCGGACACAAACAAGATTAACCAACAATTACAATAATTGGAACTCACACAACTATTTAACACAAACATATGTACAATGACTACATCAAATGTTGTGGATTCTGACACGACAAACTACCCTTGAAGAACTGTAGGACTTACAGCAGTACGCCTACATTCCCTCTCAGGTTGATGATACAAGTGGAAGTCGTCCGGACACAAACAGAATTACCAACAGCTAGATGACAGATGATATCAATTCAGCATATACAACATGAACATATGTACAAGATCATACACCAAGCACATTGGACTGCTCATTGATGCGCTACCCTTTGAAGAATTGTAGGACTTACAGCAGTACGCCTACAACCCTCCTCAGGTTGACGCCCTAGGTTGGAAAATCGTTGCAGAGTTCATTTGCCGACTTCCTTCTACCAGCTAAATCCTCAAATCTGAACGGCAACACGCCCATGTCATTGTATCGTAGAATATAGATGACGAACAAACACACGACACATCTCATCAACCAAGTATAGAAACAGAGTAATTTACACCAAAGATAATAACATTCAAATAGTAACTTGAAACTAGAAATGCCTTTATTCGTGCAAGTCAATTTAACAATTACTCTCTCGTTTACACTGGGCTTATCCTCACTAAACTGACCATTGATATTCGTCCTTTCAAACGAACTGATACTAGCATAGTCATTGCACAAGATACTTGAGTTGATGGGTGTCTGTTTCATTGTGGATGACAGCACCAACGATGACTGAGTGACAAAAGGTGATGAACTTAGTGGTGGATCAGAAGCTGTTCTTGTTCGGCTCTCAGATAGTTGTCCAACTGCAAGATTACCACAACTGCTGTCTTTCACTACTAGTTCGGGTTTAGCACTATCATCTGATGATAGGTGGGCTACATGCTGATCACTCCCACTGACGGTCTCACAAGTATGCATGCCTTCTGCAACTGAATCTGCATTTATTTCTACTTCACGTTCAAGTTGTACAGAACCTTTATTTAACTTAGCGGTAGTAGGCATATCCCTCCATTTCATCATGATCAACCAAAGACAAATCTGCACTATCATGATCATTATCACATATATCCAATTTACCGTCAAGTTCATCATTTTCAAACTCTTTAATAACAGAAGTAGACAATTTTGGTTCCTCCTCACAAATCATTAAGGGTTTTACATCTTCACTCTGACTAGTTATACTTTGTAAACTTTTGGAGTCAGAACTCCACTCTGAAGCAGTAACTCTATTCTGTGACACTCTATTCAGCAACGGCTTACCAGTTGCAACTACAGACTTCTTCACAACAACGTTATCGTCACACAATTCGGAGTAAGGCTTGGAGTTTACATTTAGCTTATCACTGAACTTGCTCACTGGTTCACAGCTCACCTTTGTATGCACCTCTTGCAAAAGAGTACAACACAACCGTGTTTGTCTTGCATCTTGCAACTTATCTGTTGAGGATGTACTACGAAACCTGTTACACTCACTAGATCTATATGCATTACTATACATCATGGAGCCTTCTCGATATCCACCTCTCTGAGGCTTATTCGTCATCAATGAGTGCGTTTTACCCTCAGACTGCTCTATTCTATGGGTGAGATCTAACAGACTGGAAAACTTGCTCATAGATTGATTGACACTAGTATTTACCAGTTTCAGGATATCATCAAACTTTGGCTCGATACCCTCATCCTCCATACGGGAGCTCATCTTCACCCACTTCCTTTGCAGTCGAGTAGGTAGACGTCTTGCTATTACTTCTAGTATAAAACTCGAGTTGAGGTCACTCATTCGTTTCATCGAAATCATTGCATTCTTGTAAATTAGCAAATTATCTAAAAACTCAGTGAGTGCCTGGGAGTCATCCTGTAACTGACCACCATTACCCTCAACAGCCTCGAATAATTTTCCTGCAATCATCGAGGGTCTTCCAAACCTTTGGCGTAATATGCTCATAGCCTCATCGTAGCCCTCCTTTGGCTTCATAAACTTACAACACTGTATAGCTCTTGCAGCATCTCCAGTGCAATATCTCATCAAATACATCAATTTCAATTCATCATTTAATAAAATACCACTCAACATGATCTCAAACTCCTTTACAAATTGTAAATAATCAGCCGGGTTTCCATCAAAACACCGTGGTCCAAATTTAGGGAGTTTGATGTTCCTATTATCCCTGGACGGCGAAACAGTAACATCAACCATGTAATGTTTAACATCAGACATATCGTTACAATTAACAGACAAGTCACCATGACTTACTTTCCTGTTTGCATCCAAGACACTCTGTCCCTTCTTTGACCCAGGCATTGTTGAACTTGACCAAATTCCAAAAAGTTCCAGATATTGCTTGTTCAAAGAGGACTTGACCGGCACCAGGAAAACTGAACGGCGACTATACGAACTTTCACCAACTGTTTCAATCCGCCAGATCTGTTTCTATCGTCAGAAACTGTCATCCAAGTCTCATAAACCGGTAATGCCCAGCTCTCGCTACGCTCGGGCCCACGCTGTTCTTAAGATTTCTCAGAAACGCTTAGTAACAACGGACGAAAAAACCAAAACACCAATTGTTGACTTGAGTATTATGTATTGTTACACCAGCATATAAATCAAGTATCACTAAGCAAACTAAGGTCTGTAAACAAATATTACAATAATAAATCGTTATGTTACTTCTGACGATGTTTCAATCTTCTTTCTGAACAGCGACCGATGAGACGATGACTGTCGTATTGATGCTTCCGCGAAAATCGAGGAAGTTGATTTTGAGCAAACAACCAAGAATTGATCGTTCAATCTTCAACTGCATTGACAACGTGGCTGACAGTTTCTGATGGTAGAAACAGATTCTGGCCGACTCAGATAGCTGGTAACAGTTTGGATAGTCACCGTTCATCTTTCCTGGTGCCGGTCAAGTCCTCTTTGAACAAGCAATATCTGGAACGTTTTCGGAATTGGGTCAAGTTCAACAATGCCTGGGTTAAAGAAGGAACAGAGCGTCTCGGATGCAAACAGGAAAGTAAGTCATGGTGACTTGTCTGTTACTTGTAACGATGTGTCTGATGTTAAACATTACATGGTTGATGTTACTGCTTCGCCGTCCAGGGATAATAGGAACATCAAACTCCCTAAATTTGGACCACGGTGTTTTGATGGAAACCCGGCTGATTATTTACAATTTGTAAAAGAGTTTGGGATCATGCTGAGTAGTTTTTTATTAATTGATGAAATGAAGTTAATGTATTTGATGAGGTATTGCACTGGAGATGCTTCAAGAGCTATACAGTGCTGTAAGCTCATGCCCCCTAATGAGGGATACGCTGAGGCTATGAGCATATTACGTCAAAGGGTGGAAGAACTTCAATGATTGTTAGGAACGTATACGAAGCTGTCAAATATAAGGGCAGTTGTCAGCCACGTCTCGTAAACCGTTAATGCCCAGCTCTTCCTACGCTCGGGCTCACGCTGTTCCTTGAAGTTTCTCAGAAACGCTTAGTACAAACGGACGAAAAAACCAGAACACAGATTGGCGACTCGAGAATTCTTTATTGTAACACTAACATATAAAAAATATTTCTACTAAGGTCTGTGAACAAATATTACAATAATAAATCACAATATTACTTCTGACGGTTGTCTCCTGACTTCTTTCTGAACAGCGACCGATGAGACGATGACTGTCGTATTGATGCCTCCGCGAAAATTGGGGAAGTTGGTTTTGAGCAAACAATCACGAATTGATCGTTCAATCTTCAACTACATTGACACTAGTCAACTTCAAGTTAACTCCAATGCACTTACTGAATTTTTACATAATCTTATGACTTATAAATTCACCTTGTTTTCTGTGAATGCATGAGTGATCTCAACTCGAGCATAGTCCTAGAGGTAATTGCAAGACCCCTACCTACTCGACTGCAAGGGAAGTGTGTGGAGATAAGCTTTCGTATAGAGGATAAGGGTATCTAGCCAAGGTTTGATGATATTCTGAGACTGGTGAAGGACAGTGTCAACCAGGCGATGGGCAAATTCGCCAGCATTTAGCATTCTAAGGTAGAACCTAAGGAACCAGTGAATATAAGGAAAGCATTTGTAGTGAAGTCTCAAGACACAACGAGAAAGGATGAATGTGTTGTTTGCCATAACATGCATCAATTGAGTGATTGTAATCTCTTTATTGCTATGTCACCCGTAGAAAGGTTAAAAATGGCAAAACAGAAGCGGCTGTGTTTCAGTTGTTTAAAGATTGGGCATACAAGGTTTAATTGTAAGGCGACAAACAAAGGAAGTGGTGGTTTAACGGATGTACACACACTTCTGAGGACAGCAAACGAACCTGGGAATTCGGTTAATTGTAACAGTATCTCCAGACCCCTTGACACCCCACAAGTTTTCTTAGGAGTATTACCAGTTAAGGTGAAAGGACCGAAATCTTCGGTGGAGACTTATGCACTGTTGGATAATGGTTCAGACGTTACACGGATGCTAAAGGCGTGCAAGGTCCGATTGACAGCAAAGGGACTTAGTGAGTTTCTACGATATTCTGTCAAGCTTAAGGAAGCGAATGCTAATTCTGATACTCTCAAAAGATGCTAAACTGGCTGGTTGCTTGGGTATTAAAGGCCCAAGGCAACCCTTGGTTGTAAATACCTTCGATTCTTCGAAAACGGCAGTGTGTGAATGAGTGTCATTTCAGTTAGAATCCTTGGCTACTGGGGAAACCGTTGAAGTAGATACTGCTTTCACTACCTCCAGTATGAAACTTGGCGAAGCTATAGTACCTAGTCGTGAAACGGTTGTCGGTAAGCCATATCCGTGTGACATACCGCTTCCAACACTGCAAGATGGAAGAGTGAGAGTACTCATTGGATGTAGTGTGCCAGAAGCTCATAAGGTATTAGAAGAGAGATTTGGAGGTATAGATGATCTGTTCGCGACGAAAACACCACTGAGATGGATAGTGAGAGGACCTATACCCATAGTCCGTTGTTAATGCGAAGACAATATTTCTATATCTCTTTATGTGCTACACAAACAGACTTTATAGCAGACTGTTCCGACTGACTCTAATGTCAGAAAGAACAACCAAACTGTAACTTCATCATACATCAAATTATGTGTAATTTATATAATAACTTGTCCATGCCTGCACAATTGGTATGTTCCTGCATAAACAGGAAGAAATATATATATTGTTATATCATCATTAGGTGCAAACGATGGGGACAAGCTAGAGACTATGATTAAAAATATGTGTGACAAGGAGTTTTGTGACTGAGGTGTCCCAGAGAGGGGTCGTTCTGTAGAAGACTTAAAAGCAGCTAAAACAGTTGAGGAGTCTTGTAAATACGAAAACGGGCGTTTCAGCGTTGGCCTACCATGGAGATTCAAAGATAGACAGTTGGTTTGTAATATAAAAGTTGCTCTTAAGAGACTAATGGGTTTACAGAATAAATTTCTGTAAGATGCATAACTCTGGGCCAAATATAAGGATGTCGTCGAAAAACATATAATGAAGGGTTACGCTGAAAGACTAGTTGATCAGAGTGAGCCAGGGAAGTGGTATTTGCCCCCATCATCCTGTCTTTAACCCGAGGAAGCCAGGTAAGCTCCGTGTGGTGTTCGATTGTTCTGCGAGACATGAAGGAGTCTCTTTGGATGATAATCTGTATAGTGGCCCAGATTGCGTGAGCTCATTAGTTGGATTCCTGTTAAGATGCAGAAAGTTTACAGTTGCTGTCGCTGCGGATATTGAGGAAATGTTCCTACAGGTGAAGGTGCCAGGGAGTGACAGAGATCACTTAAGGTTCTTGTGGTTTGATGATGGTCCTTGTGGTAAGGTGTCAGAATATAGGATGACAGTCCATCCATTTGGTGCCACGTCCCCCCCCGTTTTGTGCTAATTTTGCTCTACGAAAGACAGTGTCCACATTTGGTTCTAATGATCTGCTGGATGTCATCGATTGTTGCTTCTATGTGGATGATTGTTTAGCCTCTTTCGATGATGATAAGTCTGCAGTTAAATTTGCAACAAGCATTACTGAGGTGTTAGCTAAGGCTGGCTTTCGTGTAACTAAGTGGGCCTCGAACAGCCTAGACGTTTGGAAGCATATAGTTCCAGAAGACAGAGCACCTAGTGTACGAGATTTGCCTGTTGATACTCAACCAGTTGAACGCACATTAGGTATGCGATGGGATGGGAACTCTGATATCTTTGGGTTTAGTGTTGGTGATATTGATAAACCAGTTACACGGAGAGGTGTGCTCTCTGTGTTGTCGTCCGTGTTTGACCCACTTGGATTAGTAGCACCTTATCTACTTCCGGCGAGGAGATTATTTCAAGAGATATGCAGGAAAGGGTTACAGTGGGACGACCCATTAAGTTAGAGGCGCAGTGAAGAGTGGAAAAGGTGGGTTAACAGTTTAAGAACGCTGAATCTACATTCCGTCTCACGTCCACTTAAGCCATCGAGAAATCATGATATAATTGACTTCCATGTTTTTTCTGATGCCTCTGAGGTTGGATTTGGAGCAGTCGTCTACGTCAGAACCACCTTAAGGGATGATATAGATGTTCGCCTAGTAATGGGTAAATCTAGAGTTGCACCCCTGAAGGCGATTTCGATTCCGAGATTAGAAATTAATGCAGCCTTGCTAGCTGCGCGGTAATTCACAACGGTGTGTAAAGAGTTGGATTATCCCAAGTATCCCGTAACGTTTTGGACTGATTCGATGTCTGTGATATATTATATACGCAACGAGTCAGCAAGATATGCATGTTTTGTAGCTAACAGAGTATCTCGAATTCGTGAACTAACAATTGTTGAGCAGTGGAGGTACGTACCGTCTGGAAAAAATCCAGCTGATCTAGCCTCGCGAGGAGTTATTGATATGAATGTGGTTAAAAATAAGTGGTGGAAAGGTCCAGAGTTCTTGCTAAGGGCTGATAGTATGTGGCCTCGTAGAGAAGATGAACCACCGATAAACGAGTGTGCCTTGGAGTTGAAGACAAATGTCAGTTTAACATCTACTCAAAAAAGACATTCAGGTTTACATCCACTTTTTAAATATTATTCTTCTTGGTACAAATTACTGAAAGCTGTGGCGTGGTTGGCACGATATGTTACGTATTTAAAGGTCATGCATCTTGCGGGATACGAAAATATGAATGTGGGACCTTTTAGAGTCGGAGATACCAGAAATGCAGAGTTAGCGATTTTGAGGGCTGCTCAGTGGGAAGCGTGGGGTGAGATTGCCAAGGAGGATACTCCCGATTTCGCAGATTTCAAGGTGCGGTTAGATAGATTATCTCCGATAGTTTCCGAAGGGATCGCTAGAGTTGGTGGACGTCTACAAATGTTAGAATCGTCATATGAGACCCGTCATCCGGCTTTATTTCCTTGCTACCATCCAGTCACTGATCTCATTATAAGACACTACCATGTTCTTGAAGGTCATCGCCCGGTACGTTCGAATCAGGTGACGCTTTTGCACGTGTTTTCGTTTATATTCATTTATTGGTTACTAATAATTGATCTTTAATAACGATGGTTCAAAATTCTAAAAAGCGTGTTCGTGTGAACACCAGTAATTTAGAAAATAGCACCGGCTCGTCTAATAACACATTACCACCCCATATTATTAGTAGTTCACCCAACATAAAAGACTCGAACATAACTCTGACCCCTGTAATACAGGTGGAAGATGTTCTGTCTGAAAAAGTAGAGCTCTCTTACTTAACGTGCGTAATTAAAGAGATGCAGCTACAGATAGATGAATTAAAAACGAAATTAAGTTCACTAGAATGTATACCCGAAACTATCTCACGTATGAAAAAGGAACTGCAGGATCCTACAATCCTAAAGCTTTTTAATATGACCTCTAGAATGACTCATACTGACTCAGAAAGTGCGAAGGAGTTAGAAAACGCCATCGACTTTCTATCCAGCGAAGTTGTTAGAAGGCTGGCTTCAAAACAAAACGCAATAGTGTATAATGTACCGGATAGCGAGCCCATAAAGTCAGTCCAGCACTCATTGCTGAAGGCTGCAAATCTCTTGAATGCACCTTGTCAGTGCATTCGCCTAAGCAAAAAAGACCTAAAGCATCCTTGTCCTATACTCTTTAGGTTCGACAGCTACATAACAGCTGAACGATTTAAGATGGCCGAAGATCTTCTGGCTACTGCCACTAAATTCAAGACTATTAAAGTAGTCTCGGATAAAACACCAAACCAAAGGCAAGCAACCAAGAACTCCTTCGATACAAAGTTGACAACACTGAGAAATACATCTGGTATCAGTGCTAAAGTGTCGACGGACACTGAAGCACAGCAAGTCACGTGTATAGTGTTAGGAGAAAAAACGGCAAGTAAGAGCGACCCAAAACTCAGTAAGAGCAGTGCCACTGGGTGCAATCTTAGAGTGCACGAGAGCACATCTCGAAAACCTGCTGACCTACATAAGGTTGACATAGACGCACAAACTATGGCTGACCAGAAACTACTGGCAGACCACTCTCAATCTGGATCCAAGCCAGAGAGTCCCTCAGTAGAAACCGCAAAAAAGACCACAAAACCCAGAGTCCCACCCCAGACTTCGACATACCTCCCTCGTAATAAGTCTAATAAGCAGCGTGTCAGTCTAAAAAATGACAAAGCATGGGTAACGAAGCACATTCCCAAAGACGTCACGCAGCATGTGAGAAGGAATACCCCTTCCCGAACTAGAAGTAACATGCCTAACAACGCACATAACTTGGGAATGCAACGTAGAATGGATCCTCAGGATATATGGAGCACTAAACGGGACTCATATAGGCACCATATTAACGAAAATCCTCGTCCAAACTCTCGCACTATCTATATTAAACCTCATCAACTTAATGAGAACAGGTCGGCACTTGATCCCCTCAATAACTTCACTCACAAACGTGACGTGAGCCAATATGCATATGGCTATGAAAGCCCCATGAGGTACAACTACCAGGGTAATCTTAACACAGGGTACCTAGGTCCAGCAAACTACAACCCAAATTGCAGGGCAGACCATATATCACCAGTAGATCAACGCAGATGCCGACCCATGGATGCTAATAGTCAAAATATGCAACAGGATTATTTTCGGCTGCAGCAAACAATAGCCCCACTCGCTGCACAGTTCATCCAGGAAATAGTACACACACTGACTCTGTCTCACCTCAGAGCCCCTCCAAACATAACGTAGGGATAGTGACAAGTAACCATGTTAACCTCTCCTCCAATAACTCTGGTTTACTAACAATTATGCTCCTGAATGCTAGATCTCTCCTTAATAAAATAACAACGCTTCGCTGCCTGGCATACATAGAACGGCCAACACTAATAATGGTGACTGAAACCTGGCTTACTACTGATATACCTGACACAAAGCTGGTAATAGACAACTACGACATCTATAGGAACGATAGAGTTGACAAAAGAGGAGGTGGTTGCTTAATATATGCCTATAAATCCACTAACTCCAATACTTTCAATAACCCAAATACTGACAAACTCCCAGAATCTAAGTGGATAAGCATCCACACAAACGAAAGTAAAATTCTCGTGGGATGTATATACAGACCCCCCAATAGCCCTGAAATGACTGATATAACTATTGCAGAAATACTAGAGCATGTAGCTACGCTGGACTTCGACTTCAAAGTAGTATGTGGAGATTTCAACTTACCTGGAGTAAACTGGGATACCTGTACAGGACCAAGAATCCATGAAGAGCTACTACAAGCTATAGACATAGGAGGATGGAAGCAGTGCGTGCGCCTCCCTACAAGGAACCAAAATACTCTTGACTTAATCCTCTGTCATAACATAGAGCCCATCTCGATAGAGGTGGGAAATAAACTCGATAACAGTGATCACAACATATTGTACTGCACGCTACCCCTCCGACTAACAACTAAATACACACCTAAAAATTCCCCGGTGCGCTATCAATATAGGGATTATAAGAATGCTGATTGGGAATTCCTATCAGATCTGTTGAGAAGTTCTGACTGGGAAGAATACTTCATCAACAATAACTTAGAAGCATCACTTGAGATTTTCTACAAAACAGTTGGCTCAGCAAGAGACACAATCGCGCCCCTAAAATCTGCCCTAAAGACACCAACTCCATTTATTGACCGGAAAACGCGACTAAAACTAAAGAAATTGAAAAGGAAATACCATGTATTTAAGGAATTTAATGCGTTAAACCAAATACATGAAACTCTTAAACTGCTTGAAGAGAAACACAAAATGAAGTCACAACATGAGGAAAATAAAGCGCTAATGGGTAACACCAAAACTCAGGAACTTTGTAGGATATTGCAAAAACGTCTAAAAAGCAGTAAAGACAATAATGTAAGCATCTTGGAACATAGGGGTGTAATATACAACGATCCCCAGGTTATAAGTGAACTCCTCAGTGAGTGGTTTTGCAATGACACCAGAGTGCACTCGACCCCAAATTTCCAAATGACCTGCAAAAGTAACCACAAATTAGGAGAAATAGATTTTAATATGCAAAATATAGACTCAGCGATTAAGACATTGAAGTCAAATGGCAGTACTGGAACAGACGACATACCATCTGTCATATACAAAAATGGTAGCACGGAAATGGTAGTCTTGTTACTTAGAATATTTACTCTGTCACTGGAAACTGGAACTTATCCTGAAGTGTGGAAAACCACATACATACTACCTAAGCACAAAGCAGGGGCCAAAACCAGTGCATGCAACTATAGACCTATTAATATAACACCGGTAATATCACGAATAATGGAGAAAGTGGTTAAAGACCAAGTGTCAGACAACTTACTAGAACATGAACTTATCAACCCATCACAACACGGATTCCTCAAAAAGAGATCATGTGCGACCTGTCACATAGACTTTTTCAATGAAGTTACACGAAGCAGGGACAACAGAGAACTAGTAATTGTGCTATACTTCGATATAACAAAAGCCTTCGATAGAGTCCCCCATAATCTGCTAGTCAGCAGGTTATGCTCACTAGGGATATGTGACCCTCTCCTGAGCTGGATAAAATCATTTCTCCGTGACAGGAATCAGATAACAAAAGTTGGCTCGATAATCTCAAGGCCTAAACCTGTAAGTAGTGGTGTAATCCAGGGAAGTGTATTAGGCCCACTCCTATTCATAATATATATAAACAGTATCTGTGAATGCTTTAGTGTTGGTAAACCAATACTATATGCAGATGACTTAAAAGTGACCTATAAATGCAAGAACACAGATCTCGGAATAACAGTAAACGCCATACAGCAAGAATTAGAAAAAATGGACAGATGGTGTGACACCTGGCAACTCCAGTTTAATGTCGACAAATGTGGCTGGCTCTGCATAGGTTGCAACAATTTAGAACTTGACCTGACAATTCAAGGCCATGCACTTTTACGACTGGAATCTGTATTGGACCTAGGACTGAAATACTCACATGACTTATCATTTTCTGAACATATCTCCAAACAAGTGTCAAAGTCACGCAGACTTATCGGCTTTCTACTCAGGAACTTTTACAGAAATGAGTCCAGAATTCTGTTGTACAAGGTTTGTGTGCGTCCTTTATTTGATTACTGTTCATTCATGTATAGTAGTATACGCATAGAGGACAAATTGAAAGTCGAGGGAGTGCAGAGGTACTTCACGTCAAAATTACTCGGAACCGAAAATGGTGCGAACTACTCCACTAGATGTGACACCCTAGGATTAGAAACACTATGGCTAAGACGCCTGAGACTAAACTTAACACTTTACTATAAGCTTCTAAACCACTTAGTTTTTACCTCTACTAATGGCATTCGACTTTCAGATGACAGTGTCTACAAACTAAGACACACTAAGGGTACAGTAGCTATCGAACAATGTAAAACAGCTACCAGGCAAAAGTTTTATTTGATTAGGTATGCACAGATATGGAATAAACTACCAATGGAAATGCGTCAAGCAGGTACATTGGCCTCCTTCAAAAAAGTGCTTAACGACAAACTACACGAGTTTGCAAACGACAGTAGTCTTAGTTCCTATCTGAGAGCCTCCGAAATTATAGGTCCATTTAATGTATAAGTTCAAATACTACACCTGCTGTTTTTGCCTATATTTATAATTTTAGATAAAACATTAACGATTAAGATACTTACCCTCAAACAGACAAGAAGTTTCGTTTGTAAAACTTCTACCCAACACAATAAGTGGAATAAAATGGACATAAACCGACAACATGAAAAAGGTTATAACTCACCACAACATCACATGGACAGATGTACGCTCGTCGGACATCATATATGCATCACCAACTACAACCCAACATTCCTGAGATAATGTGATGAACTTATATCCATAATGTTGCTGAGCAGTCAATATCCACAACTCCTGTCGGAACAACTAAAATTCAAAAACCTTCCTCACGAGAAGTAAATACCCACAAGCAGTAGAAATCCATTAATTAATGCGTCTAAAGCTTATGTATTTTACTCCCAACAATGACATTGCACATCAAATGAGATAAACATATCACTGATTTCAAAATAACACATCAATGAACTATAATTCAAGGATTCTGTACACAACAAAATTATGTATGAAAATTGACTTCAAGCTTTATTTTTTTCCCAGGCACTTATAACCCATCCACCAAAGACCTGGTTTTTTTGTTAATGCGAAGACAATACTTCTGTATTTCCTGATGTGTTGCACTCACTGAAAATCTAGCGGATTTTTCCAACTATGCACAGAAATGATTGTACATAAGTGAAAAGGATGTTTTATACTATTCGGATTAACATTTATCAAGTGTATGTATAATCTCCAGTGTACATGTTAAACATATTTTGCTATCGACTGTAAATTGTGACTGAATAATATGATCCTATTTCTGTAACAATTTGATGATGCCTGTAAACTGGCGTCCCTCATGTACTGTATCATGAGAATAAATTTATTTATTTATTTATTTATTTATTTGGGTACTTCGCAAGTACTATCAAGTATTCGATGTAAGTTCTGGATAGTGAAGGGAGGTACAGCTGTCCGTAAAATAATTGATAAGTGCATGGAATGTAAACTCCGAAATGCTCGTCCAGTACAGCAGATGATGGCACCACTCCCAGCGTGGCAAGTTTCTGAAGGGAATTATCCATTCGAGTACGTCGGAGTGGATTTGTTCGGACCTTTTGTGGTAAAGACAGGCAGAACCCTATGTAAAAGATATGGCTGTTTATTCACCTGTTTGAAAATGAGAGCTGCGCATATTGAGATGGTTCATCCGTTAACTACTGATTCATTCGTACTAGCATTACATAGATTTATAAATCGCCGGGGTGCACCGAAGATGATGCCCAGCGACAGAGGGACTAATTTTGTTGGCTGTCACGCCGAGCTTAAAGAGTACTTCGAAGGTCCCCAAACGAGAGTTCATGAAGAGTTACTGAAAAGGAACATCGAGTGGCATTTCAACCCACCACATGCCAGCCATAGAGGTGGTCTATGGGAAAGACTTATAGGAATTATCAAGCGTATTTTAAGCTCCATAATTAAAAACCAGAGTTTGAATGACGAAACGCTGGAGACATTTTTTTGTGAAGCTGAACGAATATTAAATGACCGGCCGTTATCACCTGTGAGGGACGACGTCAAGGATTTTGATGTGTTAACCCCAAATAAATTATTGTTATTGAGAGACAACCCTGGCATAGAGGACTCAAGTGGGAAACGAATACTTACAATTAAAAGATGGAAACAAACCAGGTACATGAAAGATATATTTTGGAAAAGATGGTTAAAAGAGTATATTCTAACACTGCAAACCAGGGACAAATGGAAAACGTTGTGCAGAAACTTAAGGGTCGGTGATATAGTCTTAGTAGCAGATAAATGTGCCACAGGTAGATGGCCTTTGGGAGTGGTAGAAAGGCTACTCTGTAGTGGCGATGGGTTGGTGAGGACGGTTGAGGTGAGAACAAGTCGTGGTATGCTGGTGCGAGATATTAGAAAACTGTGTCTACTGGAAGGTGCTGAGAGTCGAGAGTCGGAGGATGAACCACTTGACGATTTTCCAACCTAGAGCGTCAACCTGAGAAGGGTTGTAGGCGTACTGCTGTAAGTCCTACAATTCTTCAAAGGGTAGCGCATCAGTGAGCAGTCCAATGTGCTTGGTGTGTGATTTTGTACATATGTTCATGTTGTATGTACTGAATTGGAATCATCTTTCATCTGTCTGTTGATAATTTTGTTTGTGTCCGGACGACTTCCACTTGTATCATCAACCTAAGAAGGAATGTGAGAGTACTGCTGTAAGTCCTACAGTTCTTCAAGGGTAGTTTATCGTGCCAGAATCCACAACGTTTGATGTGTTGATTGTACATATGTTTGTGATAAATAATTGTGTGAGTTCCAATTATCGTAATTGTTGGTTAGTCCTGATTGTGTCTGGACATTCTACAACTTACAATCGTCAACGTGAGAAGGGTTGCAGGCGTACTGGTGTAAGTCCTGCGATTCTTCAAGGAATTCCATCGAGGCACGATCTGCGAGTTTGTGTGTACTGTTTGCATATATATGTGTGGTGTCTAGTATCAAATGGTGATTTTGGGATTCATTGTGTTTCCTTGTTGTTTTCGTATCTTGTTGTTATTGCGTAATTTTGTTAAAATTTTCGTCGTGATTACTTCTGAAGTTGTTTCTTGTCTTCTACATCCGTGAATGAACCGATTGATGTTAAAGACAGTAGATGGGTCGTGTACGCCGGGAGGCTATTGCTGAGAATGAAATGCATACGGAGATAATGATTAGCCGTGGTCCCACACGCCGGGGAGCAGGAGTGCAGACGCCTGGGGCTCGCATACGTCATCGTTACTAGAATTGAGGCAGAATGAGTGACAAGCGATTTCAGTGGTAATAGGTAGTGAGTAGATAAGAGGATGAGCGTAGAGTATCGTGAGGTGCTGCTACGGTCACGTCGCATTCTGCAAGAGTCATTCTAGTAACTGGCGATTGTGTTGCAAGATGTCGAGAGGAGGTCTCTGTCTGGAGGCGCAGGTCGTCAGCGATGTGTGAGATTGTGCTGTGAGTATGTTTGTGGTGTGTTGGCCTTTCTGTTTGTTTTCCACTTCAGCTCTGTCCGTGTGACCCAGGTTCTCGCAATGGCATCCAAGTCAACATGTATTGGTCGTGATGGAAAAAAGGTATGGATCCGTATTTTGCCGGGGAGTGTAAATGTAGTTGAAGATTGAACGATCAATTCGTGGTTGTTTGCTCAAAACCAACTTCCCCAATTTTCGCCGAGGCATCAATACGACAGTCATCGTCTCATCGGTCGCTGTTCAGAAAGAAGTCAGGAGACAACCGTCAGAAGTAATATTGTGATTTATTATTGTAATATTTGTTCACAGACCTTAGTAGAAATATTTTTTATATGTTAGTGTTACAATAAAGAATTCTCGAGTCGCCAATCTGTGTTCTGGTTTTTTCGTCCGTTTGTACTAAGCGTTTCTGAGAAACTTCAAGGAACAGCGTGAGCCCGAGCGTAGGAAGAGCTGGGCATTAACGGTTTACGAGACGTGGCAGACAGCCGTCTTTAAAGAACTTTGGTTACAAAGACTACCGCAGACGATTCAGGGCATTTTAGCTCCGATCTACAAGTCCCCCTTACCGGAACTAGCCGAAGCGGCCGATAGGGCAAGTGAGGCTACTGGATCCAACATGCGCATTTCGGCTGCGGCCACCGATAATCCCGCTCAGACCAAAGAATCTCCTGCCGGGGAGTCATCAAGCTTCTATGCGGTTGGGAAACTAGCAGGCCAGCACTTGTGGGCGACTAACGTTTCTGGCGAACCACTCCCATGTCGCCTCTTCTATGTCACAGACCGTAACACGGGGATACGCTTCCTCATTGATACTGGAGCAGAGTTCAGTGTCATCCCACCCACAATAAAGGAGCGCAGGCGGCCAATGTCGTTAGAACTACGTGCCGCAAATGTATCGTCGATAGCTATGTTTGGCAGGCGCTTTCTTGCTCTGAATATCGGCTTATGCCGCTCATTCCGCTGGGCCTTTCTAGTAGCGGACATGACCACAGGTATAATCGGTATGGATCTGCTACAGCATTACCAATTACTGGTAGATGCTGGTAAGCACAAGTTGATAGATTCAGCCACAAGCCTCAGTTAACGGTATCTCAACCAAGTGCCCAGCCCTCAGCCCCGTATATGCCACACCCACTTGTACTGGTCCATATTCGCATATACTTCAATCTTTTTCGGATTTGTTTAAACCTAGCAGCGGCCTACCATAATAATAATAATGTATATTCTCATATAAACATATAAATTCACATGAAAATGCATGCCATTTTTACAGGCACGATCAAGTATGATATAATATCAAATCGTAGATTGTCTGCAAGTTAATAATGTTTCAACAGTTAAATATTTGATATATATATAAATACACATTGTCTGAACTAGGCTGTATAGTTATTGAATTGTACAATTGTCCTCCAAGTTGAGCGGGAAAATCGACTTCGTTTCGTTTTCATCCCGTGGTTGTCGGCATACGATAACCAACCAAAATTGAGGTAAGTACAACGTTTACAAGGGATTGAAAGCTGTTTTAGAAAAGTAAAAGTGCTGAGGTGAATCATTAAATTGTAATGAAATAGGTAAGTGCAAGTATCATTAATAAATGCATTAAAAAAAGAAAACTCCCTAGGCTGACAACGTTCATTTGCAATGTATAATGCTACACGTATATCTCGTACTATCATGATGTCCACTTTTGGTTTTAATACATTTATCCTCAGTTGTGCCAGTTGTTTTTGTTTTATACCTTTTTGTGCATTTAATGTACAACCGTACCCTTCAGAGAGTAGGAATATAATAAGTCATAAAGAGCTGTAAAATGTTAGGTTTAATGGGATATAATGAAGATCAAGTAAAGACGTTATTGGAAAATGAATGAGATAAGACATTGTGAAGTGGTATTTAAAGATCAGACAATGGACAGCAAGTTAGTTTATAAGATGCCCCATAAATCTGTGCACATCCCACATGGTCGCATCTCAACAATAGGCTGGGCGAATAGTATATATTTAGAGGTAGAAGCATGATCTGTCAAGGCGTTCATTATTATCTTTTTCAAGATAAAGATCTAAGCCCTCATAAAAATCAGAAATATCTCGAGCCTTTAATTTGTATATTGCTGTTCCTGCAGAATGGGGCGATTCACCTTAGTGACCCCCACCATATCTACTGATCAGCTAACGTATGTATGACTTCCAACGTCGCACATCATATTGTCAAGACTGGTCCTTCAGCTTTCGCAAGGCCACGATGGCTATCCCCGGAAAAATTGAAGGCTGTTAAAGCAGAGTTTGAGCATATGCCTGAAATGGGGGATAATTCGACCATCCAGCAGCCCGTGGTCCTCACCGTTGCACCTGGTACCCAAGAATAACGACTTAGATTGGCGATCTTGTGGCGATTACCACAGGTTAAACGCACAAACTGTTCCGGATTGCTACCCCGTCCCTCACATACACGATTTAACATCGTCACTCAAGGGAGCTAGGGTATTTAGCAAGCTGGATCTAACACGGGCTTACCACCAGATTCCCGTCGACCCCGACGATACACCTAAGACTGCTGTGATTACGCCGTTTGGCCTTTTCGAATTTCTTCGAATGCCTTTCGGCCTATGGAACGCTGCCCAAACTTTCCAGCGGTTTATCCACGACGTTTTGCACAGTCTCGATTTCGCCTTTGCCTACCTGGATGATATTTTGGCAGCTAGTCCAGATGAGGCAACACATCAATTTCATTTACAGACCGTTTTCCAAAGACTTAGGACACACTCCGTCACACTCAACTTGCCAAAGTGTCAGATTGGAGTCGCTTCTTTGAAATTTTTGGGACACAGGATAGATAGGGATGGAATTTATCCGTTATCTGAACAGGTAAAGACTATCCAAAACTTCCCTCTACCCATGTCTCTCAAGGCCCTACGCACTTTTCTCGGGATGATTAGCTACTGCCGTCGCTTTATCCCCCAGTACACACACATCTTGACCCCCTTGACTGATATGCTTAAAGGGAAACGCAAGTCCTTGGTGTTCACTGAGGAAGCCTTGACAGCTTTCGCAACTATCAAGAAGGCTATAGCTGATGCCACAATGTTAGTACACCTAGATGTCCAACTACCAATCAGCATTTCAGTAGATGCCTCTAATACTGCGATTGGAGCCGTTCTACTACAGCGTATGTCCAACGCATGGCTACCGATTGCTTTCTTTTCCCGTAAACTTACTGCATGCGAATCCCGATACAGCACTTTCGGTAGAGAACTTCTCGCGGTTTATCCTCCTGTCAAACACTTTCGTCACTTCGTGGGAGGCCGACAATTTACTGTATTCACCGACCATAAGCCATTGACATACGCCCTCCAAACTACTACAGATAGGTGTTCACCACGTGAATCACGCCATTTAGAGTACATTTCACAGTTCACTTCCGATATCCAGAACGTTTCTGGAGCTGATAACCTGGTAGCAGACGCTTTGTCTCGCGTACGAGTTACGTCGGCGCCACCAACCATCGATCTTAATAAAATGGCCGAACTCCAACTGAAGGATTTGAACTTGAAACACCTGTCAAATAGAACCTCACTGATGATAGGTGTTCCCCTGCTAAACAGTGTTCGTACAATGAACCGAGCTGGGAAGGCTGCCCAGGCAGCCAAAGAAAGGAAAAGATATGACATAGAGGTGCTGAGTATCTGCGAAAGTAAATGGAATTTATGTGGACTGTCAAAATTTTCAACTGGCGACTCAGTAATACATTGCTGTTTGGTCATCTGGACGACAATCACGAACATACTGAGGTGGTGAGTGGCTATCATGTCACCAGTGGCAGCCGAAGCCCTAATGCAGTGGGAACCTGTCTCCCCCTGCAGGATAATACAGCAACTCTCAACTCAAAAGAGATGAAGGTTACAATTATCCAAGAAATCTACGCACCTGCAAACAACGCGGAGGGGGAGGAGGAAGATTTTTATAGACAACTACAAACGGTAGCGGAAAACATCCCGAATGGCGATATCGAAATTCTTACGGGCTATACGGGTAGCAGCCGGCCTAAGAAGAGATAATACAGGAAGTGAACTCATCATGGGTTGAGAGGCTGTCGCTTGGAGAAATGGATAACAGTGGAGAACTCTTCATAGAGTTCTATGCCCTCAGTGATTTGGTTGCTGAAGGCAGGGATCTTTGATTTTCCTGATGTATACAGCCTCATGACATGTTTATGCGACAACAATGCGCGACTCCCAGCGTGGCTCTCTTTTTTTCTGAAATCAGCATTTCGCACACCAGACATAATTTTTCAGCGACGATATGTCCTTCTCTTTGCCCGTGGTCATTGTTTTCGCATTTAAGACTCATGACTTTATTCGTGAATGACATAATTTTTACCCATCATGAATCAACATGCATATCGGCATTTCTGAGATTTTCTATACTTCACCATCCAAAGGGGGGGGGGGATTTCACATTCTAATGTAGGAAAGTTAACGACTAAAATTTCTTCCATGATCAAGGGGTATCGGCTACATCTGTGAGTGCTTTTAAAGAAAAAATCAATTTTCATCAGGATAAATATTAGGTGACGCCTTAATCATGTATTCATTAATCTAACTCTCTGGCTTACAAAAGTATTGGATACTGAATGGACGAAGAGGGAAGTTTGTTTATCAAAAGTTACCGCGCTAGCCAAAAAAGGCAGGTTGGACGTTGTGAGGGGTTTTCCGATTTTTCCCCAATTTTTCTCTGGTAATCAGTTAGTGGAGAGTTTTAACTATGGCAGTTACTTCGGCACATTACCCTTGATAGCCAGTGAGGGTTACATACGGTCTAACTAATTCAATTGATGCCTCCTATGTTGGACTTGCCGAAGTGGTCCCAATAAAATCAAGTTTTCGGTCAATTTGTAAACAATGGATTAATTGTAGTAACCTAAACATGTTTACTTGGGGTAGTACTGACAGAATATCTCGTGTTTTAGGACTGAGATGTTGGTTTGGATGAGTGGTGAGAATGAGAAACTAAACTGGTTTAAACCAACACCTCGTCCTATAGTCGTCTTTTTAAAAATTTCGCTACTTTTATTGTTCCATAGTCGCTCAAAGTTTGAAGTAAGGTCGAATGGTGTGGCTTACTTAGTTTAGCTCATCCAAGTTAATCATTCGCCTAAGTTGGAATCTAAGCTTCATATCAGTTTTTAGGTAATGCAAATATAGTAGTTGGTCCAAGGTCGTGTTATCATTTATTTGATGAGTTCCTGATGTATATGGACGTGGGAGTTACAAAAAATCATCAGGTGCAGATATAGTTTTCGTAAAGTACATCTCACGACCATTCACAGTCGTTAAACATTGAAGAGTTGTTTCGATTTTAGTTTGGGATTGATTGGCACCGTGCACTCACACTAACGCGAGCTTACCTTTCAAGAGGCAGTGCTATTTAGCAATGGTGCAGATCAAGACAGTGATTTTCAGGGCAATTTTTTAAATGATGGGAAGCGTCTCATTTTTGTTACTGGCTATATTCGGTATGTGCACTGTTGTTACCGCTACCGTTGTCAAATCCATGTCTTCTGCTGTGTTAGAGGATGTTGTTCAAAAGGGAGACTTGGTTGTTGGCTCCAATTATTTTGTTACAATTACTGTCTTTGAGATTTCGTGCACACATTGTTCTCCAAGCGTATATGCCCTTGCATATTTCTTTCATGAAGTGAATATAGCAAGTAGCGGGAAAGTGCGGTGATGAACTGAAAAGTCATAATTTTACTTAATTTTATAGTGTTATGGAGAGTGGAAAATCTCACCGTTTTTATTCATACCAGACTGACATTGTATTTCCGATTGTGGTGATAATTGTATCCGTGTAATGTCACATTCTTTTCTAGTTCTGTGTCGGGTGTCAGTATCCTCTTGCTTATTGCGTAATTTGTCCGAGGCTGTAACAAAGCTCTTGACTAGTGTTAAGAGACCATTTAATAACTAAAACCACGAGAAGTGTAATTTTGTTAAGACATTTCCAACTGGCAAACATTTCTTGAGTGTTGCATAGTGGAATTCTGGATACACATCTTCCTGTTTGAAACTCGTCACCATGAATCGACTGCACTTCGATGCCACTGGGACTCAGACCAAAGTCCTCTTGGGCTTTGGAGACCTATTAACTTAATGAAGCCAGAAATGGAAAATTATGATTGTAAATAAATAAGTTATACACGTCTGACAAAGATAAGTCTTTGCGGCTTGAAATAATAATTGTTGGATTCAAACCTCTCTGGAGACACCGATATAAGAATGGAGCTTGTGTACTGTAGTAGAGTATGATTGCATTGTGGATAAATTTTGCTTTGTTAAAGTCTCAGTGTTATACAGTAATATTTGCTGATGACGTTTCGTGCACATGTGACTGGTGATTGGCTTGTCATATATTATGACTCGTTCGTGTTCTTGTTTCCTTTTTTGGGATTTTGATTACTTGATTTCACTACAAAGCCAGACACGGTCAAATCTGTCTTTCTTACTCCTTGGTGCACTGAGCGAAACTTTTTTGTTGGTCATTTCTTCTGTGGTCGGCGCAGTGCCAAGTTTTTCTAGTCTAATTAGGTTATTTTTTGCTCTCTACCAACTAGCCAACTATGCATACTGCGTCCATATCTAAGTTCTTAAGTTTATTTTCTTACCTTACTCCGTATCTTTTTAATTTTTCAGGTTTTACCACTTTTCCTGGGTTTTTGTAACTAACATCTATTGGTGCACAAATGAATTATTCACGGGATCCACCTCCTCCGTACGAAACTACCAATACTGGTAATGTCTTTTATAATTTCGCTGTTTTATTTTTTAATTTGCGTTTTTCATACTTTCAATAGTAAACTTGTTTTTCTCACACCGTTTTAAGTTGTTATCTGTTTGAAATGCTTATGGTTTAAAACAAATTCTCCTGGATTTTTTTCCATCTTATAACCAATGTATTTATATCAAGGTTAAGAAATGACTAGAGAATATCATCTGCTTAATAATTTGTCGTGTTTTGAGTAAACTGTTCATACCCTTGGTCACTCTCCAAAACTTCTAAGGTGTTCACTTGTAGTTTTCATAAGTAACAATAATGAATCATTCAGAGAGATATTGGTATTCTTATAGACTTGAGTGAAGAATTTATTTATTCATCACTTTCTGATTTTTCTAATCTAATCTGATAAACTTGAACAAAACAGGAAGAACATGTTGAACAGGATAAAGTAACGTCGCTAATATATTTCGTTGCCAGCTGCTTACAACCATGATCCATTTCATATTGTGATGTAAAACAAAATATTCAAATGCTGTACTTATTGATCATATGGCTGATAGTTATTAATATCATATGACTAAATAGCCTAATGGGAAGGCATAACAGCCACTATTAAAGCTCGTGAGTATGTATAGAAATAATTAGAAAATATTTTAGGATTAGGAATGTATTTTACACATTGGATGAAGGCGTAAAATCAATAATCCACTCATGTAAGAGTCAAATAATGTAGTTGAACAGATGTCAAGAGAAGTAGGGCTTAAATTACTTTGTCGAGATAATATATAAGTAAAATAAGGGGATCAACAAAAATAAATAATAATTTCCTCTTCTGGCTCTACAATTATGTTTATGTTCGTATACACAGAATATTCTAGAATAGTAGTCAATAACAATATTAGTGCTTTTTAAATAATATCGATTTGTTAAGTAAGATCAGTGAATTTATAGTTCAATAAAGATGCTTAAATAATGATAATAATAAAGATATAGTAGCAAATAGAATATCAGCTAAAAGTTAGGGAAATTTCTACATAAATTTGAGGGCCATTCGAACCTAGATGGCCAAGGTAAGCAGCTTCTTTTGGATAAATAAGTTGCGTTTCTTAGTGTATATTCCAACAGCCCCACCAATATGCAGTAGATGAACTCTAAAGGTAAAGTTAAGATTAGTTGGTATGCGATAGATGACTTTGAAAGCCTCGTTGACATCAATCTTGTGTTCTGTATCCGCTAGATGAAATAGAATAACTCTATGAATGGATATTGTTTGTCCTTTACTTAACCATGCAGGGTGTTTTTCGGAGATCCGACGAGAAACACGCCTAATTGTACGACCTATGCAACTGGCTCTAAAGGAGCAGTCAAATCGGTAAATATACATAGAAAAGGCGAAATCAGACAGTTTATTTTTTAAGTAACACAAAGTACACGTTAGGTGGTTTCACAAGATAAGTAATGTTGACGTTAGGCGTAGAGTGTTGGGCAAAGAGGGAAAATCAATCGACGAGGCTATAAAGTTACATAGACTAAGATGGCTAGGTCACGTGCTGCGCATGCCTAACCACCGCCTCCCCCGACGGGCTTTGCTAGCTGATATAGGTTCAGGTTGGAAAAGAGCCAGTGGTGGCCAAACAAAAACATGGCCTCATCAATCCATGAAATCCTTGACAGTTAAACTGAGTCGGTCAGGTAGGGAGATGCAGACTCCCGGGTTGGGGCCCTCGGGACTCTAGGAATCAATGGCTGGAGACAATAGGTGACATGGCTCAAAATCGTTGTCAATGGCCAGCGCAGATGTATTCAGTCTCTGTAATCTTTCATATTTCTTTCCACCATTACCCATTCTGTTTCGCTTTTATACCTGTCAAACTCTATTGATTCTCTTCACTCATCTTCTTGTCTACCTTGTGTGCCAATCGGAACGTGGGAACTCGAACTGCTGCACTTCGGTGGCAAGTTCTATGTTGAATCCAGACAGACGGACAGACATTTATTAATTTAAAACAAGACTAACAATGGTTTCTTTTTGGATGCATATATTTGGTTTGAGTCTTTTAATGGCAATCACTTCTATAATAGGCGGAAACCTGGAGCTGTCTTCAACTTTAGTAATCTTAGAGGATTTTAATGGATCTGTTTCATGATGATTGTGTAGCAGGTAGGTAAGAAGCGAGCAATCGCACTGCTAATCAGTTTCATACCTTTCAGATACAAGTTTCTTGGAATATTCTCAGGTAGGCAGTCACAAATCCTTGTTTAAGTTTGTTGTATTCAGTCTGCAACATCCATTCATATTTTTAGAATGTTCAAGTATTTCTATGCATCCTCAGGACCTTAACAGAGGCTCTCATTCTTTCCCATTAAGCTACTCATTATTATCATTGTTCCCTTGGGTTCCAAGTAGAATATGGGGCTTCGAAAGCACACCTCCACTTTGTTCTATTTTCCACTCCCCTCTTCACCTAATATTAATATCCATCAGACATATATGATCAATAAGTGCAGTATTTGAATATTTTTATCTTGATTGATATGAAATGGATCGTGGTGGTATGCAGCTGGTAAGAACCAACGAAATACAATGATGTCACTTTATGTTGCACAATACGTTCTTCCTGTTTCGTTCGAATTTATCAAGGGAAATAAATGTCTGAAATCGGATACGCATTTTGAGCAGTTTAGATGAGTTTTTGGTTGTTTGTAAAAAGTGAAGTTAACTAGCAAGTTTCTGTAAATAGTTTATGGAATATGTAAGAGATTTGGACTAATTTAATTCCAGTGGTGTCTCTTCATCCGACTTTTGTTCGGGATGAAATCTAATAGTTGAAATTAAATTAATCTGAATGCCCACAAATCGGACAATCTAAATGTCAAACTCCAACTGCTCATTTATAGCTACTGGATGGATTTCCTGAAGAGCTGTAGTGAAAAATTCGTGACCAGTGGGGGGTCCATCATGTCAAGGCGAAATTGACGCTCGTCTAAAGGCGTTGGTTGTCTGTCTGGATTCAACATAGAACTTGCCACCGAAGTGCAGCAGTTCGAGTTCCCACGTTCCGATTGGCACACAAGGTAGACAAGAAGATGGGTGAAGAGAATCAATAGAGTTTGACAGGTATAAAAGCGAAACAGAATGGGTAATGGTGGAAAGAAATATGAAAGATTACAGAGACTGAATACATCTGCGCTGGCCATTGACAACGATTTTGAGCCATGTCACCTATTGTCTCCAGCCATTGATTCCTAGAGTCCCGAGGGCCCCAACCCGGGAGTCTGCATCTCCCTACCTGACCGACTCAGTTTAACTGTCAAGGATTTCATGGATTGATGAGGCCATGTTTTTGTTTGGCCACCACTGGCTCTTTTCCAACCTGCACGTTGGTTGAGGTTGGAGGTACTTCGCTTAGTTGACAAAGTTAGAATTCACGGGTCGTTGAATTCCAACCCAGGTGGCTGAATGGTCAGCGAGCTTTGTCTGGTAGCCTGGACATTCCGGGGTCGTGGGTGTGCACTGACAAGGAGTCCCAAAGCAGGATGACAAAGCTCCCTGGTTATCAATGGTGTTGGTTGGTGACGAAATCTGTCAGTGGTGTTAAGTGGTCGTTATTTGTTATTAACCACTGCTATGTGCTTTCTAGCTAGTAAGCAAGTGCTTATTATTTTCATTTTCCAGATAAATTTTCAAAGTGTTTAGTTGATCTCACTTTTCTTTTTATCCTTAATTCTATGTTTTATTCAAGCTCCATATCCTACAATCGGCTTTGCAGTTGGACCATACTCTGATTCAACAGGATATCAAGGTCAACCATCTAATCTAGAGCCTAAATCTAATCGTGGTGAACCGTTTACAAGTTTAGAGTATTCTGAGAAAAGTATTAGGCATGCTTTCATTCGAAAGGTAACTTATCGTGTGTATTCAGTCATTCATCCTGTCTCTTCTTCTTTCAGGTCTATCTAATTTTAACAGCTCAGTTATTAGTGACTTCAGCATTTATATGCACTTTTCTTTTTTCGTAAGTTTTAAAAGTACTGAAACCTAATTCCCGTTCATTATAGGTATCGTGTAAAGTATTGGGTTGCAAGAAATTCATGGTTTTATTACCTATCCTAGTAAGCTTATACTGATAATATTTATTTTCTTAAAGGTTAGTTTTACTTATAGGTTTGATCGCATAAGTTAGAGAGCTTTTGGAAAAGTAGGGAGCACTACTGGACAGCTATTTCGTCCTAGTTTGGGTCTGCCCCCACCATCGGGGGGGGGGGGAGGGCGGACCCAGGGCCTTCCGGATTGCTGAGCAGTACACACGTCCCTTGGTTGATAGCCTGGGCTTCCGGTTACAAGAGGGTTTCGTAGACCATCCAGCCACTGGGACCCCATCCAGTCCCTCTTGAATTCCAACTTCCGCCAATTGGCTATATGTAGGCCAACCGTCAGCCAATATTGTTAGCCATTGGATCGAGTCCCAATGGCTGAATGATCTATTAGCGGGCCTTATGACCGAAAAATCCTGGGTTCGAACCGTGATGGGTGGATACTACTTAAGAGTCCCAAACTAAGAGAAAACAGCTGTCCCAGGTTTTCCAGTAGTTCTCTAATTGATGTCACCTCGTGGGCAAACCTGTAATCAGTTAAATCCCTGCAAAGTCATACTTGATAGTCAGTTTTACTTAACAAACATTTTTAGTAGTTGTCGTAAAAGTAGTATATTCCCAAGACATGATTAAAATTGACTCATTTCGAAACGGTTAGTGAATAGCAGTCATAGAAATAGACTTGAAAATTATCCCTTAAAGAACTTCACCATAAATTCATTTGTGACAGTATGTATTACTGCAGAATATCCCATGAAGTGGAGATATAGTAATAAGAAAGGATAGAAATAAATTGATTCGATCGGTTGTGTGTGTGTTTTGTGTTGATTGATTGTTTGTCTAAGTGAACGACTGTTCTGAAAAATATAATTTCTGACATTCCTTATCAATTATCACATGTCAGAAAACAACACATCAAGTGGTGATCAAATCCATATTGATTTTCTTCATTACTCAATTCTAACTGGATTATTTGGAAAAGTCGACGATTACTATGCTGTTGTGCCCTCCTAATTTACTCATGGACTGTTCATGGGATCAGAAAAAACTGATTCTTAGTTATATAGGTTGTAGGCTTGTGTACACACTTGTACGACCGCTCATCGGCGTCTTTTATGTTCCGAGTGGAACACGGGGATTCAAGCTGACTCTTTGAAGTTTCGGTAGCAGTGGCTTTATTCTTACGGGGTGGTATTGCTAGTCCCACGCTCAGTCTCCTCACTTTGCCTGGCTCACTACTGTCTAATTGAGCTGTAGGAATGAGTCGGTGGTTCAGCGATAGAGCGCTCGCCGATCACGCCTCACGTGGTCAGAGGTTTGTTCCCAGACAGCTAAGCTGGTAGGAGAACCGGTAAAGAGGGAAGGTTGGCCGTGAGCTAGCTGGCTCACACGCTCTCCCCTGTAAAAATGAATCCACTGATTGGTTGAGCAAAGTTTTAATTCAGGTATCCTTGGAGTGAGACCGTTGAACTACAGCTACATAATAACTTTAGCTAGTAGTACTTGTAGCACTCGTCTTTCAGTCAACGGGTCCTGGGTTTGATTCCCGCTTCATGGACTTCACAGACTGGGCAACAGGGTAATATCATTATCACTCAAACTATCATTATCTTCCCAAACTAGGTCGAAACAGCTGTCCAGTACTCCCAGGTTTTCCAGTGGTTCTCTAACTGATGTCAGCTCATGATTAAATCCTCCATGCTATCACTCACATAATAAGCTTGACTCACTATCCAGTACTGGGTAATTGAGTAATAACAAACAAACAAACATCGTGTAGAACAGTGTAGTTATTAATTCTACTTATCTGTTTGTTTACTCTTCTGATAATGTATTATACTATTTCTATTGTCGTGAAATTCATACCTTAAAGTGCTGCTGTTATTCTCATTTGAAACTTTTACTAGTGGGATTTTTCTATGCACCTATATTGCATTGGTTTGTTGCCCGAGTGTAAGACGAAGATATCCTGGAAATATTATTGCTCTATCTATTTTTGTAAGTTGTATATTTTGTGTTTTGA
Organism: Trichobilharzia regenti; assembly: GCA_944472135.2. Classification (NCBI taxonomy): domain Eukaryota; kingdom Metazoa; phylum Platyhelminthes; class Trematoda; order Strigeidida; family Schistosomatidae; genus Trichobilharzia; species Trichobilharzia regenti. Next base: position 28,156,333 of record OX235264.1, on the reverse strand, counting down.
AGAGATATACATTTATAGTTCCCTCTCATATTTATGTGTGTGTGTGTGTATATATATATTTGATTTTTTCCCAAAGTATGATGTGGTGGTGATGAGGAGGACCTTCTCTACATTATGTGAGCAATGTGAGGATATATAAGACGTGTTGCAAAAAGAATAACTAGTCATCGAATTATCAGATTCCACTGAAGATAGGGATTAAAAGAATATAGGAAGTATTATTTAAAAAGGTACTGTTACCAAAACACCACATAGTTCGTTTTGCATCTAGTTACATTTTGAGTTGTTTTCCAGTGGAGAGTGAATTATGCTATATTTCTTAATTTCTTGTGTTACTAATTAATAGTGATTATTCTGCATATATGAGCAGCTAGCTCACAGCATCTTTAGTCAGTTTTCGTATAAAATGTGATTGCTCAACTGATGAGAATACTAGTTGCATTATAATAACAGGTGGCCTTCATTGCGTCATCTGACCCACTGACCATGTTATACTGCACTTTATACACTGGTTTTTCTAAGTCTCCAGCTGGTGTAGTTTTACCATTTTGGTTGACATAAATGAATTAATATGGTTGAGTCTTCGGACGTGTGTACTGAAAGACTGTTCACTCCGTCCTCCTTTATAGCCGTGAGACATGGCCATTGGAAGTAGGATATATGAAAGGACTGGCTGTCCTTAATTATCAATATCTGCGTTCCATCTTCCCTGTTAGTTGGTATAATATGGCTAGTAATGTTGAGGTTAGGCATCGAGTGTTAGATATGCAGGTTTTGAAGATGGATCTCCTGAGATGGTAAAGTTATTAATTTAGGCATGAGTGAGTAGCCGTCGCCTTTCTTGACCGGCAGTATTAGCTTATATGGGATTACGTGGGAAAAGAGCTAGTACTGGTCAAATCAAAACATAGCATCAGTTCATGAAATCTTTAACAGTTAGTTTGAGCAGCTCATGTAGGGAGATGTAGACTGCCTGGTTGGGGTTCTCAGGATGTTAATAACCGATGGCTGGAGATATTGCGCAGATGTTATCTCCTACGTCCATTAAACCCTCGTGTTTCGCCATGTTACTATTCTTTCTCTCGCCTGCACATTATAGCTCTTTGTGTGTGCTACAGGGAGTGTGACAACTTGAACTGCTGCACTTCTGTGCCAAAGTTCTATACCGAAACTCAGTCAATTAGTCAATAGAGTTGAGTGAAACAGTTCACTGAAAAGTTCTACTCTGTTGTCGAAATAAGTAACAAACACTGATATGATTATCTGTATTGATTTTTACTTTCAAGATGGAAGAAAGTTTTATCGTTCTGTCATAACTGTATATCTAAATTGTTGAATAAATAACTGAACAGTTGTAAATACTTACATTACGTCGTCAGTTCAGTGGTAGAATACTTGCCAATCACGTGGTCTGGGGTTCGATCCCCGGCTGATGAACTCCTACGAACGTCTCTCAGCCGGTATTAAGGGAAGGTTGAGCATGAGGTTAGCAACCCCACCCTGTTTGTTAAAGTAACACTACCACTACTGAAATTTCAGAGCTCAAACTTGAGGCCCTATATTCCACTGGGAACACAAAGGAATACATTTAAAAAAATGATAGATATTATGGAAATTCGACATGCACAGCTTATCATTATTAAACACATGTGAAGTGGTCTCACGTGGGACGTAATGTATGTAGCTTTATGCTTTAGATGTTCGCTCAGTGTTATGAAAGCATTACTTATACGGTTATCGGCTAACTCCACTTAAGGTCTAGATGAATAGCTTTGAACACTGATGTATTATTGACTAACAATACTACTTTCGAATGGTCTGATTGTTATTAGATTTCAAATTTATTGATTGTTGACCGTTTTCTCATAATTTTCTGTGAATGTCTCAACCCTTCTTGAATGAGTCATCTGGGGGGGGGGCTGAACCTACTTCTTCTGGGAGTCGGTTCCAAGAGTTTATGACTTGATGAGATAACCTGTACTCCACAGAAATCTCTTGTCTACCCTGTCTGCGGTATGGCGAGGGGAGAAATTCCCACTTATAAGTCTTGTATCGTATGCTAAATTGGTCATACCAAGAATCATACATGCCACCTTCCTTGGAACCCCTTCTACAATGTACGAATCCCCCTTAAGACAAGGGTGCTGGGCTATCTGGAAACAGTTTTCTTGTTTCGACCTCATCATAGATGTATATAAAGAGGTGCATATATATCACTAGTGATCCTAGTAAACGCTCTGTGTATCGCCATCATGCGACAGTGTGCTGAAGTTTTTTTTTCCTTCACGTTCCCCAGTGGAACATAGGGCTTCAAGCTATTGGCTTGAAGTTTCTTTAGCAGTGTTTATTTTACAGGATGAGGTTGCTAGCCTCATGCCCAACCTTTCCTCTTTACCAGCATTATTTATGGCTTAGCGAGGTAAAGGAGTGCGTCGGCCAGAGATTGAACCCCGGACCATGCGTATGGTCGGCGAGCGTCCTAACCGCTATGCCACCGACTCAGCTGAAGTTTGTAGGTCATGGTTTAATATGATACCTAGATCCCATATGCGTCTTGAACTGATGGGAGTGTTATTCCTCCCTGGTTCATGAGTGAGCTAACACTTGCCTGTCTGATGCTCAAAGAACAATCGGAACTGTTATTTTTTGTATTAAGATAACTTGTATTGATTGGAACTAAAACTCGCAACATTACTTTAGCAGTGGATTCAGCACAACCCCAGTTACTTAAAGCGTTGACTTCATGGTTTTCGATTCCTTTTTTGATTTCATCGTGCACATTTAATTATCTCATACCATAAAATATACATGTTTGTTTATATGTATGTTTTTATTTTTGTATTTGTATATAATCTTACAGACATTGGCATTCTCCTATATGACGGGTACTATTACATCATATTATGATACACAATCTGTTCTGATCGCTGTTGCTATTACCGCTTGTCTGTGTATAGCAATCTCTATATTTGCAATGCAAACAAAAATTGATATTACTAAATGCACTTCATTAATATTTGTCTTGTCTATTGTGGTAATGTTAACTGGAATTGCTTGCATAATTGTCTATGCAGTATCTGGACCGAATAGAGTAAGTTAATTAACACAATACTTGATTTAATAATTATGATTTTTCTTTCATTATAATTTGTCATGAAATATACCTTTGAGTGATGATGATATGACTAGGAAGATAGTAATAATAATACCACTTATTAATCAGATGAATATAATAATTTTTTTCTAGAAAATGTCCTTTACGAATGATAAGCGTGACAGTTCGTCTCTTCAAAATCCCCAACATAAAGTATAAATATGTCATCAACAATCTTTCTTCCTGTCTCTGTTAGTTCCTCTAGATTATTAGAAATCTGTATTGTTATTCCTATGGTTCCATAGTAGAATATTTGACTGTCATGTGTGAGGTCAGAGTTCGACTCCCGGCCGAAACACTTCTTGTAAACCTCTTCTTTAGTAGGCAGTAATCCAGAAAAAAAGATGGGAAATTAAGCGTAAGGTGGCTGATAACCCTATCCCATGCAAAAACAACAACATCACTACTAAAACTTCATAGTTTGAAGTCCTGTGTTTCACACGGAACGTAAGGAATCAAAAAAGAGACATCGTGGATGTCAAATAAGAACCGGTATGCTGATATTATGAGGGCGGTTGCGCTAAAATCACAGATTGGTAAAAGTTAGAGTTCATGATTCATTGGATCAGGTCCCAGTGTCTGAATGTCTGACAACCTTGCCTTGTAAACGTAAAATCCTGGTGTCCGAGTCTCGGTTAGGGGAGTACTGCTATGAAGAGTCCCAAACCTGGAAGAAACAGCTGTCCAGTATTCCCTGGTTTTCCAAGGGTACTCGTGATCAAACAAGAGGTCAGGCAGTTATCAGTACAGTTATCCTAATGACAGCATCTTGGTGATTAAGTTATTCTGTGAATTATTATTATTTATTTCCTTTAGTTCCTGGAGGAACACAGGGCTTCAGTCGCGCGTCTCCGTTGCGTTCGGTTCTCTGCTAAAGTTTTCATCTGGCTCCAAGTCTACTCACATGCTTTCATCTTCTCTTCACATGACCTCCTCCAAGTTACTCTTGGACGACCAACTCGCTGCTTCCCTTTCGGGTTCCACTGGAGGGCTTGTGTAGTGATGTCACTTGATAGTTTCCTTAGAGTATGGCCAATCCATCTCCATTTCTTCCTGCCTGTTTGTTTCACAATCGGTTCCTGCTGGGTTGGTTTGCTCATTGCCAGAGATCCCTGTTGCTGATCTTTTCTGGCCAGCCATCTGATCTTGAGTATTGAGCGAAGACAACTGTTGATGAAGGTCTGTAGTTTGTTTGAGGTGCTCTTTATGACGCGTCAAGTCTGATCCGTATCGTAGCACTGACTTGATATTGGAGTTGAAAATCCTGATCTTATTTTTCATGCTGAGTTCTGTTAACCTCTACACAGACTTGGTGATAGTAATGAAAGCTTGCTTGCCTTGCTTTCCCGATCCTCGCTGCTTTGATATCCTCTTCAGTTCCATCCGCCTGTAGTTGAAGCGATGCTTCTCAGGTAGGTAGGTGAATGAGGTTGCTTTTCTCAGATTTCTCCCATTTATGCTGATGGTTGTCTGTTGTCGTTGCTGTTGGCCAGGAATCTTCATCACCTCTGTTTTGTCTATGTTCTATCTCTGATGCTTCTTCTGTCGACTTGTTGGTTTTCACTTGCATATCTTCCAGTTTGTGGGAAATCAGGCATATATCATTGGCAAAGTCCAGATCCTCCAAGTTTTTTGTGAGGGTTCATTTTATGCCTGTTTACTTGCTGCTTGTCGCTATCTGTCTCATTATCCAATCTCCTGCATTCAGCAAAGTCATTTATCACCCTAGGATTCGTCAAGTTATTCATATAATTAAACACGGACTGTAGTATGATTTCTACTAAACAGTTATTCAGTAATGTGGCATTAATATTATGCGATTCCATGTAATTGCATAGGTAATTAACAGATTTCACTTCTTGCGTCTCCAAATATAAATTTGTATGCATATATTTACTAATACTAAAAAGAATATGGTAGTTTTCACGTGGATCACTTCAATTAAACATATCCGTAGGTAAAATGAATGGAGGCCCGGGGTTTTTTGTGGTGGTAGAACAGTCGCCAACCACACCTCACATGATCTAGGGTTTAATTCCCGGCTGGCACATTCCTAAATTTCGTCTAGCTGAAGGTAAGGTTGGGCGTAAAGCTAGCTGGCCACTTCACACCGTAAAATGTAAACACGACTGCTTCTAAAACTTCAAAATTCAAGCTTTGAAGCTTATGCTCCGATCGAAACGCAAAGGAATAAAAATAAGGTGAAATGTAATGATTATCTCAACGTTTTATTAATAAATGAAAGAAAGAAAATGCAGAAACATGGCATGGAAATCCCTCATCTATGATCCTATGGTTTTACAAAGAATATAAGTGTGGTGAGAGCAGGCTGCTAGCCAATTGGTAGACATTAATCTACGTCAATATCTAGGTCACTAATATTGACTGTGAGAAAATATGATTAAGGCTGATTCAACAACCAATCACAGCAAACTTAACGTGGGCAAATATGATTCGCAGATAGATGGCTCCACTTTTCTATGTTACCCGAGACAACCAATCAGAAGCCTGCGTTTGTTTACTTGCATAAGCTATAATAATGTACAGGAAATACATATAAATACGTGTTGATTTCCGTAATAAAACGATCTGTTGCCGGCTCTTGTCTTCTGTTGTTACATAAGATAAATTTTTTTAAATAAATAATTACTATGATACAAATTTTAATGTTTATTTTTACATTCACTTTCCTTTATTTGTTTACTTTTGACTAGATTTTGCAAGCTGTCTATGGTGGACTTGGAGCATTGCTATTCGGAGTGGTATGTCTACCTGTTTGTTTTAAAAAGAAATTACTACTTTTTGTAGTCAATCAAAATTATTCTCATTTATTTATATATTATTGTTCACTTAGGTTCCGAGTGGAACATATCGCTCAGGAGGAGCACACCTCCATTTTACCTTGTTCTCTACATTTGTTTTTAGCTGGCTCCACAATTGTCCATAAGCCTTCATTTCCCCTTCATACAATCTCATCCATGTCATCCTCAGACCCACGCCGAACTCATCGTTTCCCATCCAGGTTCCACACGAGGGCCCGGCGCGTGGTGTCATTCAACGGTCTCCACAGCATGCACCAGGTCCATCTTCATTTTCTTCGGCATATGTGTTGTTCAGTAGGTTTTCAGTTGGTTGTCAAAGAGTCTTGTTGCTAATCCCTACTGGAGAGAGCATCTGATCTTCATTATCGAGACATCGAAGACATCTGTTGTCGGAAGCGGGCAGCAACCTGTTCGAAATGCTTTTAGTGACCCACCATATCTCTAAACCATATGCAAGCAGTGACTGACGTAATATTGAGGTTGAAAACCCAGATCTTGTTCTTTATGCTTTTGTGCAGTATATTACTAGTGATTTCAGAGCAATAAAGATCTGTCCTTTAAAATCCTACCTTGGACATCTTTATTCGTGCCACCTGTTGTCGAAAAGATGCCGCCTAGATAAGTCGTGTTGGTGGTGACCTCCTTCAAATTTTTCTGTTGATAGTAATTAGTGCTTGTTGTTTTTGGCGTCCTAGTGTCTTCATCACCTATATCTTCTTCTCTACGTTCACTAGAAGTTCAGTGTTCGTTGCCTCTTTTGCCAAGTTGTTAGTTAGTTTTTGCCTGTAGATCTTCAAGTTTGTGTAACATTCGACAAACATCGTCTGGGAAGTACAGGTCCTCTAGAGTCTTAGTATCGGTCCAACGTATTCCTGTGTTCTCTCTCCCTACAGTGTACCGCATGATCCAGTCCACCACAACCAGGTGATAATAGACAGCCTCCTCTTACTCCCGTATGCATTTCAAAGGCACTAATGATTTTTTTCATTGAATGAGGTTGATCAAAGTTTGGGCCACTGCACACCACAGCGTTGCAGCAGTTTTCAAATTACTTCGTGGTCAACACTGTCGAAGGTTTTTTCACAGTCAATGAAGTTGAGGTAGGCATTTGACTGCTATTTTATTCTCTGTTTAACTATGTAGTCGTAACATTGTAATTTCATCAGCAAATGATTTACTTTTCGCAAATTGAGCCGGTTACAGGCGGAGTTTCGTATCCGGAGCATTTTTCTGTCTCTCCAGGATGAAGGGACTTTATGTTTAGCTCAGCGTGAACGGAAGCATAATACTGCACCAGTTGTTGTAAATTCCTAAGTCACTTTTCTTTGGTAGTTTGACAAGGTACCCTTCCTCCCAAGCTCTTTGCAATAGTGACGTGAGTATATCCCCCGAGGTCTCTGGTTCCGTTTTCAGTGCTTCTAGACGAATTCCGTCTGGTCCTGCTGCTTTCTTGGTTGGCTTTCGATAGCCTCATGGTATTCAAAACTTCTGGTTTTATCGGTGAATCAGTATTCACTGGCAATACTTTGGCTGTTGTTGGTATTTCTGAACGAGTTGTGAGTGGTGGGCAGTTCAAGAGTGCTTCGAAGTGATCAATCCACTGTATTCCTTCCTTCCCCTCCTTGATAATTTAGGTTCCTTTCACTATTTTCCTAACTCCCCACCCCTACAGTGCAAAACGGAGTATAGTTGGCTTGCTGGTCATCTAAGGAAGATACCTTAATGCTGTCACACCCACATTCGCCGGTAGTACTGTGGACGGAGCTGGCTGCAAGCCAAAAATTGTAGACAGTAATTTACGTTCATGTTCACGTCCCAAATCGGGGTCATGCGAAAAGGTAATAACAAAGCTTAACTTTGAGGAGATCACCAACCAATCGCAGCAGACTTAACGTGTGCAAATACGATTCGTAGATATATGGCTTAACTTTCTAAGAAACGATCACAAGCGATAGAGAATAACCTTCAACAAGAAAACAACCAGTCAGAAGATGATGCTCCTCCGCTGACAATGACGTACATAAAACACTTTAAATCTCTTGATTGTCTCAATAAACGATATGTTGTTGCCTGGTCCTTGTCTTCTTTCGCTACAGTACTATCCTTAAACATAGGATAAACCACTTATACTATGACATTAAATGCTTTTAGCCTAACCACTATCTAAACCATCTTCCCAGAATTATACAACTTGCCAATTCAGCTTCCACGGAAGGTATGAGTCCTTAAAAATCTACGATACACCCACCAGCTGATTACTTAAAAAGCACTAAACTTAAAACCATGGATTTCTGTTGAAAAACACTTCAACAAAAACTGCTGTTGGTGTTGTTCTCCATCATTAATAACGTTTTAGCATGTTGAACAATTTGCAAAAGTGAATAAAACGGCGCGTATTCTGTTCAGGGATAAAGTTTTTAACACCGTTAGCTAATTAAATCTATCAACACAGGTAGACGGGTTTCACCAGATGGACAGACCAAAAATAAGATTGACCTCATCTCAATGTTGGTGAGTAAAATGGAGATTCACCCTCTTATGTACGAAACGTTGAATACAAGCACATATGACCACAAACCACCATATAGTGCAAGGAGCTTCCAGAATCATAATGAAGTTTGCAGATATTCCATAACAGTTTGTTTTTACATGTGCGCGAGAAGCCTCGTTTTGTCTGTTCTCCCTTTTTCTGATGGTTGCGCAGGTTTCCCTCGAAATCACTTCCAGTGAGTTCCAGTGGTCTTCCACACAGGTTTCTTCCATATTACTACATAATGTTTACGACGTTACTCTGAAAGTTGAAGTGAATGGATCCTTTCTGCATTTGTCCTTCACTTTCTTGATGCTAAACCTGAATAGTAATCTATCTACAGTCTTAATATGTATGTCTAAAACTTGGGCACTGTGGTAGTAATTCCATATTGGTTTGTTTATTAGATATATCACACAGTGAAACATTTACTGGATGACGTTTCGAAACAAAATTTATTGTTCATAATCATATCATCAATTTTAATCACACGACTTTGAAACTTGAATTTTATAGTTTTCTTTGTTTTCTCCTATTTGTCGTCGTAGGGGTAGTAGAATTTTCCAGATATCAGGGACAGGTGATGAATCATTCCTACTACATGTATTTGCAGTTGGTTCGATAAACAAAGCTTCCGTTGTTATCAATCTTTCCCTATACCTTGTGACATTAGATTTTAAAACTGTCATCCTATCCCATCCTATTGTATGGTTGTGTGTAATTGCATGTAGTGCTATAGCTGAACTATTCTCTAGACTTCTTATCTTATTTGGGTCAATCAATCTAGATTTTGCTAAGTTTTTATGTTCAGCTAGTCTGACTGCCCCCGTTCGACTAGTTTGACCTGACAATCATCTCAGGCAGGGTATTAAAGGCTCCACAGGATCCTTTAACCGAAAAAGCTTGTTTCTAGCTGAGTTTGTGGTTGGTTTGAATGCCAGCCACTTTTGTTCCTGCCTTGTTAAGAAGTCTGCGTAAGGCTTCCGGGGTTCCTTCCTTGTATGGGAATTACTGTTGATGATTTAGATTCCTTATTGTTGGTGTCGTCATTAATATTATTATTAGTATCATTACTATCACTATTATTATTATTATTATTATCACTATCTCTACTATGATTATTTATTTTATTTTTAGATTTCCTTAAATATTTCCTGACTAATTTATCTGGACAATTATTAAGTTTCAAGGCTTCTTTTATGTGTATCACTTCTTGTCTTAGATTTTCCTTAGTACTACTTAGTTTTTGTGCTCTGTCACTTAAACATTTCACCAATCCTATTTTTACTGACATAGGATGGGATGATCGGAAGTCCAAATACCTGTTTGAATGTGTGAGTTTTCTGTAAACACTAGTGTTTAACTTCCCATCTTCTTTCCTTTTTACGTTGCAATCTAACATTGGAAGCTCCCCTTCCTGACTTTCTAATTCATAAGTGAATTGAATTTCCTCTACCTTCGAGTTGATGTGTTCGAAAAATCTATCTATATCTTGTGTTCTGAGTACAGTGAATGTCATCTACATTCCTCCACCATACTTCTGGGGTGAGGGTGAACGTTTCAATCGCTATGCTTTCCCACCTATCCATGAATATATCTGCTACAACCGGGGATATTGGTGATCCCATGGCAACTCCCTCAGTTTGTTTATATATTTTCCCTTGGAATTTAAATACTGTGGAAGTCAGGCATAGCTGCACTCCCAGCATTATATCCTCAAGTGGCACTTTTGTCCTAAGTTCGAGTTCTTGGTCAGAAATGAGTTCGTTTCTGACTGCCTCTATAGCCATATTTATTGGTATACGTGTATTTAAACTGACAATGTCAAAACTAACCATTTTTTCTTCATTATCTAATTTTAAATTATCTAATCTGTTTTAGTTAGTCTAGATTTTGAGTGGCTTTTTAGGGGATTTAATACCATGGCTAAATATTTAGATAACTCATAAGTAGGTGAATTTGTAAAATCAACTATAGGCCTAATAGGGTATCCTGATTTATGAACTTTGACAACACCATACATCCTACTAGGGTTATTAGTTTTGGGCATTAAATTAAACCACTTAGACTCACCTAGAAACGGCTTCATTCGGCGTATAAGGTCAGCTGTGGATTTCTTAACTTTATTCATAACTGTGTGTCTATTGATTTATTAATTTCCTCATATGGTCTTGTTTGTATGTGAGTATTTACCTTGTCCAAATAGTCTGATTTGTCTAATACTGCTGTTGCATTTCCTTTGTCTGACTTTGTGATTACTATGTCCTTGTTGTTCTTAAGGTGTTTCAGGGCTTCTATCTCTGGTTTTGTTAGGTTAGGCTTTCCACATTTTTGTCGTTTTAATGTAAGTGCACATTGTGCACGTACTTCATCAGCCGTTGTTTTGTCTATCCTACTTAGTGCTATTTCTATTTTAGGGATGACATCCTCAGGTTTCAGTTTGTCTACTGATACATTGAAATTTAGTTCCTTTTCTAATACACTTATTTCCGTAGGACTTAGTATATGTGATGCGAGATTAATAACTCACTTTGATCTATTGATCGCCGTTGACTTTGGATTGTTGATTTCATCATTCTGAGATGAAGATTTCTCCTCTAATAATTTGTTGAACTTTTTGATTTGACTATTTTTTGACTTTTTGAAAGTGGCTGATTTTGCATTGTTGGAGGATTGTGTTATAAGATCATAATCTACGTTAGTAACTATTCCTTTTAGCTTTTGTTTTAATTGCTCAATTTCACATCTGATATGTTGCAACTTTTTAACGATTCTGTGGATCTCTTCTTTCAGGCATAATTTTTGTAGGCTTTCTCTTCTGGTTCTAACTCTGTCCGTTGGAACTGAATCTATGTGTGGAGCTCGTACACATAGATTCAGTTCCAACGGACAGAGTTAGAACCAGAAGAGAAAGCCTACAAAAATTATGCCTGAAAGAAGAGATCCACAGAATCGTTAAAAAGTTGCAACATATCAGATGTGAAATTGAGCAATTAAAACAAAAGCTAAAAGGAATAGTTACTAACGTAGATTATGATCTTATAACACAATCCTCCAACAATGCAAAATCAGCCACTTTCAAAAAGTCAAAAAATAGTCAAATCAAAAAGTTCAACAAATTATTAGAGGAGAAATCTTCATCTCAGAATGATGAAATCAACAATCCAAAGTCAACGGCGATCAATAGATCAAAGTGAGTTATTAATCTCGCATCACATATACTAAGTCCTACGGAAATAAGTGTATTAGAAAAGGAACTAAATTTCAATGTATCAGTAGACAAACTGAAACCTGAGGATGTCATCCCTAAAATAGAAATAGCACTAAGTAGGATAGACAAAACAACGGCTGATGAAGTACGTGCACAATGTGCACTTACATTAAAACGACAAAAATGTGGAAAGCCTAACCTAACAAAACCAGAGATAGAAGCCCTGAAACACCTTAAGAACAACAAGGACATAGTAATCACAAAGTCAGACAAAGGAAATGCAACAGCAGTATTAGACAAATCAGACTATTTGGACAAGGTAAATACTCACATACAAACAAGACCATATGAGGAAATTAATAAATCAATAGACACACAGTTATGAATAAAGTTAAGAAATCCACAGCTGACCTTATACGCCGAATGAAGCCGTTTCTAGGTGAGTCTAAGTGGTTTAATTTAATGCCCAAAACTAATAACCCTAGTAGGATGTATGGTGTTGTCAAAGTTCATAAATCAGGATACCCTATTAGGCCTATAGTTGATTTTACAAATTCACCTACTTATGAGTTATCTAAATATTTAGCCATGGTATTAAATCCCCTAAAAAGCCACTCAAAATCTAGACTAACTAAAACAGATTAGATAATTTAAAATTAGATAATGAAGAAAAAATGGTTAGTTTTGACATTGTCAGTTTAAATACACGTATACCAATAAATATGGCTATAGAGGCAGTCAGAAACGAACTCATTTCTGACCAAGAACTCGAACTTAGGACAAAAGTGCCACTTGAGGATATAATGCTGGGAGTGCAGCTATGCCTGACTTCCACAGTATTTAAATTCCAAGGGAAAATATATAAACAAACTGAGGGAGTTGCCATGGGATCACCAATATCCCCGGTTGTAGCAGATATATTCATGGATAGGTGGGAAAGCATAGCGATTGAAACGTTCACCCTCACCCCAGAAGTATGGTGGAGGAATGTAGATGACATTCACTGTACTCAGAACACAAGATATAGATAGATTTTTCGAACACATCAACTCGAAGGTAGAGGAAAATTCAATTCACTTATGAATTAGAAAGTCAGGAAGGGGAGCTTCCAATGTTAGATTGCAACGTAAAAAGGAAAGAAGATGGGAAGTTAAACACTAGTGTTTACAGAAAACTCACACATTCAAACAGGTATTTGGACTTCCGATCATCCCATCCTATGTCAGTAAAAATAGGATTGGTGAAATGTTTAAGTGACAGAGCACAAAAACTAAGTAGTACTAAGGAAAATCTAAGACAAGAAGTGATACACATAAAAGAAGCCTTGAAACTTAATAATTGTCCAGATAAATTAGTCAGGAAATATTTAAGGAAATCTAAAAATAAAATAAATAATCATAGTAGAGATAGTGATAATAATAATAATAATAATAGTGATAGTAATGATACTAATAATAATATTAATGACGACACCAACAATAAGGAATCTAAATCATCAACAGTAATTCCCATACAAGGAAGGAACCCCGGAAGCCTTACGCAGACTTCTTAACAAGGCAGGAACAAAAGTGGCTGGCATTCAAACCAACCACAAACTCAGCTAGAAACAAGCTTTTTCGGTTAAAGGATCCTGTGGAGCCTTTAATACCCTGCCTGAGATGATTGTCAGGTCAAACTAGTCGAACGGGGGCAGTCAGACTAGCTGAACATAAAAACTTAGCAAAATCTAGATTGATTGACCCAAATAAGATAAGAAGTCTAGAGAATAGTTCAGCTATAGCACTACATGCAATTACACACAACCATACAATAGGATGGGATAGGATGACAGTTTTAAAATCTAATGTCACAAGGTATAGGGAAAGATTGATAACAACGGAAGCTTTGTTTATCGAACCAACTGCAAATACATGTAGTAGGAATGATTCATCACCTGTCCCTGATATCTGGAAAATTCTACTACCCCTACGACGACAAATAGGAGAAAACAAAGAAAACTATAAAATTCAAGTTTCAAAGTCGTGTGATTAAAATTGATGATATGATTATGAACAATAAATTTTGTTTCGAAACGTCATCCAGTAAATGTTTCACTGTGTGATATATCTAATAAACAAACCAATATGGAATTACTACCACAGTGCCCAAGTTTTAGACATACATATTAAGACTGTAGATAGATTACTATTCAGGTTTAGCATCAAGAAAGTGAAGGACAAATGCAGAAAGGATCCATTCACTTCAACTTTCAGAGTAACGTCGTAAACATTATGTAGTAATATGGAAGAAACCTGTGTGGAAGACCACTGGAACTCACTGGAAGTGATTTCGAGGGAAACCTGCGCAACCATCAGAAAAAGGGAGAACAGACAAAACGAGGCTTCTCGCGCACATGTAAAAACAAACTGTTATGGAATATCTGCAAACTTCATTATGATTCTGGAAGCTCCTTGCACTATATGGTGGTTTGTGGTCATATGTGCTTGTATTCAACGTTTCGTACATAAGAGGGTGAATCTCCATTTTACTCACCAACATTGAGATGAGGTCAATCTTATTTTTGGTCTGTCCATCTGGTGAAACCCGTCTACCTGTGTTGATAGATTTAATTAGCTAACGGTGTTAAAAACTTTATCCCTGAACAGAATACGCGCCGTTTTATTCACTTTTGCAAATTGTTCAACATGCTAAAACGTTATTAATGATGGAGAACAACACCAACAGCAGTTTTTGTTGAAGTGTTTTTCAACAGAAATCCATGGTTTTAAGTTTAGTGCTTTTTAAGTAATCAGCTGGTGGGTGTATCGTAGATTTTTAAGGACTCATACCTTCCGTGGAAGCTGAATTGGCAAGTTGTATAATTCTGGGAAGATGGTTTAGATAGTGGTTAGGCTAAAAGCATTTAATGTCATAGTATAAGTGGTTTATCCTATGTTTAAGGATAGTACTGTAGCGAAAGAAGACAAGGACCAGGCAACAACATATCGTTTATTGAGACAATCAAGAGATTTAAAGTGTTTTATGTACGTCATTGTCAGCGGAGGAGCATCATCTTCTGACTGGTTGTTTTCTTGTTGAAGGTTATTCTCTATCGCTTGTGATCGTTTCTTAGAAAGTTAAGCCATATATCTACGAATCGTATTTGCACACGTTAAGTCTGCTGCGATTGGTTGGTGATCTCCTCAAAGTTAAGCTTTGTTATTACCTTTTCGCATGACCCCGATTTGGGACGTGAACATGAACGTAAATTACTGTCTACAATTTTTGGCTTGCAGCCAGCTCCGTCCACAGTACTACCGGCGAATGTGGGTGTGACAGCATTAAGGTATCTTCCTTAGATGACCAGCAAGCCAACTATACTCCGTTTTGCACTGTAGGGGTGGGGAGTGAAGAAAGATCGTCCACAAAGTTTGAACATCCTGACTTACCTTCCGGCGGTCCATAACAGGATGTTAGGTCACCATCTTGACGGACGTCTGAAAATCACTTCAGACAGTCTCTGTGTGTGGACGGTCTCAAGAAGCTGTTCTTTGATTTCTGTGGTCACGCAACACTCACACTCTTGTAGTTCAGTACACATATTGTGAGTATATCATAGGAGTAGAGAATGTCACCATTTAAACTGTGATTCATTCACCAACACCACTGTGTCTGTCGACATAGATCACCATTCAATTGTCCTAGCAATCCGTGACTTTATCCGTCCTTCTCTTTCTCCTCAGATATTGTTGAATTTAGTTAATTGTAGACTTTCTGGTTATGGGGTGTCCTCGAGATGGTAAAAACCAGTGACGACTGGAGACAATTGGTGATATGGTTCAAAATAATTCTCAATGGATGGGTACAGATGGATTCACTCTCTGGGATTTATCGTGTCCAATAAAACTCGATTGTTTTCCCATATTACTATTGCTTTTCCCATACACTTCTCTTCATTATCTGTCCTTTAAACCTTCCTTTACTCTCTACTCTTGCTTTGTCTACTCCAAGGAGGAAGTCTAGCAACTCGAACTGCGCTACATGTATGCAAAGTTCTATGTTGCAACCAGTTAGTCAGTCACTCACTCAGTCAGTTAATTGTTTCATATGACACTTTGCAATGGTTTGGATATTGTGCTATACAGTTTCACAGTATTTGGAAATAGCATACTTCTCTTACTTCAATTTTTTGTATAGTTGATAGGAGAAGGAAGGCTAGGGGAAAGGTTTGATGTATTCAAACTTTTCTATCTATTATAACTGTCGTGTCAATATCTTATAGGAATGTTTCATCAGGTAAATGCATATAAAATTAGGAAATGCAAATTATTTTATTCATCTTATCATCATATACGACAATGTTCTAATCTTTTCATCACATACGCGTCTAACATACTTCAAAACTGAAAAAATAGCCTAAAGGGAAATCGCATTTCGTTCTGTTTTCCTTTTTTCTTCTCTAATTTGAGATTGCTCTACTTTTCCAATTCTAATTGGTTGAAATCTAATGGAGAAGTATTTGGTTAATGGATTTTATCATTAGCTGACCATCAGTTAGAGACAACCATTGAAAAACCTTCAGGGAGTGCTGGATAGCTGTGTTTCATCTACATTTGAGACTCTTCAATGGTAATCACCCACCTCCAGGGTTCGAACCCAGGACATCCTGGTTACAAGACCAGCGAGCTCGTAGACCATTAAGCCGCCGGGAACCGATCCAATGACCCATGAATTCCAACTTCTGCGAATTCAGCTCATGATATGTAATCCAGTAACCAATCAATCAAATCCTGACAAACCAATACTTGGAAAAGTATTTAATGAAAGCGTAAACTTAGAGAAGTAGACACAGTCAAACTGTTTCATTTATCATATTAGAAATCGTAGAAGTATTCATTCCGCCTAATTAATATGTTTTATGCCTCTCAGATGAATAGACACAATAAGCATTACATACTTGTGTAACGGTTTACTTGATGTATACTTTACACTTTATTACTCAGTGATAACAGAATTAAATGCATATATATACATATATATTATATTAGGTGAACTGTATGAATAAAAGGATGAGATAGCAACGTAATGTTACCAGGATTGTTTCTTAATCGGTGGTTTGGAGAGATTTGATTTGATTGGTTACAGGATATTTCATCATGAGTTGACATCAGTTAGAGAACCTTTGAAAGCCACCTGGGAGTACTGGATAGTTGTTTCGTCCAAGTTTGGAACTATTCGGCTGTATGTTTATTCCCGAAAACACAGTACTACATACATCTGATGGTTGACTTTACCTATCTCAGTGTGTAAGCGACATGCTGATAACGCTTCCACTAGTGATTGATGTAAAGTTCTGTGTAAGTTCACCGACTCTATCGTTAATCACTGTGATATGTGAAGATAACTCACAGAATTTAACTTAGGCTGGACGCTTTTTGAGAAGAAGATATGATGTTTTTCTATAGAAATTCCATGGTATAAGAAACAAGCGTAGAGTGATTAAAATGTCAACTTTCAAAATTAAGTACCGATTTGGAAAGGAAATCTAAGTCACTCATTTATTAATTCCAAGAATCCGAAGAAATTATACACGATGATATACAAAATGGGATGTATTTTCACAAGACACTTCGCACATTCTGTTCACATAAGTATTTGTATGACATATTTATGTAAAGGATCCAAATTACATAGAAATAGATCATTGTTAATTTAGGTATGGCAATCCCAGATGCTGACTGGCTGGTTTCAACATAGAACTTCATAAGATTGCAGCTACTCATGAGACTCTTCAGTTAAAGAAGGCATAGTCATAATGAATTGTCTGAACATATTTGGTCTGAAACGAATGTAAGTCCGCAATTCAAAGTCATATTCTTGAATATATTCAAGATTTTGTCCGTGATTGTTTGACATGCTGTAAGATAATAAATAACCCACAGGGAGGACTTACGGCACCGCTAATTATTATCAAAGCTAGATACCCGAATGAGATTGTTGGTGTGGTCATTGTAAGACGATTACAACAGACGGGGCGTGGGAAGAAGCACATCTTAGTTATGGTGTCGTCCTGAAGGTTACGAATTAGTAGAGCGTACGAATCGGACTCGCAAGACACTATTGTGAAAGCAGAACAAAAATCAGCCCAGGATACCTTATTACCACGATGTTTATTAGCATACAGAGGGAGTACACAAATGCCAATGAAGAAAATACCGCTGCTTTTGTGGACAGGTTGTGAGTTACGCCTACCCACCCAGTGAGTGAAATGTTGGTCATGCCACAATGGGATAACCCATTCATCGTTTCGGAAATGGCAGTGAAACTGCAAGGAGATTCAGCCAGGTACAATAGCTATTCATGAGAAGAACTTCAGAGTGCACATCAGAGACAGAAAGAGTATTATGGTAGTGGAAAGTGGAGAGATACAGGTGATTAAGTATAATTTTGACAAACAGGGACTGGCGACGGGGTCGGGAGTAAATCTCGAGTCCAATGTACAAGCCCATATGTCGTGGTGAACTGTAGAGTAACATAATGATCGTTTGGAGTACAAGCATATAACAATAGTAATATTATTATTAATAATACAGAGACTACGGTGGTACATTGTAGTCGGTGGAAACGATTCAGACAAACCCACGAGACACCGAATGTTAGTTGTCCTTCTATTAATTATCAGAATATCTAAATGCCTGTCTCTTCTTGTACGAGTGATGTGCGGTAGAAGGAAGAACTCGGGATGAAAGCGACTGAAGAGGACGGTTTTCATGAAGTGATGAGGTAACGTTGTAAGTAGGACTTTTGAAAGGGAAGCGGGAAGTTTGACAATCACACGACAGTATCCAGTCGTTTCAAGCAGTCTTGTGCATTGTTTCGTTGTACGATGTGGATTAATCCTTTGTATATTGATTTTTGTCTTCAGTGATAAAGTTAATTTGACCATTCCATCATCTGTGTTCTGCTACTCGGTTGTTACTTTTGTCAAAGTGCTTTTATCACAAACGGATATCATTTAAGGAAATATTTCAAAAAATGTTGAGTAGTTGCAATCTTATGAAAAGCTGTGTTGATTTACTCTGAGACTGTTCGGAATGTTCTTTCATGTTCATTATCTTTCCGAATCAAAGGACACACGCACAAACAGACTTTTATACAGAGGCAAATCTGTTATCGATTCACTACGTATGCAAACTTCGTTATTTTTAATTCCGATTTAGCCTTATATTCATAGAATAATTGGTTTGTGGGACGTGTTATTTTGTAGTGTGGTTGGATATTTGCATTTACTATTATCCGGAAGAGATGATTATCTTTCATGTTGCATTAGGAGACGAGTTACACACGTGTTGTGTGAGGCTGAAATAGGATGAATATTAGGTTCGTATCTAGGACACATTTTGGCGGATAGCCAATTTCTTCATCGAATCAGGAGGTGACATCAAATTTTGATGAAAGTTACTTGCTGTTTGGATATCAAGGAGAGTGAAGTCAGTCTTTCCAGAGAAAGTAAAAATAGATGGTATTCCAACCCTTAGGTTATTTTGTCTAATATGGAGTGATTCATTGAACCAGTTATAAATGGTTAAGCAGTGAGAGTGTCTTTGTTATTGCCTCAATGAAAGGTAATGTCTTTCAGTGTTATCTTTAGAGTGTATATCTAGCTATTCGATAAGGACATGTAATTTATTTAACGTATTAAATATATCAACAGAGGACATTTCGAGCATTGTGATCACTCATCTTCTGGTGATCTGTCTGTCTGGATTCATCATAGAACTTGCCACCGAAGTGCAGCAGTTCGAGTTGCCACGTTCCAAATAGCACACAAAGGTAGACAAGAAGATGGGTGAAGAGAATCAATAGAGTTTGACAGGTATAAGAGTGAAACAGAATGGGTAATGGTAGAAAGGAATATGAAAGATTACAGAGACTGAATACATCTGCGCTGGCCATTGACAACGATTTTGAGCCATGTCACCTATTGTCTCCAGCCATTGATTCCTAGAGTCCCGAGGGCCCCAACCCGGAAGTCTGCATCTCCCTACCTGACTCAGTTTAACTGTCAAGGATTTCATGGATTGATGAGGCCATGTTTTTGTTTGGCCACCACTGGCTCTTTTCCAACCTGAACCTATATCAGCTAGAAATGCCCGTCGGGGGAGGCGGTGGTTAGGCATGCGCAGCACGTGACCTAGCCATCTTAGTCTATGTAACTTTATAGCCTCGTCGATTGATTTTCCCTCTTTGCCCAACACTCTACGCCTAACGTCAACATTACTTATCTTGTGAAACCACCTAACGTGAGACAGAGATCGCAGACATCTATGATCGAAAGCAGTCAACCTTTTCATGTCTTCAACGCGTATTGGCCATGTTTCAGAGCCATAGAGAAGGACGGAGCGAACTGATGAGCAGTACACACGTCCCTTGGTTGATAACCGGATGTCACGCCTACGCCAGAGATGGTGTAAGTCAGCGAAAGCAGCTCGAGCTTTTCGGATCCGTGCTGAGATTTCATCGCCAATCAGTCCGTTGGTGCTAATACAACTTCCCAAGTAGGTGAAGTGGTCAACATGTTCTATCACTTCACTCCCTATCACTAAGTTAGGGGTTGACGTGGTCCAGTCCTGTAGCAGCATCTTACATTTTGTAGGGGCGAATCGCATGCCAAACATACGAAGGTGTTCAGAAGACTCTGCATTTTGTCAGCATCCTCCCCTAACAGGACTATGTCATCTGCATATTCTAAGTCCATAAGATTATTCCCTGGTAACAAGTCGATTCCTAAGTCATTACGTTCAGTTAAGGATACTTCCATTAGCATATCTATGATGAAGTTAAACAGAAATGGGGAAAGTGGACATCCCTGTCGGACACCACTGGTTGTTATCAATTCAGATGACAATTCCCCATAAGCCCTTACACGACTACGTGAGTTTGAATAGAGTGCCTTGATTAGTGCAATGTACTTTCTTGGCACTCCCTTCACAGTCAGACATTGCCATAGTACCTTTCGATCCACGGAGTCGAAGGCCGCCTTCAAGTCAAGAAATATGGCAATTGTTGGACGCCGAAAAGTGTGTCTATGTTCTAGAATCTGTCGAAGAGTGAAGATATGATCTATGCACCCTCTACCTGGTCTAAAGCCTGCTTGATTTTCCCTTGTCTGTTCCTCCCGAGTTCTGCTTAGTCTATGCATGATTACTGAGCCTAGGATTTTAGAGACTATGTTCGTTAGGCTGATCCCCCTATGATTATCACACGAGGACTTGTTTCCCTTCTTGAATATCGGTATAATAAGTGACCCACCCCAGTCTGATGGAATGTCTCTGATTCCCAGACTTTGCCTAGTACCTCAGTTAATCTACAAACTAGTATGTCACCCCCATATTTAAACACCTCCGGAATAATTCCGTCGGGTCCTGCCGCTTTGCCTCGTTTCAAATTACTGATAGCTTTTGTAACCTCACTACAGACGGCGGACCAGTGTCTATATCCCATTCGGGTGTGTGCTGGATGGCGGGGAGGTTCAGTGTGGCTGTAGGCAAGTTAAATTGTTCCTCAAAGTGTTCTTTCCAGCGTTCAAGGCGTCTATCCTGAGAGCTAATTAAGGAGCCATTTTTCTCAGAAATAGTCTCACTTATGATTTGCCTTCTCCCATCCGTTTCCCTGATGAGTCTAAAGAGTTGCCTAGTGTTGCCTATCGTCGATGCTTTTTCCATCTCTTTCGCCTTTGTCACCCACCACTGTTCACGGTCCTTGCGGAGACTTTTAGTAAGTTTCCTTTTGTGCAGCTTTCGCTCCTCATTGAATTCGGAGCTCGCCGGAATAAGTCTTCTAGCATCTATCAGTTCGGATGAGGCAGTCGAAATCCAGTGGTTTTTACTCACCTTTGGATTTGCCTTATTCACAGCTTTTACAGCTGTATCTATGGCTGACTGAATATTCTTCCAGGCTTCTTCAGGGTGAGCACAGCTGTCGAACTCAGAAATGTGTTTAGCTAGTTCTTCCTCAAATAGGGATTTAGTTTCCTGATCGAGCTGGGGACGTGATGGGTTTACCGCCGGCTGTTTCCTACGTCCGTTCAGTCGTAAGCACACACGAGTGCGGACCAGTGCACGATTCTTCTGGTGATACATATTTTAATTTTTGCCGTTAGCGCAGTAAGAATTTTATAAAAATACGTATCACCAGAAGATACATATTTTTATAAAATTCTTATTGCGCTAACGGCGTAAATTAAAGCGGTTTTAAGTGAAATCGCTGATTTATAGGTCGAAATCTCAGATATTTGTTAGGAGAGGGGAAAATAATTTTCTTATTTAAATAAGATTCTGTTGTAAACCTCAGCTACCAGAGTTGGTTCAAAGGAATAACAAATAGATTTTGAATAAATAAAGTAGGTGTAAGGCTTTGCATGAGTTTGGTTTTAACGAATTGAATTAAGTAACTCAATGATGTTTGATATGTATTCATGCGTAGAGTGGAAACCTCAGTTTCTGCAAGTTATTTACAGCTATGGACCACATTAATAAATCGGCTGAAAGATTAAGTGATGATGTCACTTAACTCTCAGCTAATTCTGGAAATGTACATGCTGCCTAACGTCATTTGTTAACAAACACATCATAGAAATGGATTGTATAGTTTATTTCAACCTTTGAAGCATCTTTGTGTTATATACATAAATATTTGTTTAGACTCCGTACATATAGAAATACTACAAGCTGTTATGTTTTGGCGTGTGCTACTCGATAAGGTTTACCAGTAGTATATAAAGGGACGTTCATCGCCACAGAACATTTAATAACAGAGAGATAGACTTGATGTCAGAGAAAGCAAAAATAATACAGCGTTGTGGAGATAAATGGGAGACGTGAATGAAACACAAAGCAAAACACAATATAAAGGAAGGTCAGAATTAGCACAACACGGAAAATTTGTGCAAATGGTGCATTATTTGTCCGCATAGAGATAAACATTCCTTTACCAAGTTTCTCGTCTTCTACTGTTACACTATGTGTTCATAAATTATGTGACTTTGTATCCAACTTAGTAGTCGAGTTACTTACATAATAATATTTCCCTGTTCCGCTCCTCTGTTACCTCATATTTCGACCCCTTGAATTGACACTTCCATCTATATTGACGCAATTTTGACCTTCAATATAAATGTCATACAAGCACATGTGTAATTAAAATGTCTTAAGTATCTTGAGTAGATTAGATCATCGTCCCTATAAATTTTCCCGATTCTAATTAGTGAAGTAAGTTTTAAGAGTTGATTTGTTTTGTCGAGTTTGACCACGGATTGATATCAGTTAGGGAACCATTGAAATCCGACTAGGAGTACTGGACAGCTGTTTCATCCATCCTAGTTTGGGACCCTTTGGCAGTACGCACTCACCACAGGGGTTCGAACCCAGGACCAGTGAGGTTCATCTAGTCAAGAGTGAGGATGGAGTTCCCGTCGATGACATTGGTTGGTGGTCGCGCTAAAAATCACGAATTGGTAGAAGTTAGAATTCACAAATTGACCGTTGAATCGGGTCCCAGTAGCCGAATGGTATACGACCTTGCCGTTTAACCGGAAGGTCCTGGGTTTGAACCCCTTCAGTGGATGCGCACTTTCGATGAGTCCCAAACTAGGGCAGACGAAATAGCTGTCCAGTACTAGGTGGTGGTTTGCAGTGGTTCTCTAACTGATATCAATCCGTGCACAAACTCGAAGTAGGTTTCTTTTTTTTAGTGGTACCATGTAGTTTCGAAAGTTGACATTCTGTTCATCCTGTGCTTGTTGTATATAAATGTGTTTATTTAGGAAAGCAACATCCTAACTTCACAGCAAAGGATTCACCATAAGTGTTATTGTATTAGTTGTCGTCAGATGTCACGATGAATTCGTATGATGTATGGTAGTCATTAAACTTGTATATAGAACTTTAGTGTTAATGTTTACATCAATCAATAATGACTGGCATTATCAGCACAACTCTTTTATATAGAGATGAGTTAAGTGAACTATCGGATATAGTACAGTGCTCTCAAGGCTAAACACAAAGTAGTCACCAATTAAGAGGTAATTGGGTCGACTTCTCCTGGTAAATGTTTAATTCAGTTTAGATTTGCCCATCGATGGGTTGCACCGAAGTGATTGATCTCAGGTTGACATATCAGCTCCGTGTGCAGATGCTTTGACGATATCTGGTCATGTAACTTGAAGTCAATTGGTTGATGGTGGAATCCATCGGGATGTGCTCATTTCGTCCTATTTGGGACTCGTCAACTCTCTGGATGTAGTACCTGCATTCCCCAGTGAGTCATGATGTTCCCACCAAGGATTGATCCCGGTACCTATAGTTCCCAACTCCAAAGTTAATTCATCCTTTTATTGATAAAATTCATCTGAAATACAAGTTAGAAATCAATTCATCTGGAAGGACTTTTCTCTTGATATACCAATATCATTGTTAGCTTTCAAGCAGTCGCACTTGAAGTTATTGACTCATCCACAATGATTTTTAACCTGGTGTCTGTGCCTGTAATCTCTGTTTAAGGAAACTACTTGATCCCCACTTGTTTCCTTTTTGAAACATCACTAGATCCTAAATTTGTTTTAAATTCTTCTAAAATGAAATCCTCATTGTTATCCTACTTGCCTTCATCAGATTTGGTGATTCAAAATGCGAAGTTTTGATTTTCGCTCCTTTACGTTCTAACTTTGTATCCTAGGGTTTCAAACATGAGGTGTGTTGTCTCAGTAGAGGTAATGTTGTTTCCATGCAGGGTTGCATTACTAGCCTCTTGCCTAACTTTCTTTTCAAACCGAACCTACTTACAGGTTAAGCAAAGTTTATATGAATCTGTCGGCAAAGAATCGAACTCTGTACCAACCATGTGGGTTGTGATTAGCAAGCGCATTCTATCATCGCCTACCACCAACTCACTAAATGCAAAGTGAGATGTATTAATAAAATCTCTTTTCGCCTTTCTTATACTTTTTTTTTAGTATTTGGCTTTCGATACACAACATATTATGGGTGGACGAGAACAAGAACTCGGTGCAGAGGAGTATATTTACGGTGCTTTACAATTATACTTGGATGTCGTCAATTTATTCCTTATGATTCTATCATTATTCGGTAGTAGAGACTAATTGATTAATTTATATAGAGTTGTTATTTAATGCCTTTCTAAATCAATCCTAAGAAGGCAGTTCATACATACCATCACATACCAAAAAAACACACAACAGAAATCACCATTACAATGAATTTATACACTTTGTTTCCGTCATCTCTTCACCTTTCTTTTGATATACATATGTGTATCCCTTGCAATGTCTTTTTCTTATTGTTCCCCTTTATATTGCATACTGTTCATCATGTTTCGTTTCACTACGAGAGTATAATTTGTTCTCCATTATTGTCGTTATTGTTATTATTATCAGCATTATTACGATCAGTATTCATGCTTTTGCGTGAACAATGTTTAAAAAAAGACGGTGATTACATAATCAAAAATTTATATTATTTGATGAATAATGCCACCACTCCACTTATCATTCATATTTATCAAAATCATAACTTTTATTGTTGTTGTTGTCTGATTCGGTAAACGTTCCATTATCCGCCTAGTTTGCTTAAACAATTTATGCACTGTAACATTTGATAATGATGATGATGAGCATTCACATAATGTATGCTACAATGATTAACTTTGTTTGTTTTGATTTCGATATTTAAACTTTTTTTCTTTTGCCGAGTGTGCTTTCTTTTTTTTCCTCAACATATTTAACAATTGTGATATCAATGTGATGAGGCATCATACACTTGTGATCACTTAATGAAACATGAATAGTTTTGTGTTTTCCCCTTATATATTCACTGACTCCGATAATCAATGACTACATCAGGTGAATGTCATAAATGTCATTCTGTGTTCTCATTTCTTTGTCATTATTATTATTATTATTATTATTATTTTGTCTTGTCTATCTATCATGATGTATTTCTTGAATATATATATATATATATATATATATATATATATATATATATAAATCTGAATGTTGAAATAAGCAAACAGACATTTTATTTGTCAATCTGAACGTATGTACTACTTATATTGTTTCGTGATTGAAATTTAATTATGTTTATGCATTTATAGATGTTTTCCTTTTATATGCGACGTGGATGAGTAGACTTTGACCATCCTCTCGAAGTGATGTCATGTGGGGTCACGTGTGCCTTCACAGCCTCTGTGAGGTAGGTCCTATCCTTACTGCCTTCATGTGACAGCCGGGTGATCCTCACAAAAGTGGAGGGATAAATTCGAATTTCTGCCACTTACAACCAAACCGGTGGTAGATATTTAGGTGGATCTAGGGAGAAGAGCTGAAAAACCCTGATTCTATACCTACACAAATCAACAGTGTACGTCGGCTCCAGAGTCTGAGAGGATCGAATGGTCAGTGGACCATGGAAACGCAGCCCCCACTACCTTGTGAATCAGACTCCTTAAGATAACTGCCCACTTTGGTCTGCGCATTCGGACAGCGTCTCATCTCTCTCACAAACTATGAAATTTTGTATGATGTGCCTCCTGGCCCCTATAATATACCAAGTATGTATTTGAAGGTTCTATGAGCTCACATTGTTAATGGAATATCCTGGATTCAAACCCCCGGCTGGTGTGTACCGATGAAGAGTCCCAAACTAGAGCGATACAGCCATCCAGTGCTTCTTGGTTTCCCAGTGATTCTCTAACTGTTATCAGCTTTGACCAATTGGGTCCCTAAAAATCAACATTTTCTAATTCACCAGATGCTCACTAGTAACTGGCTCTATACAGAAAGTCACCTTAAGTTCTGTTGAGAAGTCGTTTCCTTGCGGAGTCCAGTAAGAGGGTAGGGCAGGGCACTTATTTGGGAAGTACCATCAGCCCCAGCGGGCTGATCTCTGACGAAATCTCAGCACGAATACAGGGGGCTCGTTTCGCATTTGCCAGTTTACGCCGACTCTGGCGTAGACGAGATGTTCGACTATCGACCAAAGGGCGGGTGTACTGCTCATCAGTCCGCTCCGTCCTCCTTCATGGTTGTGAGACCTGGCCACTGAGAGTGGAAGACATGAAAAGACTAGCTGTCTTTGATCATAGGTGCCTGCGCTCTATTTCCCGTGTAAAGTGATATAATAAGGTGAGCAACATTGAGGTTAGGCATCGAGTTCTAGGTAAACGGGGGAAATCAATCGACGAAGTCGTGAAGTTACAAAGACTGAGATGGTTAGTACATGTGTTACGTATGCCAAGCCATCGCCTCCCTCGACGAGCAATGTTAGCGGATATAGGGTCAGGCTGGAAAAAAGCTAGCGGCGGTCAAAAAAAAATTGGCACCAGTCAATGAAATCCACAACAGTTGGTCTAAGCCACGTAGAAAGGTGTAGACTTCCAGCCTGGGGTCCTCGGGACGGTAAAAATCTATGGTTAGAAACAATTGGTGACATGGCTCAAAATCGTTGTCAGTGGCGCAGATGCATCCACTCCTTGTGACTTATGATCTCCACCAATGAAACTGTTTTGTTCTTCGTTAATACTCCTTTGTCTCACACCTCTGTTCACTGTTTCTATTATGCTTTTCTTGTACTTCTCTCTCTTCGCGTGCTACACGGAGTGTGGCGACTTGAACTTCCGCACATTTGTGCAAAGCTCTATGTCGAAAACAGACAGACAGGGCAGGGCTGTTGTTCGCTCATGGCTGGTGATTGAGAAATATTCCTTTCTGTGAACGGTTTTATTTCACATCCAATATATAACAATTGGATTTGGACATTATTGGTAAAAAATTTAATTCCATAGTGGATGAGTTTATTTCACATATAATATACTATATTATATACTGTATAGTAATTGAATGATGCCTCGAGCACTATTTGTTCCTTATAATTTTATGAAGATTTCCACATGACTTTGTAGTTTTTTGCTCTCGTGTTTATTCATGCAATTTCCTACAAGTCCACGACTAGTGTTGCTTAATTTCTATTTCACGTATTCTCAGTTTATTTGAGAAACAAAGACTCGGTGATTAACCCCCTCCCCACAATTAAGTATATTACTTTTCTTATAATTTCACTCCGTTATTATATATTATATTATTGTTCCCTTGGGTTCCTACTGGAACACAGGGCTTCAACAATACATCTTCATTTCCTTCTGTCTTTTGCTGTCCTCTTCAGCTGGGTCCGCGATTGACTGTAATGTCTCAACCCGACCGAAAGCTGCTACCTTGACGTGGTGGTCGGGCTTGAACACCGCAATGACCTAATCAAGCTATACTGGCTGAGACTTATGTCTCTTGAGGTTCTACCATGCCAGGCAGGTTGTTTGGATAGCGGTTAAACAAAAAGCAGCTACCTCATCCAATACCATGATCCAAACAAATTCACAAAATTTCATGCCGGATCGGCCGTGGCCCGGATTAACAACGACCGCGCTTCCTGCTGCCGTGTCACAGGGCGGGAGTGATAAGTATGCTACTGAGGCACACCAAACAAAAGAGAACAAACAAAAACAGGCCGCGTGTGACCGGCCTCAAGCAGTTGTCCCCTGGGCTCTGCGGTCACGCAACCAACTTCCACGGTGTGGGCAGCCGGGAAGTAACAATCGCCCTCACAATCCGAAATGCACACAAAACCTCTCTAATCCTCACTTATCTTTGTCTTCATCTCCATTGCCTTGTCTTCCTCCCACTGATACAACTCCTCTACTTGATGGCTCCACACTCCCTCTTCACTCTGTGTCCACTAAAAACGACGAAAGCCAAAAAACCGCCACGGATAGTCTCCTAAAGCCACGCCACCAATTTCATATAGGAGCATTTAATGTTAGGACACTTGGCCAAATAGGACAACAAGCATCACTAGCTAAGACCCTGGCATCCCGAGCCATTGATGTATGCTGTGTTTCAGAAACACGCAAACAGGACCCAAGTGTGGTTATTCACCTAACCCCACCTGGCCAACAGGTTGAATCTTCAAAATTCACCTTGAGGGTGTCAGGAGATGCCACAGCTAGTTCACGAGGATTAGCTGGCGTAGGGATAGCTCTGAGTACTAGGGCAGAAAAGACACTGCTTGACTGGATCCCGGTAGATAGCCGAATGTGTGCTGTCCGTCTGAACGTATCAGTAAACAGGAGGAAGGACTGCACTACTCGCCGATGCCTTTTCGTAATCTCCGCCTACGCCCCCACTGACTGCAGTTCGGATGAAACGAAGGATGAGTTCTACCAAAAGCTGTCTAGTTTGGTGAGAAAGGCTAAACGCTCAGATATAGTCGTTCTAGCTGGTGACTTTAACGCTCAAGTAGGGAAATTGTGTCAATCTGAGAAGGATGTCGGTGGCACCTATGGAGTTCCGTGCCAGCGAACCGACAACGGTGACCGTCTCCTACAGTTCTGTTCAGATAATCATTTGTTTCTTGTAAGCACTAACTTTAAACACAAGGAGAGACACTGTTTAACCTGGCGACCCCCATCATCAAACCAACGCTGGACACAAATAGACCACATAGCAATAAGCTATCGTTGGCGTGGGTCGGTAGGAGATTGTCGCTCCTTCTGGAACACGTGTGTAGATACCGATCACGCACTGGTCCGGGCTCGTGTGTGCTTACGACTGAACGGACGTAGGAAACAGCTGGCGGTAAAACCATCACGTCCCCAGCTCGATCAGGAAACTAAATCCCTATTTGAGGAAGAACTAGCTAAACGCATATCTGAATTCGACAGCTGTGCTCACCCTGGAGAAGCCTGGAAGAATATTCAGTCAGCTATAGATACAGCTGTAAAAGCTGTGAATAAGGCAAATCCAAAGGTGAGTAAAAACCACTGGATTTCGACTGCCTCATCCGAACTGATAGATGCTAGAAGACTTATTCCGGCGAGCTCCGAATTCAATGAGGAGCGAAAGCTGCACAAAAGGAAACTTACTAAAAGTCTCCGCAAGGACCGTGAACAGTGGTGGGTGACAAAGGCGAAAGAGATGGAAAAAGCATCGGCGATAGGCAACACTAGGCAACTCTTTAGACTCATCAGGAATCGGGTGGGAGAAGGCAATTCATAAGTGAGACTATTTCTGAGAAAAATGGCTCCTTAATTAGCTCTCAGGATAGACGCCTTGAACGCTGGAAAGAACACTTTGAGGAACAATTTAACTTGCCTACAGCCACACTGAACCTCCCCGCCATCCACCACACACCCGAATGGGATATAGACACTGGTCCGCCGTCTGTAGGTGAGGTTACAAAAGCTATCAGTAATTTGAAACGAGGCAAAGCGGCAGGACCCGACGGAATTATTCCGGAGGTGTTTAAATATGGGGGTGACATACTAGTTTGTAGATTAACTGAGGTACTAGGCAAAGTCTGGGAATCAGAGACAGTCCATCAGACTGGGGTAAGTCACTTATTATACCGATATTCAAGAAGGGAAACAAGTCCTCGTGTGATAATCATAGGGGGATCAGCCTAACGAACATAGTCTCTAAAATCCTAGGCTCAGTAATCATGCATAGACTAAGCAGAACTCGGGAGGAACAGACAAGGGAAAATCAAGCAGGCTTTAGACCAGGTAGAGGGTGCATAGATCATATCTTCACTCTTCGACAGATTCTAGAACATAGACACACTTTTCGGCGTCCAACAATTGTCATATTTCTTGACTTGAAGGCGGCCTTCGACTCCGTGGATCGAAAGGTACTATGGCAATGTCTGACTGTGAAGGGAGTGCCAAGAAAGTACATTGCACTAATCAAGGCACTCTATTCAAACTCACGTAGTCGTGTAAGGGCTTATGGGGAATTGTCATCTGAATTGGTAACAACCAGTGGTGTCCGACAGGGATGTCCACTTTCCCCATTTCTGTTTAACTTCATCATAGATATGCTAATGGAAGTATCCTTAACTGAACGTAGTGACTTAGGAATCGACTTGTTACCAGGGAATAATCTTATGGACTTAGAATATGCAGATGACATAGTCCTGTTAGGGGAGGATGCTGACAAAATGCAGAGTCTTCTGAACACCTTGAGCAGCAATCTTCGTATGTTTGGCATGCGATTCGCCCCTGCAAAATGTAAGATGCTGCTACAGGACTGGACCACGTCAACCCCTAACTTAGTGATAGGGAGTGAAGTGATAGAACATGTTGACCACTTCACCTACTTGGGAAGTTGTATTAGCACCAACGGACTGATTGGCGATGAAATCTCAGCACGGATCCGAAAAGCTCGAGCTGCTTTCGCTGACTTACACCATCTCTGGCGTAGGCGTGACATCCGGTTATCAACCAAGGGACGTGTGTACTGCTCATCAGTTCGCTCCGTCCTTCTCTATGGCTCTGAAACATGGCCAATACGCGTTGAAGACATGAAAAGGTTGACTGCTTTCGATCATAGATGTCTGCGATCTCTGTCTCACGTTAGGTGGTTTCACAAGATAAGTAATGTTGACGTTAGGCGTAGAGTGTTGGGCAAAGAGGGAAAATCAATCGACGAGGCTATAAAGTTACATAGACTAAGATGGCTAGGTCACGTGCTGCGCATGCCTAACCACCGCCTCCCCCGACGGGCATTTCTAGCTGATATAGGTTCAGGTTGGAAAAGAGCCAGTGGTGGCCAAACAAAAACATGGCATCAATCCATGAAATCCTTGACAGTTAAACTGAGTCAGGTAGGGAGATGCAGACTTCCGGGTTGGGGCCCTCGGGACTCTAGGAATCAATGGCTGGAGACAATAGGTGACATGGCTCAAAATCGTTGTCAATGGCCAGCGCAGATGTATTCAGTCTCTGTAATCTTTCATATTCCTTTCTACCATTACCCATTCTGTTTCACTCTTATACTTGTCAAACTCTATTGATTCTCTTCACTCATCTTCTTGTCTACCTCTGTGTGCTATTTGGAAGGTGGCAACTCGAACTGCTGCACTTCGGTGGCAAGTTCTATGTTGAATCCTGACAGACAGACAATGTCTCATCTCTACCTCACCACATGATCTCCTCCGTATCACCCACGCACTGACGACCCATTCGGCACTTCCCATTGGGATTTCACTCGAGTGCTGGTCTTCATTGTGTGCGATGTCATTCGACGGCCTCCTCAGTGGCGTACGCCCCCAATTCATCTCCATTTTCTATTATATATTTGTTGAGCAGTTAGCTCTTAGGTTAGTTTGTTGCCAGCCAAAGTTTCTTGTTGCTAATTATTTCTGGGTAGCCGGTCGGCCATTTGCTTTTCAGTATGGAACCAGCCAGCAAAGGTGGCAGCTGTTGATAAAAGTTTGCAGTGGCTTGTTGGAAATGCTTTTCGTGACACGCAGTGCAAGTTTCTCATACCCATAGAATCACTGACTGACTTCACATTTTTGTTGAAAATCTGAATCTCTTTCTTTATGCTGGCTGACTCAGTTAATGCAGATTTCCAAACTGGTTTCAGGTTGATGAAGGCGTATTTTGCCTTTCTCAGATATACAGACTTAACTTTTTACATGTATGTTTCTATATCTTTCACCACACTTATTGATTTATAACCAAATTTTCTCTCACGCTACTCACGACCTTTGAAAGCCTATTGGTGGTAGTCCACTGTCTTAATTTATCAATGACATTAGTGATTTTCAACGCAAGCTCTGTCAACCATTTTTGACTTGTTTTGAGACAGCAAAAGCTCTCTTACCAACGTCCGGTCGTCTTCTCTTCTGTCTTTGCGTGTGGACCGTGTTATTGTTGACCTACGGTTGTTAGGACAGATTAGCCAGCGCATTGAAGTTAATATTCGGTGATGGTCTACTAGATCCTAGTTCCGGTCAAAATACTTCCCCATTCTCACTGACTGGTTGGCTTTTGCATCTTCATCCGTGTTGCCCGATTGCCTGTGGTTGAAACCTTGCTCCCTAGCCGGTTAAGTGAAGGTGGGAAGTAACCTCTATCAAATTTCTCCTGTTGGTGATGATTGGTGCTGGCTGTTGTTGCTGTTGCCGTTCGTTGGATATCTTCATCACTTTCGTTTTCTCTATCTATGTTCACCTGGAATTCTGTCTTCTCTGCCTGCTTCTTCAGCCAGTTTGTTGGTTCTCGCCTGCAAGTCTTCGAGGTTGTGTGACATTAAACATAAATCATCCACACGTGAAATCCGGATATTCCAGAGTCTTCTTATCGTTCCAACGTATTCCTGTCTTCTCACTCCCAACACAGTCTGACACACAATCCAGTCTACCGCATTTAAGTATGTCATCCGCGGCGATAATAGGCAGCTACCCAGCCCTGTCCTACTCCTGTATTCATTCCGAACGCCTAGCTGAGTTGTCCGTTGTAGATCACCTGACACGTGACAGGCATTTTCATTTATCCAGCTGTTGAATGAGGTTGATAATGATTTGTCACTGCAGGCCATAGTGTTGAAGCAGATTCCAAATTACTTCTCGGTCAACACTGCACTGTCGAAGGCCTCTTTGAGGTAGAGGCAGACTTGACTGCCATTCTATGTTTTGTCCTGTGATGATGATAATGCGTTGCGATTCAATTTGATCAGAGGAGGATTTACTTTCACCGAACCCAGCTTGTTCCTTCTGCCGGGAGGAGTTCTGTATCCAGTGCATCTTTTATTCTCTCCCGGATGATGCGACGTAGTATTTTACTTGTTGTAGACAAGATCATTATTCCACACCAGTTCTTGCCGAGTGAGGCCTAAGTCCCGCTTCTTTGGTATCTTGACAAAGTGGCTCACTGTGTGATTTCGTGCAGGTGTATGTATATAGCCATGCTAGAGTTCTATCTAGATCACTTAATCTCTAATGGGGTTGTCTGTCATTCTACATCTTGATTTTATACTTAATGAAGTTATTTACCTCACTGGATTTCAATTGTTCGCTAACTGACATCCATCCGTGATCAAACTTGAAGTAAATCATATCTGCGGTACAAAAAAACTCTTGACAATTAATCAAATGCTCGCCAGTCACTAGCTCTACAGGATGAAGTTGACTGGAATTCCAGTGAGAATTTATTACTAGTGGAGGGGGGTGTCTACCTGGTTAGGGGCCGATGATATTGGCTGGCGGTCAAGCTATAACCATGAATTGACAGAAGTTAAAATTCATAGGTCATATTTGCTGATTGACTCACGAGTTTTCTAGTAGATTGGCCGTGGCTGTCCCACCTTGAATCAAAGGGGAAGGATTTCACCTGCAAGGAAATTCTGCAGACTAACAGAACCATCAGGATTACTGTCGGTGTTGTTTGGTGCTGCGTTACCACATATATTTTTGTGGCAAAATTAGTGTAGGTCATGTGAAAGCAAAATTAGTTACAAAAGATAGAAATATGAAATTTGTGCCTCATTTAAACACCGTCTTCAGTGTTATGCTTTCTCACCTGATAAGTTTATTTGCTAAGCTCTCAATGTGTTTCTGGACACCTTCAGAACTAGTTTTCCCTCAACAATATTTGTGTTGTTAGACGTGTTTTCTTTCCTTAGAAGGATATAATCACTCAAACCCAAATATTTGATTGTTTCCTGAAAATTTTGGTATCCACTTAAACTCTGCATGTGTAGTGTATCATGCCTAAACAACTTCTGAGTATCTGTCGAAATAACTGATGAGTATCAGAATTCTGTACATTTCAGAGTTTCATCATGAACTGACATCGGTTAGAGAACCATTAGAAACCTGGGAGTACTGAACAGCTGTTTTGTCCTATTTTGGGATTCATCGGCAGTACTCACCACTGAAGTTCGAACCAAGGACCTTCCGGTTACAAGACCAGTGAGCTCATAGACCACTAAGCCACTGTGACCCGATCCAATAGTCAATGAATTGCAACTCTTGCCAATTCACGATATGGTGCGACCACTAGCTAATGTCTTCGGCGAGTATTTGTCCTCACACCCTACCTGTTGTACCCCAATGGTCATATTTATATGTACGAAACAGAGTTGTAACGAGTGCAATTAGTTTTCGTAATCATAAATGCTTATATCAATCAATGTGTAAGACAAATTGAATAAATGTGTTAGAGTTAAGGAATTTAATGAATCAACTGTAGTCAGGATTCATATGTACTGATTAATATTAGCAACAATGATTTTAACAAGTCATCACTTTCACTGCTCTCCTCTCTTGTGTAACAATATTCTAATTGTTTCTCTTTATCGTCAACACAACATTCAGGCTGCTATAGTGCTCGAATATATTTTGGTCGACATTATTATCACATAAATGGTAAGAGAGTAAGTAGATTGCTTTGAAGAAAGAACTTAAAAATTGCAGGAAACATTGGATTTCATCAATGAAACAACATTTTTTTATTTCACAAAACCACAACTGTGATTATATGAATTCCTGCGGTATACACTACTCTGCAGGCGATTTAGACTGATGAAACTGTGAAAACATTGAGAGATGCAACATTTTCTGTGTCTGCCTTTTAGTAACTTGAACAGACTGATAGTATGTAAAATCGATTCTTCTCATTTCAGTGATTTTCTGAATACGTATACAAACTGAGCAATTCAGCCGCTTCGAATCTGATAAATATCGATGTGATTGAAAACTGATGATATTTAGGAACATCAATCACCTTAAGATCACACGTGTGGGTCGTTAGAACTTTACAGTGAGTAAAGTTCATCTAGCTAGTTGTCAGCTATATGAAGCATAGGGTTTTATCTAATGGTGACGTAATCAAGCAAGAGTGAAGAATAATCAACGCTTATATTTAGTAAGAGATGATATATTCATCTTGAACGTGTCATCGCTATCAACCAATTAAAACTTGATTTATTTATTTATAAAAAAGCTTGTTGGGGAGTCTGTGGCACAGTGGTAGAATGCTCTCCAACCACACAGGTGGTTTGGGGTTCGATCCCCGGCCGACGGAGTCCTTTACCTCTCTAAGCCAGTAAGAAGACTGGTAAAGAGGGAAGGTTGGACATATGAGGCTAACAACATCATCCCGTAAAAATAAACACCACTGCTACGGAAGTTTCAAAGCTCTAGCTTGAAGCCCAACGTTGCACTGAGAACGTAAAGGAATAAATAAATAAATAACTTTAGTAATTCTGTCTATCTACCCAGCCTTGTAAGGTTGTCATTTGATCGCCTCTAACAGCTTTCCAACAGTAATAGGCTTTTTTTGATGTGGTTTTGTTCTCTGAGCTGGATGGTTAGTTTGCGAAGCTTTCATCACCTTACTGGATGACATCTTCAGCGCCTACTTCAATTTGAAGTGAGCTTTTAGATTTCTCCATGAGTTTATTAATCATCTCTCCTGGTGACCTTGGACGTGACTGGTTGCCTTACCATATATAAAAGATATCTCAGAAATCACTACAAGACTCTTCAAACCTTTAGGAATTGACGTCGTACACAAACCAACAAAGTCGCTGCACTCAATTCTATGTCAACGGAAAGACTCAACAGCGAAAGAAGACAACACCAACATCATCTACAAAATAAACTGTAACAACTGCGATAAACACTACATCGGCCAAAGTGGACGTCCCCTTCGTCTTCGTATCCACGAACATAAGCTAGCCGTCAAAAGACATGATATCCACTCCCTCATTTCACTACACACAGACAACCACGGACATTAATTCGACTGGGACAACCAGCGTTCAAATATTAGACAGAGGAAACAACAAGAATGCTAGAGAATTTTTAGAAGCTTGGCATTCCAGTGGATCATCAATCAATAGACACATCGAGATAGACAAAGTTTATCAACCAATAAGAAAGAAACTTCACACACAAAGGGTCAAAGTTCAAGCCAAAGAAACAATCAGTTCCAATACAAGTAACCTAGAAGGTGTGAAAACACACACAAACAACCAATCACGTCCAAGGTCACCAGGAGAGATGATTAATAAACTCATGGAGAAATCTAAAAGCTCACTTCAAATTGAAGTATGCGCTGAAGATGTCATCCAGTAAGGTGATGAAAGCTTCGCAAACTAACCATCCAGCTCAGAGAACAAAACCACATCAAAATCATCCACCTGAGCTACAAATCTTCTCTATCATAGTAATAGGCTTTCACTGCTTACTGAGGCTAAATCATAGTTTCACTTCAAAATAAAAGCGTTTTGAAGACATCAACTACTAGATTACTGCCTGCAGACTGGAAGGTTACATATCATAAAGAATATTTGAACATAATTATCCAATACGTCGAAGAGGTTAATGTGTATGTGACTTTAATTAAACTAATAATAATAGCTGATAATAAATTTGGTCAGGACTTCTTTACTTTGGGTAAGACTAACAGCTGGCCTTTGTCAAATCACTCAGATATTTGTATCCACAGTAGCATCAGGTGCTGTGATAGATGACAATTTAGCAATAATACTCATCGATCTAGGTAGAAGGTATTCACAGAAGACAATTTCTCTGAGGTAACGACACATATGTAATGATTTACTAATGTAGAATAAAGGATATTCTCTTAGTTTGAAGTCAGGTGTATCGGTCGTTTGACGCGTAGCCTGTCTGTGAAAGGGTTGGAGGACACTATGGTGAGGGTTTAGAGAAGTGTAGCAGCAGCAGCTCCATATGCAGTTCAATAAGTGAACACCTTTTTTATCACTGGTCACATTTTCTTTTTTTATCCCTTTACATTCCCAGTGGAACATTGGGCTTCAAAGCCTCAGTGTTGAAGTTTCAGTAGCAACGGTTTTTCTGTTTTACAGTGTGGGGTTGCTAGCCTCACGCTCAACCTTCCCTCTGCTATAACTGGCTAAGGGAGATAAATGCGTGCGCCGACTGGGATTCGAACCCTGGACCACCGACGCACATCACTGGCCACCATATCTAAAAAATTCCTCCTCATCAAAGTGATCTACAAGGTGAAGTGTAACTCATTCAATAAATTGTATATCTCTTTGTGCAACTGTATCAGGAAGTGTAAAATTCACACAGTTGACATCACCAATTATTTAGCCACATCCAGGATTTATATAGAAGTTCCTTTCAATGGATCCGAGTTAAAGTAATGTTAAAAATACAATGGGTTTATGGTTTATATTTCTTCAGTCGGTATCTTTCAACCTTAATAATGAAATTATTTAATTCAATTTCCACCTTCTCGTTGACTGATTGGACGGAAGTGCTAGGTTTCAGGTTGATATGTCGGCTTCTTGTGTAGATACTTCGACAATGTCTGACTATTTAACTTGAAGTAAATTGGTGGATGGTGACTAGCAGTAGAATCTACCAGGATGTGCGCGTTTTGTCCTATTTGGGACTCGTCAACTAGCTGGATGTAGTACCCGCATTACCCAGTCATTATGAGTGGTGGTGTTTCTCATGGCCCGAATGGTCCAGTGGAGAGCGCTTTGGCATTTAAAAGTATGGGTACTAGGTTCAAGCCTCAGTGGAAACATCATAACTCACTGACTAAGGAATGCAGGTATTACATTCAGCTAGTTGACGAGTCCTTTACAGGACGAAATGTTCACATCCTGGTGGTGGATTCCACTGCTAGTGCCCGTCCACCAATTTACTTCAACTTAATAAGGGAATTTAATAGTTTTATTATAATTTAAGCATACTTCATTTGGGGAACAAATGTTGAACAGTCAGCAAGAATAATCACGGTATATATATATAGATGAGTCGAATTATTTTTGGGTTAGTAAAGTATAACAAGTTGCTGTAATTATGTAGGTGTAATATGACCGATGTTTCTTACAAAAAAAAGGGCGAAAATATATCAATAAGAAATTTATACACATAAATTATAAAATGACTTTAGCAATCGTTAGAAATTTCCAACAAACATAACGAAATATTTGTGAGAAAAATACAGTGAGTTAAGTTCATTTGATTACATATTAGTCGTATAGAGCATGAGGTTTTGATGACCGCTGACGTATAATCAAGTAAAAGTGGAAAAAAAAGAGATCAACACTTTTATATGTTTAGCTAAAGTTGATCTAATCGAAATGATGACGTCATTACTATCAAATGATATAAGCCTGATTTACATATTCGTAAATTTCCTGTTTCCTAACGTATTATACCTTCAATGTTTGCCGAAGAAATAGTCATGACTGTAGTGAAATATAAAGGCATTCAAATTACATTGACAGTTAGATTATATCGTACCCAATGGAAGGATATACACCAAAGTGAAACTTTGGTGATAACTACCTTAAATCCGTATCCACTTTATGAGTATATAGCATGTAAAAAAACACTCAAAGGATGAGTTCACTTATTTAATAAATGCACAGGTATAAATAAGTTGAAACTCGTTTACACGACTGAATTTTTGATAGTCATAAAGGCGAGGTAGGAAGCTATTTGGAATTATAAAGAGTTGATTTGTTTTTTGAGTTTAACCACGGGATTGACATCAGTTAGACAACCATTGAAAACCACTGAGGAGTCGTGGGAAGCCGTTTCATCTTAGTTTGGGAGTCATTAGCGTTATGCACCCACCGAAGGGGTTCGAACCCAGGACCTTCTGGTTACAAGGCAAAATCATATACCATTCAGACACTGGGACCCGATTCCTCAATCGCCAACCCATGAATTCTAACTTTCACCAATTCATCGTTTCAGCACGACCACCAACCGATGTTATCGACGGAATATCCATTATTTAACCTTTACAATAAGTGTTCCAAGTGGTTAAAACTGCGTGAGATATACACAAGAAATGAACATTAACAAGGTAATCAAACTTCAAGTTAGTTATTATCCGTCGATATATTCTCTCTGTCTCTCTTTGTTATGGCAGTTTCCCATTACCAAATAATGAAGTGGGAATTGTACCTAAATAAATCGAATAAGCTGAAGTCATTTGTGGGATGAACTTGTATCTCTAGAAAGTAAACTAACAACACCAACTCATTGATAACTACATGTGATGAGCAATTTGCAAGGGATCAGAAGAGGAATGAAATGAAGTACCTACTATTAAATAGTCTCTGTAATGCGCTCAAACACAGGTTGACCAAGGTCAGAAATCGACAATCATCGTGAATGAGTAAAGAGGGAAAGTGAGATGGTCTGTCACACTTCCGAAATATTCAGATATGTTCATCTGAAATTTTAAAAATGTTTGTATAGACGAAAGATTACCATGAAGACATTAATATTTACAGACAGTGTCTCAATAGTTTCCCTCGACGGAATATTGTTTACAAAATAACTAACCCATATTTTGAATGACTTTGTGAAATCAAGTTTCCATATGAATTACACCTACATGTCTAGTATAAACACACAGACAGCTAAACAATTTTCAAACCTCCCAATATTCTCCCAACGCCTACCCGAAGTTTTATCTACGTGTCATTTAAGGGAAAAATCAGTCCATTCCAATCACACTTACGAATGGGTTCAGATATTACACAAGTTATAAAAGAGGAGGAATAGTCCATTGTAAACAAAGCGTGACGAATTCAAAGAGTTTTGTCGATAGAAAATCGATGAAACAACATCACTCGATTTCTTCACTCAGTCAGTTAACCAACTCAAAGAATCTCAAAACTAACACTGACATGAATTTCGCTTGCATAGAAATCTGCATGGAATTTAAAATGTTGAAACTTGAAAGCACTGAGAGAATTACCATTTCGTGTGTCTGACTTTATAGACTCAAACGTTTCAAATAACATGGAAAGATAGTTGGAATACGATCGATTTTTCACATTTCAGTGATTTTCTTCTCAACAAAATACTATCTAACCAATTGGGCAGTTTTAAATCTCATAAACATTCACGTGGTTGAGAGCTGGTCGTGTTTAGACAGCAGAATTATTTAAAAAACAGTATAGTGAAGGAACTGAAGAATCCGCTCTTCAAAAAATCATTTTTAGTAGCTTAGAAATCCCCATTGAGTCATATGAAAAAGAGAAGATGTTCAGTGAAGAGACTCTTTTCGGCGAATGCATTCACATAGCTGTACAATCGCATTTATATATAAAAATTTGTGTGTGTGTGTGTGTACATGAAGTTTATCAAGTTTAGATAATTAATCAGGTAATACAAGAATGATCTAATATAGAAACAAGGTTAATTAGACAGCAGTTAAAGTAAGATTGAGTTAGTAAGTTAGATGACGTAATATAGTTGACTAAAATGCTTCAACTTAAGTCACGGTAGCAACAGAGGTAATTACAGGTAGAGACTAAGTAGAAGTGGGGTAGAGAAGGATGCCATTTAAATAAGAATTAAAGTTGAGCAAATAAGTTGGGTGACGTAACATAAATGACTAGAAATTGAGCGTTGGTCAAGTCAGTAACAGTGGTAATGAGGTGCAGAAATTAAATCAGGTGGGTGGTAGAAAACAAGAAGGTTGAAAATGTAAAATATTACAATTAAGAAGACAAAATAATACTAATGAAGAGACAGAAGAGGAAAGGATTAGGTAGAATTTACTTGTCGGGTAATAAGATAGATTACGTCCATCGCAAATGTAGTGATTGAACGAACTTCAGTATGCAGAGTTCAGGACTTAGCGAGTGAATCGCCATTGCTTCTGCGGTTTGAAGAAGTATGATTCGTACTCTTTTAGGAAGACTACTTCTTACTCTGTAGACGATTTTGAAGTTTGATTGGGGTGTAGCTTCGTGCCCGAAATCTATCAGATGTTCTACGATAGAGCTGCGGGGCATCGTTTCCCTTCGTTGTGAAACCATGTTGGTAAGTTTTCGGTAATACGCTTGGAAAGCGAACGCTGGGGACGGCCGACATACCTGGCTCCACACGAGCAGGTGAATTGGCACATAGACATTGATGAGGCCAAGAGTGGTAGCTTATCCTTTACGTTCACATGAATCATAGGTTTGTGGAGAAGGTTAGTTGTAGTTGAGCTGCGAAGAAGGTTTTCTTAAGTGACAGTCGATTTTTTAGTGATTCCCCAGATATATGTCCCTTGAATTGAAGGTTCATGTAGAGTAGTCCCTTTCAAGACGCTAAGCATGGGTGGCTTTTGTGGTCTAGGATTCATAGATTTTGCAATAAGTCTTTTTGGATAACAATCCTCCACGAGCATTCTTTTGAAATTGTCCGGTTCATCTTCTATGGTGTCCGGGGTGCGAATTCTGCGAACTCTGTAGCTAAGTAAACGGACCAAGTTTCGTTTGGTGTACTACAGTCACTCCGAGTGTCATAACCGCTGATCAAGTTTATCATTAGGTAGTGGTGATAATCAAGAATCTGTTTGTAGAATAGAGTGTAGTTACCCTGTACGAAGATTATTGTTGGTTTGAAAATTGAGGTGATGTGTAGGTTTTCATTTCAACACCAAACATCATTAGCCTACCACACAATATAAGCAATGATTATGTGGAGATGGCATGTATATCACATCGATCCTGTTCCTTCCGCCTACATAATGTTTACAATATCAATGAAGCGACTAGCTGTTTGTTTTTCACACACACATTGACTTTGTAGAAATAAGTTTATCAAAGATGATTCATGTGGACACTATCCTACCTAACATAAGAACAATGTGTGGCCATGTTAATCGATAAGGAGGTAATAATATACCATTTTAATCAATATGGCTTAGCCCAACCACTACACAGTGTCATCAAACAGTGACATATCTCACAAGATTGTTATGATCAGCTTTGACACCTCACCATTCGAAGAAGCTGAACTGACCTGTAAATAACTCTAAATTCTCGCCAGTTACGTGACTGGGGTACATGAGTAGTGAAAATGTATTCAACATCGATTGAGGTGTATAAGCGTATAGATGAATGAGTTCATTGTATAATAGAGAATCAATTGTTCAACTGTTCAGTTGACCGTGACAATGAGATCCGCGAGTGACTTACAAATTTCTATGGATAATGATTGTGTGTTTATTTTTGTGAGATTACAACATGAGACTTCAAGTGAATATAGAGAACATGGAGGTGGTGAAGATAACCAACCAACAACAACAAAAATCACCGGTCACTATTGGCGGAAGAAATTTGAAAGAGGTCACTTCTTTTACCTAAGTAGGTTCCATCGTCTGAACTACAGGTGACAGCCCGAATGAGAGTAACAAAACTAGGGTTAGAAAGTCAAGACTGACCTTCATCACTCTGAAATTCAGGTTTCTACCATCATGCTTAAACTAGTCCTTCTATGTAGCTCGGAAACTTGGCGCGTGCTTCACCAAAAGCATTCCTAACAGCCTGTTGAAGATTTTCTGCAACTACTGACTTCGCTAGCTTCATTTTGGAGATCAGACGGCCGGCCTGAAAGAATCAGAGACAAGAAACTCTGATAACAAACTGACAGATACCCTGAATAAAATGGAGATAGATGGGATGCACGTCACTGAGTAGATGACTGAATGACATCATGCTCCAGGCCATAGCTCGAGTAGAACCTAAATAGGGATTGACGAGTAGGGTATAGGTCCTAGGTTGATAGGGTGGAAATGAGAGCTTATGCACCATCGTGGAGTCAGCGAAAGAGGGCTGAAGAGTACAGGTTGGAATGAAATAATAATATCATAATAATACGACTATAAGAAGTAGCTTGTTGAACACTTTTCATTAGTGATGAAATATTTCTCCTAGTCCATTTACTCTAGATATTTCCAGTGAAATACAGTAGGTTCATTTATTTCATCCTCCTAATAATTCTGAATAAATCGTTTAACAAAACAAAATGGTGATATCAGTTTGCATTTTCGGCTTTTTATTGATGTTCTTAAACTGCGTATATGGCGTAAAGCTCACAACAAGTGACTTTTAAATTACTCTGGGCAGTTAAATCTCAAATAATGAGATTGCGTGCACAATCATTCATTTATTCATTGCTTCATTCATCCAGTATACGTCAAAAATGATGACGGAATATATTTGACAGGGAACACAGATATAACTGAATAATTTATTTTGAAGTATGCGGAATAATATGAGCAAAAAAATGTTTGACTACCTAAATGTTGAGAACAATATCAGTTTTGTAATTAATAGTGTTCTCTGAGCTGGTTGGTCTAGTTGCGGAGCTTTCGTCGTCCTTCTGGACAACATCTTCAGTGCAATATTTAGCATAAAGTGAAATGATTTAAATTTCTTCCTGAGTGATATAATTGCGTCTCCAGGTAATCAGCTTATATTTTCTTATTGTAATCAAAAGTGAAGAAAGAAGAAAATCAGCATGAGAGTGGATGAGTAAATAAGCAGTAGAACTTTGATTAGATACTAGTAATTAATGGGCTGTGTCTAGTCCTTCCTTCCGATTTCCTCCAACCATCTAATACCATCAAACAGTGGAACTATAAGATGCTTCGTCACTGCAATTCAAAGTATCTTTAATACAATAATAGAACATGTGCAC
Source organism: Trichobilharzia regenti (assembly GCA_944472135.2). Lineage (NCBI taxonomy): Eukaryota > Metazoa > Platyhelminthes > Trematoda > Strigeidida > Schistosomatidae > Trichobilharzia > Trichobilharzia regenti. The sequence continues at coordinate 28,112,277 of OX235264.1, read as the reverse complement.
TGTGGAGTGTCGAGTATTGTTCCATTATTATGTTGAGAAAATCTGTTTTGATAAAGTCTCACCGTGTTATGCAGTAATATTTACTGGTAACCACGTTTTCAGCGCCATTTATGCCTCACGTCTTTTTGTTTATTTTTATTCCTTTAAGTTTCCAGTGGAACATAGGGCTTCAGGCTCTACCTCCTAAGCTTCAGTAGCAGTGGTTTTTGTTTTTACGGGGTGAGGTTGCTGGCCCCACGCCCAACCTACCCACTTTGTCGGGATTAAAACCAGCTAAGGGAGATAAACGTGTGTTTCGGCATGGACTCGAACCCTGGACCACTTGCATGGTCGGCCAGCACTCTACCCCTGACGCACACGTATCATGCATGCTATCTTTAAGTTCCAGAGCAGATATACAGACAAACAGAAGGTGTAGCAATGGAATGGATTACTAACACCCTCAATCGTAGCAGATATCTTTATGGATATCTGGGAAAAGTTATGGTGCAGATATGTGGATGACGCTTTCACAGTGTTAAAAGCAAAATAAATCTCTAGCTTCTTCACACGCATAAGCTCACTAGTAAATGGAATCAAATTCACACTTGGATCAGAAAATGAAAAGTAGAATTAGCTGTGTTAGCTTGTAAAATAAAAGGAACAAAAGGAGGTAAACTATACACTTGTGTTTATAAAAAGCCAACTCATTCTGATAGATATTTAGACTTTAATTCTTCTCATTTGATATCTGCAAAGGCATACTTAATTAAGTGTCTAACAAACAGAGCAATAGCACTAAGTACAACCATTAATAATAATAATCACAAATATAACTGTTGTGACCACAGTGAGAGTTTTGCTGACTCATAAAGTTCTAAGAATAATCATTGACAGAATAACAGTAGACAGTCGATGATTAAAGTCCAATAAGTAGGCTGATGAATGATAGGCTTGAAAATCAGTGTGCTATTAAATTAAACATCTCAACAATTTTGAACCAAGTTAAATAACGCACAGCGATTATTTATTTATTCCCTATTAACTATGTTTCATCAGTTTAAAGTTCTTAACTCTCAGTACTTTTTACAGTAATATTTCTTAGTCAATTGTAAAGTCTAATCCACCCTGAATAAACTTTGTACTGTTAAAAGTAAAGTGGTTTTTATAAGTAACACTGAGCTAACGTAATTATACAGCATTCCAATAATGCTATATTTACTGTAAAAGGATATCAGAGAGGTGTGGTCCTGGATTCGACACCAGCTGAACACTCATTTACTAATCATTCAGCCAGTGGTAAGCCAGAAGAAGAGGAAGGTTGGGCGTGAGAATGGCGGCATCACCCAAACACTTCTGAACCTTCACAGTTCGAAGCTTGAACTTCCATATTGAGAACGTAAAGCAATGAGGAAGAGAAATTATAGAATGGCACTGATATTGGTGTAGAATTTGCTCACTCTTGTAGAATGGAATTCCATATTAGATAAGTTTATTTTGACTATCACACAAAGATGCTGTATTAAACAACTGGACGACAAGGTTTCGAGTATTAATTATTACTCATGAGGGCATCACTTTTACTCACACGGTTTCACAATTCTATCTCTCCAAGTTCCCTTTGTTGTTTGTTGTCATTTCCGATAACTTCCTTAAAGGTGTTGAGTCATCCCGACTGAACATGTTCGGTGTTGAATCGATAAACAAACCTTCAGTGATTAACCTCTCTACCACTCTTCATCTAATTATATTACTTTTTAATACTCCCACCCTGTCCCAATCCACTTATTGTGTGATTACATATAAGTTAATACAATGCAATCATTCGAGGTCTAGCTAAATTTTCATGTTCCAATAATCTAGTTGACCCCGATCTACTAGTTTGACCTATCTAGTTGACCTCACAGTCATTACATGGTATTTCATACGGCCGGTACACTTTATTGGTTTTAACAGAGAAAGAGCGAACATATTTGCAGGATTATACGACTTCTTTTTATTTCGTAGATTCTCCCCCTTCAGCTGCGTACATCCTAAACAAAATCAATCGTAAATTACAAAATGGTGTCCGAACATCCTTTTTACAATGACTTTAACTTTTAGATAGAAAGTATGAGAATAAGCAACATAATTTCAAAGATGATGTAAGTAGACAAGTTATTTAGTGTTAAAAGAGTTACTATTTATATAGTAATTAGACAAAGGAGTCGAGTTCAGACTTCGCTTTGAAACAAGGATGAACTAGAGGCAAAATACATGAAAGAACGACTGAGTGAGCTTATACATATTATGACAGAGAGTTCAAAAAGGTGAGGGTGAGCAATGAAGTAAAATTATAAAATGGATAAAATAGTTTTATTTAGTAGATTTGGAACCTTAATTGTGAGTTCAACTCAGTGAGTGAAAATCAAAATCAAGATTGATTGGAATGTTATACAACAGAATAAAACATCACAAAAGCACACGAAAAAAAAAACAGTAATGGTCACCAGCGTAGTGAGAGATTAGTCATACTCTCTTTCTCTCTGTATTAGTTGGGTCGAAGTCTTTTGATGGCAGTGACTTCTGAGAACCGAAGTAAACATTCTTTTCTTTGTATATGGATTATTTTGAAAACTTGACTAAATTCCACTGCATGTCATATGTTCTATCTTGTATTTTATCTCTAGTCAATTCTTGTTTCAAAGAGAAATCTGAATTCCGCCCCGCTGTCTACTTAAACAATCTTCAAAATAATTTTCCTTATACTTTCTATCTATAACTTGAAATCATTGTGAAAAGTATGTTCAGACACCATTTTGTAACTTATACTTGATGTATTTAGGATGTACGCAGCTGAGGAGGGAGAATCCATGAAATAAAACCAGCTCGTATTATTCTGCAAACATGTCCACTCTTTCTTTATTCGATACATGATATTTGTTAAATTATACTATTTTTCTTGGTTTGATTTATCGGGTCCTTGAGCCGACATAGTTTATCTCAGAGAGAGAGAGAGAGTAGGTTGGTCGGTTTAAATGTCACCCTAATTCCAGAGTCACTGAGGATTCTATCTAAGGCCTCTGACGTCCCTTCTTTATATGACAGTACTGCGGATGCTCTGAATTCCACGTTATTCCCGTTATTTTCATTAATAATCTTACTTTGTTTTATGGTTCTTCATACATTTCTCAATAAATCCTGACTGTTAGTGATTCACTAGTAATATTTCCTCCATTTGTCTGTTTTCATTATTTAAATATTCTGGCTTACTAGTTAGGCCAGATTATAAAGACATTTAACATAGACGGACACGTAGACAAAATATCCGTTATTATTGTTATTGCTCCCTTGGGTTCCTAGTGGATCATAGGGCTTCAACTGCACGTCTCCATTCGCTTCTGTCTTCTGCTGTACTGTATCCATGCTAACCCATACTCTTTCAACTCCTCTTCACACTATCTCCTCCATGTCACCCTTGCACTGACGTCCCACTCGTCGCTTCCCTTTCGGCCTGGTTCCACTCGATCAATGGCCTGTGTTACGCGCGATGTCACCCAGCAGCCCGGCCTTCTCAGCGAGTGTCCAATCCATCTCCACTTTCTCCTGCATATTTGTTACTTTTGGGCGATTGGTTCTTGTTTTGTTTGTTCCTTCACATAGTTTCTTGTTGGTGACTCTTTCCGGTCCGGCCATCTGATCTTCAGTATAGAGCCAGCGAAGACAGTTGTTGGTTGATGAAGGTCTGCAACAGGCTGTTGGAAATACCTGTTCTTTGTGACCCGCCCGCCAATTTTCTGATCCGTATAGAAGAACTGACTGACTTGACGTTTGTATTGAAAATCCGACCATATTTTGTTGTTGATGCTGGCTGAGTGACGAAGATTTCCAGATTACTAGCTTGCTAGGCTACTAGCTTCCTATTTTTCTAGCCGGTCCCAAGCCCGGGTAAAGAGGGAGGGTTGGGGCGTGGTGCTAGCAACTCCACCCCAGTAAAACAACCAAATCGCTACAGAAACTTCAACGAATAAATATATTAAAAATTCTAAAAACATAAACAAAATATCTGTACTTAATAAAAAAGGAGACTTATGCGTCAAATCAATGATTCCGGTGTTGTTGTGTTCTGCAAGCTGAATAGTTCAACTAAATAAAGTAACCACTTAAGATATCGTCTAGAAGAGGAATGAAGGTATTTCAGCTAAACCATGAAAAGGCCCAAGAATACAAGAGAAAGTAAAATCAGTCTTCATTACTTAGACTAATATTTAAGGGATGCTAATAAGAAGAAGGAAAACAGGTTACCGATTCATTTTTCATTTTCCGGGTTTTAAAGAAAAGGATGTACTATTATGTTTGAAGTCATTAAATCCAACACACAGCCTTGGTCCAGATGGTGTACCAAGCATTCTTCTTCAAAAGTGTGCAGACATCTTGTGTCATCCTCTTACTCAAATCTTTAACGCATCATTTAACAGGGAAACGGTACCTGCTGACTGGAAAGAAATCAAGGTTGTACCTGTACAGAAATCATCTTCTGGAGCAGGTATAAAGTTTAGACCGGTCGCTATAACATCTCCTTTTTTGAAAACTATGGAGAAACTTCTTTTGAATATTCTTAAACCTTCTTTAAAAGCTTTTAGTGACCCTAAGCAGTTTGCTTATAAGTGTGGAAGAAGTACATTAGATGCAGCCATTGTACTACACCACAATATTGTTTCCTGCCTTGATAAGGGTGCTAAGTTCGTTCGAACAGCTTTTTTAGACTATACTGCAGCTTTCGACTCTGTTCCTAGGACACTTTTATTAGGAAAGATGATTTCAGCACAAACAGAGTCCTGGGCAACTAGATGGCTGTCTTCTTATTTTAAGGATAGGAAACAGCATACTGTTTTGGCTGGAAAGCGCTCCACTTCTCAGCTAACTGAAAGTGGTGTGCCTCAAGGTGCAGTACTTTCTCCATTTCTTTTCTCTTTCTTTTTGCATGACCTTCCGAACTCACCCAAAGTTAACTTCATTAAGTATGCTGATGATCTGACCGTTTCTGTCCCTGTAGTTTCCACATCGGATTGTTCCCATATGAATGGCTTCTTAGCTGAAGTTAAGGATTGGTCTGGCTCAAATGGTCTTAAACTAAATCCAACTAAATGTAACACTGTTGATTTCAGCTTGAGAAGTGAAAAAGACATGCATGGATTGATTCAATCTCATGATTGTTGTAATATTGATGGTACCATGATGGAGAGTAAGTCAAGTGTTTCTTATCTTGGCATTAGTTTCTCGTCAAACCTTTGCTGGTCGTCTCATATTCTTATAGTTTCTAAGAAAGTTTTCCGTCTGACTTATTACATAAAGAAGTTGAGACACTCAGGTATAACCCAATCTCTTATCATACAATTTATTAATTCATGTGTTTTGCCCATCATTCTTTATTGTTCTCCATTATTCTTCCCTGGGCTACTCAAGAAAGACCATATAATACTACGAAGAACATTGAGGGCTGTAAGTAGGGTCAGTGCTATCCCTTTGACTCAACTAAATGACACTGTTGTCAATAGGCATATGAATTCTTGTAAACACTTAGCTAAAGTTATCTTATCTGATAGTGAACATCCTCTTTATTCACAATTGTTTCCTTGTATCTCTTCGGGTAAGACCAGAAGAAATTTTATAAACATTTATGCTCGTACTACAAAATATAAAAATTCGACCGTTCCATATTTGGCACGAGTATTGTGTGAAGAGACAAATATCAGAAAAGAACTTTTACAACTTTTGAATCAATAACTAAACTATAAAATGAAATGATGCATATTAATGCAAGTGTTATTTGTTATATTATTTATTATTCACTATGACCTAGAAATGGTGTGATTTTGTTGGGTTTTTTTTATTTTTTCCTATTAACTATCAATATTTTAACATTTTATACATTTATATAATTATAAACAGAGCTAAACCATTGCAATATGTAAAAGAAACGCTGAAAATTCCATGCTGTAAATTGTTATTGTTGTGGAATAAAGTGATTATTATTATTATTATTATTATTATTCAATTGCCTCCATATTTTGCCAACCCTCTTTCACTAGGCACCATATGATACACTTTTTTTCTTATCAGCCTTAGTCTATTTCATTAAAAAAAGAGATGATGAAAAAAGGCATAGAGTAGATTTTGAACACTTTCATTTATATTTCACCAACAACTTAGACAGTGATATTTGACATTCAACTATTACAATTTTAGTCAAACTCAATTTGGTATGCAAAAAATAAGTCTGACAAGCGGAAAATTCATTTCATGAAAATAAATTTAGGGAGATATGATTATTTTTTCAGATAATTTGATTGTGAACAGTTTCATTGATCTAAACCAGTTATTCGGCTATGAAAAATTAGGTTGGAAAATCATTGAAAAGTAGCTGTTTCATCCTAGTTTGTGAATCATCGGCAGTACGCACACACTAGGATAAAGCAGCTGTCCAGTATACCTCAGTAGAGGTTTTCACTGGTTCTCTAACTGATATCAATCTATGATCAAACTTGAAAGACAAATCTAATTTTTACAAATCAACTCTTGAAAATTGATCTAATGCACTCTATTGGCTTGCTACAGGACGGGTTTCTTGGAGTTCTAGTGAGAAGTCATGACAAATAAGGTATAACCAATCAAGTGTGAGGCTGGATTTCCAACCGATGACACTGGTTGGTGGTCGCTCTAAAAGTCAGAATTCATGGACTGGACATTGAAGAGTCGGGTCTCAATGGCTGAATGGTAAATGAGCTTGTCTTGTAAACGGAAGGTCCCGGATTTGAACCCTGACGGTGGGTGCGTAATCCCAATGATTCTCAAACTAGGATGGAGGAAAAAGCTGCTCAGTACTCTCAGATGATTTTCAATGGTTCTCAAACTGATATCAATCTGTGGTCACACTGGAAAAACACATCCAATCATTATAAATCAACTCCTGAAAACATTCAAAATTAACCCACTGACATAAGAGTAAATTTCGCCAGGAATCCTTATTAGCAAGAAAACCAGGGGGAAATTTGAAATGTGTTTCTGGTGAGATATGAGATTCCAGAGTAGTGATGTTTATGTATGTATATATGTAGCGCGAACTTACAGTCATATTTCCTTCTTGCATCAGAATAAATGTTTGACTAACAAGCAGATTTTCAAGAGTAAGCACTCCTTGGTTTTAAATGGTACTACGAATGACATATGAAGAATAAAGTTTGAATGATGAATGACGTAAGCAAATAAGAGTGAAAAGAGGTCATGGCTTGTATTTCACAAACTTGATGACGTTATCGTTATCAAACATTTAAAACCTAATTTATTTAATCGTCTCTCCCTTCAGAATCATAACTACCTCTTGACCACCATCTAATGTTTTCTAACAAAGAGTTAATTCACTGTTTGTCAAAGAAAATGTTGACTTTATCGCCACATATAAGCATCTGAATTACAGTTTCAATCATGCACTGACATCATTTGGAGGAGCGTTGGAAATCAAGGAAATAATGGAGAGCTGTTTCATTCCAATCTGGGGCTCTTCACAGAACTTACAAACAGGGTTTCGAAACCAGGACCCGCCAGTTACAAGAGAGGTTGGTAGACCATTCAACCAGTAGGATACAATGCAGTGGCCTATGAATTCCAACCTCTGTCAATTTGTGAATTATATAGCAAAATCATCAGCTGACATCATCGACAAGTAATTAATCCCTTATCAGAGTTGGTGGACCCCACTGGTCACGACTTCTCACTAGAACTCTAGGTAACTGTTTGACTGCAGCTAACCGACTGGAAAGTAATACAGCATAGCAGATGTTGTGTTGGTGATATCCACCTCAACGCTGAGTGCCTCTGAATGAGTATGTTAGCATGTAAAAGAACAACAAAAGTTAGAAAATACACGCGTATATAGACACTCAGTTATGACCGTCTGCTTAACCATATGATATGCAGCATATATTCATTTTCACTTTTCATAAACATGTTTAATATTCACTGCAATGTCAATCTTTTTCAAAGAATGAGTTCATTTACGAAATAAATGTATATGTATAAACATGTTGAGAGTTGTTTCGAAGACTCAATATATGACAATCATAAATGCAAAGCAGGTTATTCGGAATTAACCTCAACAATAAGTGTTTCAGATGGTCAAAACTGCGTGAGATATACACAAGAAATGAACAATAAAGAGGAAATCAAACTTCAAATTAGTTATCGTGCGTATATATATTCTCCCTGTCTACCTCTCTCTATTACCACAATTTTGTGTTGCCGAATAACGAAGTAGAAGATTTACCTAAATACATCGAATAAGCTGAAATCAGTTGTGGGATGAACTTGTATCTCTAGAAGGTTAACTAACAACACCACTCCCATGATAACTACATGTGATGAGCAATTTGCAAGGGATCAGAAGAGGAATGAAATGAAGTGCCTACTATTAAATAGTCTCTGTAGTGTGCTCAAACACAGGATGTTCAAAGTCAGACATCGAAAACTTTCATGAATGAGTAAGGGGAGAAGGTGAGATGGTCTGTCACATTTCCGAAATATTCAGATATGTTCATCTGAAATTTTAAAAATGTCTGTATAGCCGACAGATCAGTATGAAGCCATCAGTATTTTCAGACAGTGTCTCAACAGTTTCACTTGACCAAATATTGATTAAAGAATAACTACACCATATTTTAGATGGTTTCCCAAAATCGAGTTTCCATTTGAATTACATGTGCATGTGTTGTATAAACACACAGACGTCTAGACAATTTTCAAACCTTCAAATATTCTCTCAACGCCTACTAGAAGTTTTATCTAGTGGTCATTAAAAGTAGAAAATCAGTCCATTCCAATCACACTTATAAATGGGTGGAGATATCACACAGATTGTAAGGTAGTGAGAATAACACATTGTCAACAAAACTTGATGAATGTGAAGAGTTTCGTCGATAGAAAATCGATGAGACAACATCACTCGATTTCTTCACTCAGTCAGTTAACCAACTCAAAGAATCTCAAAACTAACACTGGCATGAATTTCGCTTGTATAGAAATCTGCATGGAATTTAAAATGTTGAAGCTTGAAAGCACTGAGAGAAATACCATTTCGTGTGTCTAACTTTATGGACTCAAACGTGTAAAATAACATGGAAAGATAGTTGGAATACGATCGATTCTTCACATTTCAGTGATTTTCTTCACAACTGTATACGAACTGATCAAATGAGCAGTTTTAAATCTTATAAACTTTCACGTGGTTGAGAGCTGGTCGTGAATATTCAGCAGAATTACTCAGAGGTCAGTATGGTGAAGGAACAAGGAGGAACTGTCCTTCGACAAATCGTTTTCAGGTGAAAGTACAATCACTCTGAGTGTCATAACCGCTGATCAAGTTTATCATTAGATACTGGTGCTTACCACGAATTAGTTTGCAGAATAGAGTGTAGTCCCCCTGTGTGAAGATTACTGTTGGTTTGAAAAATGAGATGATGTGTAGGTTTTCATTTCAACACCACATATCATTAGTCTACCACACACTGTACACAATGACTATGTGGAGATGGTATGCACATCACATCGACCCAGTTCCCTCCGCCTCCATAATGTTTACAATATCGATGAGGCGATTAGATGTTTGCTTTTCACACACACACATTGACTTTGTAGAAATAAGTTTATCAAAGATGATTTGTGCGGACATTATTCTAGCTATCATAAGAACAATGTGTGGCCATGTTAATCGATAAGGAGGTTATTATATACCACTTTCATCAATATGGCTTAAGCCAACCCACTACGAGATTGTCATGATCAACTTGGCACTACACTATTGGAAGAAACTGGACTGTCTTGCAAATATCTCTTAATTCTCGCCATTTACATGACTGGGGTACATGAGTAGTGAAAATTTATTCAACATCGATTGAGGTGTATAAGCGTATAGATGAATGAGTTCATTGTGTGATAGAGAATCAGTTGCTTAGTTGATCATTACACTGAGATGTGATAGAGCTCAATGAAATTTTTATGAATAATTTATAATTTTATTTTTAAGCGAGTAGATCATAGGTCATTTCTACCATAAGAATACTTAAAATTTGTTTAAGCTTTACCGAATAAGAGATGTTAGAATTCCATTTCAATCGCTTAGCTTGGGAACTATTGTCTTAGACACCGCTCTAGTTTATATATGTGTGCTTCCATGGTTTAGCAGTCGGATGCTTTCCAGACAAATCACAAATGATCCGGGATTTGATCCGCTGACTACGCACTGTTAAAAGTCGCCTAACTTTTAGTAAGCGTAATAAAGAAGGAAGGCTGTTCCAGCCATCAAAAAGAAGAGTAACATCACTTCTACTTAAACTTCAGACGTCAAATCTTGAAGCCCTATTTTCTACTTGCAGCTTAAAGGAGTAAAAATACTTTAATTATGATAGTGATCTCCTTCTATATCTACAGTCACACATGACAATGTAGAATAGTGAGGAAGGCCGTCTAACTGACAGATGAACTGACATCGTGGACATGTATCACTGTTTACAAGAAGTAAACCATTGATAAGAAAATATCTTGATGGTTGCATAATAGAGGATCAAGCTGTTAGCCATCTGGACCCATCTATCCTGTTATCGATCGATAATCACTTTAAGGAAATAAAATAAGTCATTTATAAACTTAATAATTGACTGGCATCACACAGTTGTCACTGTAAAGTGACTAAGGTCACAAATGTAATCATAAACAAACGAAGGTGAACTGCATTTTATTTGTTATAGACGATTCGATAGCCTTCAGTCATGATGATAATAGAAGCCATGAAATCAAACTACACAGTTAGCTTTAATTGTGTGTTGTAGAAATTGACGTGTGTCTGCCATAGCAGTTATGTTGGGAGAACAGAGTGAAGAGAACACCTTTCACTTTCTGAACATGCACCAGAAAGCCTACATTAGTGCTATTACCAGGTATCTCGTTGGTATGGTTCGTCAAGTGAACACCCTGAAATCCTTTAACATGATCAATAGATAATATAGTTTACTTATCCTCAGTTTTAGCAAAGCAGTTGATAAAAAACGCTTAAAACCTGACTCATACGTTCAGAACGAAGCAATTATGAATCTTCCATGCCTTGGTAACTCAATATTCTTATTCTTCCATTTTTAATTTGACTATACAACCTTTGACTTTACCTTTTTTCCCTATTTGCTTGTATTTTGTTTCTATGGTTTGAGTTTAACTCACTATATTCCCACGCAGCTTATGAGTTATTCAAATGTATCCCAACGCTTTCTTATGGGTTTTGTTCTGTTCAAACTTGAAACTTCGCTGCATAACTGTATATCCTGAGTAGTGTTAACTAACATTTCAAGCATTAGATTTGTAGGGATATTGTTTGATACCATGGAGGATTTCATCATGAGCTGACATCCGTTAGAGAACCATTGGAAAATCCGGGAGTACTGGACAGCTGTTTCGTCCTAGTTTGGGACTCCTCAGCAGTACGCACCCACCGGGATTCGAACCCAGGACCTTCTGGTTACAATGCGAGCTCGTAGACCATTGAGCCACTGGGAAGCCGTGACCAGTAGGGTACAACAGGTAGAAGATGAGGCAGTAACTGATCGAAGAAGACATTACGAAATGGTCGCACTATGTCGTGAATTTACAGAAGTTAGAATTCAAAGACCATTGGATTGGGTCCCAGTGACTCAATGGTTTACGTGCTCGCCTTGTAACCAGAAGGTCCTGGGTTCGAGCCCCCAGTGAATGAATAATATGTATCCATATAATGTGTGTTTGTTTGACAGTCTGATGTATCTTGCTATGTATATATGGATCGACATTCCATTATAATTAGCCAATCATGTTAAGACTGTCTATTGATTTGTTCATTTTGAATATTCGCTCACACACTTGTGTTTACACACTTGTTCGGAGATTCATATTTTGCTCTCACACACTTGTGTGACATTGATTCTCCTGGTGTTTTGGAAAATAGAAGTATCATCGGAAACCTAGTGGTCTTCTGATTTCCATCTTTCTTGCGCCAGGACTATTAAATTCTCGACCAGTAAGTACATAACAATGCATATTGTTAACTAAATTTGGATTCTGCTGTCAACTGACTTTCAGTGCTGATGAACATTGAATCGTTTGTTTGTTCGAACTGGTCTGCAGATTGACGGAAGACGAGAAGGCTGTCACTGGTTAATCGTGTACTGGTTAGCAGAAGATTAGAGAAATACAATCCGAAGTATTGCTGCACAGTATATTCACGTTTATTTACAAACTTTAGCACTGATTAACCTTTGTAAATCTGTTTCATTATCGCTTGAAGAATAAAAAATCGTGTTACCCAACCATTTTTTGTTGTTGTTCTGCGTCGATTACAATGCGCATAGTATTCTACGTATTAAGCTTAGTCTTTTGAAACCAGCGATGAGTTCAGGATCTCTATGATCTGCATATCTGACACTGATATCATGTCACCTTTATAAGTACGTTAAAATTCCCCTGTGCATACACTTAAGTGAAGCATTTCAGGTTTTACACAAGTGATGAGAAGCCATCAAAATAAATAATGGTGGTAAAACATTATTCTAAACAAACTTCCAGGTACTTTATTCAAGGAATACAGTTCAGAGAAAGCAACATTACCGAAACATCCGTCTGAGCTAAAAATCTTCTGAAGTTATTTCAGTGGTGGAAGATGAAATTTAGAAGAAATAATGCCTTGAATGAAACTGTAACCTCACCAAGTCAGTTTCGGTTAAATTTATCGATATATGATGCACTGCTAAGATCTGCTTCCGTAAAGTCAATTTTGTCATATGATCATGATGATGATTTGGTAATAATCGGGTGTGTGTATTTTTTGTGATACTATGCAATAACCTAGCCGCTGGTCACAATTTAGGCTTAGTATTCAGGGCAAAAATACCAATGATCTGGCCTTGCTGGTACACAAGTATTGGTTTGTAGGGATTTGGTTGATTGGTTGCAGGATTTCATCATTAGCTGACATCCGTTAGAGAAACATTGGAAAACCCCGGAGTACTGGATAGATGTTTCGCTCTATTTCGGGACCCTTCGGCAGTAAGCACCCACCGGGGTTCGAACCCAGTATCTTCTGGTTACAAGGCGAGCTCGTAAACCATTAAGCCACTGAAACCCAGTCCAATGGCCCATGAATTCTAACTTCTGCCAATTCACGATATAGCGCTGATATACAGCTACCAGTTTGACTGCTTCTACAGAGCTAGTTATATTGAGCTCACAATTACTTAGGTTCATCAGCATATTTTCGAACAACAACAACAACAACAAGATCTGTTCATAGCTGTGTGTTTAGCACACTTTGTAAGTAGTGAGCATAGAGCAAATATTAATAAAGCATTTAAAGTTATTTATTGTATTCTGACTAATACTAATAATAATAATTTTGTTTTACGAGTTTGTTTTCTCTATACAGCTGAAGCCATAGAAATTTACCTGAGGAAACTGGAACCGTGTGTGCAGAAGAACTTCGTGCTGCCACTATCTTTACCCTGGCCATCATCACACGATTACATAAAGCTGACAGTTTCTCCCTCCCTCTAAGGCTCCTATAAGTTAACAATTGTCTTAATTGATTTATTATTCAGGATTTTATCCTGAGCTGACATCAGTTAGAGAACCACTGGAAAACCTGAGGGGGAGTAAGCTACAGCTGTTTTGTCCTGGTTTAGGACGCACCAACCCAGGGGATTCCGGTTACATCCAGACACTTCGGCCTGATCCAAAGGCAAGTCCATGAATTCCAACTTCTTCAAATTCACAAAACAGCCTGACTAGCACTAGCCCATGTTAATATCGAGTATTTGACCTCACATCCGACCTGCTGTAACCCACTGGTCACAACTTCTTACTAAAACCCAGGTAACTACCTACCTGAATAGGACCAGCCGCTAGGGGAACATAAACTGATATTCAAGTAAATACCCATCCAGACATGAATATAAGAAGAACAAAGTTCAGAGAAGAGTCTCTTATCAGCGAATTCACTCACTTAACTGTACAATCACGTTTATATATAATTATTTGGTGTGTGTGCGTGTGTGTACATTAGGATTGTCAAACAAAAACAAAAATTAGTTGGTGTTACTGTTTAAGTCATCAAAATGTGTATAAAATGTGATCAATAATCAAAACTGTAACTAGGGGGGGGTGAGGATTGGCAAGTATTGTTAAGGATTGCGTATTATGAAGTTGGATGATGATGGAGACACGTGTCCAAAAATAATGTAATACCTAGGAAGAGTAAATGAAGGGTTGGTTAAGAAGAAGATGTTACTAAAATGCCATACAAAACTTCAAAAGAGAAAAAGAGAAAACAAAACATTATTGAAAAATTCGTAGAATTTGGAATTATACCACCCAAAGTAGAAGGAGTGTGGGGGGGGAGAAGTTTCTTCTTTGTGCATAAATCAGGGTTTTCTATCCAGATCGTTAAGGCCTAGGCAATGCAAAGCATACAGAAGCTTACCGTTTTCGTAAGGCTTCTTTTTACTTTGGACATGACTTTCAATGAATTCTCCGTGCGTAGTAAGTGACCAGTGTTGACTTTATGTTCAATTATAGTGTAACAACGGAAGACAAGGTCCAGGAAACAGATCGTTTATTAAGGAAATCAGCACATATTTATGGATTTTCATGTAGATTATTATAAATTATTCTTATCAGACTAGTTGTTTCTCACTGAAAGTTTATCTTTCATCTCTTTGTGGCTGTTTCGTGAACGTCAGATCATCTATCTGCTAATTGTATCCGCCTATGCAAAGTTTGCTGTGATTGATTGTTGAGTCAGTCTTTGTTCTTGTTTTCACATGACCAATATTTGGGACATAAACATTGATGTAAATTACTGTCTACCAATTCGGCTAGCAGCCAGCTCTCGCCACAAATAGCACTCTTTATTGATCCATTGTTGCGTTTTTGTAGCCAAGCAGGACAATGTTCTATGACTCTTTTAGATAAAACACGCATCGAACGACTTATACATCTCACTCCACCTGAGCAAGTAAAACTGGTAGATACATATAGAAGTGGTCAAATGCGATAGTTTATCTTTAGAGTTGTTGAAGGACAGTGGGCAGCTTGAGAATACCAATCATTATGTAGCAGCAGGGAATGCTCTTCTCAGGACGTTAGATATTCTTCTCTTTAAGATGTAAGCCAGAAAGTCGTCTTTGAACTTCACATTCATGCATAGCATCTTCTTCGGCACAGAGATGGGTTGTTCTCTGTTGATTTTCAGCTTTATATATTTATCTCTAAAGCGTGGTGGATAGCTATTCTCACATTATTTCTCATGTTATTTCTTCATTCGATCCTTTTGTCCTCTAAATGCCTAGGTGGAGATTCTTTCTACATATATCGGGCTACTGAAAATCTCTATCAATGTACTCTATATGATTTCTTATATTCAGTTAGTTTAGATTTAGTAAGATATGACTTCTAATTGTATTGTTTACTCTGGTGTGTATTCAAAACATTTACAACCTTCTGATTTACAAGCTTCTACTAAACATGTGAAATTGCATTATCCTAGATGAATGGTAGCTTATCTCAATACATAAGATAACTGTTTCTGAGTAGTGTCGTCGGTTCACAAAATGTACTCCTTAACTTTTTATGATTGGCATTCAACCAAATATCGTGTATTTCTCGAAGGAGACGAAGAAGTCATATCATATTGGATTGGTTCACAATTCAGGTCAGATAGACGGGACTGTGTCAAACGATCTACTTTCAGTTAATGTCACATTTGAAGATCCTAGACGAGGAGAAAATATCATGCAATAAAGTCCGCTGAAAATTCTGTACATTATATGAACACCGTTTAGGATAAAGCTGTTATAATTATCATTATTATTATATTATCATTATTGTTCCCTTGGGTTCCTAGTGGATCATAGGGCTTGAACTACACATTTTTATTTGCTTCTGTCTTCTGCTGCACTTTTCACCTGCATCCATGTTACTTCATACTGTGTTTCAACTCCTCGTCACACGATCTCCTCCATGCCACCCTTGCACCAACGACCCACTAGCCGTTTCCCTTTCGGCCTGGTTCCACTCGATCAATGGCCTGTGTTACGCGCGATGTCACCCAGCAGCCCGGCCTTCTCAGCGAGTGTCCAATCCATCTCCACTTTCTCCTGCATATTTGCTGCTTTTGGGCGATTGGTTCTTGTTTTGTTTGTTCCTTCCCATAGTTTCTTGTTGGTGATTCTTTCCGGTCCGGCCATCTGATCTTCAGTATAGAGCCAGAGAAGACAGTTGTTGGTTGATGAAGGTCTGCAACAGGCTGTTGGAAATACCTGTTCTTTGTGACCCGCCCGCCAAGTTTCTGATCCGTATAGAAGAACTGACTGACTTGACGTTGTTTGTATTGAAAATCCGACTGGATTTTGTTGTTGATGCTGGCTGAGTGACGAAAATTTCCAGACTGGTTTCAGATTGATGAATGTGTTTCTCGCCTTTCCGATTCTTGATTTGACATCCTCGTCCGTTCCTCGTGTAGTTGAGACAATGCTCCGTAGATAAGTGAGTCAATGAAGTAACCTCTTTCAAATCCCTCCCGTTGATGGTGATTGGCGCTGGATGTTGCTGCTGTTGTTGTTGTTGGTTGGTTATTTTCATGACCTCCGTCTTGTCTATGTTCACCTGAAGTCCTGTCTTCGCCGGCCGCTTCTTCGACCAGTTTGTCGGTCGGTTTTCGCTTTTAAGTCTTCGATTTTGTGTGACATCAGACATAAATCATGCACGCGCGAAATCCAGGTCTTCTAGGTTCTTCATGTCGGTCCAGGATATCTATGTCTTCTCGTTTCCCACTGTCTACCTCTTGCGTTTACTCGAAACGCCTTGCTGAGTTTTCCGTTGTGGATGACTTGACATGTCCCGTTGTCGTACAGCTGTTGAATAAGGTTGATGAATATTTGGGCGCTGCACGCCGTAATACTCGAGTAGTTTCCAAATTACTTCGCGGTCAACGCTGTCTGTCGAAGGCCTTCTCAAAGTCTATAAAGTTGAGGTAGACGTAGTTGATTGCCATTCCATGCTTTGTTCTGTGATGATGATGTGTAGAGTTGCAATTTGGTCAGAACATGATTTGCCTTTCATTATCATTATACTTTACTGAAATAATGTCTAACTAGATCTTTTTTTGTGATCTGAAAATCTATAATTCAACTAATATCAGTGGACAAAACAAGTGGCCAGCGAATTATGTAAATCAAATGTATTGAAAAGGTATTCTACATTTAGAAATTATGATACAAAACAAAAATAGTTAGTATTTATTTGAAATAGTTTCAAATGTAAACATAAAAATGTCAAGGTTACTAATCGATCAATTAGTTTTACACATAGATTTGTCTGATTTCTAGTCATCATGTCGAATAATTTATATCATTTTGTGAAAATACAGTGAACAAACATTTGTTGACTTTAGTAACGATAACCTTATTTGAAATAACTATGTAAAACATGTCGAATACGTAGTGGGGCAACAGTAAACAATAGACACCTCATTCATATGACCTTGAACCAGCCAATCAGATAGCTCAGCACTACAAATAGATGCTTCTTTGCAAGTTTCACTCTGACCTTAATCACAAACCTACCTTAATCCTACCCTAACCTTATCCCTGCTGAATCAGGGTGAGAAAGTATCTATTTGTAATGCTAAGAGATCTGATTGGTCGATTCAAGGTCATTTGATTGTGGTGTCTATACTCTTCGGTTGCCCGTAATGGTAACATCCTCATCCCAACATACATCTCAGTCGGTAATATT
Source organism: Trichobilharzia regenti (assembly GCA_944472135.2). Lineage (NCBI taxonomy): Eukaryota > Metazoa > Platyhelminthes > Trematoda > Strigeidida > Schistosomatidae > Trichobilharzia > Trichobilharzia regenti. The sequence goes on along the minus strand of OX235264.1, from coordinate 28,094,457 downwards.
TACTTTAACGTAATGCTTAATCATATCTGTGGTGAGATTTTGTTAGCCGAAGATGCTAATTCCTGAAGATGTTTTTGGATCACTTTGCCAAATGAAACACTGGAATTATTCAATATTTTTAAGACTTATTAAAATGTAATTTGTACATGTTTGATTTTAACTCGGTACTCAGTATCTGTGGAACTGTTCGGTTAAATCTTGATCAGAGTTCATGTAAATTAGATTAATTGTGTAGGCAGATTATATCTTCCATGAAATTATCGCAAAATATTCATTTTTGCCGGTTTATAATATTTCCCGTTAGACCAACGATATACGTAACTTTTTTAGTGGTTATATTTGACAGGATGATCAAATTGCTTGAAACCACGTCAAAACTTAAATGGACACTTGTCTAATACACTCAGTTGGGAGAGAGGAGATAAGCATACGTTGAACCGACAAAAAGACATCAAAAGATCTCGACTTCACAAACAATTTATGTCTTGTGTCTGGCAAAATCAAGGATTTACAAGGAGACCTCTATAAATTGGCAGGAGAGGTAGCAAAAATAGCAATTCAAGGCGAAATTAAACAATAGCTTCCCAGTGGTGCGTACGCTCCTATGACCTTGAATGCATGCTAGTCGCTGGCTAAGAACATCTGTGACTGCTATAGCGCAAATAGGAACGCTATTCACCAACTAAGAGCAAATTTCACTCAAATCACGTTTTTAAGTACTGTTTGGACTATGTGTTGAGAGCTCGTTAGGGTTTGGATTACGGTTAGGGTAAGTATAAGAGTTAGGGTTAGAATCAGGGTAATAATTAGGGTTAAGATTAAGGCTAGGGTTACGATTAGGGATATATTTAGAGTTGGTATTATTTATTTTAATTTGTTTTATTATTCTCGTTTTCCTAGTAAGCTGTCGTCGACCCTTTTACTGGACAGCATAGTAATTCAACATACGGCTTTTGGGGAATACTGTAGAGCGGGATAAGAGCGATAAACAGGTCACAATAAAAAGCTCACTTCGGTGAATATATGTACAGAAACTAGTCGGTGGCACAGTGGTTAGAACTCTCGCCGACCATGCACATGGTCTGAGGTTCGATCCCCTGCCGACGCACACCTGATATCTATGGTCGGCCTGCAAAATTTGGGCTACCGATATCCATGCTGAAAATTTCCATACTTGTACCAAAAATACAGTGTGGAATCAAGCTGTAATCAGAAATAAAACAAAATAAATAGATAAAAAATATATACACAAACCAAAAATTGTAAATAATAATAAGGCTAGTAGCTAAGATTATCAGTTATTAGGAGATAATAATAAAAGAGGCGATTATTTTGCTAACACCATGCTGTAATTCATGGGTTTCGCGCTTAACATTGTCTCTGGCCCGTATACAACACAGACTGGCCAAATATGATATCGTTGACTTCCTATACTCACTAGTATGAGCATACAATCTTTTATACTGACGTTCAGCTCTACTGGATGAGATCCATGGTGGGGAGAGTGGAGATTGTGGAGGGTGTGGGGTGTGGTGTTGGCGATGGTCATACAGTATGGATTTAGACCATTTCTCTCAGGATTTGCACAGATGTCTGTCAACTAATGTAGTAACAAGCTGCCTGACCAAGTTGTACACCACTCGCCCTACTGGCAACCTTCAATATCCTTCTCAGAATGATATTGTTCTTTTTCAGTAGCCCAGTAAAAAAGACTGTGGTGGGGAGCAGTAAAGTACAGTAGGTAAGATACACGAGTTAACAAATTGTAGAAGTAGAGGTTGGGAGATTCCAGAATGTCTTGACTTCTTAATGTAGTAGCACAGACGGAACATTTTCTTGGAGATCCACAAAATATGGTATGACCAAGTAAGGTCAGAGGACAAAACTATACCAATGTTAGACTTAGTTTCTGTTAAAGTCCCCTCTGTGGCTATAAGCATCGTGTGAATTAAGCAGTGGTTGTAGACCTCTTTTATATCTAAAAGAGAAGTTAATAGTCTGGAATTTCTAGGGATTTAACGTAATTCCATTTAGCTAAGACCACTGACTAATGTCCGTAGTATGGAGGTCGATAGCACTAAACAAAAGAAACAGGATCTCAATTTTACAAACTAATGTCAAAACAGTGCTTCCACATTATTCAAAGACTTGACATACGCATTACCGAAAGTATTTCCGATAGCCTATACTGCAGACTTTTATCAACACACCCACCTCTGTTCGATACAGAGACTGCTCAAGAGTGTACATCATTTCATTCTTATTCAAATCTCCTGTATATTGCTCACTAGATCTAACTCCGATTGAAGCGTTACTAGAATTTACTTTGCAGTGAAGTAGATTCATTTCATAACTGACTTGAGTTTATTTAGAGGATAATGTAAATCCTACCTTACGTAATTCCGTAATCTGATACCGTAATAGAAAATGCATCGATCCATAATAAATAGAATGAAGTTTAATTGCATTAGTTCATTATCGTTAATTGCTTTCGTATATTTCATGTAGTTTATGACTAGCTAAAGGATTTAATGTAACGTCTGTTTCAAATAAGCCTAATTTGCAATTAAGCTTGTCAAATAATCCAGTCGTACAAACGAGTCACAACTTGTTTATTTATGAATGCGTACAATAAGCAACCTTTGCTGGATGTTTTATGCACCTTTCTAACTGTTTCACTACACTTTCATACTAAGCCTCTCTTTGCTTCCGATAAATCAAATTAAACTTGAGGTAATTTTTTAATAAGTATATCTTGGTGATCATTACCCTTTCTATTTATCATGTAGCTGTTCTTCAAAATGACTGAACAATGAAGAAAAATCACTGCTACGGGTCGCGCTATGTCACGAATTGACAGAAGTTAGAATTAACGGGCCATTGGATCAGGTTTCAGTGGCTCGATGGTATATGAGCCAGCTCGCCTTGTAACCAGAAGGTCCTAGGTTCGAATCCCGGTGGGTTCGTACTGATGAAGAGTCCAAAACTAGGATGAAACAGCCGCTGTCCAGTACTCCTAGGTTTTCCAATGGTTCTCTAACTAATGTCAGCTCATGATGAAATCCTGTAACCAATCAAATCCCTACAAACCAACACTTCAAAATCACTGCATTCTTGCTGTTCATAAAGAAAAGATCCCCAGGCTGTGAACAGTCAGAAACGGGTTCTCTGAATAACGAATCGTTGAAGGAATCAGTGGGAAGTGATATTTCGACATTCAGTAATATTAAAGCCTTTTTTTATTCTAGGAGAGATGAGTCTCAATCACTAACAAGAAAGGGGATATTTGCAAAGATATCACTTTCTGATATCAGCTGAATGTAAACAGTAGTTTATGAGTGGAACTGTCTATAACTGAATTAGAAGTAGGCTTCGTAAATGCCTTCTCACAAAGTGACAGTAAATTCTTCCTGTGTGTTAGAGACTAAATACTTCCAGTATCAGTAAAAAAAGATGGAAACTCTCTTGAACTTGAAGCGAAAGTTTACATTAGGTGTTAATAAGCACTATGAAATTTCAGAAGCGATAATAACTCCATCATGGCAGATAGATTGGGAAAATCATATGAACTCGGAATGGTCAAAGTATAATCCAAGTGAATCACGATAATTAATTGTCAACCGAATCAGTAGACTTGAGTCGGTGGTTTAGCGATAGGATTCCCACCAACCACCCGTATGATTCAGAGTTCGACCTCCTGCCGACGCACTCCTTAACCTTCCTAAGACGATAATAAGTCCCGTAAAGAGGCTAGTAGCTTCACCCCGTAAAAATAACGAGAGCATTATTCCACGCCAAGTGAAATACTAAGTCGCGTCACCAGAGAGAGAATAAAAGATACATTAGATGTAAAACTCTGCCACCTACCGGAACAATCTAGATTCAGGAAGGGCAAATCATGTGCTGATCAAATTGCAACTGTATACATTATCATCACCATCACTGAATAAAGCACAGAATGGCAGACAACTCTGCTTCTACCTCAACTTCATCGATTTCGAAAATGCCTTCAACAGGTAGTGTTGACCAAGAATTTTTGGAAACAGCTTCATACTACAGAGTACAATGCTCAGATCTTTGTCAACCGTATTCAACAGCTGGCTATATGCCAGAGCCTATCACGTGTTAGATGATCCACAACGGACAACTCAGGGAGGTGTTCGAAGTGAATACAGGAGTAAGACAAGGCTGCCTACCTGCCTATTATCACTAATGTCTAGTCACATTATACTAGTTACTGACTAATGTCCAAACAGAAAATACCCAATACATTCCTGCAGCAAGGATGTCAATCGCGATCCCGAATAGCTCAGTGGTAACGTCTCTGACTGCAGCAATGGGTGACGCTGGTTCGAATATCAGAAGGGAAGTGAGTTCCTTCAAGGTTGCAGATACATCCTTCCTGCCTGTTGAATGCCAACTGGCTCGAAACCTAAGTCCAAGGCTTTCTGCCGACTGCGTCCAACCGTCCTTCATAGTGCCAAAGCTCTATTCTTGAGTCAAAGATACTTTGACTTGTAGTGGTGAAGTATCTTATGATTCCACTGTTTGGTGATATTAGATGGTTGGAGGAAATCAGCAGGAAGGTCTAGACACATCACACTGAGTACTAGTGTCCAGTCAAAGTTCTGCTGCTTATTTACTCATCCACTCTCATGCTGATTTTCTTCTTTCTTCACTTTTGATTACAATAAGAAAATATAAGCTGATTACCTGGAGACGCAATTATATCACTCAGGAAGAAATTTAAATCATTTCACTTTATGCTAAATATTGCACTGAAGATGTTTTCCAGAAGGACGACGAAAGCTCCGCAACTAAACCAACCAGCTCAGAGAACACTATTAATTACAAAGCTGATATTGTTCTCAACATTTAGGTAGTCAAACATTTTTTTTGTTCATATTATTCCACATACTTCAAAATAAATTATTCAGTTATATCTGTGTTCCCTGTCAAATATATTCCGTCATCATTTTTGACGTATACTGGATGAATGAAGCAATGAATAAATGAATGATTGTGCACGCAATCTCATTATTTGAGATTTAACTGCCCAGAGTAATTTAAAAGTCATTTGTTGTGAGCTTTACGCCATATACGCAGTTTTAGAACATCAATAAAAAGCCGAAAATACAAAATGATATCACCATTTTGTTTTGTTAAACGATTTATTCAGAATTATTAAGAGGATGAAATAAATGAACTTACTGTATTTCACTGGAAATATCTAGAGTAAATGGACTAGGAGAAATATTTCATCACTAATGAAAAGTGTTCAACAAGCTACTTCTTGTAGTCATATTGTTCTTATGATATTAATATTTCTTTGAGTTCCCAGTCGGATCACTAGGACATCTTTATTCCACGCTATTTTCTTCAGTCCTCTTTCGCTGACTCCACGATGGCTCATAAGCTCTCATTTCCTTCCAGTCACCTTTAAACCTGTACCCTACCCGTCATTCACTGTTCGGGTCCTACTCGAGCTATGGCCTGGGGCATGGTGTCATTCATTCATCTACTCAGTGACGTGCGTCCCATCTATCTCCATTTTATTCGAAATATTTGTTAGTTGGTTAACAGAGTTTCTTGTCTCTCGAATGAATGATCTCCAGATTGAAGCTAGCGAAGTCAGTAGTTGCAGAAAATCTTCAACAGGCTGTTAGGAATGCTTGTGGTGAAGCACGCGCCAAGTTTCCGAGCTACATAGAAGGACTAATTTAAGCATGATGGTAGAAACCTGAATTTCAGAGTGATGAAGGTCAGTCTTGACTTTCTAACCCTAGTTTTGTCACTCTCATTCGGGCTGTCACCTGTAGTTTAGACAATGGAACCTACTTAGGTGAAAGAAGTGACCTCTTTCAAATTTACTCCGCCAATAGTGATCGGTGCTTGTTGTTGTTGATTGGTTGGTTGGTTAGTTATCTTCACCACCTCCATCTTCTCTAAGCTCACTTGAAGTCTCATGTTGTAATCTCACAAAAATAAACACACAATCATGGGAATATTAAATAGGCAGTTAAACCCCTATGCTTATCGTCGTATAGATGTTGTTGTAGAAAATTAAAAATTAAATTCAAGTGTTGGTTTGTAGGGATTTGATTGGTTATAGAATTTCACCATCAGCTGACATTAGTTAGAGAACCATTGGAAAACCTGGCAGTACTGGATAGCTGTTTCGTTCTATTTTTTGGGACCCTTCATCAGTACGAACCCACCGGGGTTCGAACCCAGTATCTTCTGGTTACAAGGCGAGCTCGTAAACCATTAAGCCACTGAAACCCAGTCCAATGGCCCATGAATTCTAACTTCTGCCAATTCACGATATAGCGCGACCCCTAGCCAATGTCTTCGGGGAGTATTTGTCTCCAGACCCGACCTGCTTTACCCTAATAGCCACAACTTCTCATTAGAACCCAGGTAACTACCTAGCTGCATTGATACTAATTAATTATGAATTAATTATATATTATCCATAGAAATTTGTCAGTCATTCACAGACCTCAACGTTACGGTCAACTGAACAGTTAACTGATTCACTATCATGAAACGAACTAACCCATCTAGAAGTTTACACACCTCAATCGATGTTTAATACATTTCCACTAATCATACACACCAATCAGGTAACTGTTAAGAATTGAGAGTTATTTGCAGGTCAGTTCAGCTTATTCCAATAGTGTAGTGTCAAAGCTGATCATAACAATTTTGTGAGGTTAGTTACTGTTTGATGACACTGTGTAGTGGTTGGGCTAAGCCATATTGATTAAAATGGTATATTATTACCTCCTTATCGATTAACTTGGTCACACATTGTTCTTATGTTAGGTAGGATAGTGTCCACATGAATCATCTTTGATAAACTTATTTCTGCAAAGTCAATGTGTGTTTATGTGTGAAAAACAAACAGCTAGTCGCTTCATTGATGTTGTAAACATTATGTAGGCGGAAGGAACAGGATCGATGTGATATACATGCCATCTCCACATAATCATTGCTTATATTGTGTGGTAGGCTAATGATGTTTGGTGTTGAAATGGAAACCTACACATCATCTCATTTTTCAAACCAACAGTAATCTTCACACAGGGGGACTACACTCTATTCTGCAAACTAATTCGTGGTAAGCACCAGTATCTAATGATAAACTTGATCAGCGATTATGACACTCAGAGTGATTGTACTTTCGCCTGAAAACGATCTGTCGAAGGACAGTTCCTCCTTGTTCCTTCACCATACTGACCTCTGATTAATTCTGCTGTATATTCACGACCACCTCTCAACTATTTCAACGTTTATGAGATTTAAAACTGCTCAATTGATCAGTTCGTATACAGTTGTGAAGAAAATCACTGAAATGTGAAGAATCGATCGTATTTCATCTCTGTCTCCATGTTATTTTACACGTTTGAGTCCATAAAGTTAGACACACGAAATGGTATTTCTCTCAGTGCTTTCAAGTTTCAACATTTTAAATTCTATGCAGATTAGTATATTACATTAATATCAGTAAAAAGTTTGAGCATTGTAGATTAGATCAAATAAAGTATAATTATATTTTAATAGTTTACACACAATGATAAGTTTTGTTATTGGTGTGCATATATGCACACACAAAACATGAATGAACAAAAAAATAATAATAATGAACTACATATATGAGTACAAATCATAAATGTGTGAATAAAACAATTCCAACAGTGGCGAGAACACGGGCAGTAATTTTGCTCGAAATATTACCAATAACAAAACTTATCATTATGTGTAAACTATTAAAATATAATTATACTTTATAGTATATTACAGCAATTCATGTCAGTATTTTTTGAGTTGGTTAACTGACTGAGTGAAGAAATCGAGTGATGTTGTCTCATCGATTTTCTATCGATGAAACTCTTTAAATTCTTCAACTTTAGTCGACATTGTGCTATCCTTACTATCTTACAATCTGTGTGATATCTCCACCCATTTATAAGTGTGATTGGAATGGACTGATTTTCTACTCTTAATGACAACTAGATAAAACTTCTAGTAGGCGTTGAGAGAATATTGGGAGGCTTGAAAATATTCTAGACGTCTGTGTGTTTAAACTACACATGTATATATAATTCAAATGGTAACTCGATTTTATAAAACCGTCTGAAATATGGTGTAGTTATTCTTTAATCAATATTTAGTCGAGGGGAACTATTGAAACACTGTCTGTAATTATTGGTGGATTCATACTGATCTGTCGGCTATACAGACATTTTTAAAATTTCAGATGAACATATCTGAATATTTCGGAAATGTGACAGACCATCTCACCTTCTCCCCTTACTCATTCATGAAAGTTTTCGATGTCTGACTTTGATCAGCTTGTGTTTGGGCACATTACAGAATTTATTTGACAGTAGGTATTTCATTTCATTCCGTTTCTAATCCCCTGAAAATTCCTCATCAGATGTAATTATCACGGAAGTGGTGTTGTTAGTTAACCTTATGGAGATACAAGTTCATCCCACAACTGACTTCAGCTTATTCGATGTATTAGGTACATTTTTCACTTTATTATTTGGTGATAGAAAATTGTCGGAACAGAGAAAGATAGAGCAACACAGAATATATCGACGCATAATAACTAACTTGATTTCCTCTTTATTGTTCATTTCTTGTGTATATCTCACGCAGTTTTGACCATCTGAAACACTTATTGTTGAGGTTAATTTCAAATAACCTGCTTTGTATTTATGATTGTCATATATTGAATCTTCGAAACAACTCTCAACATGTTTATACATATACATTTATTTCGTAAATGAACTCATTCTTTGAAAAAGATTGACATTGCAGTGAATACTAAACGTGGTTTTGAAAGGTGAAAAAGAATATATTACTCCATATCATATGGTTAAGCAGGCGGTCATAACTGAGTGTCTATATACGCGTGTATTTCCTAACTTTTGTTGTTCTTTTACATGCTAACATACTCATTCAGAGGCACTCAGCGTTGAGGTGGATATCACCAACAGAAAATCTGCTATGCTGTATTACTTTCCAGTCGGTTAGCTGCAGTCAAACAGTTACCTAGAGTTCTAGTGAGAAGTCGTGACCAGTGGGGTCCACGAACTCTGATAAGGGAATATTACTTGTCGATGATGTCAGCTGATGATTTTGCTATATACTTCACAAATTGACAGAGGTTGGAATTCATGGGCCACTGCCTTGTATCCCACTGGTTGAATGGTCTACCAACCTCTCTTGTAACTGGCGGGTCCTGGTTTCGAAACCCTGTCTGTAAGTTCTGTGAAGAGTCCCAGATTGGAATGAAACAGCTCTCCATTATTTCCTTGATTTCCAACGCTCCTCCAACTGATATCAGTGCATGACTGAAACTGTAATTGAGATGGTTTATTTTACAATGAAGTCATCATTTTCTTCGATAATCAGTGAATTAACCCTTTGTTAGAAAACATTAGATGGTGGTCAAGAGGTAGTTATGATTCTGGAGGGAGAGACGATTCAATAAATTAGGTTTTGAATGTTCGATAATGAAAACGTCATCAAGCTTGTGAAATACAAGTCATGACCTCTTTTCACTCTTATTTGCTTACGTCATTCATCATTCAAACTTTATTCTTCATATGTCATTCATTACAAGAAACATGGCTCCATGAACTCTATGATGACAATCTGGTTTCCCTAAATGGTTTTACATTGTTTAGACAAGATCGACTATGCTCCAGAAAGAAAAGAGGTGGAGGTGTTGCAACTTTCATTCATTCTCAATGGTCAACTTCAAATAACGTATGTTTTTCTTACTCTAATGACTTTATTGATTGTATAACGGTCAAATGCCGCCCGAAACACTTATCCAAATTCAAATACGTCTTCATCTCTAACATTTATGTTACTCCTGGCTGTTCTGCATCTGATCTATCTGATTTTGCTGATGAATTCACTGAATTTGCCGTTACACATCTTGAAAACTCTTTATCAGTTGTCACAGGAGATTTTAACTGCTGTGATTGTTCTTTCCTCGTATCATTAGGTCATGCCAATATTGTTAAATTCCCTACTCGACTTGATAAAACCCTTGACCTGGTGTTCATTAATGATGAGGAAATATATGAAGTACGCCGACGTGCTCCTATCATGAACTCAGATCATTGTATTATTCGGATATTACCTAAGATATACAGCAGATCTCACTTTAATATCTTCTCAAATCTGTCCAAGAGAACACAGCAAAGGTGTTACTCACAAGAAAATATGCTCAAACTAAGATGTATGCTAAATGACACTAACTGGGAACTTTTCAACGAACACAAACTGGATGATACTATTTCCAATTTGACTGACTATCTTAAATTCTGTCTTGATATATGCTGTCCAAAACAGATAATTTTCAAAAGAATGGATCGTTTTTCTTCCCCTCATCTCAAAAAACTTCGTAGAGAAAAAGAGAAGCTGTACAAGACAAAGAATAAATCTGGTCTTAAGAAGATAAACACCCAAATTAAATCTGAAATCAAGAGACTAAACAACATTTATAATCAAACAATACTATCTTGTAAAACATCAGAAAACATATGGAAGCTTTTTAGAGAAATTACTGGTTGTGGTAAGCATAATAATTTTGCCTCTTCTATTGATGTAAATACTCTCAATAGATCTTTCATCCGCCCTCCAAATGTCCTTTCTGCCTTCAATTTAACTAATAACACGACCAGTGACTTTCATCGTTTCAATACTTCTGATGTTCTTAAATGTTTGAAATCTCTTAAACCTTCCCAGAGTCTAGGCCCTGATGGTATACCTGCCATTGTTTTAAAGAAATGTGCTGATATTTTAAGTAACCCACTTACAAGCATTTTCAATACTTCTTTTTCTAATAATAATGTACCTTCTCTGTGGAAAGATATTAAAATCATCCCTGTACCCAAGTCTGGTTCTGGAGATAGTGTTAAGTTTAGACCAATTGCCATTACCTCTCCTTTTTTGAAACTGATGGAGAAATTACTCTTACAAAAACTCATTCCCTCCCTAAGCTTCTCAAATGATCCAAAGCAGTTTGCTTACAAACAGGGTAGAAGTACTTTGGATGCTGCTGCTGTGTTTCATCACAACATTGTATCCTCCTTAGACAAAGGGGCCAAGTATGTCCGTTGTACTTTCCTTGATTACACATCTGCTTTTGACTCTGTACCTAGAGGCCTTTTGTTAAACAAGCTTAGCCTTACACAAACTGAGTCCTGGGCTATCAACTGGCTGCACTCTTACTTCTCCAATAGGATGCAGTACACGGTATATAATGGTGTAGCTTCCTCTCCTTTGCTTACTGAAGCTGGTGTTCCTCAGGGTGCTGTTCTCTCGCCGTTTCTCTTTTCCTTCTTCTTACATGACTTACCTCTCTCAGACGAAATCAACTTCGTCAAATATGCAGATGACCTGACTGTTTCGCTTCCCGTTAAGTCTCAGTCAGACTGCTTCAAATTAAATAGCTTCCTGTCGGACATCAGTCAGTGGTCTAAAATAAATGGCCTAACGCTGAATCCCTCAAAATGCCAGACTGTCGACTTCTCCTTTAGGCATAAACGAGATCTACAAACACTAGTAAGCACTCATGATGTCTGTAGAATCGAGGGGACTATAATTGAAACAAAGTCTAATGCAAAATACCTCGGATTAGTTATATCTTCCGACCTTACTTGGTCATCTCATATCCAAATGATTTCCAAGAAAGTGTTTCGTCTAACCTACTACATTAAGAAACTCAGACTAACTGGAGTCCCTCAACCTCTGCTTACACAATTTGTCAACTCTCGTATCCTACCTATTCTACTTTACTGTTCCCCGTTAGTCTTTCCTGGGTTACTGAAAAAGGATTATACCATCCTGAGAAGGATGTTGAAGGTAGTTAGCAGGACTAGCGGTGTAAAACTCAGTCAGCTCGTCACAACATTAGTGGATAAGCATCTGAATACATGTGAGAAATGGTCTAAAACCATACTCTCTGACCCCCAACACCCCCTCTATTCCCAACTCTCTCCCTGCATCTCATCAGGTAGAACCAGAAATCAGTATAAAATAATATATGCTCGTACAACCAAGTATAGGAACTCAACGATACCATATTTGGCCCGTGTTCTAAGTGACAGAGACAATGTTAGGCGTGAAACCTATGACTTGCTTTGTTGTTAATAACATAATTTTGGCCCTTGTTTTTCCCCCTTACACTCTCTTATTTGTACTCTATAGTGAACAACCTTCTTAAACATACTTAGCTGCTTAAAATTATTATCATTGGCTTACATTTTTATTCTTTATTCTATTCCTTCTTTGTACATCTACTGGGTCCGACTATATTATCACTATGATTATTAAAAATTGTCCCGTCATTAACCATCATGTAACATTAGTTTTGTGGTTGTTCTTTGTTCGGCACTATTTAACTGACAATCTTGTTTGTTATTGCCACTATCACCATCTTAAAAATTTTGTATTATGCATGATTCCTCACACTGCCACTACAAACAACCGCATTAGTACTGACAAAAAAAAAACAACCTGAAATGTTTATCTTATGATTGCTTAGTGTTGTTCAATCAAATTAACTGATCATCTTGGCTATAAACAATTTTTAAGAACATCTCATAATTTCCCGTATGATTATAGCTGTTACTGTTCACCACGCATACACATATCGTAGCTTCCACTAACTAATACTGAAATATTTTTTTCATTATTTGTGTTGATCTTCTTTTTTACTCAGTATTTTTATTTGCATTTTTTTTGGTTATTTCTGTGTTTCTTTTTTTTGGTTTTTTTATATATATATATTTTTTTTATAATACTCCTTTTAAATGTACGATGAAATTAGATGCAATATTGTAGATATGTGCTGAAAATTCCACACTGTACCACAAGTACTGTTTCTGGAATAAAGCGAAATTGTTATGTTATGTTATGTCATTCATAGTACCATTTAGAACCAAGGAGTGCTTGCTCTTGAAAATCTATTTGTTAGTCAAACATTTATATTTTGATGCAAGAAGGAAATATAACTGTAAGTTCGCGCTACATATATACATACATAAATATCACTACTCTGGAGTCTCGAATGTCAGCAGAAACATATTTCAAATTTCGCCTTGGTTTTTGTGCTAATAAGGATTCCTGGCGAAATTTACTTTAATATCAGTGGATTAATTTTGGATATTTTCAAGATTTGATTTATAAGCATTAGGCTTATTTTTCGAGTTTAACAACAGATTGATATCATTTAGAGAACCACTGAAAATCAGCTCACAGTGCTCGACAGCTGTTACCGCCGTCCTAGTTTGTTAATCATCAGAATTACTCACCCACCACCAGAGGGGTTCTAATCCGAGACCTTCCGGTTACAAATGAAGCTCGTATACCACTCAGCCAATGGGGTCCGACTCATGAAATCTAATTTTTAGTGCGACCACCAACCAATATCGTCAGTGTGAACACTAAACTCCCACTTGACTGGATGGATATTACTGGTGACAACTTCTCACTAAAACTCCAGGAAACTCTATCCTGCGGCAAGTAACTAGCGAGCATCGGATTAATTATCAAGAGTTGATTTATTTTTCGAGTTAGACCATGGATTGATTTCAGTTAGACAACCACTGAAAACGCCTACCGAGGTGTACTGGACAGCTGTTTCATCTTAATGGGTGCGTACTGCCGATGATTCGCAAACTAGGATGAAACAGATGGTTTTCAATGGTTCCCTAACCTAATTTTGAATAGCCAAATAACTGGCTTAGATTAGTGAAACTGTTCACAATCAAATTATCTGAAAAATAATCATATCTCACTAAATTTATTTTCATGAGATGAAATTTTCACTTGTCAAACTTATTTTTATGCATACCAAATTGAGTTTGACTAAAATTGTAATAGTTGAATGTTAAATATCACTAAGTTGTTGGTGAACTATAAATGACTTTGAAAAGTGTTCGAAATATACTCTATGTCTCTTTTTCACCATCTCTTTTTAGTGAAATAGACTAAAGGTAACAAGAAAAACGGTGTATCTTATCTATAAAAAAAATTTTTTTGATTACAACTTGATTCCACACCGTATTTTCTGGTACAGTTATGGAATTTTCAGCATGTGATATCGGTAGGCCAAATTTCGCAGGCCAACAATGGATATCAGGTATGTGTCGGCAGGGGATCGAACCTCGGACCATGTGCGTGGTTGACGAGAGTTCTAACCACTGTGCCACTGATGCACAGTAGAAGGAGATAGGCAAAATATGAATTGGAAACCTGTTTGCCTTCTTCTTATCAGCATTCCTCAAATATCAGTCGAAGTAAGTAAGAGTGATTTTAGTTTTTGTTGTATTCTTGGACCTGGGTGGTTTAGTTGAAACACTTTTATTACTCTCCTAAACGACATCTTCAGTGGTTACTTTATTTAGTTGAACTATTCAGCTTGTAGAACACAACAACACCAGAATCATTCACCTGAGGTGGAAGTCTTCTTTATCATGGATGTTTTGTCTACGTGTCCGTCTATATTAAATGTCTGTATCATCTGGCCTATCTAGTAGGCCAGGAGATTTAAATAATGAAATCAAACAAATAAAGGAAGTATTAGTAGTCAACAACTACCCACCAGAATTTATTCAGAAATGTATGAAGAACTATAGAAAAACCTAATATCAGTGATGAGAATAACGAAAATAATATAGAATTCAAAGTATCCGTAGTACTGCCGTAAAAAGAAGCGACGTCACAGGCCTTAGGCAGAATTCTTCGTGACTCTGGCTGGCGTTTAATCCAACCAACCTACTCTCTCTGAGATAAACTTCCTCAGCTTAAGGATCCGATAGATCCAATTAAGGAAAATAGTATAATTTAACAAATATCATGTATCGAATAAAGAAAGAGTGGACATGTTTGCAGAATAATTACGAGCTGGTTTGATTTCATGGATTCTCCCTCCTCAGCTGCGTACATCCTAAATACATCAAGTATAAGTTACAAAATGGTGTCTGAACATACTTTCTGCAATGAATTCAAGTTATAGATAGAAAGTATAAGGAAAATTATTTTGAAGATTGTTTAAGTAGACAGCGGCTTGGAATTCAGATTTCTCTTTGAAACAAGAATGGACTAGAGATAAAATACAAGATAGAACATATGACATGCAGCGGAATTTAGTCAAGCTTTCAAAATAACCAATAAACAGAGAAAAGAATGTTTACTTCGGTTCTCAGAAGTCACTGCCATCAAAAGACTTCGACCCAACTAATGCAGAGAGAAAGACAGTATGACTAATCTCTCACTACGCTGGTGACCATTACTGCTTTTTTTCGTGTGCTTTTGTGATGTTTTCTTCTGTTGTATAACATTCCAATCAATCTCGATTTTTATTTTCACTCACTGAGTTGAACTCACAACTAAGGTTCCAAATCTACTAAATAAAACTATTTTATCCATTTTATAATTTTACTTCATTGCTCACCCTCACCTTTTTGAACTCTCTACCATAATGTGTATAAATTCACTCAGTTGTTCTATCTTGTATCTTGTCTGTAGCCCATCCTTGTTTCAAAGCGAAGTCTGAACTCGACTCCTTTGTCTAATTACTATATAAATAGTAACTCTTTTAACACTAAATAACTTGTCTACTTACATCATCTTTGAAATTATGTTGCTTATTCTCATACTTTCTATCTGTAACCTAAAATCATTGTAAAAAGGATGTTCGGACACCATTTTGTAACAAATAGTTGATTATGTTTAGGATGTATGCAGCTGAATAGGGAGAATCTACGAGATAAAACATAGTCGTATTATACTGCAAATATTTTCACTCTTTCTCTATTCAAACTAGTAAAGGGTACCGGCCGTATTAAATACCATGTAATGACTGTGAGGTCAACTAGATGGGTCAAACTAGTAGATCGGGGTCAACTAGATTATTGAAACATGAAAATTTAGCTAGACCTCGAATGATTGCATTGTATCGACTAATATGTAATCACAAAATAGTGTGGGATATAATGAGAGTATTAAAAAGTAATATAGTTAGATGGAGAGAGTATAAAGAGGTTAATCACTGAAGCTGTGATTATCGATTCAACACCGAACATGTTCAATCGGAATGACTCAACGCGTTTAACGAAGACATGGAAAATGGCAACAAACAAAAAAGGGAACTTGGAGAGACAGAATTGTGAAACCGTGTGAGTAAAAGTGATATGCTCATGAGTGGCAATAATTTATGCTCGAAACCTTGTCATCCAGTTGTTTAATACAGCATCTCTGTGTGATAGTTAAAATAAACTTATCTAATATGGAATTCCATTCTACCTCAGTGTCCCAGTTCTACACCTGCATCAGTGCTCTTCTATAGTTTTTCTTCCTCATTGGCTCACGTTCTCAGTATGGAAATTCAAGCTTCGAACTATAAAGGTTCAGTAGCGGTTGTGTTGTTCTTTGTACAGGATGAGGTCCTAGCCTCAAGCTTATCCTTCCCTATTTTACCGACTTACTACCGGTTAAGTCAGTGGTAAAGGAGTGCGTCAGTTGGAGTCGAACCCAGGACCAACTCAGACATAGTTGGCTACTATTCTACAGCTGAACCACCGATATCCTTTTACAGTAAGTATAGTATAATTGGAATGCTATATACCTACGTTAGCTCAATGTTACTTATAAAAACTACTTTACCTTTTAAAGTACAAAGTTTATGAAATGTGGATTAAACTTTACAATTGACTAAGAAATATTACTATAAAAAGTACTGAGAGTTAAGTATTTTAAACTGATGAAGCATAGTTCATAGTGAATAAATAAATAGTCGCTATGCTTTATTTTACTTGGTTCAAAATTACTGAGATGTTTAATTTAATAACACACTGATTTTCAAGCGTATCATTCATCCGCCTACTTACTGAACTTTATTCATCAATCGTCTACTGTTATTCTGTCGGTAATTATAATTAGGTTTTTATGAGTCAGCGAAAATCTTACTGTGGCTATTTTAGTTATATATGTGATTATTAGTATTATTATTGTTATTATTCATGGCTGAGTTTCGTGTCTTGTAAGCAGAATGAAGAACAGAATCCCTTCTTTTATTTTACTGATTACAGATTTCACCACGTGCTAACAGAAACACTGAAAATCACTCGGGAGTACTGTGTAACTGTTTTCTCCTAGTTTTGGACCTATTTAGCAGTATGCACACACGGGGGTTCAAACCCTAGGACCTTCTGCTTATAAGGTGAACTCATGGACCTTTTAGCCCCTGGGACCTGATTCAATAGCTCGCATTTTGATTTATCATTATTTCTACTGTTAATCATTTGGTCACATTTTTCCTTTAGGAGAGAGGTAATTAAAGTTCTAGATATATTCTTCATCTTATTTTACTATTGCTAGGCCTCTATGTCGTTGTTGGTATTTGACGAACCCATCAAAATATCATTTTTCCGTATATAACAAAACTTTCGCTAAAAATTGCCCTTCACGTGGTTGTAATCAGAAAAACAGACAGTGTTTTTGAACTTTCGCTGATTGTTTTTTGATAAATGGTTTTTTAGGCTTACAACTTACTTCACCTTGTACAAACTGTAAATAAAATTGTTTAATATGGTGGGATCCGAGTGGGGTTGTCGTTATAATGTTCATATCAGATCTTGACATCTATTCATAAAATTCAGACGAATGTAATCTATTGCTTGATGATGACGAGCAGTGGAATCCAGGATAAAGCGCATTTAGTACTCTTTGGGGCTCGTCAACTAGCTGAATGTACTTACATTCCCCAGTTAGTGATGGTGTTCTCGGCGAGGCTGGAATTCAGTGCCCATAGTCTCAAACGCCAAAGCATTATCCACTAGATCACCTGGACCACTGGTTGACGAGTCCAAAATGGGACGAAATGTGCGTTGTCCTGGATTCCACTGCTAGTCACCATCCATCAATCAACTTCTAATTACATGCCCAGTCATCGTCAGATCACCTGCACAAGAAACCGACATGTCAACCTGAGACCGAGCACTTCGGTCCAATCAGTCGGTGCGAAAATCTAAATTGAATTAAATGAATGTAATTTATGTAGACTGTGGATAATATATGTCAAAAAGAGTTGAACGGCAGCAGACCCTAGTAATGTTTACTTAGCTCTAATCGGCGAATATCCTTCTTCCTAATGTAACTTTGAAAACCAATAGTTGGTAATGAATCTGGTATTCACTAGCTAATTGTTCTATATAGAGAGTTACCTAGAATTCTAGTGAGAAGTCGTAATCAGCGTGATCTACCGAGTCACATAAGAGAACTGTTACTCATCCACGGCATTGACTGGGCAACTGACAGGAGTTAGAATTCATGGGCCACTGGATCGTGTCCTGGCAGTTGAATGTTCTACAAGCTCGCCCTGTAACAATGAGGTTTTGGATTCGATAACCGGTTGATGGGTACCACTGAAGAACCCCAAACCAGGATGAAACGGCTGTCCAGTACCGCCTGATCTACCGATGATTCTTTAACAGATGTTCGCAAACCAACACTTTCAACTTTACATTTATAAGCTTTCCCGTCAAATTTATTCGAACACACATTGGAAACTGCTGTGACTGACAATAGGCAATATCTAGAGCTATCACTGCCTAGTGTTTATCCCGATGCTGAATCTGTGTTCGAGTGTCTTAATTCATTGGTTTTTCAGACTTTAGATGATGTACACTTAGTGATTTACTCATCAGGTGTTAGTATTCAATTAATTTTTGATTACAGCTTGATTCCACACCGTATTTTTGGTACAGGTATGAAATTCTCAGCATATGATATCGGTAGCCCAAATTTTGCAGGCCAACCATTGATATCAGGCAGGAAATCGAACCCCGGCCATGTACATGATCGACGACAGTCATAACCACTGTGCCATCGATGCAGACAATTGACTGGGTTGAAGTTAGATCATGGGCTAAATCAGTTAGGGGACCATTGAAAAACCAAGTAGCGCATGTTATCTGTGTCACTCTAGTTTATGACTCTTCAGTAGTGCAGACCCTCTGTCCCACCAAGGATCGAACGAAAAACCTTCAGGTTACAAGACAAGACTATATGTTCATGCAGGTATGCTGACGATATTTCTTGTTGCTTGCAGTAATGGGGATCATATTATCAATCAATTATTATTTCAAAAACTCAATTGAGCTTATTCTCAAATTAATTTTATAATGAGTTATGAATACAAAAACTAGTTCATCTTTCTGTATCTTAGCATGAAACGAGAAAGTGTTGATACCATTGAAAAAACAGTCTATCAGAAAACAAACGTGGATGGGTCAGTACTTGAATTATTACAGGTTTAAACCAGCCGGTTAAAAAAGATATTTAATGAGAATGCTATTCATTAGAGTGAAAGAGATGTACTCAAGTCACAGTTATCCAATGAGTCGAACGGAGAATGGATATCCCTAAGAATTCATAGTGAAATATAGCAGAGAAGAAAAGTTTAGAATGAAGTTCATGGTTGTTGAGATGAAACCACTTTGTCTACTCGCATGATGGAGCATTTGCCAAAATGGTTGAAAACAGCTGAGTTCAAAGTGCCAAAATCCTCAATAACAAAACATCTTGTAGATTACGGACATGATATCGACGCAGTCAATTCATTTACCATTGTCAGCAAACAAAGAAACAAGAAGATGCTTGCAATTGCAGAGGCTTGTGCAATTCGAATTTATAAACCAGCTCTCTGTATACAAAATGAGATGGTCGTGACTCTTAATCTACCATGGTAATACGTTTTATTCTCTACTTGTTATTATTCTACCTCTTCTTCTTACTATTATTATTATTACCATTATTATTATTCTTGATTCATCTAAAACTATGCTTTATCAGTAAGATTATCTTAACTCACTTCGACACTATTAAAACTGTTATTATAACTATTACTATTGATATTAGTCTGTTTGCAATTCTCGTTATATTCCCTAGTGACTAATTGTTTATCTAAGTGATGTCATTGAAGAGTAATGCAATTTATCTTAATTTTGATCTCTCATACTCTCTCTCCCCTTATCTGTTTTAACATGACCTGGAAAACATTCGCACGTGTATTTCTGCATGACTAATTCAATGTAGTTTGTTTACTTATCAGTCTTATATCTCCCTATGTAATTTCAAAAGTATGTATATCCGTGTATGTAGAGTATTCAGCTGACGAGTTCTACCGAAATTTGATGAATTCATTAAATCCTGCTTTATTAAACTTTATTGCTTGTTTTAAACCTTTTTTATATTGCTTGGCAAATGAAGGGGGAAAGAAACACCAACAGGAATCGTAAAAATAATCAAAGGCATAATGAAAGGTTTTTGTATTTCCCAATGAATGAAAAACAAAACGATATTGCTTTTACTGACGTTTCGCTATTTATTGCTAGCAGCTTTATCAAAGTATTATTAAATCGGAATTTACAAAATCTCAGCATTTGTATAACAAAGAGTTAAGACGTGAGAAAATAGACTTAGGCCAAGTTAAAAGGACGTATTGAAAGTCAAAATTATAATGAAGATCACTAAACCAAATATCAAAGGTAATAGTACATCTGTTATGATATCAAAATAAAGTTTACTATCTTGATCGTCGTTCGTCAGTCTGGGGTCATTTTTCGTTGTCAATTTGGTCAATTGGTAAAGATTTTGTAAATTCCGGTTTAATAATACTTTGATAAAGCTACTAGCATTAAATAGCAAAACGTCAGTAAAAACAAAATCGTTTTGTTTTTAATTCATTGGGAAATACAAAAACCTTTATTATAATGAATATCATATACCCAATACCCAAATTTTTTCAAACCGTTAAAAGTGAACTTGGTTTGGACATATATAAATCAAAAGTATCGCTAGATCGATTCCTCTTTATAATGGATAATCTCTATCGAGGCATTAACGAAAACAAAACGCGTAAATCAGCGAAGAGTCTCTTTTCGGCGAATTCATTTTCTTAGCTGTGCAATCGTAAATATATATGTGCTATTTTGTATGTATGTGTACATTAAGTTTGTCAAACAAAATTACAATTGGTTATGGTTATTTTAACTAAACAGGTGAAGATTGGTAATACAAGTCAAGAAAATTAGGTGTCAAGGCAATTAGGGTAGTAACAAAGGTGATGAGTTTTCATAAACAGTTGTTAAAAAAAGTTGTGTAATAAATAATATGAATAGTTTGATGAGTGAGTTTTACTCAGGATGCACATAGGAACAAAGTAGATGACACGAAATTACTTAAGAGTTCTAAATGAATACAAGAATTATAAGCAGTTAAATAACAGGCACAGTGGCACAGTGGTTAGGACGCTCGCTGACCATGCACATGGTCCAGGGTTCGATCCCCGGGCACAGACGCACTCCTTTACCTCGCTAAGCCAGTAATAAGACTGTTAAAGAGCAAAGGTTGGGTATGAGGCTAGCAACGCCATCCTGTAAAAATAAACACTGCTACAAAAACTTCAGTCAGTAGCTTCAGGTATGATGTTCCACTGGGAACGTGAAGGAAAAAAAAGAACAGGTAAAGAAACAAAATAAGTCACCACAATCAAAATTGAAATAAAAAAATTGTTACCATGACAGTAGAAGTGGTTCAGTAATCTTCTTTTGTATGCACAAACTTAATGTACACATACATACAAAATAACACATGTATATATATTTGCGATTGTACAGCTAAGAAAGTGAATTCATCGAAAAAAGACTCTTCGCTGATCTACGTGTTTTGTTTCCTTTTTATAAGACGAAATGGTGATCAGTACAGTTTAAAAAAGATAAGTACCTTTCTCATGTCATCTCCAAGTGCATTTATCAATTCACACGAGCATTTGGTAGAAAGCACACAGGAAGGACTGAGGGAGAGTGTCTACTAGTTGTTTTTTTTTAACATATCCCCAACAATCTACATATGAAACAACTGCTACCTCTAAGCGCTTTCTTGACACGGGATATTCAGTCAAAATTAGTCCAGCCTTCAAAATAATCAATATATTGAGAAAACACTAGCTGCTTTGTTTCGTAGAAAGCATTGTAGTCCAACGATTTCATTTTAATCTCAGTATACAGAAAGATATTGTGGTTTATCTCCCATTACCATGGTAACTAGAAATCATTATTTTGTTAAGTAGCAATTTTTTAAAAGTTTTGATTAAATCTGACTGAACTTAACTAATTATTAATCTTTCAATATACTTAGTTGTTTATTTACGTAATAATTTTTACTTTCACTTACCACTTCTTTTCACTCCAAACCACTCAAATTTAAACAATTCTCCAAATTTTTCAGTTAGAGAACACAAGAGAGTATTGGACGGTTGTTTCGTCCTAGTATAGGACTCATCACCGGTACGCATCCATCACTCCACCGGTTAATGAGCCTATAACCTTCCGGTTACAACCCACGCTCGTTGATCATTCAGCTACTGCAACCCGATAGAGTGGCCCATGAATTTCAAATTTTGCCAATTCATCGGTGGGTATTGGTCCTCACACCCTGGACTACATGAACCCTCTAGGTCATGGCTTCTCTCTAGAACCCAAGTCAACCTTGTTCTGTTTATAGCCAGTCCCTACTGATCATCGGACTGATTTTCAGGAGTTAGTTGTTGGAGATTTGATTTGTTTCAAGTTTGATCACATATTGATGAGAGTTGGAGATTTACTGAAAACCAGGGAGTACTGGAGAGTTGCCTCATCCTAGTTTGCGACTATTAATCAGTACATACGCACTGGTTGTCGAACCCAAGTCGTTCCAATACTCGCTGCTTTTCAATAGTCCTCTATTTGACATTATTCTGTGATCAAACTTAAAACTCATCAAATCCTTACAAACCAACTCTTGTAGATTAAGTAATATTACTGAATAAAACATCTGAAGTGCAATTTTATTGTTCGCAGTTATATTCTACCATAGTGTCTGGACTCAACTCCCCCTATTGGTATCATATAGTTAATTAGAGAAAGACTTTTCTCAGTCATGCTTAAATCTCATACAAATGAAAAACTTAGAAACAACCACGTTGGATAATAATAATAATGAATTAGGGCGGTATCAATATGCCGTCCTTATACTCCTTCCCCTTAAAAACTGAGCTGCATTTTTGTATTGTTAACTTTTGTCATATTAAAAGATAAAGAATTGTATCAATAAACGAGAAGATAAAATAATTAGTAGGCGTCTATATAATATACATTAGACTTTTTCAGAAAAAAGTGTGCATAAACAAATAGACATACAAACATTCTCTCCTCTATTTTATATAGAATTCTGAGCATTACGAAAAATAGACTTCATGATTAATTACAAATATACATAAAAAATTTACAATGAACAAATAAAGGCAAGAATGTAAACACATTTTTTTTTAATTTCATAAAATGGTCTATATAGAAATGAAGTAATTAATTTATTTTTATATACATGCATACAAATATTTTGTTTGTCTGGGCTATTTCAAGGTCAGTGTTCAATATTCAATGCTCACTGGTTTCTTAGAATAATTATTCTACTGGCTTTTAGAAATATTGATTTTCCATCTAATTCAAGTTGTTGTTTTTTTTGTTTTTGTTAATCGAACTGTTGCGGGTATAGTATTAAATGTAGTGGTTAGTGAAATTTGAAAGATGTGCAAATATGTCTGGTTGATATAGAACTCCCGTAAAAATGACGAATCGATTTATATCTTCCAACCACTTAGAAAATTAGAGAGTTTATTATTCCTATCTGCCATTATTAAACTTATCCCAAGTAAAAATGTCTTTGCCATGTCATATTGAATAGTTCTGTTACACACATATTATCAACTATGAATATTATCGAAGAAGAGTCAGTATTCCTCACTGAAGTGTATGAATAAATGCTTCGCAGACTGCAGAAATCTTATTGTTGTTGCTGATGGAGTTAATAATCATTATTCGATCACTATCGGCAAAATATCGTTAGCAGATGACACCACATTCAGAAATTATCAAGTGTTGATTTGCAGGGATTTGATTGGTTACAGGATTTAATACAAGCTGATATTAGTTAGACGAGAACCAATGGGAAACGAGCACAGAGTACTGAACAGATGTTTCACCCTAGTTTGGGACTCTTCATTGACAAGCACCCACTGTGTTCCAGGCAAACGAACACTTCATATGTGAATAAAGCAAGAACAACAGTGGTTTGCGCAGAATAATATGGTACTATCATTGCTTATTTCGTTGGCTTCTCATCATCTGTTTACAGCCTAAATAAATTATTAAGTTTATGTACAGAAAGGTTTTAACATACTCGGAAATTTTACATGATGTCAGTTGACGGGAGGTTCCGGAATTTGTGAACAGTGCTCAGAAAATTACACTGATTTAGTTTTTAAAGGAGTTCAAGTTTAAACAAAGTAGATGTATGCATACAATGGTAGGGAGTTACGTAATAAAGACAAGAGGCGCCTAAGCTGATGAGGAACTAAAAAACTAGGTAACAATCTACTGATTTCAACTAAAATCATAGAAACAAGAGATAATCAAAATTACTCTATATCAAAGAGGGTTTATAGGAGTTTATCGGAGAATTTAATTAGAAATGTGCTACTTTATGCATGATATGTAGACGACATTGTATTTACAAGTGATAAGCCTTGTTCTGCTACCTCAGTTTTAAGTTGGATGAATGAAGTTCAAAATAGCATATCTTTTACGTCTGTAGAAGAGGAAAACTATTGTTTATCTTTCCTAGATATATTGCCTGATCGACAGCCTGATGGATCAATACAATCATCTATTTATAGAATACCTACCTGGACAGAACAGTATGTTAATTATCACAGTTTCTGCCTTGTTCGGTACTAGAGAGACTTAGGGAGTGAGGTGCCTCTTCAGTAGAATCCAAAGAATATACATTGAAGACATACTTGATGAGGAAGAAAGAAAGTTGATACAAATTCTGGTTGATAATAATTATCCCGACAAGTTCATTAGGAGGTATAAAGTAGTCAGAACACCAAGACGCACTCTCCAACTGACCCCTTAGAAAGACGTGTACACCGAGCTACCCAATATGGAGCATCATATTGTCTAGATAGCTAAACAAAGATTGAACGACACTGTTTAAAAGACTTTTTATGCAGCTAATATCATAGTAATTGAGAATGTGAAGTCCATATATCCATCTAAGCCCTTCGAACAGGCGAAAATTCATGTCACATCCCACTGTATTCACTAATTTGAATGTACGTGTGGACACACACACTCACATAGGGAGAACTCATGGATCTCTGCGAGCAAGTGAGGCCTGGCTTCACAGCATATTCATGAATGACTCCAGAAGCAAACAGAGTCTTCAAAACCCATCAGTGGTGAGAACAGGAGACCTAGATCCTCTATTGAGAAACATGTTATAGAGACAGGATATAAAACTGATGTTTACACGTCTTTTAAACCTCTCTGTAAAACGTGTTTGGGAGAGGGCGTACCCTAAGGTTTATAGAAGTCCTAGTTGAGGATTAGGAAGTTTAAACCACGCTTATGCGTTCACAGCAACAATTCATTATCACACTAAACCTTCCTTGGTAAAATTTGTTTCGATACCAGCCAGGACAGATGTACTATTACCTCGGTTATTTGGTCTGGTGATCCTCATTGTAATTTTGACCTTTAATATGTCGTTTTAACTTGACCTAACTTGTATATTTTCCCACCACTTAACTCTTTATCAATTTCATATGTATATATTCCTATGACAAGATCGTGTGTGATCAGATTTTTTGAAATGTGTTGCGCAAATACATTACACGATTCAGATAAATTATATCTTCTTACTGCTTTGTCTAAATTTTAGTATACTTGCAAATCCTTCATGATGTCAGCTGGCAAGAGACTCCAAACTTAATAAACACTGCTCAGAAATTACACTTATGCAATTTATACACACAGAAAGTTCACATTTGTTTAAAAAATAAAGGCTTAGGTACAAAGAAGCACGCAACAAAGATATGAATTTATCTCGGTTTCACAAATTTTTATTATATTATCTAACCGCTAGTTGTTTTCCTCTCTACCCCTACTAGTATACATACTCTACCTATGCACTCACCATCACCTAGATTATGTAAACACTTGAATGAATATAGAAGTCAACTGGTGGATCGTGACTAGCAGTGGAATCCAGGATAAGCGCGTTTCTTCCTATTTGGGACTTGTCATCTGGATGTACCTGCATTTCTCAGTGACTGATGATATTTCGAGAGAGACTCGAACCCAGTGTCCATAGTTTCAAACGCCAAAGCGTTATCCACTAGACCGCTTGGGCCACAACAGCCACCTCTTGTGCAACGGGTCATATTAATTATTGAATTGAATTCTTGATTTTCCTGTCGATTGATTGGACCGAAGTGCTCGGTCTCAGGTTGACACGTCAGCTTCTTGAGCAGATGCTTCGACGATGTCTGAACACACAAGAGGGGGCTCTCGCGGCCCAAGCGGTCTAGTTGATGACGCTCTGGAGTTTGAAACTATTGGCACTGGGTTCGAGACTCGGTGGGAACGTCACCCCTTACTGTAGAAAGCAGGTATATCCAGCCAGACGACGAGTCTCGAATGTGGTGAAATGCACATGTGGGTGGATTCCATTGATAGTCACCATCCACCAATTAACTTCGAATTACACGCCCAAACATCATCGAAGCATCTGCGCAAGAAGCTGATATGTCAACCTGAGACTGAGAACTTCGGGTCAACCAATCGATGAAGAAATCTAAAATTGAATAAAAGGATATGAAATGAATAAGTTAATCTGCAACTAATAAGTTGAATAACAATGTGGTAAGTTAAACTCGAATCACAGAAGCGAAAGACAAGCAAAATCACATTATAGCCTGGGATAAATGGTTAAAGCCATATAAAAGAGAGAGAGCAAAGACGTTGAGTTACCAAGTCAAGGAATGACTGATAACTGCTTCTTTCTGACCACATTAATCAAGTTTCATGTGTGTGTGTTAGCGATTGCTTAAGCACATTTAAGAAGACCTGAATTATGTTGTCTATTGATAATTTTCAAGGACTTCGTAGTGTCCACTTCATGACCCGCATCAATGAGATGTCTGACAATGAATTTTTTCTCTCATTCAGAAAGCCTTGCTTCACTCACTAATACTTTGTCACGAGAACATTACTATTTTGGTAAACCTTTTTATAATTAGTTAAGAAATTCCTGGTGATTTTGTTTTTTATGTTTGACAGAATGAATATAGTTGGTCCTACCTCTCACTATCAGGAGAATTGATTACGAGTTATTAATACCCCTGAATTACTCACCTATCTCCTGGTGGGTGAGTTACTGTTGTAACAGCAGGAGACAACAGAGTTTGTGGTAGTAGAATTATCGATTGGCAATTCCATACACATTATAGGCAAAATAAATCTGTCATATATTACAATCACAATTTTCACAAATCTCCGGTATTGTGTGTGCCACTTTCGTCTTTCATATTATGCTTCTCTGTCTTCCTTTCACGTTTTCTGTGTTAATTCACAAGCGTCGTTCATTAAATCCATCTCTCCGTTATTCTATATTCTTGCAGATGATATTTATATATTTTTATCTGCACTAATAGATACTAATTACAAATCTCGTCAGTAGCACAAACCACACTATATCTAATAATCATCATTCTTAAATATAAAATGATGAAGTCTATGATGAATTGTATTCACTTTTCAAGATTTGGTTTGCAGGGATCTCATTTGTTAGCAAGCTTGACCACAGTTTGATATCAGTTAGCAAAACATTGAAAAGCGCCAGGGACTGCTAGACAGCTGTTTCGTCCAAGCTTAATACTCCTTTGGGGTACGCATCCGGCGGGTTTTCAGACCCAGGACCTTCGCTGGTGGTTGAACTAAAACCACGAATTGGTAGAAGTTAGAATTCATGGGTTGATCATTGAGGAGTGGAGTTTTATTGGCACAATGGTCTACTAGCTTTCCCTGTAATCAAAAGGTCCTATGTCTGAATTCCAGTGGATGCGTACGGATGATATATCTCAAAGTAGGACGAAACAGCTGTGCAGTACTCCCTGCATTCAGTTACTTTGGTTGGCTTCAACATGAAACAAACAGAGTTTAACATAAAATGTCTTGATTAAAATAGCATTCAGTTTTTGGCTGGCCGCTACGTTTCCAGCAATTTAGAGGTATAATGCATTGCTGTGGGTGACATGATGGTTAGTACTCCCTCTATGTGCTGGCTGTTGTTGCCTCAGTAACTGTGGTAGACTGCTGACCCTCCAGTTAGTAATTTGGAGAATCCATACCCATTCCACCTGCTCTTACAGACTCCAAGTGCTTCTATGCTGTAACTTCCCATCTCTTTTGAAATCTGAGTAACTTTCCCAGCCCAATTCGAACGTCATGGAAACATTCCACGCCCCCTCTGTTTAATTTCGCCTCCATCGAAATCAGAACACATCAGATGACTGGCTTCCTGAAGGTTTTTACAAGCTAGCGTCATACTGTTTCTCCGAATCCAGCAAAGAATAAGTTCGTTTTTTAATATTCCCTGTGATTTGAAGCTTTTGTAGAGACTGGATTGATTTTCCGATGAAGGGTAGCCAGCCCCATGCTCAGACCTCTCTCTCTTTTCGGCCTTGGGAATAGACGTAATTCTCATCTTAGATTTCAACTTTATACTATCTCACTCAGTGAATGAAAGCCAGTTTCGATTATGACTTTTGTACATTACCATATCCTTCTAAATGAAAGCAGTTGTTCTAATGATGTAAACCGTTGTAGGCTTAATGGAGTTCTAAGGAATTCTTCAATAAAGGCTTCGTCTTAATTTTCAGCATTTTTAAGTTTGTCTACCTGATGTGATAGTGAGCAGGACACTCAGAATTTCAGTTGATATTAGCTGCTTGGTATCTTATAATTCTTATACAAATTTCAAATTATTTGGACAAATCTTTAATATCGCCACTAATGATTTATTTGACTCAAAAGGTGTTAACTTTATTAGCCAATTGTCAGAAATTCATTCTCAGTTAGAATCCAAGATACACCCAATACAAGAATATCTCGAAGTCGAAAATAAAAAATATTCACTGCTTCTGTTCCGTGGATGGTGACTAGCAGTGGATTCCAGGACATGCCCATTTTGTCATTTCTGGAACTCATCAGATAGGTATACCTGTAATCTCTAGTCACTGAAGGTGTTTCTAAAAAAACTAGAACCAAGTATTCACCGTTTTCCAAAAAGCAAAGAGTTAATCAATTGCCAGTTGGTGTGGAATGTACATTATTTTCATCGTTCTCATGAGTTCCGAGTGTAATGCAGGAATTTAGCAGCACATCTCAATTTCATCCTTTTCATCTAAAGTCCTTATCAGCAGGTCCTATGATATCCTAAACATCTTTCCTCCAATAAAGACCAAATGGTTGTCTCTAATTCAGGTTCCACTTGAGCGCATGTCTGCCGCACAACATCATCCAACGGTTTCCTCAGCCTCTGTCCCATCAGTCATAATTCGCATAGCAATATTTGATGAAAGTCTGTCTTGCCCTTGTGATCCTGTCTCAGACATCTTCATCCGTGACATCGCTTGTAGTTAAAACGATGCTTTCTAGATAAGTAAAGAGTGAGGTAACCCCATTCAAACGTTTCCTGTTGACAGTGAACGGTGCTTGTAGGTGGTGTTGGTTGGTTATCCTTACCTCCTGTCTTTCCTCTGTCTTCAGATAAAATTCTGTTTTCTCTGTCGGCTTCTGTCAGTTTGTCGGTTTTCGACTGCAGATCTTTAAGTTCCTGTGTGCATGTGACATCAGACATAAGTTATCCGTAAAGTTCAGATTAAGAGTCTTTTTATTGGTTCACTGTATTCCTGTCTTCTCTCTTCCCACAGTCGACAATGGTGTAAGTTATTTCATTTTGTATGTGTGTAGGTATTTCTCATTGATTGATTTCACTGGACAGAACTGTTCACAACCTGTTGAAATATGAGCTTGAAAATGAGTATTCCCTTGATTCCTCGTCTAGTCACTATCAACCAAAAATAACATCATGTCTTTCCCCAAAGTGTCCATAAAGGGACGTGGCATGTCAGCAGAGACCGAATATTTTAGTCTGTTATAATATATCAATAGAAATTACAGATTAATGGAAACTTGTCCAATACTTTTCTTCACTTGACGATATTAGATAGTTGGAGGCAATCGACCACAGGAAGCCTTGGACCTAGGTTTCGTGATAGTTGGCACTCATCAGCAAGGCGTATCTGCAAGTGCCTTGAAGGAACTCATGTCCCTTCTGAGATTCGAACCTGCGTCACCCAGCGAGAGCTGCAGTCAGAGACGTTATCGCTGAGCTATCCGGGCTCGCGATTGACCTCCTGTAGGACTGTATTGGATATTTTGATTGGACAGTAGCAACTAGTGTGACGTTTCTAGTCCTTTCTTTGGTGCAGACTGAATTTTATCAGTCAGGTTTGCAATGTGACCACCATTCCAGATAGCTCACCATCACGGTGCCGATTGCCTTCAACTATCTAATATCATCAAATCAATGTCCAGCTACCTAGAAGGGTGGCCACATTGCAAACCTGACTGATAAAATTCAGTCTACACCAAAGAAAGGACTAGAAACATCACACTAGTTACTAGTGTCCAATCAAAATATTTTTCTTCACTTTTAACGGTGAATGACGTATCAGTCCTCAGTTTATGCGTCATCTGAAAATTGATGTTACACGAAGGAGTATATTTCGTGACTTTTTTAGACAAACCACGCATTAAATGACCTATATATCTCACACCACAGTAGTTAATGAAGCGGTCAAATGAAATAGTCTATCTTTTAGAGTTATTGGAGAATATTAGGTGGCAAGAGTATGCTAGTCGTACTGTATGAAAGAAGCGAAAACAGACGACGAATGAATGACTTCACTGGACGTTGAGTACCCATCGTTTCAAACACCGGAACATTATCTACTAGACCCAATTGGACATTGGGTTCGATTCTCAGTCAGTCAGTCACTCACTGGAGAATGCCATCACATCCAGATGATGAGTCCCAAATAAGACGAAATGTACATACCCTGGATTTCAGTGCTAGTCAACATTCACCAAATTATCTGTCGTAAATAGTTTATTCTTCTTTATGTTGTAAATTCTAGAAATTATAATATAGCGTCAACTAAGTTATACAGTTTTAAAAACTACATTCATTAATCTGAATTATAATACTTGTAGTAATTTGGAATATTTTCAACTATAACAGTTATACAGAGAAACAAATCAAAAGTCCGGAAGTAAATATACAATTGAACATGCAAATACAGCATCTGTCATATGATGATATTCACTTTCAATAGTTTCTTTATATGAATGAAAAGTTTGTGAATCTATTTTATCTACCATATGATGTAATAATAATAAGAAAGACAAACTACAAAACACGCAAATATTCACTAAGATTTTATTCCTTCTTTGAGTGAAAACAATAATTTCAAAAGTCGATTTTGTCAAAAAGGATAAGAGGTAGAGAATGTAGAGTGTTATGGAAAAAACAGTTTTATAACTTACCGTGAACTTTTTGAGACTATTTATTATCACTCCCCCACTGGTAAACTCTACCAATATGAGATATGTTATCTCAATAGAATTTGAATTTACGAAAGGATTACGGATACAGTTTCGATATTAGATACTTTAAGGTAATAGACAGGAAATATCTGGTTCGAATCACTCAGAAGAAATCAATTCTTTCGAAGTTGTAGACATGTATTATGCTGATAAGTGACAATAGTCAAGAAACTTAAATTAACGGTTTCCATTCGATTATCTCTGACCTCCTAAGATCATTTCAGAGGGGTGATAAATTCTAAGACTTGAGAGCAAAAACCAACAAACTGGCACAAATCGACAGAGAAAACAGAATTTTATCTGAAGGCAGAGGAAAGACAGGAGGTAAGGATAACCAACCAACGCCACCTACAAACACCGTTCACTGTCAACAGGAAACGTTTGAATGGGGTCACCTCACTCTTTACTTATCCAGAAAGCATCGTTTCAACTACAAGCAATGTCACGGATGAAGATGTCTGGGGCAGGATCACAAGGGCAAGACAGACTTTCATCACTCGGAAATTAATTTGTAAATCTTCTGCACTTAGCAGGAAGGAGGAAATTCTCCTTTTTCGACATCAGTGTTAAGTAGTCATTTGGCGCGCATACGTCACGTAAAGCCTTTCTAACCGGCTTCTGCAGACGCTTATCAACAGCTGTCTTTGTTGGTGCCATTCTGAAGATCATATGGCCTACCATAGAGAGAGAGTTGGCTTCAACAGACTATGGTAACACACCAACGAAGGACCTTTTGATTAACGAGTATTGTAAAGTGAACTGGAATGGATTGGATGCAGACTGACGAGACCATTGGATGACGTGGCGTGTCAGCCATGCGCTAGAGTGTAACCTGAACAGAAAACGGCCATTTGATCATTATTTCGAGAGTGATATGGAGGAGATCATGGGAGGAAGAAGAGGAGATGACAGCCTATGGGAGATCGTCGTACTAACCGAAGAGGACTCCAGATAACAGTATAAAATGGAGCTGTGCAATTAAATTCCTGTGGTTCACTCGAAACTATTAGGAATAATAATTATACCTATTACGTAACAGTGACTCGCCGTAGCTTGATCACCATATTCCGAAGTTGACGGATGGAATGTAGTCAACACTATCTCAAGATATTTATTACAGCTCAGTAACACATGCATAGATAGAGATTTATAGTGTTGACATGGTCACAAGTAAGTCTACCTGTACCACTGGCAGAACTATCAAAATAATTAACTACTATATAGATATTTAGTGTATGTATTTGAATAGATAATATTTATTTGTGAAGTCTCGAGAATCTTTTACTTCGTATCGAATATCAAAAAATATAAAATAAAACAAATTTCTTGCAATTTTACCATAGGCAATTTGAGAAGAATCAAATGAATCTAGGGAAATTATATTCAGTGATTATTTATTGATCTCAGGCTTGATACTGAGCTGATATCAGTCAGAGAATCGTTGGAATGCCAGCTCAGAATACTGGACAGTTTTTTCGTCCTTGCCTGAGACTCTTCATCAGTAAGCATCCATCAGGGTTTGAACCTAGGACGCCTTAGTTACAAGGCAAGCTCGTAGAACCTTCATTTGATGGGGGGACTCTGTCGAATGGCCAATAAATTCTAACTTCTGTTGCTTCGCGATAGCACAAGCACCAAACCAATAAGATAATATGAAGTTTTAGGTACAAGATAAACAGCAACATAACTAGATCACGTAACATCATAAAGTACAAAAGGTTATTTCTATAGAAAGAAAAATTACTAATTTGCAATCACACAGACCCCCTCCCTAATTACTACACATTTTATAGGTTTACCTAAGTAATTGATATTTATATAAACTACACTACTCCTTTACTAATAATATCGTTATCTGAATAAAGCAAGAACAATAGTTTTCAGCAATCGCTTACATCGTTGTCTTCTCATCATCTGCGTATAGCCATAACAAATTAATAAGTGGTTTATGTACAAAACAATCTTAACATACTTTTAAATGTCACATGATGTCAGTTGACAGGAGGCTCTGAACTGAGTAAACAGTGCTCAGAAAATTACACGTATATAGGTTTACCCACAGAGTTCAATTTTTAACAAAAAACCAATGTATCTATACAGTGGTAAGGGAAATAACCAATAAAGATAAAAGGTGAGTAAAATAAGGAGTAACTAATAAGGCTGAGTAACAATACAATGAGTTCAGCTTAAGTCACAGAGACAAAACACGGGCAGAATTACACTATATCAAAAGGGCTAGACGTTAAAGCCAAAGACTACACAATCAGATGAAAGAGAGAGAGAGAGAATAAAGACATCCAATTACCTGGACGGGCAAGGAAATACTGATAAGTGCTTCTTTCTGAACACATAAAGTGGATTTCAGGCATTTGATAAGCATTGCTTCGGTACACTTCGGCAGAATTAAACTATTCTCCCCATTAATAACTTTAAAGGAGTTTAAGATGTCTACCTCATGATCCGTATTTGTGAGATGTCTGTGAATGGCACCATTCCCTTTAGATGTAGACGTTTTGTTACATGTTCAGAAAATCAGAGTTGTGCCCTTCTTTCTCTTCTCCCAATGTAACTGCTCCCAATAAACGGTAACCAACTTCGCCGAAGGATAGTTTTCAGCTATCGCTTATCTAAATTAAAAAAATCTATTGGTTTCAAGGTAAGCTCATAGAACATTCAGCTTCTGGCACTCGATCTGATGACCTATGAATTATAACTTCTGCCAATTCACAAAATATCTAGCGCCGCCGCCAGCCAATAACATCAGCTAGTGACATTAGTCAAATTATCTGCACAATATTCAAAACTTTCAACACAGATAACACCCACAAAGCAGTGTCGACTAAAGTATACAAAAGCGAAAGAGGACAAAGCCGAAATCATTTATAAGCGAAAATGATTCCATTATGAAAAATATTATATTGGTCAGAGTGGATATTCACCCCTCCATATTTGTATCCCTGAGCATTAACCAGATCTCAGAGATATGATATTTATTTCTCAATATCAGTAGACTGGAAAAATATAAACACAACGTTTTTAGAAATTCTTCGCAAACAGTCAGTGAAGTCAGTGCCACTAGGAGAGATAATTATCACACTCACTGTGAATTCATAAAATTCAAGTTACTTTGAAGATAGCTCTGAAGATGTTATCTAGGAAGACCGTGAACGTCATGGAATAAAACTATCCGGCTGAGAGTATGCTCAATCAATAGAATAGTTTTATATGAATAATGTAAGTTTAAACAAAACTCAAGTTAAGAAATTATAAAAGCCTACATCTCAAGCATTCACTGTTGTATCGATAGCATCTAATTTCCGCTTCAGAGTTGATCTTTATTGGCTATAGAAAGATATTTCATCTAATCTTCTACGTAGGGAAGTTAAGACAGTCTGGCATCATTCAGTTGATACCTACGTTTACAGTTTGTTATTTTTTGTAGTCTACCATTTTCCTTTATTTTTTTTACCTTCATGTCCTCAGTGGAACATAGGGCTTCAAGTTTCTTGAAGCTTTATTTTTACAGGATGGGGTTACTAGCCTCATGCCCAACCTTTCCTCTTTACGAGCTTTATTTCTGGCTAAGCAAGGTAAAGGAGTTCGTCGGTCGGGGATCGAACCCCGGACCATGTACATGATGGGCGAAGGTCCTAACCGCTGGGCCACCGACGCATTTCCTTTATCACTTATCTTTGTTGAGCTACTTAAGCAAGATTTCACTCCATTTGTGAATGACACTGAAAGCTGTCAGTAGGGCAAGTGGGATGTCGCTGGAGAAACTCATTAAAATTGTTGTTGTGGACATACACTTGAATACTTTGATTGGACACTAGTCGGTAACTAGTATGATGTGTCTAGTCCTTTGTTTGGTACACAATGAATTCTGTCAGTCAGGTTTGCAATGTGGCCACCAGTCTAGGTGGCTCGCCGTCACTGTACACATTGGTTTGATGAAATTAGATGGTTGGAGGCAATGGGCACCAAACAAGGGACTGGACACATCTCACTAAATTACTAGTGTTCAATCAAATTATCTAATACAGTCCTACAAGAGGTCGATCGCGAGCTTGAATAGCTCACTGGTAACGTTTCTGGCTTGTTAATGTGACTTGGTGACGTTCGGATTTCAGAAGGGACATAAGTTCCTTCAAGGTTCCAGATAGACCTTGGTGACGAGTGCCAACTAGCACGAAACCTAGGTCAAGTGAGGCTTCCTGTCTATTACCTCCGACCATCTAACATACACTTGAACTCATACAAGAAATTATATGCATATCATCTTATTGAACTCTGAGCATTCTAATTATACATAAATCTCCGTTTCCATCTCATCAGATAGGACTGGAGGGAGTTTTAAAAGACTTTTTGCTCAAATGACTAAAGACAACAACTTTATGATAGCTTATTTGGAGCGCGACTTTTCCATTAGTGCGCTGCATTTTGCTTAGATAAATGAAACTCTCATTTCTCTATCGTTTCCCACCGCGAAGTTCTGGAAATTATTGTAAGATGTTTACTTTCGAACACTCAACCTATGGATATAATATTATTGACTACTAATACCTATAACAAACCGTTTGACATTTTGTGACCTTTTAACACTAACTCATATCTGTAATTGTATATATTGTTGTATTTGTATGTTCGAAGATGAAAAACTTCGACCCGAACAAGCTGGATTCAGGAGAAACAAGTCATGTATTGATCAAATCACCACTCTACGGATCATCTCATTGAACAAAGCTTGGAATGGCAGTCACCTCTCTATCTCAACTTCATCGACTTTGAAAAGGACTTCGACAGACAGCGTCAATCGAGAGGCCATTTGGCAACTACTTCGCTACTACCAAGGGGTCCCATCGACAATTATACATCTCATCCAACAGTTATATGACAATGCTGCATGCCAGGTAATCCAAAACGGGAAACTTACGAAATCCTTCGAAGTAAGGACGGGAGTGAGGCAAAGCTGTCTACTATCGCCAATGATCTTTCTGATTGCAGTAGATTGGATAATGCGACAGACAACGGTAACCAACGAGGGAACAGGCATAAAATGGACTCACACAAAAGACTTGGAGGATCTGGACTTCGCCGATGATATATGTCTGTTTTCCCACAAACTAGAAGATATACAAGTCAAAAGCAACAAGTTGGCAGAAGAAGCATCCGGAGAAGATAGGACTTCAAGTGAACATAGATAAAACAGAGTTGATGAAGATTACTGGCCAACACCAACAGCAACAACAACAACAGACAACAATCAGCATAAATGGGAGGAACCTGAAAGAAACAACCTCCTTTACCTACCGACCTGCAGAGCATGGTTTCAACTACAGGCGAATGGAGCTGAGGAGGATATCAAAGCCAGAATCGGAAAAGCAAGACAAGCTTTCATTACTCTTAAGTCTGTGTGGAGGTCAACATCACTCAGTATCAAAAATAAGATCCGGATTTTCAACTTCAATGTGAAGTCACTGCTGCTATACAGATCAGAGAACTGGCGCGTCATTAAGAGCATCTCAAACAACTGCAGACCTTTACCAACAGCTGTCTTCGCTCAATACTCAAGATCAGATGGCCGGCCAGAAAGGATCAGCAACAGGGATCTCTGGCAGTGAGTGAACCAACCAGGAACCGATTGTGAAACAGATAGGCAGGAAGAAATGGAGATGGATTGGCCATACTCTGAGGAAACCATCAGGTGACATTACTAGACAAGTCATTGCTCGAGTGGAACCCGAAAGGGAAGCGGCGAGTTGGTCGTCAGTGCGAGGGTGACTTGGAGGAGGTCATGCGAGGAGGAGATGAAAGCATGTGGACAGACCTGGAGCAGGGTGAAAAAGTTGTCAGAAAACAGAAGGCAAGGGAGGTGGGCAGCTGAAGCCCTATGTTCCTCTAGGAATTAAAGGATATAATAATAATAATTTGGAGCGCATTTTATTTGATGAGAAAAGTGTTAGGTATGAAACTGCTTAATCACTTACCTACTGTGAGACAGTAATAACACTTGTCACTATTTTTACTTTAATTCAGAATTCATATTTTTTTATTGCCATTGTCATCAATATAAATCTCCTGTTAATTATTTTCCCCCATACTACGTTGACAGTTATACATTGTATCAAATGAATTCTTTGGAGTACAGCCTTTATTATTATTACTAAAGAATTAGTGTCTTAACTGTTAGAAATAGGACACTATTTATCAAATCCCAGTGGGAAATTATTTTGTCCGCTAATTAGGCAGACATTTCTTTCTCAACTTAAGAATAATTCTTGCTCAATAGACAGAAATAAATTTATTGAGAAAATATTATTTAACTTTAAAACGACAGATAAATCAACCCTTAAAATAAAGGATCATGTGATAGGAGAAAATATTTATATAAATGTAGATACGCAAATGTTTATGAGATGTTGTCTACTGGTTTATTGATTATTTTTATCATTAATAAGCCTAAGGACATAAGAATGACGTCATTTGAGAAGCAATGCTGACGTCAAGGTCATCCGCCATATCTGACATATGATTGGCTAGTTTAGAAAATACTAGTGGTGTTTCTAAGCGCCAATAGATTATTGGCTGAAATAGAATTGTTTTCACTGTGGTAACATATAGACAGCTAGCGGCTCATGGATGAATTATTTTGTCTCTGAGATTAGATAAGCAGACTGATGTATATCAGATTTCGATGCGCGGTTTGTTTAATAATGTATTAGACCTCAAAAAAATCACTGTAAAGATAGTACTTATATGTGTTGTGAATACTACTCATCTATGGTTGGGCCAGTGGTTAAATCATTGGAGACTCGACAGCCACCAATACTGGAGTTCCGGCTTCAATTACTAGCTGACTCACTCTTGACCCACGTTTCCTTTACTAGCCGATAGTGATTTTCGGCAAGGAAGGATGGTTGGCCGTTAGGCTGAAAATTCCATTCCTCAGAGAAAAACACTACCACTACTCAAAATTCAAAGCTTGAAGCAATATTTTCCACTCAGAACTCATAAAAAGAAGAACGGTTGTACTGAGAACAACTAGTCTTTTCTTTACTGTGAGAACTCAAGTCTTTTAGTTGACTAAACAGTGTCTGAGTATAATAATGGTAAACTATAATGGAGAAGATTTGTAGCTCAGGTTGATGATATGGAGTTAAATGTGTTCTCTGAGGTGGTTAATTTAATTGAGAAGCTTTCGTCATCCTTCTACACAACATCTTTAGCGCAGCTTTCAGTATAAAATGGACTGATTTAAATTCTTCATGAATGATGTAGATGTATCTTCTGACAGACACTGTCGTGTCTGGTTGTTGTTAATTTACGTCTGTATTGATCATATTTTTATTGACTTGGAATTCCAACTTTCTTGTTATGTGATTTACTTTTTATTATTTGGTAATGTCATGACAGTGGTTGCCAAGAGATAAAATTACATCATTCATGAAGAATTTACATAAGTCCATTTTATACTAAAACTTGCACTGAAGATGTTGTGTAGAAGGATGATGAGAGCTCTTCAGTTAAATCAATCAGTTCAAAGACCACAATTAATTCATTGGTAAACTATACAGTGAGTCCAGATTAAATGAAAACATAAAGCAATTCATAAGCTTTTATAATGACCTAAACAAACTCGTTGTGGTCTGAACACAAGGAATCGATCTACGCGTCCTACCGTATAGATGCCCGGTTGTAGCAGATATATTCATGGATAAATGGGAAAACATAGCAGTTGAAACGTTCACCCCCATCCCAAAAGTATGGTGGAGGAATGTAGATGACATTCACTGTACTCAGAACACAAGATATCGACAGATTTTTTGAACACATCAACTCAAAGGTGGAGGCAATTGAACGCACTTATGAATTAGAAAGTCAGGAAGAGGAACTGCCAATGTTAGATTGCAGTGTAAAAAGGAAAGAAGAAAGGAAGTTAAACACTGGTGTTTACAGAAAACCCAAACATTCAAACAGGTATTTGGACTTCCGATCATCCCATCCTATGTCAGTAAAAATAGGATTGGTGAAATGTTTAAGTGACAGAGCACAAAAACTAAGTAGTACCAAAGAAAATCTAAGACAGGAAGTGATACATATAAGAGAAGCCTTGAAACTTAGTAAATATCCTGATAAATTAGTAAGGAAATGTAAAAATATAATAAATAATGATAATGTGGTGAGAGCAGGCCGTGAGAAAATATGTACAAAGCTGGTTCAACAACCAATCACAGCAGACTTAACGTGGCAAAATATGATTCGCAGATACAGAACTATTTTTCGAGGAATCCCGAAACAACCAATCAGGAGCCTGTGTTTGTCTGCTTAACTTCTGATAAACAACCAATCAGAAGACTGCGCTTGTCTGTTTGCATAAGCTATAATAATATATGTGAAATATATATAAATACGTGTTGATTTCCGTAATAAAACGATCTGTTGCCTGGCCCTTGTCTTCTGTTATTACAATAGTAGTGATGGTGGTAATAATAATATTAATGATAACACCAACAATAAGGAATCGAAGTCATCAGTAGTAATTCCATACTAGGAAGGAACCTCGGAAGCCTTACGCAGAATTCTTAACAAGGCAGGAGCAAAAGTGGCTGACATTCGAACCAACCACAAACTCAATTAGAAACAAGCTTTGTCGGTTAAAAGATCAATCCCGTGGAGCCTTTAAAACAAAACAATTTAGTTTATCTAATACCCTACCTGCAATGATTCTCAGGTCAAATACATAGGTCAAACTAGTAGAACAGGGGCAGTCAGACTAGCAGAGCATAAAAACCTAGCAAAATCTAGATTGGTTGAACCGAATAAGATAAGAAGTCTAGAGAATAGTTCGGTTATACCACTCACTGCATGCAGTTACACACAACCATACAATAGGATGGGATAGGATGACAGTTTTAAAGTCTAATGTCACAGGGTGGAGGGAGAGATTTATAACAGAAGCTTTGTTTATCGAATCAACTGCAAATACATGTAGTAGGAATGGTTCAACACCTGTCCACTCAGATGTCTGGAAAATTCTACTACCCCTACGACGACAAATAGGAGAGGACAAAGAAAACTATGAAACTCAAGTTTCAAAGTCATGTGATTACAACTGATATGATTATGAACACGAATGAACTGTTTTAGAAACGTCTTCCAATAAATAATACTGTTTCAATATGTTATATATCTAATAAACAAACTAATATGGAGTGTTCGAAATTTCTTTGAGAGATATACTGTCACAAAACCCTCCAAACACAGGAAAAAGATGGTTATTTGTCGATGGATCAGTAGGTCTGTTCAACACTAATAAAATAAAAAAACTCAAAAGTGCCGTTAGGTTGCTTTACAGACAAGAGAACTTTCAAGTACAAAATGAGTAGAGTAGAACAAAATTAGTTGGCCGAAATTCAACTGTAAGTGGTACCTTAGTATCAAGTAGAATATTTTCAACAAGGCGGAATCAAAACTCTGTCCACAAGAATTACACACCAACAATTCCAGCAGACAGTCCAAAGTCAGAATGACATTCATTCAGTCAAACAAAATCACATTCTAAAACAACACAATACCAATATACACACAACCATAAAGAGAACCATTTAAATTAGATTAGACAGTAACAAAGACAAATAATAAGAATCAAGTCAACATATTATTTGCAAATTTCAGAACAATAAGTTACAGTCTAGGGAGAAAAACAGATAATAATTTAAAACAATTAGTCCCCTTTATGAATTTAGACAAAGCAATAAGAAGACGTATTTTGTCTGAGTCGTGTGTCATGTATTTGCGCAACACATTTCCATCATACACAGACCTATCATTGTACTATTCATTGATGCAAATAGTAAAAATTAAGAGGTAATAAAATAAATTTAGGTCAGGTTGAAAGGACATAGTTAAGGTCAAAATAACAATGAAGAACACTAGACCAAATAACAAAGGCAATAGTACATATGTCCAGGCTGGTATCGAAACAAAGTTTACCAAGGTGGGCTTAATGTGATGACGAATTATGGCTTTGACTGCATAAATGTGTTTTAAACTACCTAATTGTTATACAATTGGTGGATGGTGGCTAGCAGTGGAATCCAGGATGCGCATTTCGTCCTATTCGGGACTCGTCAGCTGGATGTACCTGCATTTCTCATCACTCGTCATCACTCACTGAGAAATGCAGGTACATCCAGCTGACGAGTCCCAAATAGGACGAAATGCGCATCCTGGATTCCACTGCTAGCCACCATCCACCAATTGTATACTAATTAAATGCCCAGACATCGTCGAAGCATCTGCACAAGAAGCCGACATGTTAACCTGAGACCCAGCACTTCGGTCCAAACAATCGACGGGAAAATCAAAAATTCAATTCAATACCTAATTGTTAGCTAGGTCTTCCATAATCTTTAAGGGGACCGTCTCCCCTAAACACGTTTTACAGATAGGTTCAGAAGAGGTGTAAACATCAGTTTTATTTCCTGTCTCTAAAACATGTCTGTTCTCATCATTAATGGGTTCTGGAGATTCTATTTGCCTCTGTAGCGATTTAGGAATATGCTGTAAAGCCAGCCCTGGCGTGCTCGCAGAGATCGATTAGTTCTCCCTATGTATGTGTGTCCACACGTACAATCAAATTGGTGGATACAGTGGGATGTGACATCGTTTTTCACATGTTCAAAGGATTTAGATGGATATATAGAATTCACATTCTCAGTTATGATGATATTAAATGTATGAAAAGTGTTTTTTTTAACAGAAGGGTTCCATTGATTTTACATAATAATTACGAAGTTAGTTGAAAAATCCCAATAAGTATCATCATAGTAATTAGTGCATCGGTGGCACAGTGGTTAGGACTCTCGTCGACCATGCACATGGTCCGAGGTTCGATCTCCTGCCGACTCACACCTGATATCTATGGTCGGCCTGCAAAATTTGGGCTACCGGTATGCATGCTGAAAATTCCATACTTGTACGAAAATACAGTGTGGAATCAAGTTGTAAATAAAAAAAATAATAATAAATTGTTCGGGAAGATTTTTCAAATAATTATTCAGTTATAGCTTGCACATACTGTGTTGTATACTTTGAGTGCCATAGACTCAGGAGGGCCCTCAATTTTCGATAGACAGTACTCGTATTTATTATTTGTGTACATCTTGATATTCTTGTTGTCTCTTCAGCCTTCAAGTTTTCATTCATAGAGCTTCAGACGTCAATTTTGAAATTGTATTCAGCGTACCTTCTTGAAGAAATAGAATCGATGAGTTCTTTGTAAGTACTTATAACGATTGTTATTAATCTGCTGCAGTCGGT
Organism: Trichobilharzia regenti; assembly: GCA_944472135.2. Classification (NCBI taxonomy): domain Eukaryota; kingdom Metazoa; phylum Platyhelminthes; class Trematoda; order Strigeidida; family Schistosomatidae; genus Trichobilharzia; species Trichobilharzia regenti. The sequence continues at coordinate 28,051,483 of OX235264.1, read as the reverse complement.
GGTTAAGTCACGGAATGATCTACAACCTTTACGAAGTTTGGGTTGGATTACCAGCGGACTCAATTCTAAAACTCATTTAGGCCCATTCAAATGGAACTCGTCTAAGTTTTACTGCAAATGTTAATAACAGTTAAATCAGAGTTAAAACTCTCTGGATCGAATATTCGACTTTATTGAAAACCTAACCGGCGAACCTTTCATGGTAATTCAGTTTTAAAACCAAGGATTATTGACATGATGATTTCCCTTCACCTCTATCCTCTTCAGTGTGATTCCGACTCCTACACTAACATTTTGAACCAATATTGACCTGATTTTTGTCTTTTTATATTCTGATAACTTATTGAATTAATAATGTATGACGAATAAATGTGTGTGATCAGTATGTCTGAAATGTCATGCAGTAATGCAATACACATATCAGATGAATTACATCTCCTTACTGTTATGCTCAAAATTTAAGAAAGGAACTTGCCGTTCTAAATTGCATTTTCGAAAATGTATCAGCTGAACAGTAGTTTTGGAAAATTATCAGTTTAGTACAATTTATCTTGGCAAAACTGTGACGTGAATTTAGCGCTAATGGTGTTGTCTAGGAAGATTATGGGAGTTTTCCTGTCTAAACTCGCCAGCTGAGGTAACGCAACACTATCGAAAATATCCGCCTGATCTACAAATTTTCTCGATTATTTCACAGTTGCTTCTATTCCTGACTAATTTGATCATGAATGTCAATTTATCTCATCGCAAATTCTACGGAGTTTTTAAATTTAGTGGAACAACCTAGATTTCACTTAGTGCCTTAGTGCTTCGGTGGTTTGAAGGCAGAATACGCATCAGCCACACCTCACGAGGTTCAGAATTCAATTCCCAGCCGACGCACTCTTAATAACCTTGCTTAACATGTAGTAAGCGCGGTAATTAGGGAATGCTGAGGTTGAAACAATCAACCCCAACCAGTAACAAAAGAATAGCATGGCTACTATTGAAATCTTGAGACTCAAAGCTTTCACTTAGAACTCAAAGTAATGAAAAAATTATCCATTAAGGTTGCTTTCAACGTTTCTGAAGAGAAATGTATACTGCTGAATCATAAAGTCACTTTAGACAACTTTTATTGACTATTTATTAAGTTAGATCAAGAGGACCATTGAAAAATAAACGAATATGAGAGAGCCCGTTTTGTTCTTGTCCATACTCTTCAGTGGTACCCACCTATTATCCCAGCTTGACTCTAACCCAAGACTTTAAAGTTTCTAGGCAAGTTATTTGGCCATTCAGTCATTGGGATAGAATCCGGTAGTTGCCTTATGAATTCTCACTTCTGCCCATCTTTGATGAACAGCAACACCATGTTTTTAATAGTACTGGTGTGGTTTCATGCTCTGCCTTGAAATCAATCAAATGCTTGACAGTCAACATATGAAAATTAATCTAGTGCTCACCAGTGACCGACTACAGAATAAAGTTGACTGGAATTCTAGTAAAACTTCGTGACTATTAGGTTCAACAAGTTGGGTGTGAGGATAAATACTCACCGAGTATAACTGGTTGGTGGTGGAGTCATATACATATTTATAGCATGAGTGGACAGAAGTTAGAATTCATGGGTTGCCCACTAGATTCCGTTACAGTTGTTGGATGAACAATGAGGTGATCTCATATCTTCTACATCCTGAGTAAAATCCCTTATAGGAACATGAGTGAGTACTGTGAAGAGTCCCAAACTAGGACGAAATAGTTTGTCCAATACTCTCTGATCTTCATCTGTTCTACAACTGGTGTCAGTTCATGATCTGAGACCAGTTCACCTTCCCACCAGCTTCAAATTACTATGGAAACAAGAAGTTAGTTTAGTTGAAAAAGTCTGTATAATATCAAGTTTATACACTTTTGTTTCATAAGATTATATAATTACAAGCAGTAGTTAACTAACATTAGTCTTAAGTGCATGATTTGAAGTTTTTTTGAAACACAATATAAGGGAATCACATGTGTGATACAAGATGATCAATAATGGAAAGTAGAGCGCATAAATCAAAAGAATTAAAATTTTTGAGCATGTGAATGTAAAACGTTTAGATAGATAAGAGGAATCATACAAACAAAATAAAAGACATTTTCATGAGTTATATTTTATAGAGATTTGGCTTGTTTCAAGTTTGGTCATGGACTGATGGAAGCTAGAGAAGCTCTGAAAACCACTGACTGTTGGGCTCTAGTATGGCACTCTCCATCAGCACGCACTCACTAGAGTCACAGGTGCACTCGACTTCCAGCACGGCTATTAGGATCGATGTTCTCGGACCCATTCTGAAAAAAGCAAGCGTCGAACGACCAATAAATCTGGATCAATAGGATCAGATGATCTGATATACAAAAATGGAAGTATTCAAGTATAAAGGATTGCCCTTCATGTTACTGGGAAACATTCTATGACTTCAAATTGCCACCCTGAATGAAGATATGATAACAAAGTTCTCCAAAGAAGAATTATAACTATTTTTATTAGGATATAGTAGGTGAAATCATGCATATGCTTCCTCATGGTTCATTTTCTATTTTATTCCTCCTAAATCATTCTGGATATTCTTTCTCAACTCATATTTTTCTAGCTAGTCTTAGTTCAAGTTCTAAGTAAACAGTGTTAGAGATTTATCTAACACAATGGTTAGGGGATACGATAATTTTAACTTTATGAGTTATTATTTTTGTTTTATTTTATTCCTTTGAGTTCCCGGTGTAACATAAGTCTTCACGTTACAGCTTTGAAGTTTCGGTAGCAGTGGATTTATGTTTTACAGGGTAGGATTGCTAGTCTCACGCTCAATAATCTCTCTTTGCCGAGCTTATTACCAGCTAAGCGAGGTTAAGGAGTGCGTCGGCGGAGGATCTAACCCTGAGAAAAGTGAGTGACTGGCGAGCACTGTATTTCTACGCCACCAACCCATAACTTTATGAGTACAAACATGGAAATTTTAGTATAATTAATCTGATGCTCACTAATGACTAGCTCTTATAGTAAGTTACTTAAAGTTCTAGTGAAAAGCTATAGTGAGTGGAGTTCACCAAGTGAGGTAAGAGAACATTTACTGGGTAGTGACAATAGTTGGTGGTTGCGATATATGTTCTGAGAATAGGCAGGATTTGAAATTCATGGCCATGTGGATCTAGTCCCGATGACTGAATAGCCTACGAGCTCTCTTTGTAGCCGGAACGTCTTGAGTTTGAACTCTAGCAGACATGTACTGATGAAGAGTTCCAGATTGTAGCGAAACAGCTATTCAGTGCTGTATGATTTTCCAATGGTTCTTTAACTGATATCAGCCAGTTGTCAGACCTGTACTCATCAAGTTTCCTGTAAACCAACACTGAATAACTTGAAAATTAAACATTAACGATTGACTACAGTGATGAAGTCTACTGGAGAGCTAGTGACAAGCCTATTACTTTTTTTTCAAATGTTTGTTCAGTAAAGTTAATCGTCTTTACTCCTGAGTTTGTTTTACATTACCCAAAGTAATATATTCCAATAGACATTGCATATGTGAATTCCTTTTATTCAGATTTCGAAACCTCTTCACCTTTCAGTTTTTCGTTGGTTCGATTCTTTACACGTTTGATGGCGAACTGATATCATTTAGAGAACCATTGTAAAACCAGGGAGTAATCGATATCTGTTTTGTCCAGGTTTATGACTCCTAAGGAGTATGTACCCATCACTTTACCGGTTACTGAACCTAGGACCTATCAGTTACAAGGCGATCTCGTTAACCATTCACTCACTGGGATCCAATCCAGTGATCCGAGAATTCCAACTTCTGCCAATTCCCAATATATGCGGTCTAACCGTCAGCCAATACTGTAGGCTGGTGGACCCAGCTGATTACGACTTCTGACTGGAGTTCCAGATAACCTCCTGTATAGAACCAGTCGATGGTGAGCAGTGTCATCCTACAGGGGAGGATAAAAGTAATCTCAAAGTGTTTTCGCGAACAGAATATAGCAAATGGCGCAATAGGTATTCCAGTTTTACGAAAATCAAAACAAAACGCAGATGTACTGGAGATCTGTTTGAATCACTGGGCTACCTGAATTTTAGTCCAACTAAATGCATCATATTTTCTTTATTTTTCTTTGTTTTAACCATATAATTATATTCTTGAGTAGTAAAATGCACTTATGCACATTTTAAAGTGACTTTCAAACTACCAGTGCATACTTCTCAGAGGTGAAGGGTAGAAATCATAGAGTATTAGTTTATGCTTCAAATGCAGCAGCATTACGTCATATTGTAAAAACAGAAGACAAGGGCCAGACAACAGATCGTTTATTGGGGAAATCAAGAAAAACAGCGTCTTTTGATTGTTTGTTTTCTCGCTGAAAGTTAATCTGTCATCTCTTTGTGGCTGTTTCTTCGAAGGTCAGACCATATATCTGCGAATTGTATCCGCCCACGCAAAGTCTTTGTTCTTGTTCTTTTCTCATGACCATGATTTAGGAAGAAAACATTAACGTAAATTGCTGTCTGCCTATTTTGGCTAGCAGACAGCTCTCACCACAATATGATATGGTATATATTGATACTTCACTTGAAGGTCGTCGATTGTGTGAAATTACACTGAGAATTTTGTACATTGTGTAAAGATTTTGTCCAAAGTATATCTATCATTATCATTTTAGATGTTAAATTTAGCTGTTTTAAAAGTAATTTATCGACTTTTTGTAAATCTGGAATATCTTTTGTAACGTTTACACATCTATACTATGCATGAAAACGCTTGAAGGTTGATTTTGCACTCACCCTCTTTTTTAACTATAATTCTGTCCTTTAGGTTTTACTTAGTATAATCTAAATGGTCGTAAATTTCCTTTCTTTTGAGTAGAATCTCGCTATCATAATCCTGCAGGAAAAGATTGTTTCCTAGTGCATTAGAGTTCTGGCTGCTGTTGGCGACATCACAACAGCCACTCCCTCAGTGTCCCAGTGGTTGCCGTCTGGGTGATGGGAGTAGATTACTGATTCTCCAGTCAACAGTTTATAGAGGTAACATCTAGTCCACCTGATCTTGCAGATTCCCAGCACTTTTATGCCATACCTTCTCACCTGTTTGGCTACCCCGACAGCCTACCTGACTTCGTAAACTGTATGGGCATTCACCGTCCCAATGCTTATTTTTGCTTCCATCGGTTGAAAATACACAGGCTGACTGGCTTCCTGAAGGCTTTCACTAGACCTTGACACTCCGTCTTTCCGATTCCAGTGAAGAATAAGTTTGTTATTTATATTTTCATTGTGATCTGAATTTTTTGTAGCAAGTACGTTAGTTTTCCGGGATAGGGTCACTGGATGCACGCCTCTAACGTTCCTTTTCTTGGGCTTAGAGCCGGCTAGACAACTAGTGAACTAGTAAACTAGGTGACGGTGATTTAGACCTCTGCAAGGAATTATGTGGAATCCTTCTCTTATGCCCGCCAAACAAGATACTAAATCGCGTTATCCTGAAAAGAGACTAAAAGTTTCACTTGATACAGAACTCCACCCCAGAACAAGCTGGATTTATGAAAAGCAAATCATGTGTTGATCAGTTTTCAACCCTACGTATCATCATTGAACAGAGCATAGAATGACTATCGAATATCCACCTCATTTTTATCGACTTTGAAAAGAACTTTCAAAGTGTTGACCGGGAAGTAAATCGGAAAATGTCTCATCACTTTGGTGTGTCCTAAATCTTTATCAACCTGATTTAACAGCTATATGAAGGTGTTCTGTTTTGATAAAGTCTCACAGTGTTATACAGTAATGTTTACTGATGACGTTTCGAGCACAATTTATCACTGCTCATAATCATATCAAGGTATTCACACGACTTCCTAACTTCATTTATATAGTTCCATTATTTTTCACTTGATTTTCACTTGATTTGATTGGCAGTAGTATTTTCCATATTTCGGGTATGAATGATGAATCATTTCTAGAAAAAAGCTCAGCAATTGCAATGGATGCATTAACACACAAGCACACAATAGGATGGGAGAGGGTTAAAATTCTAAAAGGTAATCTAAGTAGTCGGAGAGAGAGGTTGATCACTGAATCCTTGTTCATCGAGTCTACACCAAACACATGCAATAGGAATGACTCATCACTCATACCTGAAATATGGAAAATACTATTACCAATCAAATCAAGTGAAAAATAATGGAATTATATAAATGAAGTTAGGAAGTTGTGTGATTACCTTGATATGATTATGAGCAATAATTTGTGCCCGAAACGTCGTCAGTAAACATTACTGTATAACACTGTGAGACTTTATCAAAACAAAATTTACCCATAATGGAATTATACTCTACCACAGTACACAAGTTTTATTCTTATATCAACTATATGACAATATACATTTCAAGTAATCCTCATTGAAGTCTTTAAGTTAAAAGCAGGAGTAAGACACTGACACACAGTACTCTCACCAATGATATTCATGATTGTGGTGAACCGGATTATGCGTCAGGCGGTGCATTCAGAGTGAGAAGACAGGTGTCAAGGCACTTAATCCTAAGTTCCTATTATTTCCGAAGACCCTCCGAATCGACAAGCACTAAGCATAGATATCGACTTTAATTCCAAAACATAATGAATGACAAGAAATTGTATTCTTCGACTGTTAAAATCAATATTCTGTACTAAATCTATAAACAAATGTTTTACAAGGAATATATTGTACTTTTATTCGTATTCTTTCGTCTTCTTCTTCTTCCTAACTTGTACACGACCGAATCACTCGCGCCTTCAAGTTGCCCGCCAATGGCGGCCAAGGTCAATGAACAAACGTTCAATTTCCATAATAATTAACAACAGGAATATACTGGACTGATAAGAAGACTCTAGAAAACTTGAACTTCGCAGACAAATTGTCTAGTGTCAGACAAGCTCAAAGACTTACAGCAGAAATCCAACAATTTGACAGAAGAGGCAGCCAGTGAATACTTGGTTTCAAATGAACACAAAGAAGATGAAGGTGATAAAAATAACCAACCAATAACAACAAGCCCCAATCACTATCAGTCAGGGAGATTTAAAGGAGGTCACTTCCTTCACTTGTCGAAATAGATTTATTTCAGTTACAGGTGACATCACGGATGATGACATCGCAGCCAGAATCAGAAAGGTTGGGGCACAGCCTCACCCCTCTGAAATTAGTTAGAAAATCTTTTGTACCCACCACAAAGATCAAAATCCGGATTTTCAACACCATTTTTAGTCAATTAGTGCTTCTATATGGGTTAGAAACTTGGTGGGCCACGAATAGCATTACACCAGGCTACTGTAGAATTTAATCAACAGCTGCCACACCTTTACTCAATTCCGAAGATCAAATCTCTGGACAGAAAGAATTGGCAGTAAGAAACTCTGGGAGCGAACCAACCAAGAACCTACTGCCCAAAAATTATATAGAAGAAAATCGAGGTAGATCGGACACACGCTGAGGAGGCCTTTGAATGAATGAAATAGTACTCCAGGCTGTTGAGGGGAACCTGAGTGGAAAATGACGGGTTTGGCTTTAGTTCAAGAGTGATATGTAGGAGATCATGTGAGGAAGAGATGAGAGACTGTTGGTGATCGTGGAACCAGCTGGATAATACTGTGAAGAACTGAATGAAATGGGGATGTTCTTTTGAAGCCCTACCTTCCACTAGGCACCCGAAGGGACCAATAATAGTATTATTTACGATAACAGATTGTAACATATTTTTATCACAGGTCATTACCTATTCAATGTTGTTCCCTTGAAGACGGAAACTCTCTGGGTAAATCCCTGATAACTTCGGTAATATTTATATTCTAACACAAGTTTGAAATCAACAAAATCTCTTGTTAAAGCAGGATTTAATGAATTTACCAAATTTCGCACACTCTAAAGTACCTTGCTATATAACCATATTAAATATTTAGAAGGGTACACTGGGGATAAATATCAATGAATCAATCGTAGTCTTATGAAAATGAAAAGATTTGTAATTTGAATTCCAATGCAGAAACAGTTGCAAGAGATGAAGGGATTAGAAAGTTAAGACTGCAGTCCTGCTGAGTAATCGTGAATTTTGTCCTAGTGATAATACTAAAAAAGACACTGATAATGAAACAAGTTAGGAGTTGATTTATCAATTAGACAGAGTCATAGAGATGTGTTTCAATGATAATTAAACACGTCATGCATGAGTCCCCCTTGATGAATTTGAACAAATTCATAATAACATATGGTACAGGAGAAAACGGGTCCAATGTTTATTTCACCAGTATTTTGTTAGATGCATAAAAATTAAATAATGAGTCCCGAACTAGGACGAAACACCTGTACAGTACTCCATAGAGGTTTTCACTAGCTCTCTAACTGATATCATTTTGTGGTTTAACCTGAAAATCATTTAAGCTTAAAAGATGACTTATCAATGTAGACAGAGAGGGATTTCCTCCAGCTTCTTTTCATGGCATAAGTCAGTTCTCATTCTTTTGAAACTGATAACTTCTGCAAAATTCAAGGAACTATAGCTTAATTGTCTGTTTATTATCTTGAAACAGTTCATGATGTCTACCTGATATCTTATGTCAGTCAGATGTCTCATGACTACGCTAATCAAAGATTTACTTCTTCTTCTTAGTTGCAGACTTTTCAGTGTGTGTTCAGAAGATCTAAGATAGGCCCTTCTTTCTGTTCTTCAAATTTATTTGCTTCAGCAGTTATATGTGTAGTGATACACACGCTTGGAGATAAGAAAGGAAGGGTAACTAAAGACTTTTGACTGAACTACCTAACATTCTGCTTTTGGTACATAGGAATCAGTCTAACTGTAGAAAGAAATGTCCCGGTCAGAGATTTCTTAATTTGTCTATTAGTTATCCTCGGAATGTTATCACTTTTAAATTTTGGATGGATGGATGAATGAATACATGTTTTTTATTTTATTCACCGGGGTAATTTTTATTCTTTTATCTTCGCTATTCTCAACCTTGTCGATAAATTTTTTTGGATATACTTAGACATTTCGTAGACATTTTCCTCTGATGTGTAACTCCTCCTCCAATTTGTGGAATAAGGTTACAACTAATGCCCGCTTGTAATTAATCGGACTATAACTATTGGAATTTAAAGGTAAAACATCCACTTCATCTACCTTTTTGGTGGACAAATCTTCGCAATTGTCTTGCGTTTTATTGGGATATCTACAAAGTTGAATTTTCTATCTACCGATAAAAAGTCGTTTTACACATGGGAATAATAATAATAACAATTAACAGGGTGAAAGATACTACCATAAAGACTTTAGGCAAAGATGATTTGCTTCTATGTACAGGGACTTGGTTTACAGTCTCTATTGGCAAACATATGTAATGGCAGGTAAAGACGTGACAAAGTAAATATTATGTCCTCTGTCTCTCTCTCTCTCTCTCTCAGGTATATTTCATTATTAAGCTCATATTCATTTTCGTTTCTTCAATGAACGAAATATTCGCCTATAGAGCCATAAGAAAAAGTCACAAACAGCGAAGAAAATTTTCTTTTCGACGATTCATTTTCATGAGCTGTACAATCATAATTATAATTAACACAAAAATTTTTTTGACCAATCAGATACTGGTAAACTTTGTCCTTGAAAATTGCACTACATAATGTAAGGTGTAAGAAGGGATGATTAATTGTAAGCTAGAAAGGAGACAGAAGTTAGCATGTCTTAACAAGTGTGAGATAATGACTAATCAATAAGCTAGTACAGAATGGACAGGAACTACTGGAAAGGCTATAAAGTAGTTTTGTATAAGATCTGTGTGAAAAAGCAATGTTATTAATAAACAGTAATAGAGTGGTAATAAAATGTGGATGATGGGAATAGTAATAATAATAATAAAAGTATTAAGAACAATAATAATAATAATAACTGGATCGGGTCCCAGTGGCTCAATGGTCTACGAGCTCGCTTGCCTTGTAACCGGAAGGTCCTGGGTTCGAACCCCTGTGGGTGCGTACTGATGAAGAGCCCCAATCTAGGACGAAACAGCTGTCCAGTACTCCCAGGTTTTCCAGTGGTTCTCTAACTAATGTCAGCTCATGATGAAATCCTCCATGCAATCAAACAAAATCCCTACAAAACCAATACTTGAAAATAATAATAGTGAACTTACATATTAAAAGAGAGGAGCAAAATTATAGTAAGAAATTTACTCTGACCATGGTAGGGCCAGAGAATGTATGCATCGTTTTTGCATGCACAGGTCCGGTTTCAGGTCTCGAATAGCTAATGCCTCAGCTATGTACAGATGTCGTATCCGAAGTCCTTTTGTAAGATATTGAGGTACTCTGTGTACCACTGTGAAGCATTCATGTAGGGGTGCTCGATGTCCGGAGATGACAAGGTGTTCGAGGATCGAGTTGTTGCTGTTCTTCTTTTCTCTCCTGGCTAGCCAAGCTGGGCAGTGTTCCAGGATACGTTTGTGGACTTGACGTTGCGTACGGCCGATATGCTTTGCTCCACACGGGCAACTAAATTGATAAATACACATTGAAGTGGCCAAAAGCGGTATCTTGCCCTTAACGTTAGACTGGATTAACTGTCTGCAGGAAAATGTGATACGTAGAGTGGCTGTTGGAAATGTCTTCTTAAGACTTTTTGAAAGGCGGTTTCTGAGAATTTCCTCTGTGATATCACCTTTGAATGCTAGGTTCATTTTCGTTTCTGCTTACCTCAGTTATTTGTTTAAGCTCTCCCTCACACGTGTAGAAAGTCACTTTTCAGTGCAACCCTACAGAAATATACTCGAAAATATAGACATAGGGGTGTGCTAATATTAGTCAGAAATAATTAAGGAAACTGTTTGGAAGATTAGCAAAATCGCTGTATAAGCTACTGAACTTTTTGTTCAGTGGTATAATCAGATCATTGTACTATATGATTCTACTTCACATATTAATGAATTCACCAAAAACCAAAAACTTTAAACTATAGATGCTAACACAACAAAAGAGTATGTTTCTGTCTCTATGTTTATGTGTATATCCGAAACACTTTAGTTATTTAGATTATTTAAAAAAAAACCTCTATCTAGTGATCTACTGATTTATTTCGGTAAAAGTTAATTGCTCTTAAAAACATTTGAGTTTCACAAAAGTTTAAAGAGCGTCACACACACTTCCGGAGTGGAACACATTGATATTAACCGCCAGATTATCGTTTATCAAGTCATTTGTTTTCAAGGATTAATGCATAGTTATTTCGTCCATGTGTGAGGTCTTTCAGTAGTAAGCACCCACTAATTCATCAGGATTTGAGGCCAAGATTTTCAGGTTACAAAAAGAGCTCATTGACAGAGCAGCCACTGGGACGAAATCCAGTGACCCATTATTTATAACTTCTGCTAATTTAAGATAAGTAGCACGACTGTCAGTCAATATCATCTTTCAGTATATGTCGTCACACGCAACTTGGTTGGCTCCTCTGGTCACAATTTCCCACCAGAACTTCAGATATCCTTATCCTGTAGTCAGTCACTAGTGAGCATTAGATTAATTTTCATGTGGTTTTGTCAAAATGGTTTGACTTATTTAAAGTTACATTACGGATGGACATCAATTAGAGAACCAGGGAGGACTGGACAATTGTTTCGTCTTTGTTTGTTTCACTAAGGTCAGTTTGTGATCACACTTGAAGTAAATAATTTCATTTAATTAATTTGCCTACTTGTTAGTAGCATATTATTGCCTAACAAATAAAACAACAACATACTTAAGCTACCTTCGTGGTTTAGTTCAAACTGTTTCGAGAGTTTTAGTCTCCTCAGTAATTTGTGGACTTCTCTTTACTGTTTTTCACCAAGATAACGAGATACTTCCAGACGAATGGTTTACTTGGCAGTCATGAAGTTTTACAATTTTAGATGTGGTTGTGTTCTCTTTGACGACTAATTTAATTTCGATACTTTCATTGTCCAGTTAGACACTATTTTCATAATAAGCCACAGTGAAGTGAACACTAAAGATGTTATCTAGGAGGAAGATAAAAGCTTTGAAACAAGACCATCCTGCTGAGAGAACATATGGTCGAATAATTGCCCAGCAGAACATTTGGAAAATTCTACTACCCCTAGAAACAAATGAGAACGATAAAACTGAAGTTTCATACTTGTTCAGTTATAACTGAAATAGTTATATACTACAAGTTTTGTTTGAAACGTTATCCATCGAATAATACTGTTTCACTGTGCAGTATATCTCATAAACAAATTAATATGGAATTAAAAGAACAGTTTAAAAAACCTTACAAGCAGAATACACTTCTGTCTATTCAGAAATGAGAGTCTCGTTGTGTATTATTTTTCATTACTTACGTTCACAGAGATTTTATTGTGTAATCAAGGTAAGACATTTGGTTTGGGAGTAAACACTTTACTGGCCACTTACGTGATACGGATTAGATTCGCACCTGATGCACTCTCAAACCTCACCTAATCAACAGTAGGCATGGAAATCACGGAAGGTTAAGTGTGAGATTAGAATTCCCCCCCCCGCCCCCGTAATGAAGGGCGAAACCTCAAAGCTTGGAGCTTGAACCCCCTACGTTACATTCAGGACGCGAAAAGACTAATTATTAAAGAAAAAACACTTAAGGAATTCCGTCCACTTTTCTAAATCTATTGAAAACAAAATCCACAAGGAATATGAACAACATCAACTATTTATATTAGAAAAACCGATCTGTATCTTTTTATTATTAGCTATGGATATTCCAAATGAAACAATTAAAAACTTTGATTTCAACACTAACGTTGGCGAGAAAAGCTCACATATGGAGATTTATTCAGGTTACATTAACATGAGTAAGATATTTGTTTATTTTCCTCTAAATCCTGTGCTTCTACCTATTTTATCTAAGTGTGTCTGTATATTTGCAATGAACAACTCAGAATTGTCAGGCAAACCAGGAAAGCCTGTTACACAGTCAGTATAATTACAGAACTTGGGCACTGTGGGGTAAGATGTAACAGGCATTACATCGGCCAAAGTGGGCGTCTCCTTCGAATTAGAATTCAAGAACACAAATCAGCCGTGAAAAGACACGATATATATATATATATATATATATATATATATATATATATATTCTTTAGTATCAGTGTACATAAACAATTATGGACATCAATTTGATTGGGATAATGTCGAAATCTTAGACAGAGGAAACAACAAAAGTGCAGTCAGGGAATTCCTAGAAGCCTGGTATTCAAACGAATATGCAATCAACAAACACATTAATATAGACTAAATATACCAATTAATAAAAAGTAAATCATGGGACCAGAAAGTTTAAATTCCAAGTCAATAGAAAATGGTCAGCACAGATGTAAAGATGATTACTGGGAGACGCAATTATGTCCCTCATGAAGAAATTTAAATCATTCCTTTTTATGCTAAATATCGCGCTGAAGATGTTGTCCAGAAGGATGACGAAAGCTCTGGAACTAAACCAACCAGCTCAGAGAACACTATTAATTGTAATTCCATACTATATAGGTTTATTTGACATAAAACACAGCGATGCAGTATTAATAACTGGACAATGTTCCAAGCACAATTTATTGCTCATAATCACATCGACTACAACTAAAACACCACGAAACTTCAGTTCTATCGTTTTCTTTATTCCTTCTCATTCGTTTCCAGGGTCAGTAGAATTTTCCAGGTGTCTGGGACAGTTGTTGAATCATGCGTTTCCTTAGCTATGTGGTCTGATCTCAAAGCTTTTATCATCCTTCTAGACAACACCTTCAATGCTCACTTCACTAAACTTATCCTTACCGATTTTGGATGAGACGAATTACAATCTAAATATTTATTGAAATATGTCGGATTCCTATAAATATTAGTATTTAACCCACCATCTTGTTAGCGTTTTACTTCACACTCTAGCCTGGCCAACTCACCTTGTCTCATTTTATAACCTAGGAGTGATATAAGTTCTGTCTACTTTTGAGTTTATATGTGTGAAAAACCGAAGGATATGTTCAGTGAATGTTTCATCCAAATGTCTCCATCATAACCTAGCGGCCGGATGAAATATTCTAAGTGCTTTATGTTTGCAACTGTCCATAAATGTGTCTGCTACTATTGGGGAGGTTAGACATCACTGAACACCTAATATTATTTCATCAGCCGAGAGTTTGGCCCTACTTTTGTGTTCAGGACCAATGTTCATTTGATTCATAAGGTAGTTGTACTTTAGGAACATAAAGCTCTTAGAACGTTTGATTCCGCTCCCAGACTATGGTGGAGATATGTGAGTGAAGCATTCACTGCATTGAAATCTGAGGATATCCCTCCGCTTTTCACACATAAACTCAACAGTAGACGGAATCCACGAGTTAGAAAACAAAAAAGAGTGAGTTGGTCATCCTAGACTGTAGATACTACTGTAGTGAGAGCAGGCTGCTAGCCACTTGGTAGACATTAATCTACGTCAATGTCTAGGTCACTAATATTGGCCATGAGAAAATATGAACAAGGCTGATTCAACAACCTATCACAGCAGACCTAAACGTGGGCAAATATGATTCGCAGATAGATGGCTCCCCTTCCCGAGAAACTCATAAACAACCAGTCAGAAGACTGCGTTTGTCTACGTGAATAAGCTATAATAATGTACATGAAATATATATAAATACTTGTTGATTTCCGTAATAAAATGATCTGTTGCCTGGCCCTTGTCTTCTGTTGTTACAGTAGCGTTTATAGGAAGTCGACACACTCTAATGAAAACTTAGACTTTAATTTATCCCATCCAAAATCGGTAAGGACAAGTTTCATTAAATGTCTAATGTAATTGGACCAGAAGCATAACTAGTAAATCAGAAGATTTGAGCAATGAAATTATAACAAATAAAGAAAATATTACCAGTGAATTATTATTATGTTATTATTGTTCCCTTAGGTTCCTAGTGGAACCTAGGGCTTCAACTGCACGTCTCCACTTGCTTCTGTCTTCTGCTGTACTTTTCATCTGCATCCATGTTAGTTTATATTGTTTCAACTCCTCTTCACACGATCTCCTCCATGTCACCCTTGGACGTTCCACTCGCTTTCGGGTTCCCTTTCGTGTTCCACTCAAGGGGCTGACGCGTGATGTCAACTAGCGGCCTCCTCAGCGAATGTCCAATCCTTCTCCACTTTCTCCTGCATATTTTTGGGGCGACTGGTTCTTGTTTTGTTTGTTCCCAGCCATAGTTTCTTGTTGGTGATTCTTTCCGACCCGGCCATCTGATCTTCAGTATAGAGCGAAGACAGTTGTTGATGAATGATGTTGATGTTAATAATGAATTACCAGAATTTATTCAGAAACGCATGAAGAACCATAGAAAAGATAAGATTATTATTGAAAATGATGAAAATAACAAAAATAAAATATAGAATTCAAAGCATCTGTAGTACTGGTGTATAAAGAAGAAACATCAGACGCCTCACACAGAATTCCCAATGAGACTGGAATTAGGGTGCCATTTAAACCAGCCAACCAACCTTCTCTTTCTCTGTGAGATGAAGTTTGTCGCCTTAAGTACCTGATTGATATAATTAAGGAAAATAATATAATTTACCAAATACCATGTAATGACTATGAGTGGGGTCAATTACACAGGTCAATCTAGTAGATTGGGGTCAACTAGATTATTGGGACATAAAAGGGCGAAGTTAAACTTTCGACACCACTAACTACCAATCAGCGAATTATCCAATGAGGTTCACGAACGCAGTTCAATGTTGTATAGCGCTTGATTCATTTCTAATGCGTGACCTTACAAAGCTATTGTTGCAATTCGAGGAGGTTAGCGTTTTCCAGTATTTCCTGGATTTGAGTTGCGCCGGAAAAAGCGAATTTGTTTGTGTGGTGGTATCATGACTTTAAAAAGCTATACCAAATCAACTGATGGGTTTGTTCATCGTTGTGCTATATGTTTGAAGCCTACTAACGCTAGAAAGAGTAAGCTGATAATTTTAATATTTCGTAGGAACTTTTTTCGCTAAGTCGCTTCTCTCCCTAAGGATAGCAGATAGAAAAGCAACTACTCTTATACCTATTGTTACCCGAATTTTTAAGCGGGGGTCAGTTATACACACGGAAAGGCTACAATTCGCTGTCACCTCTGGGATATATTCATCATAGAGTCAACCATTCAAGTGATTTTGTGGATCCCGTTACGAGGACACATACAAATTCTATTGAAGGATTTTGGGGCAGGTTGAAAAATAGGATAAGGGCTATAAATGGATCTCAAAAAGATCTCATTTATGGTCATTTGGATGAATATATGTACAGGATATGGTGTAACTTCTCCATTGACTGTCCCATGCTAAACTGGGAGATGTTTCTCTCACATGTTCGAGAAAGATATCCCATGTAACTTTTTTATTCTCTATTTTATGCTTTTTTCTACAAATATACATTTCCATTCATCATATATGCCTCTTTAATGTGACTGGTCCGTTCAAGGTCGTTTGCTGATTGGTTGTTAGTGGTATCGAAAGTTTAACTTTGCCCATAAAAATTTATCCAGACCCAGAATAATTGACCCTGATAAGTTTAATAACCTAGAAATATCAGAACTCAGACATTGCATTGCATTTACTTGCATGCAATCACAAAATAGAGTGGGACAGAATGGAAGTATGACAAAATAATATAGTTGGATGAAGAGAGAGAGAGGGAGAGAAGTTAGTCACTGAATCTTTATTTATCGATTCTACACTGAACGTGTACAGTCGAAGTGATGCACTGTATATGCCGGAGATGTGGAAAATTGCTGCAAAGAACAGGGGATATATATATATATATATATATATACAAAGCAAATGATGAAGTGGTGTGAGAAACTTATATGATTGTAAATAATAAATTGTCCAGTTATGAATACTGCACAATTACAAAGTATATCAAATAACCTTCTACTGATCGTCTTTGGGTAAATTATTTTTTTGGACGGGAAAGTTAAATCTGTCAGTTTCTGCAGGCTGACATAAAGCTTTAAGTCTATGTTCAGCTTACCAGCATTTTATTATCCTCAGAAGCAGACTGATGGAATTATGAAACGAAATGGATTTAAATGCATACAGACACTTGTAGTGAACTGATGAGATTTAGAATAGTACTGTTTGCCCGAAAGCTCCATATTTAGTTATTATTGTTCTCTTGGGTTCAGAATGGAACATAGGGCTTCAGCAACACATCTGCACTTTCTTCTATTTTCTGCTGTCCTCTTCAGCTGGGTCCACAGTTGACCGTAATCTTTCATCTCCTCCTCTTCACTATACGATATCCTGTGTGTCATCTTCGCACCGACGACCCACTTGTTGCTTCCTATTCACCTTCCACTCAAGCGATGGTCTGTACTGAGCAAGATGTCCCTGGACGGTCTCCTCACTGTATTCCCAATCCATCTTCATTTTCTCTGACATATTTGGTTGGTTTGTTCTCAGACAGAGTTTCGTGTTGTTAATTCTTTCTGGTCAACTGGGGGGGGCATGTGATCTTCAGTATGGAGCCAGCCAGCAAAGGTGGTAGCTGTTGATAAAAGTCTGCAGTAGTTTGTTGGAAATGCAAGATTCTGACCCGTATAGAAGAACTGACTAACCGACTTCACATTTGTGTTGAACAGAATCCGAATCTTGTTGTTGATGCTGGCTGGCCGAGTGACAGCAGAAGATCTACAAACTGGTTTCAGGTCGATGAGGGAGTATCTTACGTTTCCGATTTGGGCTTCGTCACCTACAACCGTCCCGTCTGTAGTTGGAACCGTGTTTCTATCCTAGTCGGATAAGTGAAGGCAGGAAGTAACCTCTATCAGATCTCTCTCGTTGATGGTAACTGGTACTAGTTGTTGTTGTTGCTTTGGCTGTTGGTGGTGGTTGTCTTCGTCACCTCCGTCTTCTCTATGTCCACCTGGAGTCCTGTGTCTTCACAGTCGGCTGCCTCATCCAGTTTCCTGGCTTCAGACTGTAAGTCTTCAAGTTTGTGTGACATTAAACACAAATCAGCCACACGTGAAATCCAGATCTTCGAGATTCTTCTTGGTCCAACGTATTCCTGTATTCTCACTCCCAACACAGAGTTTGACGCATAACCCTGTCCAACACAATTAAGAATATCATCTGTGGTAATAGGCAACCAGCCTCGTCTTATTCCTGCACTCAATTCAAGCTTCGCTGAGTTCTCCGTTGTGGATCGCCTGAAACGTTGCATTGTCATATAGCCATCTACTGAATGAAGCTGATAAAGATTTGGGCACTACATGCCATAGTGTTGAAATAGTTTCAAATTACTTCTAGGTCATCGCTACACTGCCAAAGGTCTTTGCAAAGCCGACGAAATTGAGATATAGGTTGAACTCCCATTAAATCATTTCCTTGTCTACCTGGGAAGTCTCCCCAGCCTCGTACATTATACGTACAGCTACGACCCCATCCTCATTCTTGCTTTCGTCGAGAGGAGACAAATCAGCCGGCTGACTGGTTTCCCGAAGGCTTTCTCCAACCTCCCGTGTCATTTTGCCTTTTCGGTTCCAGCGAAGAGTAATTTTTTTATATTATTTATTTTTTTTAATATTTTTCTTGTGCTTTGAATTTTCTGTAACAGTTTGTTTGGTTTTATGGGGTAGGATAGCTACTCCCACTCCTAACCCTCCATCTTTTCCCGGGTTTGGGATCGGCTAGAAAACTAGTGGGCTAATAAACCAAGCGAGGTTAGTGTCATAAACAATTGACTGAAATCAGTTAGAATTTAAGGAGAAGTTTGAGTGTGTAAGAAGACATTAAAACAGCCAGTACGAACCCACACTGTATTCAGCGCTGCATTGAATAGTTCTATTAGGAAATGAATCCCCTGGTACAACTAATCTCCATAAAGATCACCAAGAAAGGTGGATATTTCAGCTGGACAGAACTGTAAAAGTCCACTTCACACTGATGTTAGCCATGAAGATGGTGTTCAGGATGTTGTTGAAGGCTTTACAGTCAAACTGTGTTGCTTAGAGGACACTACAACACTAGGTATTTTTCCTGACATATACCGATGTATATCATATCTAATTATACCAAATATTCCAATTAAAATCATATCACAACTCCACTTACTAATGTGACTGTCATACGCTGCTTCGACTTTATATGTTCGTTTCCACTTCGTTACAATCAATACAAAATTTATATATTATCCTGACTAATCTTTATGCACCTTAGTAGTCTTGCCAATTGTCGGGGCTATGTTATTTGCGTAAGTCATGTATTGATCAAATCGCCACTCTACGGATCATCATTGAACAAAGCTTGGAATGGCAGTCACCTCTCTGTCTCAACTTCATCGACTTTGAAAAGGCCTTCGATAACTCAGCGTCGATCGAGAGGTGATTTGGCAACTACTTCGCTACTACGGGGCCCCATCGACAATTATACATCTCATCCAACAGTTATTCGACGATGCTGCATGCCAAGTAATCCACAACAGGAAACTTACGAAATCCTTCGAAGTAAGGACGGGAGTGAGGCAAAGCTGTCTACTATCGCCAATGATCTTCCTGATTGCAGTAGATTGGATAATGAGACAGACAACGGGAAATGAGGAAACAGGCATAAAATGGGCTCTCACAAAGTCTTGGAGGATCTGGTCTTCACCGATGATATATGTCTGATTTCCCACAAACTGGAAGATATACAAGTGAAAAGCAACAAGTTGGCAGAAGAAGCATCAAAGATAGGAAGGAGTTCAGGTGAACATAGATAAAACGGAGGTGATGAAGATACCTGGCCAACACCAACAGCAACAACAACAACAACAGACAACAATCAGCCAGCATAAATGGGAGGAACCTGAAAGAAACAACCTCCTTTACCTACCGACCTAGGAAGCATGGTTTCAACTACAGGCGAATGGAGCTGAGGAGGATATCAAAGCCAGAATCGGAAAAGCAAGACAGGCTTTCATTACCCTTATGTCTGTGTGCAGGTCAACATCACTCAGCATTAAAAATAAGATCTGGATTTTCAACTCCAGTGTGAAGTCAGTGCTACTTACCATACGGATCAGAGACCTGGTGCGTCCTAAAGAGAATCTCAAACAAACTACAGACCTTCATTAACAGTTGTCTTCGCTCAATACTGAAGATCAGATGGCCGTTCAGAAAAGATCAGCGACAGGGATCTCTAGGAGCCAACCAACCAGTAACCGATTGTGAAACAGATAGGCAGGAAGAAATGGAGATGGATTGGCTGGCCATACTCTGAGGAAACCATCAAGTGACATCACTAGACAAGCCGTCGCTCGAGTGAAACCCGAAAGGGAGGCGGCGAGTTGGTCGTCAGTGCGAAGGTGACTTGGAGGAGGTCATGCGAGGAGGAGATGAAGGCATGTGGACAGACTTGGAGCGGAGTGAAAAAGTTAGCAGAAAACAGAAGGCAATGGAGACGCACAGCTGAAGCCCTATGTTCCTCTAGGAATTAAAGGATATAATAATAATAATAATATAAATAAATTTGTAATTATTTGTTCTTACGCAAGAAGAGGTTTGAAAACAGATCGGTTGCAAAAAGAACTCCCTTCCTAATGCTTATCGGTTTATATCTCAAAAGAGAATTTTCAAGAGTTAGTTTTTAAGGATTTGGTTGATTTCAAGTATTGTTGAAGAGTCCCAAACTAGGACGAAGGAAACGGATATCCAGTACTCCTAGGTGATTTTCCAATGGTTCTTTAACTAATGTCAGCTCATGATGCAATCCTCCAACAAATCAACTTATATAACCCTAATGTTCAGGTAACAGTCGACCTAGTTGATACTTCGCGAAAGACATCAGACAATTCCTCGCTATACAATTTAATTTATTCAGATGTACCTTTATAAATACTTACGTGATACACACTGTAATCACACTACTGTCAAGGTGAATGTAAAAATGAAATTAAACATTACTCATCAGTCGCTTTAAATTCCATACAGTTAACAATGATCCACACTTATTGTGTCAACATTAGTAATATTACCCAGTAGCTTAAATCTCAACAAAGGGAACAGTCTTCGAATTCGTTGTCGGAAGTTGAGTGTCTAGTCACAGCTCACCTTGTGAAGATAACCTGCCTGATACTATATTTGGCAGTCAAGAAAACAATCCTGGTTGCATAATGCTATTGTTGTATTGCTGATTAATATTACTATATATATTATTTTTCCTTTGGGTTCTGAGTGCAAAAAAAGGCTTCAGCGACACATTACCACTTTGTCCTATCTTCTGCCGTCCTCTTCAGCTTATCCCAAGATTGTTCATAATCCCTAATCTCCTTCACCTCAACACACGATCTCCTCCATGTCATCCGTGCACCGAAGACCCACTCACTCATCGATTCCCATTTGCATTCCACATGAGCGATGGCTTGCACTGTGTGCAGTGTGTCATTCAACGGCCTCCTCAGTGATGTATGTCCAATCGATCTCCATTTTCCCCTATATATTTGTTGAGCGATCGGCTCTTGGTTGGCTTGTTCCCAGCCAGAGTTTCTTGCTACTTGTATTACTAAGCAACTGACATAAACTGGTTGGATACCACTCATATCGATCTGGTTGATATGAGAGTGACATTCAACTACTCTCATCAATCAGTCATTAGTATCTAACACGAAACGTTTTTAAAATAAAATGTGTTTTTTTTTAAATGTACGTATAAAAATGATAAGATTTAACAACATCTCTGATTCAAATATAAATAAAAAATCAAAGGGAATATATAGTCCCACTGGCTTAATGGTCTACCAGCTTGCCAAACAAAACCAGAAAGTCCTGAGTTCGAACCCTGGTGATCGCCTACTGCTGAAGAGTCCCAAACTAGGACAGAGGGAAAAGCTATCCAGTACTCCCCAGGTTTCCCAATAGTTCTCTAACTGTCTTTTAGTAGCCCAAATTTCATACAGGACTCTAAGGATACCTAATCACTACAATGTAAGCCATAAAGAAACATTTTTTTTTTCAGATCATATCAAAGATGTAACACCTGAAAAGAAAATGACGAATTTCAAAATTAAACTCTACAAATAATCAGAATCTGTGATCTACTAGATATCAGCTAACATTATAGTCTACTAATAGTACATTGTAGTGTTTTAATTCTACATGTAAATGACCGTAGTAAAGATGGATTACTTTGTCTTTTTAATAAAGTTCTTCTAACACCTCAAAATGATCTGCTTGTTTTTTTGTGTTTTGTTTTAATGGATACAAAATGTTGAATTCATCGATTTGAAATAAGCGCCTATTGAATCTATTGAAATTACACCACTATTGATAGATAGATAGTTAGATAGTTGGATAGATAGATAGGTAGGTAGATAGATAGAAACAAACAAATAAACAAATGCGAAAATAAACAAAGAAACAAGAAAACTCAAAATGATCACAGGCACACACAAACACACACGAACAAACAACCCCTACCTCCCCCTCCCACCCCCCCACATATACACATCATTTCCGATTAAAACAGAAAACACCAACCAATTGTTAGTCAATAAATTATTGTCCATACATAGATTAATGAATCTAATAGTATCACTACTATAATAATATACAGAAACAGAGCACAGTTAATTAACTAACTGGCTGTGATACTTAGAAAACAAACAGTATTAATTTATTATTATTATCATTACTTTTATCAAACTTGTTTTCAACTAATGAAATAGCAGTTTCTAGCACAGATACACACAGAGAGAGAGAGAGATAAACAGCCCACTTGATCAGTCGATTCAAACAAGAACTGTCTAAAATTACTTCAAACTTCATTTTAAAATTTATCCATCAAACAACCTACTTCTTCCTCTGGCTTCAATTCAAAATGATTAAAAAAGCGTCAATCCAGTCGATCTGTAAATACCCATCTTGATTATCGAGTTCTTTCCAGTCGTTATCATTATCCATGAACAGTACAAATACTACAGTTGACGTCAGCCTGACTACCATCCCTACCCTGATAATGAATACCACTTTGAATAATGATACATCGAATTCAACTGCATTTGATAGTAATCCATTTGTAATCAATTTAACAAAATCATTTCATGTAGCCAGTAAACCCTTAGCTATATTTCTATTCATCTTAGTATGTCTTGCATGTCTGGGCTTTATCTTCCTCATCCTATTATGTACGCGTACTTGTATTCGTCGAAAATATGCCCCAAGAGTATTACGTAAACGTCCAAAAGGCATATATGTTGATGAAATACCCGGTTTAGTACAAAATCCTATCCAGCATAAATATGGATCATTAGAATATTCGTTGGAATATAGCATAGATCGTGAACAGTTGAGAATTGGTGTCCTTAAAGCGAGTAATTTAGTTGGACCAAATAATTCAGAATCTCTACATCCATATGCTACAATAACATTGGCTAAATATGATGGACAAAATTTACGGATTATTGATAAACAAGCCAAAACTGAAGTGTTTACACAAACAAATCAACCAGTCTGGAATCAGTTGTTCACATTTCATATGCTAGAATGTGATTTGAATAAGGCAGTGATTATATTTGAGGTATTCGCCTATGATAGTATTTGTCAAGATAGTAGTATTGGTAAGTTGGAAGTTTATCTTCAAGATGAAGATCACAGTGAATTTGTTGGTAAAAATCTAGAAAAAACTGGTTGGTTAGTCGCTGGAACTGGATATAATTTTGGTATAGGTGAACTTTGTGTCGGCATAGGTTATTATCCCAACAGGTCAAGAATTGATGTTTGTATATATGAATGTAGACAATTAAAGCTGGAGAGTTATATGCCTAAATTGAAAAATCGTGAATTAGATATTTTAGTTATGTTCAAGCATCGTAAGCATACGGTTCAACGGGAGAGAACGCATAAACGTAAAGAATTGATTAATCCTTATTTTAATCAGAAGATTAGTTTTCCACTGAAGGAGAATAATCTTGAACAGATAAGTGTTGTTTGTCAATTAAGGTGTATAAATCGATTACGTATGAAACATGTGTTAGGCGATATACAGATTGGAATGGATTCAAAACAGACAACGGGAATTAAACAATGGGAAGAAATGGTTAAAAATCCATCGAAAATGCATGTGATGTGGCATTCAATTGCTCCAATATAATTCTAATCCAATATAATTACAATAATAATGATAATATCATCTACCAACCAAATGTTAAATATCACTCCTGTCAGTCTAGAATCTAATGAAATATCTAAAGACAAAAATGCATGAGGAGGTTAACTACTTTCCAGGAATATATATACATACATACATATTTCTCTGATTATCCTTCAAGCCAACGAATGTCAGAATAAACTAATCGGATTTTGTAACCATTTGCATGATTAACCTTCGTTGTAATTTTCGTTATCCCAATTATTCATGTCAGAAAAAAATATGCAGCTCAATTACTTAATTTTGATGTTCATTTGTAAAAAAGATCACGTGTGTTGTGATTTCCTCAGGTTTAGAATTCCTATCACAGATTCACACGATACTAAGTGTGAAAAATGAGATTACTCGAATCACAAACTGCGTGATCTGTTTAATGTCGTGAATGGTGATCTAGAAAGCAAGTGTAACTGTATATTGATTAAAGTGAGTATTTGTATACCTCCTACATTAGTCAGAAGTGCTTGCTGACCAATAAGATCAAGGTGATGTAAACGCCAGATGGTCGTTTCACTCATTTTAAGCAGAGCTTATCACTGGTGTAGCCGAGATTCCTTATCACCAGTATATAAGTTCTTCATTTGGGCAAATCAAGATCAATAGGTTAAGTGGGTTTTTGAGTTATGAATCTTTACTAACAGTACTATAAATCTGATGGTATCAAATGGTTGGAGGCAATGAGCAGGAAGCCTTACCTGATCTAGGTTTCGTGCTAGTTAGCACTCAACAGTCAGCAAGGCGTATCTGCAAGTGCCTTGAAGGAACTCATGTCCTTTCTGAGGTTCGAACCCGCGTCACCCAGGGAGAGCTGCAGTCAGAGACGTTACCACTGAGCTATTCGGGTTCGCGTCTGACCTCCTGTAGGACTGTAGTGGGTAGTTTGATTGGACACTAGTAACTAGTGTGACGTGTCTAGTCATCCTTTTTGTGTAGACTGAATTCTA
Organism: Trichobilharzia regenti; assembly: GCA_944472135.2. Classification (NCBI taxonomy): domain Eukaryota; kingdom Metazoa; phylum Platyhelminthes; class Trematoda; order Strigeidida; family Schistosomatidae; genus Trichobilharzia; species Trichobilharzia regenti. Next base: position 28,026,306 of record OX235264.1, on the reverse strand, counting down.
TCAGTCAGGTTTGCAATGTGGCCATCATTCTAGATAGCTAGGCATCACAGTGCACATTGATTTGATGATATTAGATAGTTGAAGGCAATCGGCACCGTGATGGTGAGCTATCTAGAATGGTGGCCACATTGCAAACCTGACTGATAGAATTCAGTCTGCACTGAAGGAAGGACTAGACATGTCACACTAGTTACTAGTGTCCAAACAAATTATTTGTCAGTTACAATAACTGCTCACTTAGTAAACGAGCCAGAAAATCACCTCAACTCCAATTTAACGTCATTATCTGCATAGTGAATAATTTCTGAAAATTGTGCCTCATCCTTGACGTAATAAGAATGAAAATCAACGGGGGAGGGTATTTTCGCTTAAGTGCGAACTATATGTATCTATGAAGCGTAGTCAATAATATAGTTGATGTGAATTTCCGCTGGTGTTAAGTGTCACTCATCTGTGAAGTGTGTCTCTGATCTTTTGGAACCTTAAATTCTTTACGAAATGCCAAACGAAGTCCGATAATAGAAAAAATGTTTTATCATGTTGAATGATAAAGGCAGTGCTTGAAAATTTATAAAATTAGGAGTGTACATTTCTGTACACTCTAAAACTACTTTATATGCGTTATTATTATTATTTATTATTATTACTTTATGAGTGAGATTTATTAGGCAGTATAGAAGCTGAAGTCTTCTGAATACAGTCCCTTCAAAAAATGAAAAAGAAGTGGATTATATTCACGATTTAACAAAGAATTGCTGGTATGATATTTACCTACTAAATGGTTCAGCTTTCAAGTATGCAACATTTGTTACAACAATTTGGCTGCTAGGTTCAAATCTCAGTGATAACACTATGATTCACTGAAATTGCAGGTACATTCAACTAACGCATCCCAAATTGGACAAAACGTGCATCCGGGATTCTATTGCTAACCATCACTAACCGGCTAACATCAGAAGTTTTAAGGTTTGTACTGTATAAGTTGATATTTCACTGACTGGGACGGAACCCAATGACCAATCATTCCGAACACCAGCCAATTCCCAATATATAGTGAGATCACCAGCCATTTGCATCGACAAGTATTCATTCCCACACCCAAACTTGATAGACCCAAGTGGTTACGAATTCCCACTGAAACTTTGGACTGCTTCTTCGTGTAGTCAATCGTTAACAAGCAGTAGGCTGTCAGAATTCAGAATTGATAAACCACTTAATTCCGTGCTGGTGGCTGAATAATCAACGAGCTTGCTTTGAAGCCTGAAGGTTCTGGGCTAAATTCCTGGTGAGTTCATGAGTGGATCCCCCTGAAGATTCCCAAATATAGACACTTCATTACGTATCCCTTGTGAAATTAATAAACGGAAGCACGATAGGTAGCGAGATCTTGATGCATATAATCTTTTATAAACTTTCAACGAGCAGCGGTTATGATGTTTGTGCTCGTTCTTTTCAAGTCAGTAATCATTATTCTTAGTAGTATTCCCTTAGATCCCAAGTGGAACATGAAGCTTCACCAGCACATCAGCATTTCACTCTGTCCTCTTCAGCCTGTTTCAGCTGGCTCCAAGATTGTCCACAAGTTCTGATTTCCTGTTCACACCAACCCACTGAACTAGTCATTTCCCATTCAGATTTCATTTGGCGCGTGATGTTACTCAACGGTCTGTTCAACGTATGCCCATTCAATCTCCATTTCCTTTTGCATATCTGTTGGTTGCGCGATATGCACCTTTTTGGTCCGCTACAGGAGTTAATTTTTGCTTATCTTTTCTAGCCATGTGACCTTAAAACAGCATCATATTGTACTTGTTATTATTCATTTCGCAAAGTAAAATGACTAGATTCCATAGGGCTTTTAATAATCTTTTCGTGTAACTGTATCTATAATAGGTTACAGTATTTCATCATGATCCGATATCGGTTAGAGAACAACTGGAAAACCTACAGGGAATACTGGGCAGATGTTTCCTCCGTCCCAGTTTGGGACTCTTCATTATTACGCACCCACCTCTAGGGTTCGAACCCAGGACCCTGTGGTTAAAAGGTGAGTTCGTAGACCACTAAGCCACTGCGACCCAATCCAATAGCCATTCCATGAATTCTAAATTCTACCATTTGACAACATAGTGTGACCACTAGCCAATGTCTTCGGCAGGTACTTGTCCTATTACCCTACTTGCTGTACCCTACTGGTCAAAAATTCCCACTAGAACCCCAGGTAACTACCTACCTAAATAGGGCCAGTCACTAGTGAGTATCTCATTGATATTCAAGTATTGGTTTATAGCTATAACAGAAAAACAAGACCGATAACAACGGAGAAAACAAAGTTTATATATATATATCCGTTTACTCATCAACTGTGTACATGAGAAAACTGAGGATTACTATTTGACAGTCATGTCATTACTTACCCTGTTCCTAATAGTGAATGCAAAGTACTAATTGATAAGGATACCTATGGAGCTAAGTCACTGCATTATTCTCACTTTAATAATAAAGTCAAAAATAGTCATTTCGCAAAAAGCAAAAGTATTTTCCGTATTTTTCATGTATGGATTCTTGGAGGTTTGCCCCATTTCAAGTTAGATTCCAAACTAACCAGGGGACAAAAAGTAACTACTTCGTCGATTGTTTGGAACTCCTCAGGGCTGCGCACTCTTGACTCGAATACCACCACCAGGGGTTGAACCCTGTTAATTTACGATAGATGGTGTCACTCACAGCGAGTATCATCGTAGACTATTTTTCCTCATCACCCAACTTGCTGTACCCCGGTAATCAGGATTTTCCACTAGAAATCTAGGTAACTCTACCCTCTAGTCAGTCACTAGTGAACATAAAATTGATTTTTAACTGTTGATTTGTAGGGATTCGAATAATTTCAAGGTAGATCACGAATTGATATCAGTTAGAGAACCACTGAAAATTAGAGAGTGCTGGACAGACATTTGATCCTAGTTTTAGACTGTTTAGGAGTATGCAACGCTAACCCCCTGTGGATCAAGCCCAGTACCTTCAGATTACCAAGTGAGTCGGTTATTTACTTGTTACTTTTTATTTCAAACCAAATACAGAAGTTCTTCTGATGTCTTTAGTCATTTCGAAAAGTTATTGTTTTAAATATCATGTGTCAGTAACAGAAATATACAGAGTTATACAGAGTTTAATGTATTATGCATCTCCATTTATTAATAGTAATGATTATATTTTCAAAAATACATTATTCTAATAAACTTTAATACCTGTCATGAAGAAAATCATTCCTTTAGGCTATACTGTTTTATGGAAGAGTAGTTCCTTCAACCACTTCTGTCGACAGTGAAAGGATGGCCTTGTTTTTTTGTCAATTAGGTCCAGTAGCTCAGCTGGTAGATAGAGAAAGAGGGTCGAACTAGTAATTCAAAGGCTTCTGGATTGAATCCTGCTGTTAATTACATTTTAATTTCACCCTAAATCAATAGCCACTACAAAATTTTATCACTATCAATCCGTGATCAAACTAGAAAAACAGATCAACTCTTGAAAATTAATCTGATGCTCACTGGTAACTCGCTACAGGACGAAGTTGCCTGCAGTTCTAGTTGGAAATCGTGACTAGTGAGCCCTATCTAGTCGGCAGTAAGGATGAAGCTCCCATAGATGAAATTGGCTAGCAGTGGTCGTTCTAAAATCGTGAATTGTTAGAGGTTAGAATTCGTGGACTGACCACTGGCGAGTCGGATCCCAGTGGCTGAATGGTCTACGAGCTCGCCTTGTAACTGGAAGGTCCTGGGTTCGAAAACCTATGGTAGGTGCGTACTGCCAATGAGTCCCAAACTAAGGCAGAAGAAACGACTGTCTGGCAGTACCCCTGCTAACGAGGTAGAACAGTGAACAGCTGTTTCGTCCTAGCTTTGGACTCTTCAGCTATTCACATATATGAGGAATTGACGTACTATTTCTGTTGCATATGTTGCCAGTTGTTTCGATAAACGAAAATTCACTGGTTTACCTTGTTGTCTAACTGAATATATAACTGTTTAATACTTTAAGCCTGTGTCACCCTATTATGTGAGTATTGCAATAGTCGAGTTTTTTTGAGATTGCATAATCTAGTAGGGTCAATTATTCTAGATCTAGGTAAATTCCAATGCCCTGATAAATTAAATGACCCTTATCTATTAGTGTGACCTATGCATTTGACCTCATAGCTGTTACATTAATACTTGACAAATTATGCTATCTTGTCTAGTTCGGTTTAGTTCTGATCATTTAACCAAAAAACAAAATTATCATTTCTGAGTAAGATGATAGATTTAAGGGTCATACCGATTCCAGACTTAATGAAAATCGTGAACTGGGTCACTGGTGTTAGTTTCTTAAATGGCAGTATTTTATAAAGGCCTTTATTTCATTCTTTTGCATTCTGAGCAAAAAAAAATAGGACTCTAGGTTTGAAGTTTCATCAATTGTGATGTTGTTTTTATGGAATAGAGTTACTAGACTCACTCTCACCTTTTCCTTTTTCGCATACTTCTTGTCAGCTAGTAAACTAGGTAGGGTTTGTGGACCCGTCGACGGGAAACCAAATCTTAGGCCACATGAGTGATTGATGAACACTATACCACTGAACCTCTGACATACTACAGAGGCCTTCAGTTCCAAATTATTCATATCAATTCTATTATTTACAGTATTACTCCAATAATTTTCTCAAGGGTATTATAAATTTTCGAATTAATTCTAGTAACCAATTTATTCAGTAGTAATGTTTAATTTTTATGAGTTGATCACGGATTGATATCAGTTAGAAAATCATTGAAAACCAGAGAGTACTCGACAGCTGTTTCGTCTGCCCTAGTTTGGGACTCATCGACAGTATTCATCCACCATCACGGGTCTAAAACCAGGACCTTCCGGTTACAAGGCAAGCGCGTATACCATTCAGCCACAGGGACCCGATTCAACGACCAGCACGTGAATTCTAGCTTCTACCAATTCGTGAAATCAATCTGTGATCAACTCGTAAAAACAAAACTAACCCCTACAAAAACCAACTATAGAAAATTAATACGATGCTCGCTAGTGACTTGCTACAGGATGGAGTTATCTAGAGTTTTAGTGAGAAGTCGTGACCATTAAGGTTCATCCAGTCACGTGTGAGGATGGATGTCCCACCAACGACACTGGTTGGCAGTCACGCAAAAATCATCAATTGGTAGAAGCTAGAATTCACGTGCCGGCCGTTGAATCGGGTCCCTGTGGCTGAATGGTATACGAGCTTGCCTTGTAACCGGAAGGTCCTGGTTGCAAACCCTTGATGGTGGGTGAGTACTGTCGATGGGTCCCAAACTAGGGCAGACGAAACAGCTGTCGAGTACTCTCTGGTTTTCAATGATTGTCTAACTGATATTAATCCGTGATCAATTCGTAAAAACAAAACTAATCCTTACAAAAACCAACTATAGAAAAGTAGTGTTTGAATTTCCTAACTCATTGGCCAGACTCCGGGCTTAATTACATAAATATTCAACTAAACCCACCTCTACTGACTTTGGTGAGATGATTAAAAATCAAAGTGCTTATGAATGTGAAAGTTACCTATAGATACTGATACCTGATTCATTATCTTATTTTCGCCTTATTTCGCTCTCTAACATGCCTAACTCACTGTATTCATTTTCTAACTCGAAAAGGAATTGAATTTCATTTATTACTGAGTCTATACGTTTGAATAAATTAAAGGGATGTCCCGATTTTACTACAGTAAATGTGTTGTCTACATATCCTCACCATACTTTAGAGGCAGGATTAAACGCATCTAAGAAACTTACCCTTTCGACTCTCCTTAATAATATCTGTTGCTACCAATAAGGATACTGATGATGTCACTGATAGTCAATTTACTTGTCTTCTAGGACGCCAGTTATCCATATTGGGTGGATGACTCTGAGCTCGTTTCACTTGTTAATCCCAACTGTTGCATAACGACATATCCTTTTAAACCTACGCTTTGGCGAGACAACTGGCTGAATTCTCAATCTAGCCCATCCTAATCTGGTGTCCAGGCTGCTCCGAACGCTCCTCCAGCTAATGGAGAAAGAATACAATATCTTTGCTTGCTAGGGGATGTATTTAGGTAAGGGATGTTGACAATTTATAAGAAAAATATTCATTCAGATATCTATAAAACACAACATAATCGAGCAAAGAATATTCTTTTTGATAAATTCCTCTTCTGGCTCTACAATCATATACATGTTTATAACAGCACATCGACTTAATACAATGCGGTGAGCAGTGACTGCTCCATTCAAACACCAGTTTTCTTCATAAAGTCTTCTTTGATTTCGATAAGTAGTGATAAGCAAATCAATTACCGAATACGGAATTTCTAAAGTTTTCAGCCAGCTCACGAATTTCTTCAATTCTCTACAGTCTATGTACTTTATCTTGAAATTTAAAGACTGAAGAAAGCAGATATAATTGAAAATCCAACATTATTTCTTCAACCGAAATGGTGGCCTGCTTAAGACTTGAGCTAGTGAAAACAACCTCCATCAACATATTATGTGTATATTTTCTCTGATTCAGTTCGTTTAAATCTGGTAAAATATGAGCTCCATTAGCATTGTTTACTCTGGTGAGTATTTAAAACACTTACATCCCGCTGATTCACAAGTTTCTACTAAACACGCGAAAAAGCATTATCCTCAATGGATGGCAGCTTATCCTAATATATAAGACGACCGTTCCTTGGGTGGAGTCCTTGGTTCACAAAATGTCCTCCTGAACTTTTTCTAATTGACATTCTACAAACTGTTGTGTATTTCTTGTAGGGAAGAAGAAGAGATATCATAATAGATTCATTTGCTCTTCAGGACAGATAGAACTGTGTCAAACGATCTACTTTCAATTAATGTCATCTTTGAAGATCCTGAACGAAAAGATGATATCATGTTATACACTTCGCAGAAAATTCTGTACATTATATAAATGCTATTCTGAATAAAGTTACTATTATTACTATTAGTTTCATGAGGGAGTTCAGAATTAATGTTAAGCTCCTTCATGACTGTTTTCAGGGACGCATTAATTAGAATATTGGTGTATAAACTTGTCACATCTAAACTAATCATTTTCTTATCCCTTTCTATTTGAATTCCTTCTGGCGAATTTCATTTCACATGAGTAAGTTGGTCAAGATTTTGAACAATTTTTAATAGAGCATAGCTCATATGTCACCCTGTTCTGGTAAGGCATCCTAGATTTCTTAATTTCGCTTTATGAACTGCCTTAAATGCATTCGCTGGCTTTCATGATTTGTCTATAACTACTACAGAATTTTCCCCGTTTACTTTGACACTTACTACGTACTTGTTGTTCCCTAAATTTTTGTTGATAGTCACAACATGGAGTTAGGCAGGGGTAATGTTTTAAAAAGTTACATATTTAGGTGGACAGGAAGGTTAATCACTGAATCTTTGTTCATCGAATCAATAAACAATATGTTCAATAGAAATAGGGTAAAACCCATTCCAAAGAACTATGTTATCAAACAGAAGGGTGTGAAAATACGTAAATCAAATTATAAAGTCATGTGTAATTATGAGCAGTAAATTGTATTTGGTTCATGCTATCAGGAACCAACCAGGAAACGAGTGTACAACAAATCTGCAGGAAGAAATGGGTGTGGATTGACCATACTCTCAGGAAACCATCAAGTGACATCACTAGAAAAGCACTCGAGTGGAACCCGAACGGCAAGCGGAGAGTCAGTCGTCAATGCGAGGGTGACATGGAGGAGGTCATACGAAGAGGAGATGAAAGCATGTGGGCAGACTTGGAGCCAGGTGAAGACGTTAGCAGAGAACCGAACTCAATGTAGACGTGCGGCTAAAGCCCTATGTGCCTCTAGGAATTAGAGGAAACAATAATAATCATGCTATCCAGTTATCAGTACTGTACCAGTGTTCGTTATATCAAAAAATATGGAATTATATGCCCCAACAGTGCTTAAATTCTAATTCTTAATGGGCTAGATTTTGCTTAAATTGAACCCAGACAGACTGGACTAGAATAGCAACTAATATTACTTGTTTGGTGAAGGCTAACAGCAGAATCTAGCACGAATCTTCCGTCTCATCAATTGGAAGTAATTGCATTTCAAAGCTAATATTCTTGAATCGATCCTTAAAAGCGCCTAATGGTCTTGAGAACCTTCGCTAATTCATTCCAATTGTATACATAGATCTACGATTTCACTCTTTATAAGGGCTATCAACTTTGGTTTATATCCATGGAGAGATTGTGGACAATATTTTGCTTTTCCAATGGGTTGGAACAGAGGTTATGAAATAAAGCATGATTTCTCAAGTAAATACAGCGTAGATAAACAGCATAAGTTAAAATAACGCCTTATCTTAAACAACACTAACCAGACTTCATCCTAAACTCTCAACCTTCATAGTCTTATGTCACAGGAAGCATCTACTTTTATCCTGACATAAAATAGTTCAGTTTACTCAGAGTGGTAAATACGGATTTTGAACTGTATTAACGGTTTTGTTGATTTTTGAGGTTCACCCACTGCAAGTTTTTGAATCCAAGACCTTCCAATTACTAGGCGAGCTTGTAGACCATTCAGCCACTAGGACCCGACTTCTCAATGGCCAGTTCATGAATTCTAACTTCTACCAATTCATGATTTTAGCGCCACCACTGCTAGCTAATGTCATCCGGAGGAACTTCATCCTCACTCCTGACTGGATGGATCCCACTAGTCACGATTTCCAACTAGAACTTCAGGCAACTTCGTCCTTTAGCGAGTCACTAGTGAGCATCAAATTAATTTTCAAGAATTGATTTTAAGGTCACACTCGAAAAACAAATGAAAATCCTTACAAACCAACTCTTGAAAATTAATCCTGAGTGTTTGTCTTTCTTCTTGTTTACTGCCTAATTTTAGCACTTCTCTTTGTGATTGTGTATTACATTGATAATTACACTGTACCACAAATACTGTTTGGAATAAAGCTGTTATTATTATCATTATTAATGTGTTCTCTTATGATGCCATTTTCTTGGAGTGAAGCAAAGTCACTCTGGTCTTGACTGCCTGCCGTGGTTCTTGTGGATAGAGTTTTGACCTCCATCCTTGATGGGAAAATTCTTCTTGTTTCTCAGTACTTAGTTTGTAACTGAGATGGAATTAAGTCAGTAAAGCTGTTTAACGGCATTGTTGAGTACCTTAGATTTTATTGCAAATAACTGACATTTTACTGTCGTTGGGGCATTTTATGACTGCGAGTAACTCAAGCAAGCTTTGGTGAGCTATACAGTTGAACGCGAAAATTGGTTTTGCTGCTTTCGGGCTACAACGTGTCGATTTTGATCATCACACTGGATGTTAAAGTCCTCGATTACTATGCGTTGCTTTTCTACCTGATTTACCAGAAAAATTCGATTTCCAAAACTTTAAATTTGATTTCCAACTTTTCATCCTATTTTAACAAAACTGCTTATCTGAAGCTTGATTTATCCTGTAGCCTAAGAAATATATCATATAAATGGATTGAATGGTAGAATGCACACTAACGACGCCCCACGTGGACTGAGTTCGACTTTCCCAGTTAACACACTCTCAAACCTTGCTTAGGTGTTAATTAAACCGATTAACAAGGAAGGTTAGGTGTGAGGCTAGAAAACCCACCCTGTCAAAATAAAATCACCGCTACTGAAACTTGAAATCTCAAGCTTCAATCTCTATTTTTCACTGGAAACACAAGAGAATGAGTAAAACCAATGAGATATCAGTTGGTAATTACCCCTTCAGATGGACAAAACCTCATGAGGAGCTTGAACAAACAGGCTGCATAAAACCAGGTGCTGAATATGTCAGTATTTACTGTTCACACCATTAGGTCACCGGTTTTCGTCTATGAAGGCGTCAATGAATGACCGGTTAGGCATTTACTAAACCTTTCGATTCTCCGATAGTAAGCATCGACTACTACTAAGCCTAGTAGGTTATACTTTACCGCTTGCCTTTCTTTTTATTATGTATTGTACACGAAGCGTTTAAGAATTGTGCTTCGTAATATATCTAATTTTATCCTCTAATTTTAAGGTTTAAGTTAACCATCATCACGTCAATATAGTGTAAGGATGACCTATAATATATATACATAAAACCAAATGACGTATTTTTCGAATGTTCTTCGAAAATTTTCTGAATAAAATTCAATAATATATGTATGTGTCTAGGGTATAATGATAATTACAGAAAATTATTGACCTTTTCTGCCCAACCAGCATTTAAGACAATTTACAAAATCTCTTTGAAACTGACAGCTTTAACAGTAAATCATAAATCAGGGTTATCTAATATTCACACATTCTACAGCTTGTCTACCTTTGGAGAAAAAAAGTGGAATTCAGGTGAGCATTTTACCAAAAAATACTGGCGTCCTGCTTAAATCATTGAGCTACCGAAATTACTTTCCTCCAAAATGCTTAATTTCATCTGGATTTATCGTCGTTACTTTAATCTTCCAGTTATATATCAAATGACCTATACATAAACTTGCGCGATGATATAACTTGCTCCCAAGTAAACGCTGTACAATTCTTCAACGAAATGAGGATATACTTCAGATTATTACTTTACATGTGAATCCTGTGTGAAGAAAAAAGTACTTTGGAACTGAATACGCTGAAAATGTTTGTACCGTATACTTGCATACTGTCTTAAATAAAGCTTTACCATTATTATTATTATTATTATATTATTATTATTAAATTTTCTACAAACAGGAAATTCAAAGCTCTGAGTATATCGTTGATTAGAGATGTCCACTGAAAAAAAATTTTAAAATCTGAGTTTAGTGAACAGAGAATATTCCTTTCGATAACTCCCTCTTCATGAGGTTCTACAGTTATCTGTTTATAATAATTAAAGAACTATTGTTAATAAAAACACTAATAATCTCGATAGATTACAATTTAAAAGCATCAGAAAGTGATAAGATGCAATAATATAACACTAAACTAATTGAATGTCAGATAGATTAAGGAAGGTAAAACAGAATTTGAGGGTTTATAGGTTCCATAGAAGGTCAGTGTGGGAACTATAACTGGACACAGAGCGAATTACAATGACTTAGGCTGTTCGAAGTGTTCGTTACCTAGAGGCCTTTGTTAATTTATTCAGTACCTGAAAGATGATGGGGAAAGATTCTTCGGTGGAAGCTTTATTATCCGTTTGGATGGGGTAATCTAGTAAAAAGAAAATAGTTGACAGTTTTAGCTACACTTTTATTGAAACATACTGGTAGCTGTTTGGGGGCACGAAAAATTAGGTTTCTGGAGCAATAGCCAATATAACTGGCTCCAGAGGAACAGTCGAAGTCATAGATACAATAAGAGATAGCCCAGCTACTTCATCTTTCCGTTTCGTAATAACGACCGGTCTTTTCGAAAATACAAGCCCTGGTCTATTATTCTCTGCCTTTTTGATATATACCTTACTGCCTTACAGTTAATCTGAGTGAGTTTTTGCTTGCAGTCATTTCGGTTGGTGGTGACTAGCAGTGGAATTCTAGATGTACCTGCATTATCCATCAGTGATAGCGCTTCTACTGAGCCTAGAACCCTACCTTGTCATTTGAAGCTGTAGGTTTAGAGTTAGAGTCTCAATGTGGACACCATTACTCACTGGGTGATTTGCAGGTAAATCCAGCTGATGAGTCCTGGGAAGAAATGCTTGCCGTTAAACTGCCGTTAATTCTTTGACATTGTCGTAGTGTCCATACTGGGAGCCAGCGTGTCAAAAGAGAGCAAAAACTTCTGTTCAACATAATTAAATAGTTGATGGTTCAATAAGACGATCAATTTAGAGAAAGCCTACTTGAACAGGGCAATGCCTTAATTTTCACAGCTTCTGTCCATTACAGTATAAGAGAGACTTGGTGAAATGCTTATATAAGAGGATTCAGCGTATTCACACTGCTGATGTTATAGAGAAAGACACCTAAATATTGATGGATTCTCTTGGTGAAAACGGATATCCTTTAAAATGTTGAGGCTATTTGCAATAGCCTTGAACCGATATACGGTGACCTAAGGCATTGTGGAAACTCCCACAGTGGCAAGACTCAAACCAGCGGCCTTCGAATTGAGTGTTTGTAGTGCTGCCAGTAGAACTACAAATCATAACTGCCATTCATGTCATTATTTCATTGATATCACCATATTTAATGTAGATATCTTGAAATAATTTGGTTTTTTGGCAGGCAAGATTAAAATCCTAACATTAAAACATCCTAGTGCTTTGGTGGCATAGCATTTAGGACGCTCGCCGACCATGCACATGGTCCGAGGTTCGATCCCCGGCTGACGCACTCCTTTACCTCGCTAAGCCAGAAACCATGCTGGTGAAGAGGAAAGGTTGGGCATGAGGCTAGCAACCCCATCCTGTAAAATAAACACTGCTACAGAAACTTCAAGCCACTAACTTGAAGCCCTATGTTCCACTGGGGAACGTGAAGGAAAAAACATTAAAATCCAGGATGCGCATTTCGTCTTGCTGCAAGCTCACCAGCTTGGTGTACCTTCCCTGTTGAGTGATGGTGTTCCAACCACACTCGCGTCCATCACCCAACGCTTCAAACGCTTTAGTTTTACCCACCTTTTTTCCTGGCAATACTGAGGCATCAGTCCAGGGAACCCATTTACTGAATTGGATCTGATGGATTCATTCGAGATGTTTCCAATGGGAAATCAAGATTGTAAATTAATAATTATTTGGAGCTTTCAGGTGTCAGATTTTGAGGGGATTTTTGTTCAGTTGTTTGGAGGGTTTCATCATGAGCTGACATCAGTTAGGGGATCATTGGAAAACCTTGGAGTACTCTAGAGTTGTTTCATCCTGGTACTGATGAAGACTTCCAAACTAGGACAAAACAGCTGCCCAGTACTCACTTCAGGTTTTCCAATGGTTCTCTAACCAGTGTCAGCTCATTATGAAATCCTCCAGCCAATTACTTGGAGCATTTCCATCAGAAAATTTGTAGTGATAGGCTGAAGAATATTTGAAAATGCACTCAAGCATACTGTGTAATTCCTAGACATAACTGTATGATTAAATTTGTATAAAATGGGGTAAAGACAATACATTTAAATAGAGAGAATTTTTAGGTAGCCTAGTGACTTAAACGAGCTGCCAATAGGATTTTCTGTGACTTAGCGAATTCGCCAACAAGTTAAGAGAAAGTAAGATATTACGCAGAAATGGGTATTAAATTGTAGCATAACATCTTTAATCAATTCTGACTAAATCAATCAAGTGCAACAGGAACTATGTTACAATGATTCTGATTGGTACTTTGAATGTATTAAATCAACATCGGAGAAATGCAAGACACTCAATAACCATCACATTACATTTTTAGACTCTTAAACATTAGTGGAAAGCCATAATTTCAAATAGCGTCTAATCTCCACCACTTATGCTGTGAAACTATGAATTAGTTATTAAATAAAAAGTTAAAACACAATATCTATCTACTATTATTTGGTTTTGAACAATCTGAAAGAAATTCTATTCACAAACTTTGGAAGATCAATCCCGAAACAACATCATGAAAGCTGATGATTCACTGTGTATGGTGAAGTGAAAGAAGGACGTTGGATCTTTCAGTCTATTAGAATCCGACCTCGTGGTTTAATGTTCGGCAGGTTTTTCTCGAAAGCTGAGGGTCATGATTCCGGTCCTTGGTCAGGTTGTTGATGCGTGATTCTGAAGAGTTTCAAACTAGAACTGAACAACTCTTTGATACTGCATGATTTTCAGTGGTTCTTTAAATGTTGTCATTTCGTAATCCAATTAAGGAAAATCTTAATTCTAAAGACTGTGAACTTTTTGTGCATTCAGTTCAGACGTTAGAAATGCAATTTAATTCATGGATAATCCCCATCCAGGCATTAATGAAAATAAAACACGTGTTTTGTTTTCATAAATGCAATTTAGTCTGTTTTTATTCCCATTTTGTAAAAGTTTAAAGTATGGTAGTCTTCAGTTTAAAGGCTAGGTGTTTTATAAGTATCTGAAAGCTGTCTGAGACCTAAGCACCTGACCCATCTAAGTCTGAACAAACGTCTCTCAAAACTTACTTGAAAATTACACCACTGAATCAAAATGAAACACTTGAGCACAGACTGAAGATATTAACAGCCAAGTGAATGGCTTTAAAGGCATTCCGGTGAATTTGTCTTCTTTTAATCTGATATTATTATCATATGGCACACTGGCCTAAACTCCAGTATTTATTGATGGAACGGAGGGGGATATAAATTAATAATAATAATAATAGCAGCTTTATTCCAAACAGTATTTGTGGTACAGGTATGGAATTTTCAGCGTGCATTACAGTATATTGCATCTAATTACCTCATAAATTATATAAGATTTTTAAAAATCAAAGATAAATAAATAAAAATAAAATAAATAAGTTATAAATAAATAAGATAAATAAAAACTAAAAATTAAGAAAAAAACAGCGTAGAGTATTTTCATTTCAAACAATGCACCACAGGATTTGAAATATAAAGTTGATGTATGGTAGAAGATGAGAACAACAGTGTAATAGTAACGAGGAAAGGAAAACAAAAACTAATGAGACTATTTGTTAGAGTGCTGCAGGAAGTTTATCGTGTCATACCTAACGGATTTCTCATCACATAACAGCTGTGCCAGATATGGTATTGTGGACTTTTTGTATTTGGTAGTCCTAGCATATAGCCTCCTATTATAGCTGCTTCTAGTTCTACAAGATGAAATGCAAGGAGACAGCTGCGTATAGAGAGAGAGGATTCTCGGTGTCTGACGATATAGTATTCGCTAGTTTCTTACATAACATTCATTATATGTCTATCTACAATAGTGTTCACCAGTTGGTTTAACGATATCCCACTTGCCCTACTAACGGCTTTTAGTGCCCTTCTCAGCGAAGCAAAGTCTTTCTTAAGTAGTTCAGGAAAGACTAATGGGGAGCAGTAAAGGAGGATGGGTAGAATACAAGAATTTACAAATTGAGAAAGTAAAGATTGCTTTATACCAGACTGCCTAAATTTCCTAATGTAGAACGTTAAGCGAAACATCTTTCTAGTAACTATCAAGATGTGATATCCAAGGGGAGAATGTGCCGAGACTGTCGTTGCTAAATCGGTATATAGATATCTTAGATATACAGCTTACAAGTTCAATATTCCATCAGTTGTTATTTCTGGTTAATCAGTAGACACACCATATTTCTTCCTCAATGACACGCCTTCATGAGATATTACATATAACTTTTAAAATTTACAGCAAAATTAACGCTTCCTTTATACATAATTTCGTCAGATATGGCAACATATAAAGCTTCCATTTACCAACTGTTCAAAAGATCTAAAGTGACATCTTAATATTTAATTCAATTTGAATTACAGTAACCTTAAGAAACCACTCTACTTTCTTTTGGCTCACTAATTGCTAATATGTCCAAGAAGCATCAAGTTAGAACGAACTATTAGCTCATTTCATAAACCAGTCACTTATGCTTCTTATTGATACTGTCTTGATTGTGAGTGGGACACAGGACTTCAAAAGCATATCTCCGCGACTGAGCATAAGCACTCATACGACCTCCTCCATGACAACCCCAGACATCCGACCCCATCGTTTCCCATTCAGATTTCACTCAAGGACGTGACGAATGATGTTGCTTTAATGTCTCCTCAGAATATCTCCAGACCATCTCCATTTCATCCTGCAAAAATACTGGGTAAAGGGTTCTTGGTTGATTCATTGAAGTGCCAAAGTTCAGTATCAGCTGCCTTTCTCGACGTTAGTCTGCAGCAGGCTGTTGCAAATGCTTTCACTAACGGACGCACCATTCTTTGAAACATACAACACCATTGAATGCCTTGACATTA
The DNA here is from genome assembly GCA_944472135.2 of Trichobilharzia regenti. Lineage (NCBI taxonomy): Eukaryota > Metazoa > Platyhelminthes > Trematoda > Strigeidida > Schistosomatidae > Trichobilharzia > Trichobilharzia regenti. The sequence goes on along the minus strand of OX235264.1, from coordinate 28,010,346 downwards.
AAGCTAAAACCTCAGATTTCGTTCCTCATGTTGATCCAATAAGTAAAGCAGACGACTTCCTTAATATTTCTACCCTTGATGGTGATTGATGCTGGTTGTTGCAGGCTAGGCATCTTCATCAGCTCAGACATCTCTGTGTTCAACTGAAGCTTAGTCTTGGCAACGTCTTTTGCCAGCCTGTCGGTTCTCGCGTGTACATTGATGAGTGCGTGAAACACGAGATATAAACCACAAGTGAAATCCAGATCTTCTGGAGTATTTTGGCAGTCTCATATGTGTCTGACTTCTCGCTCCCCGCCGTATGTCGCACATTCCATTCCACCACAAACAGGAAGACCATTGGTTTACTGGGCAGTTTTGTCTTACTCCTGTCTGCACTTTAAAGGCTTCGCTGTGTTATGTACTGGTCGAGAATTTAATAGTCCTGACGCAAGAAAGACGGAAACCATAAAACCACTAGGTTTCCGATGATACTTCTATTTTCCAAACACAAGGAGAATCAAAATGTCACACAAGAGTGTGAGAGCAAAATATGGATGTCCGAACAAGTGTGTGAACACAAGTGTGTGAACACAAGTGTGTGAGCGAATATTCAAAATGAACAAATCAATAGACAGTCTTAACATGATTGGCTAATTATAATGGAATATCGATCCATGTATACATAGCAAAATATATCAGACTGTCAAACAAAACACACATATTATATGGATACATGTCACCAAGAACAGACTGTCAAACAAGCACACATATTATATGGATATATATATCAGCTGACAACCATCTATTGATCACATATTCTAAATTCATGGTCAGTATATATGCTCCCCTACCTTCCCCATCAGTTCATAGTTTATATATGGCATAGTATTCATATTTCTAAACTTTAAATACTACTTCTAGTTTTTAAGAGATCACATACAGTTTTACTCTAATCATTCGTTTCTTGTATGTGCGTTGACGGTAGGATACTTGCTGACCACGTCTCACTTGGTCTATGGTTAGACCACCGCTGGCAGATCCACTCCTAAGCCTCGCTTAGCCTATAGTAAGCTCAGTAAAGAGGTAAGGTTAAGCGCAAGGCTGGCAAACCCACCTCGTCAGAAATAAACATCATTGTTAGTGAAACTTCAAAGCTCATATCTTCAAGCCCTATGTTCCCTAGGCAAAATAAATAACTCATTTTACTAAAACCACACATTTTGCATTTGATGAACAGACTCAATTCTAGAACAAAAATTTTCACCCGTATTTCTCAGAAAAGAATAACCACTACAAAGGTGATAATGATTTTAAGTTACACCGGTCTAATTGAAATTTCTTACATGAATATGAAAGTAAGCAAAGGCAGTTAGTGTGATAACAAAACAAATCCATACTTTGTTTTCATATACCCCCCTCCCCAATCTTCTATTCTCTCTCAGAAAAGCAAACAGACTACGTGCATGCAACTGGAAAGTTTGTAAAAATAATAATTAATATAATGGATTTTGTCTGATAATCTTTTGGATCAATTGAAGAGAGATTAGTTAATCTCCGTTGTTTGTTTTTCTTTTTCTTTTTGGTGTCTTTATTTTAAGCATTGATAATACACATATATATAAATGGTGCCAAAGCCAATTAATTACCTTCGGTTGGTCAACAAAACAAGACCACCAACAATTTTCATTCTTGTAACAGCTTGTTAAATTACTTTAATTTCTTTTCACCAGCACTAGACATCATAATAATTTATGATACAGTCCCTTATTTATCAAAAAACAATTATTACAAACAATTAGTATTCTAATTTATTAAGTTGACTTTATTCTTTAAGCATGTCATATCATGTTTATTTGTAAACAGTGATATGAATTATTACGTAATGCATTTAATTGAATATTAGTAACCAGTATGATGTGTGTATCTAGTCCTCTGTTCGCTGTAGACTGAATTCTGTCAGTCCGGTTAGTTGGTAACATCTCTGACTGACTACAGCACTGGATGACATGGGTTCAAATCTCAGAAGGGACGTAAGTTCTTTCAAGGGGGTGGATACGCCTTGCTGACTTGTGGCCAACTACCTAATGTCAACATAATATGTCGGCTGACTGGATTATCTAACACTGCAAGAGCTGTTACAGAAGGGATCATTTCTTGTTCACGATCGCAAACACAAGAAACCGTTTCCCTTATTACTAATGATAATGGCTTTATTCTATACATCATGTTTATCACAATGTTGAATTTCAAATTACATTATGGTTATGAGGTGAGCTCGTGGATCATTTAGCCACGAAGACCCAATTCAATAATTAATGAATTCCCTCTTCTACCTATTCATGATTTTAGCGTGATCAATGGTCAGTGGCATCGGCGAGTATTTGTCCTTGCCACCCGAAGATCCCAGGTTCGAACCCTGGCAAGTGGAAAATGATGAAGAGTCATGAACTAGGACGAAGTAGTTGTCTAGTACTCCATGAAGCCGGGAAGCACAGATACTTATTACATGTGGTTTATAATTGATGCCGCTTTACTGAAGTATAAGTTAACCCAGTCCCATTCGTACTATTTCCCTTGATTTATTAACCCTGACAAAGGTGAATTTATGTGTCAGTAAAAAGAAATAAGCTACATTTCGGTCGGTAGACTGGTATTAATATAAACAGTGTCAAGATGAATCGAAAATCTTACTCGCAATTTCTAAAGGGCATAACCTGCCCTGATAGGTACTGAGATGTTGTTAAAGAAGCAGTTTGTAACAGTACATTCCCATGAAAATTGAGCGAAACCCTTCACGACTTCAGTGAAATGTAGCCAGATTTCACAACTCAGTCAGTGAGGCACTAGGATAATTATTTTCCAAATCACTAGATCAGATCCTAATTTTACCCATACTTACTCACTGTCCACCACGTTAATCTATACATTTCCTGGCATATTTAAAATCTCACTTCAGAGCATATATATATACACTTTATTGACTTCTGGAAGGCCTTCGACAGCGCTGACAGCGAAGGAGTTTGGAAACTGCCCAAAAGCCACAGAGTTCCCTCAACTTTTATCAACATCACTCAATAGCTATATACCATATACCAAGCCATTAACAACAGAAAGCTTAAAGCACCGTTCGAAATGAAAACACAAGTAAGACCAGACTACCTATTTTCACCGATGATATTTCTGATTGTGGTAAACTGGATCATACAGAAGGCCGTGGAAAGCGAGAAAACAGGAATGTATAGACGACATATTCAGCATTTGTGACAACAGTAATGACCCCAATCTACTGTTGAAGACATTTAATTGTTGCCATCTAGCAATAAAAATTCACTCTTGAAATGGAAAACGAATCAAAAATTCCGTTTCTTGATGTGGAACTAACAAGAAGAACTGATGGGAGCCTAAAAAGATTGATCCATAGAAAAGCTACTAACAAGCTTCTATAGCTGAGTACCCATTCAACAAAAGCTAAATTTAATTAAATCACTTGCCACCCGGTCGTTCGACGCTCACTCTGTCCAAGAGGATTCAATAACACTATCCAGCGTGGTTGGGAAATGGCAATAGTCGGGCAATAAGAAGTGCAATAATTGAACACCTGGTTAACACTGATCATTCCATCTCACCAAACGCCTCCTTCAAAGTAATCTACAGAGTCAAGAATTTCCTACCAAAGGCAATATGGTTTCATCTTCTTTGTATCGCTGAAGGTCTGGCCATTCACATAGAAAAACCGGAGCTGTGCATACAAAAGAAGATTACTCAACCACTTCTACTCTCATGGTAACAATTTTTTGATTTGTTTTGAGTTTTTTCTTTATTGTGATGACTTCATTTTGTTCTTTTGCCTGTTCTTTAATTGGTTATAATTCTTGTATTTATTTATAACTCTTACGTAATTTAGTATTCTCCACTTTGTTCCTATGTGTATCCTGAGTACAACTCAATCCTCAAACTATTCATATTATTACGTAACTTCATTTTCACAACTGTTTGTGACAACTCATCACCTTTGTTACTACCCTAGTTTCATTAACACCTAATTTTCTTGACTGATTTTGTATTACATAACTCCAAATACCAATCTTCACCTGTTTAGTTAAAATAACCATAACCTATTGTATTTTTGTTTGACAAACTTAATGTACACATGCAAACAAAATAACCCATATATATTTGCGATTGTACAGCTAAGAAAATGAATTCGCCGAAAAGAGACTCTTCGCTGAACTACGTGTTTTGTTTTCATCAAAACAGGAATACGTTGAGGGGAAGGCTCTAGAAGATCTGCATTTCAAAACAGCTTACTGAAGACTTTCAGCAACAGATATCTTCACTGACCCGATACTGAAGATTAGATTGCCGGTGCCAGAAAGAATAATCAACTAGGAACTTTTAGAAGGAACTAACCAAGAACTAGTTGCTCAAAAAATATCCAATAGGAAATAAAGATGCATAGGACACACACTGACTGACATCGCACTCCAAGCCCCTGAGTGGAACCTGAATCAGAAACGACGAGTTACGATGACGGGATCATATGAGTGGAACAATAGTGGAACCAACTAAAGTGGAGAGTGGGGAACAGGGTGGAATTTTAATCTGCTGTTGAAGCCGTATATTCCACTTGGAACCCAAGCGAATAATAATATCATGTACACAAGTGACGACGACCTGCTTAAATCGCTGGACTACCTCATTTTCCACAAAACACAATGCATCAAATCTACTGATTTGTACTTTGTTTTAACCACCTATTTACGTCCATGAAGAACAGACTGCATTGACTTACATTTGTGAATTACTTTCACCATACCGTTTAGTTTGCTTTGAAAGAATAAATCCGTCGGTAGTTGAAGTATATTACAAACTGAAAATAATCCAGTCGAATGATAATGAGGATACTATATAAATATATACTATATATATATAAGGATAACACCAAAATGAAAACCCTGTACGTATGTAAATGTGATGTCCAGAATAAAGTTAACATTATTATTATTTATACATTTAGCAGTCAAGTAATTTTTTGGGTGGTGACTAGCATTGGAATCCAGAATGCACATTTCGTCCCGTTTGGGACTCGTCATCTAGGTGTACCTGCATGAGAAGCCGATATGTCAACATAGGCTGGACACTTCAGTCCAATCACTTGATAGGAAATATCCTGATTGAATCAAACAATTAATAAGACCCACTGCACCAGAGGAGGCTCTCTTGGCCCAAGTAGTCTAGCAGAAACGGTGAGCACAGGGTTCGAGCCTCTGTGGGAACACTATCACTCACTCCCTGAGAGGGGGAGGAATGCAGGTACATCCAAATGACAAGTGTCAAATAGGACGAAATGCGGATTGTACTAGATTCTACTACTAATCGCCATTTACCAAATGACTTCGAGTGAAGTTCTCAGATATCATCAAAGTATCCATACTAGGAGCTAAACATTCCGGTCCAATAAATGAACAGGGAAGTCTAAATTGAATTAACTACTTACCAATAAGTTTGCAAACTAGTACCGTTTCTTGCCATCTTCTTTAAATGTGTAAAACTCATCATTATCACTAATATTTTTGTATGCTTTTAACTCACCTTATTCTATCTATCCACTCTCTACTTTCTTGAATTGTACTCAATCCTTTTATTTTTACTGTCCCTATTTTCAAAAACAAAAAGCCAAGAAAAAAGAAAAGAAAAAAGCACCATGCTTCTTTGGAACTATACAACAAACATCATTATTGATTTCGTTTATAACGATCTCTTTCTTTTCAATTTGTCAATAATGATAAGAACAAGAATACTTGATACCTTTTATTGGTCTTTCTGAAGAAAAAAAGTCATACTGAAAAAGTTTGGCACACTACTGGAAAGGTGAACTCAACTTCTGTTTATTTGTTTGTTTTCTCTATCTCTCTCTCCCTCTCCCTCTCTCTCTCTCGCGCGCGCTGTGTGATCTGATAACCAAATGAAACTTTAAACATGAATTTGTGGTTAGGCTAAGAAAAACATGTTTGCACATGATCAAATTGGATTCATACTAGATAAAGTTAACAGTATCTGAGTTTAATGTATATATATATATATCTATGCATCCATGTATAGATGAGCCTGATTAAGGTGTATACTATTCACACTGTAATACTAACAAAAGTTACACATGTAAATGAGAATAGAAAGAAGAAGCTAAAAGTGAAATAAAATTCTAATATATCTATTTATTTATTTATATTATTCCAGTCATTAGAGATGAGAAGTACTCAGATAAAGCTCTAATCAATCTAACTAATAATTTATAACATGCTAATAGTAAACGAAGTTATTATTATTATTATAATTATTATATACAACTGTACTTTTATATACAATTGGTGGATGGTGGCTAGCAATGGAATCCAGGATGCGCATTTCGTCCTAATTGGGACTCGTCAGCTGGATGTACCTGCATTTCTCAGTGAGTGATGATGTTCCCACCGAGGCTCGAACCCAGTACCCATAGTTTCAAACGCCAAAGCGTTATCCACTAGACCACTTGGGCCACGAGAGCCACCTCTTGTGCAACGGGTCATATTAATTATTGAATTGAATTTTTGATTTTCCCGTCGATTGCACAAGAAGCCGACATGTCAACCTGAGACCGAACACTTCGGTTCAATCAATCGACGGGAAAATCAAAAATTCAATTCAACTGCACTTTTAGGTTATGAGTAGAACTTATGGCTTCAGAAGTGTATCTCCATTTTTTCTCTGTTCTCCACAGCCTTTTTTAACTAAATTTTCGAGAATTAGTTTTCTAGGGATTGATATCAGTTAGAGAACCATTGAAAACCACTAGGGAGGAGTCCTGGACAGATGTTTCGTCTGTCCACAGGGCTCGGATGCAGGACCTTCCGGTTACAAGACAAGCTCGTATACTATTCAGTCACTGGGACCCGACTCCTTAGTGTCCAGTCTATGAATTCTAACTCCTATCAATTCGTGATTTTTAGCGCGGGAACTCCAGCTTCACTCTCGACTGAATGGATCCCACTGGTCATGACTTCTCAGTAGAACTTGAGGAAACTTCATCCTTCAGATAACGTCTAATCCGTCTTCATTTTCTTCCACATATATGTCCGGGGATACTTGGAAAAAAGTGTGCAAAATGAAAGGATAAATAATATACAACATTGAGTTTGTAAAGTTTTAATAATACTAGAACTGAATTACACAAGACACACTTTATGATCTGTAATGCATTTTAGTGCGTCGGTGGCTCAGAAGTAAAATGCTAGCCAGCCACGAAGGGGGTCTGAGCTTCGATCCCCGTCCACAGACACACTCCTTTACCTCAGTAAGCCAGTAATAAGACTGGTAAAGAGGGAAGGTTGGAGGTGAGGCTAGCAATCCCATCCCGTAGAAAAATCAATAGCATTGCTACCGAAACTTCAGAGCTCTAGCTTGAAGCCCTATGGTCCACCAGGGAACGTAAAGGATTGAAAAAAAAAATGCTTTTCAATACCTATCAGACTTCATCTAATTAAGAATTTTGGTTGCTTAAGTATAATTACTTTTCATACATTCACTTAGTAACGCCCATGACTAACCTGTTATACCGACCGAAACTGACGTATTTTAGTCTGAACACAGGAAACCGATCTTTACGTTCAGCTGTATAACTGAACAAAATCTCCTTGAGTTGCTACTTACAGTCATAAAATGCACAAACAATGGCAAAATAACACTTACCTTGCAATAAAATTTGCAGTAAATCCAATAATCATAATAAATCAAAACGTAAAATTACCTCAATAATACAGTTAGGTAGTTTTATAGATCTCAAGTGGAAAACAAGTACTCTATAACAGAATCATTTAGCCAAAATCGACTGTGTGAAGTACCTGAGAAGCAAGAAGTGTATTCCCAATGATTTGAAGTCAAAACTTTTTCCACAAGAATTATACACCAGATAATTCATGTAGACAGTACAAGGTTTGAGTAACCACCTTAATACACTCGAACCAAGTCGCAGTCGTGAAACCACACAGTATAAATATCAACACGCAGTCACGAAGAGAAATATTAAAACTGGAAGTTGAAAAGGAATGAAGACAAATAATAAGGATTAAGTCAGCAGATGATATGCAAACATCAAATCAGTAATATATAGTCCAAGAGAAAAACAGATAATAATTACTGATTTAATTGGAATGTCTAAATACGATGGTTCAGGAAAGATTTTCCAAGCAATACTTTGGTAACGCCTCTATTTATTTTCAACAACTTTTCCGTAAAACTGAAAATTGTATCGCCTTAAACCACTACTTCTTGACCAGTCAAATCACTTGGTAGGCTTAACCGTGAACACATTCAAACACTACTAGGAACCATCAGCACACAACTGTGACTGATCTATGAAACTTGGAGCTTTTATTATTTTTTTTTCTCGTTCCTTTGCATTCCAAGTGGAGCGTAGGGCTTCAAGTTTCACTTTAGAGATTTCAGTGGTAATGGTACCTTTTTGTTTACGGGGTGAAGTATCTAGCCTCTTACCCAATTTTCCCTTTTTACTGAGCTTATCGCCATATAAGTGAGGTTTGGAAGTGTATAGGACAAGAACCTAACACCGAACCATATGCGTGGTTAGTCAACATTCTACCAATGAACCGCCAACATACCACTTTTATCTTTAGGCGCCAAACTTTTCCATAGTTAACGACAGAATATATATATATATATATATATATTATTGTTATTGTTACTCGTTCAGTGCCTGTATTTAGTGGATATTTTGCACATATGGTTATTATTATTTATTATTCCCTTCGGTTTTGAGTGGAACATAGGGCTTCAACAACACATTTCCACTTTCTTCTATTTTCTGCTTTCCTCTTCAGCTGGGTCCACAACTGACCATAGCCTCTCATCTGTTCTTCCTCCTCCTCCTCGCCGCCGCCGCACGATCTCCTCCATGTCACACATGTACCGACGATCCCACTCGTCGCTTCCCATTGGGATTCCATTTGATCAATGACTTGCAATATCCTTCGACGGCCTCTTCAATATGTGTCTGATCAATTTCCTTTTCCTCCTAGATAATTGTTGTTGAGCAGTCGGTTCTTGCTCGGTTGATTTATTTCCAAGCAGAGTTTCTTGTGGCTAATTCTGTCTGGTCAGCTGGCGAGCCATTCGATCTTCAGTATGAAGCCAACCAGTCAGCGAATTTGGAAGTTATTGATAAAAGTCTGCAGTAGGCTGTTGGAAATCCTTTTCGTGACTCACGCGCAGTGCAGACTTCTGACCTGCATCAGAAGAAATGACTGACTGAATTCACATTTATGTTGTAAATCCGAATCTTGTTGTTTATGCCGATTGGCTGAGTGACAGCAGATTTACAAACTGGTTTCAGGTTGATGAAGGCGTATCTTACCTTTCTAATTCTCACTGGCCGGCTTGCTTTAACATCTCCATGCGTGCTGTCTGACTGCCTGTGTTTGAAATGATGCTTGCTGGCTGTATAAGTGAAGGCAGGAAGTAACCTCAGTGAAATCTATCCCGTTGGTGGTGATTAGTACTGATTATTGTTACTGTGGCTTTTGGTGTTGGTTGGTTATCTGCGTCACCTCCATCTTCTCTGTGTTGACCTGCAGTCTTATCTTCGCTGCTAGGTTCTTTGACTAATTTGTTGGTTTTCGCCTGCCTGCCTACCTGCAAGTCTTTGAGTTTGCGTGACATTAAACATGAATCACCTATTCGCGAAATTCAGATCTTCTAGATGGAGTCTTCTTATCAGCGGTCAAACGTATTCCTGTCTTATCACTCCCAACGCACAGTCTGACGCATAATCCAGTCCACCACAGTTAAGGATATCATCAGCGAAATTAGGCAATCAGTCCTGTTTTACTCCCGTATTCACTTCGAACGCCTCGCTGAGATTTCTGTTGTGAATCACCTGACACGTGGGATTGTCATATAGCCAACTGTTGAATGAGGTTGATGCAGACTTTGGGTACTGCACGCCATAGTGTTGAAGCCATTCCAAAATTACTTCCCGGTCAACACTGTCTGTCAAAGGCCTTTTCAAAGTCTATAAAGTTAAGGCAGAGATAGAGAGATTTGACTGCCATTCTATGCTTTGTTCAATGACAATGCGATGTATCTACAACGTATTGGCTGCACACATGGCTAGGTAATATGAATAGCTGCAAAACGTTGGAGCTCCACTGAGTTTACTGCTTTCATTAAACTTCTCACTTCCTCACACTTAAGTCGCTCCAGAATAAGATACACAGAAATCTGAAAGTGTCAATTTAATCTTTAAAACGATGAAAGCATCAGTTGTTTAATCAAAAAGGCATCATGAAAAGTAACAATGCTTTTTGACGCTATTCAGAAGTGCTTTAGTTTTGAATTCTTTGACTGCATCAAATAAGCACTCTTCTTATTGATTTACTTCAATAGGAAGGTACATTGAGGTAGCACTCTGTGTACCTCGATTACACCATTATACCATCAACTTAATTGCAGATTAATTTATTCGAAAATTGTAGCTGCTGTTTCTAATTAACTTGTAGGCTAAATGTGGATGTTTTGAACGGGAAAATAACTAAAATGGATATCTATACCAATCCAAATCACGTCCACTCCTGGTTTAATCACAATTTGTGTTGAGCTAAGATAGAGCACTTTATGAAAGCTTTCCAAGACCCTTTGTGGTACTTAAAAGAAAGAATGATTATGCATGAGAGCATATAACCACAATGTAAATGAAGATGTTTAGCAAATCAAATCTAATAACTTGTACTAAGGCTTAATTTACTAAGCTGTTTGGGTAGTATTCGAAACCACTGGCTAAAATTATTGCAGGCTGAAAAAAAAAGTTAACATGTGGTTATGAAATCACTTCTCCGAAGTCCTATAAAAAGTGTCTAGAAGTCCAGAAGGTGTCCTGTGAAAAGTTAGTTTCAAATAAGAAATTTCTAGGGAACTGAAGGTGGATTTAGAATGGATTTCTTTTCACAGCAAGCCTTTATCAACTTATGTCTCCTTGGAGCTACTAAAGAATGATCACCGATCTTAAACTTTAAGGTTGTCCACTCGGTGTGAATACATAGGAAATAAAGTGAAGGCATTCTACCGAAAAGCAAGTGACAACTACAAAGACAGTGCAAATTAAGTTTCTTGGTTAACTGCGAATCTAATCACCTAAGAAAATCAGTCAGTGACACAAGTGAAAGCTTTCATTTACCTTCAGATGTACAGACGATGCACCATTGACTTCTATGTTCACAAACGGTGGCTATTTTCTTGACTTTTATACTAATTATGCCAACAAGACGAACGTAGTCATCAATGCGAGTTTTCAAACCTGTAGAAAGGAGTGACTATTTTAGAATGTTAGGTGTTTACTCCACATGGAAAGTAAACTTCGGTCTCCTTTGAGGACAGACGAAGTTTAACTTGTGTCTCAATTGACAGGTAATGGCTGGCTTTATCCTCTTCTCAATGAGGTCCAGTAAATTGTAACAGAAAAAGATGAGCTATCTCATTCCTCATGCTCTTTCCCAAAAATTAAACGTTCGTTATTAGGAGATGAATGGTTTCTTAAAAGCATTTCAGCTTGTAAGGAATAACTCACAAGATGAAAAGTGTCCGTAGTCAATGTTGACGGTTGGTGATACATATAAAGTAATCAAGCTTATTTCGAAATCATAAGCGATTGACTATACAACAACGGTGGAATTTTTTTCGAATCCATTCGGTTTATGATTTTCGATAGGTGTTCAAAATAAATATATAGTTTATTGATTGACAAGTTAAGTTACTTGTAATCAGTTGGTGGATGGTGACTAGCAGTGGAATCCAGGATGAGCATTTAGTTCTATTTGACAGTTGTCCTCAGGAGGTACCTGCATTCCCCAGTGATTCAACGGAAAATCTGAATTGAATTAAATAATTAATAAGACCCATTGCACAAGAGGTAGCAGTTCTAGTGGCCTAAGGGGTATAGCGGATAAGGCTTTAGCGTTTGAAAAGATGAGTACAGGGTTCGAACCTCTCTGGGGACACCATCACACCCACTAGAGAATGGAGGCACATCCAGCTAGTTAACGAGTCCCAGTGAGAAGGAAATGCGTATCCTATTGGATTTCACTTCTAGTTACCATCCATCAAATGACTTTAAGTTACATGATCAAAAATCGTCGAAGCATCGCCTTAAGGAGCCGACATGTCAACCTGAGACCGAGTACTCATGTCCAATCAGTCAACGGGAAGGTGGAAATTGAATTAAACTACGTTACTTGTCTCTAATGATAGCAATATCTGTTACGTTGTACTACTGAGTTCTACTCTTCTGTTTCATATGCCTTGAAACATCAGATCTTCGTATGTAACTCAGAATATCTGGAGCGTAGCGTTTTGAAAATGAGTATAATGTAGGTAGATTTGAAATTAACTATATGTGGACTAGACTGGCGGTTCTTTTTCACCAGATAACACTTAATGTTAATTGCAATTACCAAAACCTGAGTATTTTGGTCATAAATCAGGGAGCCAGTCATCGAGGCTTTCTTCTGTTTGGCTTAAGAAACTTTCATGAGTCACGCATAGTCAAAATTTCTATTCTCACAATATGAAAACATGGTTTGATATCGCAGAATCTGTGGTGCTATCGAATATTACGAACGTATATTAAAAAAACTAAACTACTTGAACAATACCGTTCTGTAGCTGAATAGTGTAAAAGTTCCTCAGCTAAAAAATGTCTAATGCATAGCAGAATGAATTAAGTGAACATAAATATCAAATAATTCCTGGCCAACAGTAACAACAGCAGACAACAATCAGCATAAATCGGAGAAATCTGAAAGAAGCAACCTCCTCTAACTATCTACCTAACTAACTAACTAACTACCTAGGAAGCATCGTTTCAACTACAGAAGGACATAACTGATGAGAATGTCATCATTGCGAGGATCGGAAAATTAAAGCAAGCTTTCATTACTCTCAAGTCTGTGTGGAGGAGATCAACAGCACTGAACATGAAAAATAAGATCCGGATTTTCAACTCAAATGTGAAGTCAGTGCCGCTTAATATATGGATTACAGACTTCGCCAACGCGTCACGAGGGACACTTCGAACAAACTACACTCCTTCATCAACAGCTGCCTTCTTCCAATACTACTGGAGATCAGATGGCAGCTAGAAAAGATCAGCAACAGGGAGGGATCTCTGGCAATGAACGAACGAACCAACCCAGCTGGAACAAATTCTGCAACAAATATGCAGGAATAAATGGAGGTGGATGAACCATACTCTGAGGAAGCCATCAAGTGACATCGCTAGACAAGCCATCGCTCGAGTGGAACCCGAACGGGAAGCGACGAGTTGGTCGTCCAAATATGACTTGGAGGAGGTCAAGTGAAGAGGATATGAAAGCATGTGGGCAGACGTGGAGATAGGTGAAAATGTTGGCGTAGAAGTGAAAGCAATGGAGACGTGTAGCAGAAGCCCCATGTTTCTCTAGGAACTAAAGGAGACAATAATAATAACATAAATATCAAATATCTAGGAACCAGCAATAATATCTTCAAATAAATTGGACTACAATTCTCTCTGTGGGAACCATGCAGAAAAAAGCACGTTTTCCTCAAATAGGCCAAGGGCAAGCAGTCATTCCACGCCATAACCCTGAATTGATTCAAACAAAATCGTAATCACAAGATACCACATTATGGCCAACAGTCCAAAATCACACAACCACGCAGTGAAGAATTAGTAATATGAATCAACCAAAAACGACGATAATTAGTAATGATGAGGTCAAAAGAAGATATTCAAATGTTGGGACGATGATTAATAGGTCATGAGGAAAAGGTTAATGTTTACAAAATAAGTAGTAATCCTCAAATAGGTGTGAATATCGCGAATAAATGGCTCATGAAGAGATTCCCATATCAGTTATTCTGCTACAATAGTTTCCGCCATTTATATAAATAATGTGGTGATATTGTTACCGAAAACATTGCACTACTAATTACTGAACCAGTAGTGTACGTAAATGGTATACAATTTACCTTATTACTTTAATGGTCTGTGTATTAAGGAGAAGTTTGAAATAATGGAATTTAATTGTAATGCTTAATTGACCATGAACTGACTTCATTTAGAGTGCCACTGGAAAACCTGGGAGTGCTGAACAGCTGTTTCGTCCTAGTTTGGGACTCTTCATCAGTACTCATCCACAGGGGTTCGAATCCAGGACCTTCTGGTTACAAGGCGAGCTCGTAGACCATTGAGCCACTGGGACCCGATCCAATGGTCCTTGAATTCTAACTTCTGCCAATTCACGATATAGCGCGACCACTTCGCAATGTCTTCTTCGATGAGTTACTGCCTCATCTTCCACCTGCTGTACCCTACTGGTCACGGCTTCCCACTAGAACCCCAGGTTAACTACCTGAATAGGCCAGTCACTAGTGAGCATCAGATTAGTTTTCAAGTATTGGTTTTGTAGGGATTTCTGATATTCTATAATAAATGACTGACTATTTTGCTCTTACTATTGTCTCTAACATCGACTCAGTTAGTAGCGAACTGTCTCAAATTTAGTTGTTTTTTTTTTAACAGAACTACAATGATGATGTGGTTGGTAATGGGAAATAAATCATTTATGAAAATCCAAACAAAAAACTAATTAGTGTCACTAATTAGGTAAACCTAAATGCGAAATCACTACTGATTATTACAAGTTGAAACTCATCTTCACTGGTTAATCAACGCGAAGTTCATTCATTCAGCGATATAGATCCTTATAAATCTCTTTTATTGATCTAAAAGATTATTTCATGAAGGTTTATTAGATTAATCTATGAGATATGTATACATATAAAGCAATGCACGGATATTCGATTCAGGAAATCGCATAAATACAATTAGACATGTTACCATTTTCACAAAACATGAATTTTGGATTCAATTCTCGATGAGTAGTTAACAGTATTATAATGACGACCCAACCGCCAATGAATCCTGCATATCTGCATAGCTATGTCTTTATACTGTTAACCAAAAACTAAGATGAAAGATGTGAAAATTGGGCAAGTAAAGTTTTGATGGTGTTGTGTGAAATACTATACACTATAATTCCTTTTTACCAAGGACTTATCCTGAGCAAATTTCAAAGTATGTGAGTTATTTTCCTAAGATATCTTTGACAAATCTCAAAAGACTGATTAGTAAACAAAGAATATTTTCCTCACTTCCTACAATTATATATCCATAACAATTACAGAATAATTATTGCAGAAAAATGCTTACTGAACAAAAAAGAAAACTGTTTTCGATAACCTGCTCTTCATCGGATTCTACAGTTATATATACATTACAGAGAATGAATTAGTATCATCAACAACATTAATGTTGTTTAAATAACATCGAACCAATAGTAATAATAATATCAATGGATTACAATTCGATATCATCAACATAACAACACACGGTGAATATCAGAGAAGTTAGGAAAAGGGATAATTTGAATTGACGAAATTAAAGTCTCCACTGAAGGCCGACCAGGGCAGTAGTGGTGGCTGGATTTGCTTCTTCTGCACACAAAGCACCGGTTGTTTAAGACGAATCGCGATGGCTTCTGCTGTTTGGAGTATGCGTCACCTGGGTGTTTGTGGCAATTTATCTGGTGCCCGGTAGATGATAGAGAAGGATTCTTCAATGCTGACTTTGTGGCCAGTTTGAACCAGGTGTTCTAATATCGGGCTATCGATGCTTCTCGCTACACCTTTGTTTAACCACACTGGTAGATGTTCCTGAGCACGAAAAATCAAGTTCTTAGAGCAACGGCAAATATAACTCGTTCCACAAGCGCAGCTGAATTGCTAGATACAATTATAAGTAACTAAACTAGATACTTCATCTTTTAATTGAGGAATCACCATCGGTCATGTAGAAAATAAGACTTGGGGTTACCAGCATTGAAAGTTCTTTGAAATGAGCAAACCCAGCGTTGAAGAATCCTTCCCCTTCATCTACCACGTGCCATATAAATTGCCTAAAACATCGAGGTGTCGCATACTCCAAACAGCAGAGGCCATCGCGATCTGCCTTAAACAACTGGCGCTCTGAGTGCAGAGGAAGCAAGTCCAGCCACCACTACTACTGCCCTAGTCTTCAGTAGAGACTATAAATTCATGAATTCGTATTGTTATCTTGCCTAATTTTTCTGATATTCAGTGTGTTTTAGTGTTAATGCTACTAAACTGTATTCCAGTGATATTATTGATTCGATGTCATTCAAACAACATATATGATTTTAATAACACTAGTTCGGTGGCACAGTGGTTAGGACTCTCGCCGACCATGCACATGGTCCGGGGTTCGAGCCCACGCCGGCGCACACCTGATATCTATGGTCGGCCTGCAAAATTTGGGCTACCGATATCCATGCTGAAAATTCCATACTTGTACCAAAAATACAGTGTGGAATCAAGCTGTAAATCAAAAATCAAAAATCAAAAATCAAAAAATCAAAAATCATTCACTATAATGTATATATAACTGTAGAACCTGATGAAAAAGGGGTTATCGAAAAGAATATTCTTTGTTTAGTAATCATTCTTTTCAGAAAATTTTAATGGCCATCACCGCCATTAATTTTTCATGTGATTACGGATTGATATGAGTTAGAGAACCACTGGATAGCCAGGAAATACTGGACAGTTGTTTTATCCTAATTTGGGATCCTTTACCAATAACCACCCACCGGAGTTCTAACCCAGCATCTTCCAATCGCAAGGTAAGCTTGTAGACTATTGAGCCACTGGATCTTGATTCAATGGCTGATGAGTTGAAACTTCGAACAATTTATGATTTGAACGCGACCACCATCTAGTGTCACCAGTGAGTATTTGTCCTCACGCCAGACGTAGTGAACTCCACTATTCATGACTTCTAACCAGAACTGCAGACGACTTCATCCACTAATAAGCATCGGGTTAATTTTCAAGAGTCAGTCTGTAACCGAAGAGGTCCAAACTAAGACGAGGCAGCTTTCCAGTACTCTCGCGTTTCCAGTAGTTCTCTGACTCATATCAATCCGTGATCAAACTTGAAACAAATCAAATCCCTACAAGCTAACTCTTGACAACATTACTGTTTTAAAGAACAATGAATCGAAACGATCAGTAGATTACAATTCAAAACATGTTGTAAAGGACTGTATAGATTGCAGAATGCTCATGTGATTTGGGGTGTTACTAAGCAGCTAGCCGGAAATAACGTGGTTCGGACCGGTTTACTTCTATGAGCTGAGTCAAATCGGATACAATACCGATGAGACTTGCCGCAAATGAGCGAAATAGCCGTCCAGTATTTCGACCATTTAGATCTGGTTAGCAAGCAATACTAGTTGATGTCAGTGGTATACAATTCCTCATCTGATTCAATCAGTAGTACACAATCATGCGTAATTTATGGATTCATAGGTTCTACAACAGGCCATTGTCACGGCAGTATTTGAACCTATTTCTTTTGCACTCAAAGTCCTAGTGGTTCTGAGTGAATCGTAATGACGTGAACTGTTTGAAGTACTTGATATTTAGAGGTCTTTGACAATTTACTTGGTACCAGAAATATGATGGAGACAAAAACATTCTTCAGCACTGGCTCTATAACCCATTTGAATCAGATAATGCAATTTCGAACTGTTAATGACTTTTACTACACCTTTATTTAGCCACACTCGTAGATGTTCTGGAGCATGTGAAACTAATTTCCTGGAACAGTGGTCAATATAACTGATTAAGTTATCAGAAATAATATTCTTTGTTCACTAGTAAGTCTTTCGCAAAGGTTAGTGGGTGTAGTCAAGGTATGGGCTTTGATTTTGCATAATAATCGTCAGCTGAATGTCCCTACATCCATGCCGAAATTTTCAGTGGGAATTTGCGATCGAAGTCACATTCTCTCAAACTAAATGACTAATCTTCTAAAACAAACTCTTTTAACAACATATCATAAGGTTATTATTTTATGAGAACTGTCGTTATTGACCATTGAGTTTGTGGATTTCGCATATTTATATATTTTTGTCCGATGAACTTTTCGTTGTAGGATCCCATAATACGATGTTCTCTGAAACATCCAGCTCAGAGAGCACAAATATACCGTAACATGCGCCTTAGCAATAGATTTCCTCCATCATAAATAAATCTTACGGACGGAATACCCTTCTTTCTATTCCAAAATGGGATGATTTCACCAAGAAGGCAAGTATCCAGCAGAGAAGAATTATCCTGTCTCTATGACTCAAGCTTACAATACTACCGAAGTAATAATTGCAAACTCTGAACCAATGCCTTCTTCTGTAGTGAGTAAATTCTGAAATGACTAGGTATTCTGCACAAAATAGTATTCTTTGCTCTTTTTTTCATCATTACCCGCATTAATTTAGCATCAACCGGCAATTTACTTACCGTCATTTCAGAAACTCAAGCCCTAACTAAGCACTATTTTTTTTATTTTCTTTATATTCATTTACGTTCCTAGAGGAACATAGAGCTTCAAGCTAAAGCTCTGAAGTTTCGGTAGCAGTAGTGTTTATTTTTCTACGGGATCGGATTGCTAGCCTCACCTCCAGCCTTCCCTCGTAACCAGCCTTATTACTGGCTTAGAGAGGTAAAGGAGTGAGTCTGTGGCCGGGGATCGAACCCCGGACCACATGAGGCGTGGTTGGTGATCATTCTACCTCTGGGCCACCAAAGCACAAATAAGCACTGACTAGCACTGATTTATCATTGTTTATGCCTAAACTGGCGCTCTTCAATTACGAGTTAAGCACTTACTTACTTCATTCCAGAAGTAACCGGCGTATTCAGCGTACCACATGAGTGATATTGGCATAAGTGCATCTGTCGTCTCGTGCTAATTATCAATCACTATGTCTTACATTTTTTTAAATTCATTGAGTTTACATTTAGAAATCGTTAGTTTTATCTATTTTAAATATTTTATTTAAAAATACAGGAGTACAATTTTATTGCAAATCATTCAGTTAGGGTCCTGAACTCGAGTGCTTCAGATAAAGACCACCGATCAACTTCCCAGTCGGAATGGAAATTAGCCAGACCATATAAAAGACAAATGGTTAAATTAATGATTACAGATGTAAACTATACGGATTCAGAAATACCAACAGGTAAGTGACTTCTATCCAAAAGGAAAATACCTGGAAAACATTCTTAATCAGGAACATCTTTGAATACTGTCACTCGCGACAACTGCTTCTTCGTTGTCAAGTTGCCAACACAAAGAATACAGAGGTGAAATATTCTTAAAGGTAAATTACGGATTGAAATAAATCAGAGAAGCATTGAAAGCCAATATTGAAATCAATCGATCCCCTGTAAAATAACACTTGAAAATTAACCTACTGCTCATTAGTGACTGACTATAAGATAATATTGCCTGCAGTTCAAGTGAGAAGAAATAACCAATGGAATCCACTGAGTTGGGTGTGAAGACAAGTATTCGCCAACGACACTGACTAGCTGCTGAGCTATATTGTCGGAATTGAAAGAAGTTAGAAATGGTAGGTCGGCCATTGGATTCTGTCAGAGTGGTTGGATAGTTTACAGGCTCGCTTTGTAGCATGATAGTTCTGCTTTCGACCATTGGCGGTGAGGTCATGGGTGAGTATTGCTGAATAGTCCTGGACAAAGTAGCTTACCAGCATTCCCTAGATGAGGGCTGTTCGTAGTCAGACTTCAAAAAAATTAAATCTCTGCAAAGTGACATTTGAAAGGATAAATTGACTAAAATTACAAAGCAACAAACTGACGCAATCAATGTCATCCATCTGAGCTACAAGTCCTCTCCATTCTACCATTTGATTCTTTACATGAATACAATGTTTTCAGAAATTAATTTATAAGGATTGGATTCGATTCAAGATCATTCATGAATGGCTTCGGTTAGGGAAACAGAAAAAATCCCCAGGGTGTACTAGACAGTTGTCTTGTCCTTTTGTGGGACTCTTCATCAGCACTCACCTCTTAATAACAATCATAATATTATTAATTTGCTTTATCCCAAATGTGTCACAGCGTGAAATTCTCAGCATTTGGTACGTTATTCCATCTAATTTTATCGAATAATAATAAAAACAATTATAAAGTTAATATTATAGGATTTTTAATGGCAGTTCTCATTTCGTATATGTATTGACAGTGAAGTCATATACGTACAAAAATTGTAAGTAATAATACGGTTAATAGCTAAGATTTTCAGTTAATTGAGATAATGTCACCATAGATTACAAATAGATGATGATAACAAAAGAAGCTATTATTTCGCTAATACTATATTATAGTTCACAGGTTTCGCGCCTAACATTGTCACTAACCCGCATAGAACACGGGCTGCCCAAATGTGGTATCGTTGACTTCTTATACTGTGCGTCGGTGGCACAGTGGTTAGGACTCTCGCCGACCATGCACATGGTCCGGAGTTCGAGCCCACACCGACGCACACCTGATATCTATGGTCGGCCTGCGAAATTTGGGCTACCGATATCCATGCTGAAAATTCCATACTTGTACCAAAACTACAGTGTGGAATCAAGCTGTAAATCTAAAAATCTAAAACAAAATCACTAGTCAAGGGCATGTAATCTTCTGCACTGACTTCTAGTTCTACCACATGAGGTACAAGTTGGGAAGAGTTGAGAATATGCAGGGTGTGGGATGAGGTGTTGACGGTGGTCAAACAATATCGGTTTAGACCATTTCTCGCATGAGTTGCTCAGATGTCAGTCAACTAATGTAGTAAGAAACTGCCTTACTGAGTTGCATACCACTTTCCCTCCTTACAACCTCCAATACTCTTCACAGAATGACACAGTCCTCTCTCAGTAACCAGTAGGAAAAACTAAGTGCAGTGGAGCAGTCAGTTTGTAGAAGTAGAGGTTGAGTGATTCCAGTTTGTCCTGGCCTCTTTCTTGGAGATCAACAAAATAGGTGATAACCAAATGAGGTCGGAGTATAGAAGTATAGCAAGGCATTGTGTGTTAGACTTAGTTTCTCTTACAGTCGCCTCTATGCTACGCTCATCATGTGTACTGACCAATCGTTGTAGATCACTTTTACGTCTGAAGGAGAATTCACTATTCTGGTATTTTGGGGGGGATTTAACGTAAGACCATTTGGCTGAGTGCACTGACTGATATCCAACAAAATGCGATTAAGTTTATAATAGTGTGATTGGGATTTGCCAGGAAGTGAGACGGTTAGATCATCAGTGTATCTGGCGAAGTTGATTTTATTCGAAAGAGGTAATTCGTGTAAGAAGAAAGAAAAAAGACAAAGAGAGAGAGAGAGAACAGCAAACACTCTAAAGAACACTAACTTCAGTAAGCGGGGAAGGTAGAGGAAGATCCACCCTTATGCTCAGTATACTCCATTCTATTGGAGAAATAATAATACAACCAGTTAACAGCCCAGGACTTGGTTTGCGTAAGGGAAAGCTCATTTAACAAAAGGAAGGCGAACTCAGAACCTTGAGGTCACAAAGCAAGCTCGTTGTTCATTCAGCCACTAGGACCGAATCCAATGGCTAGCCCATCATTTCTTACTTCTACCAAAACACGAATATATATGTAGTGTGACTGCAAGCCTATATCATTGATAAGTATTTATCCTCACAACCAACCTAGTAGTTCAGTACCTTCCCGTGATTTTCAATATTTTTCTAACTGACATTAATCTGTAATCAAATATGAATTATCTTAACATTTATTGAGATTGCAATAAAAACCATAATTGGAAAGGATTTTATTTTTCGAGTTTGACCACGGATTGATATTATTTAAAGAACCAGTGAAAACAACTACGGATTACTCGACAGTTGTTTCATCTGCCCCGCTTCGGGACTCATCATCACCACGCACCCACAGTCAGGGCTCGAATCAGGACCTTCAGGTTACAAGGCAAGCTCGTATACCATTCAGCCACTGAGACCCGATTCCTCAATGGCCAGTCCGTGAATTCCACCTTCTACTAATTCGTCATTTTTAGCATGACCACCAAACAGTGTCACTGGTGGCTTGGGTTCAAACCATGGCTGTGGATATGTACCGCCGATGAGTCCCAAACACGGACAGACGAAACAGCTGTCCAGTATTCCTTCTTGGTGGCTTTTAAATTATGCTCTAACTGATATCAATCCGTGGTCTAACTTCAAAAACAAGTTAAATCCTTACAAATCGACTCTTGAAAAAGGGTTTTAATGTCAGAGAAACACACAGTGAGTGTGTGACTAACAAAGGGAAAGAGAGAGAGAAAGAGTTGGGAATTCTTTTCCAACTATTCGTTCAATTAACTAACCTTTATTTTTTTTTTAATGTTTGCCCACATCTATGTAAGATCAGATCAATGAATAATTGTAACATCAAAGCTCAATATATAATCGTGTCAGTTTGTATATATATGCTTATGTTTGTCCCACAAATATAACATTTTTGTC
Source organism: Trichobilharzia regenti (assembly GCA_944472135.2). Taxonomy (NCBI): domain Eukaryota; kingdom Metazoa; phylum Platyhelminthes; class Trematoda; order Strigeidida; family Schistosomatidae; genus Trichobilharzia; species Trichobilharzia regenti. The sequence goes on along the minus strand of OX235264.1, from coordinate 27,987,854 downwards.
TGGAAGTAGTGGTAATAAATCCCACCCACACCCCAGCTCCAATGCCGTCCCTATATGATCTGAACATGATGAATAAGTGGACTGGATTTACATTTATAAGAACATTCACTAATCTCTAATACCACTGGACGTATGTATACATATAGATTTGTTGAATATTTGTATCTATTTTAAGAAATTCAACTTCAATACTTAATAATCACATCCAAAACGATAATGTCCGAATATTTATTGAAAATTAATGTCATAAAATAGGTTAAAAACATGAACATTAAATATTACAGTTGATTTTTTGTTTTATTTTACTAACTGTAAAATGTACCTTATTTAAAAACAGTTAAATATGATGGTGGTGCTAATATATTAGTAGTGGTAGTAGTGTAGTAGTAGTAAAAGTTATAATTCCACTAACCCATTTAAAAGCAAAAACAACAACTCACTGTTGTTTTTAAAGTTTACCCTGATATTGAAGTGGAGGTGATGTGTGCTTAAATCACAATTTAATAATGAGTGTTTTATGAATGAAGTGGGGAAAACATTCCATGGTTTAACCAACCGTCTAATGAAATGCGTTTCGATAGTGTTTTTTTTTCGCTCTTGTGTATACCCATGATCCGGTGAGGGGTCGAACCCAGGACTATAGATGAAATTACTATCCATAACCCGACAACTCTTGAAAAAATGTGCTTGATTCCAGATGGTGTTTATCTCTGAAAACATTCAGACATTTTAGAATATTTTTAGGTTATGGCTTTTTTAAATGTGGCTATGAATTGACATAAGTTAGAAAATCATTAGGAGAACAGAAAGTAGTAAACAGTTGTTTCGTCCTAATCTTAAACTCTTTGGTTGTAGGTGCTTACCAGATTCAAACTTCACGAGCTAGCCCTATAACCGGAAGGTCCTGGGTTCAATCGCTGGTGGGATTATGGGTGTCTTTTACTGAAGACTGCCGAACTAGGATGAAACAGCTGTCTAGTGCTCACTGGTTTTCAATGGCTCTCCAACTGATACCAGTTTGTGAACAAACTTGGGACAAATTAAATTCCCACAAACTAACTCTTGAAAATGAATCTAGTGCTCACTGGTGACTGACTACAAGATGAAGTTGCCTGTGGTTCTAGTGAGAAGTCCGAAAGGGCAGGTGTGAGAAGAATACTGGATGGTGACAACGGCTGCCAGTCACCCTATAATCATGAATTCATAGATGCTGAAATTCATGGACCATTGGATCGGGTCCCATTGGCTGAATAATGAAATAAATAAAGAATTAAAAAATGAATCCTAGTGGTTGAATGTTCCACGAATCCCCCTTGTAACTGGAAGGTCCAAGGTTCAAACCCCAGTGGGTGCATACCGCCAGAGGCCCAATAAAGGACGAAACAGCTGTCCAGTACTTCCAGATGGTTTTCAGTGATTCTCTAAGTGATATAAATCTGTAACCAAGCATGATCTGATCTCAATACATATTTCATCACGAACCAACAGCACTTAGATGTCTAGAAAGCCATTTCGTCCTAGTTTGAGACTCTTCAACAATGCATACCTGTGACCTCACCAGGGACCTCTGGCTACGAGGCAGACGTCACTGACCATTCAGCTAGTAAATGACAGATCTTCACAGTCACAGGCTTTTGAATTCCTACTTAACTGACTGAATAACCAACAAGCTTGTTCTTCTAAGCTGGAGGTCTTGAGTTCACGGGTGAGTACTAGAGAAGATTCCTTAACTAGAGCGTAACAGCTGTGTAGCGCTCCCTGGCTTTTAATGATCTTTTGAGCTGGTGTTGGTTTGTGATGAAATCTTCAGTAGGATTTAAAATTACATGAGTCTTTTTGTACCATATTATGTCAAATGTATAGTATGTTCGCAATGATTTCATTTACATATCCCAAAAAATTCACCAATGACCTCTAAAGTAACGAAAGATGAAGTTGGTTAAATCCTTTTTCCTGGTATTTATACTGAATTTCAGCCTTTAAGGATAAACCGGTACTTACCGCACATCTTGGTCAGCCGTCCACTTTTCAACATCCTAATGTCCCATTTGTTGGCGTAAATCGATGTAAATCCAATGACCTGGACTCCTGCTTATTATTAGCTCAGAGAAGCTGCATACAACCATATATAGATCAGAAGTTAACTGGTGGATGGTGACTAGCAGTGGAATCCAGGATAACGCACATTTCGTCCTGGTTGAGACTCGTCATCTGGATATACCTGCATTACGCAGTGAGTGATGATTTTCCCACTGAGGCTCGAACCCAGTGCCCATAGTTTCAAACGCCAAAGCGTTATCCACTAAACCACTTGGGCTACAAGAGCCACCTCTTGTGCAACGGGTCATATATTAATTATTTCATTGGATTTTAGATTTTCCCGTCGATTGATGGAACCGAAGTGCTCAGTTTCATAAATCACTCAAATGCTAAAGGTGAAACTCTCATACTTAGGTAAGCCACTGTTTCATCTAAGATATAGATTTGCCTTGCTGGTAAGTGTTAAAAGTATGCTACTTCTGACAGTCGAGTATCATATCTGTGAAAAAGTTCATTTGTTATCTTGTTGTCATTTTTGCGACAACTGACAATCAAATGATCACGCTACTTAAAAATAATAAGTAGCTTGATGGAGCTAAATAATTTAAGTTTATAATTGCTGAGGTTCATAAAATCGGAATTTCATGTCTGAAACATAAAGATAAAGACTAGAAACCATAACAGCCTGTTACAATGTTTCTTATATCAAAAAGCCTTATTAACAGGGTAGTAAAAAATGTAAACGCCAGTCGGAAAGTGTGATTTTACGAAGTCTTATTGTGAGTCATACAGTATCCTTCCAGTCTGTTACTTATACTTATTCATCACAACCTCATCTACCAAAGTTGTCGAGCTGCGTCGACCAAGACGGCCAGGATACATTTTACGCATGCTGAACCATGACCTTCTTGGTCAACCAACGTTAGCTAACATTAGATTAGGTTGGAAGAGTTAGAAATCGTTAATTCGAAACGTAGTGCGTCGGTGGCACGACGGTTAGGACTCTCGCCGACCATGCACATAGTCCGGGGTTCGGCCCCCGGTCAAAGACGCACTCCTTTACCTCGCTAAGCCAGTAATAAGGCTTGTAAAGAGGAAAGGTTTGGCATGAGGCTAGCAACGCCATCCTGTAACGCCTCTAGCTTGAAGCCCCATGTTCCACTGGGAACGTGAAGGAATTCAAAACGTAGTATAAGTCAGTGAAGTCTTTTACTGTTGATCTAAGCCATGTAGAGAGATTTAGACTGTCTGAATGGGGTCTTCGGGATATTGAGAATTAGTGGTTTGAGACTATTCTAAATTGTTCTAAGTGGCAAAGATGCATTCACAATTTGTTATCTCCAAGATCCAATAAGTCCTTATGTTTCTTTATGTAATTATTTTTTTTTTCATAACGTTTCTGAAGATGATAGTTCCTTGTTATGAAGTTCTAGGGGGTCTGGTTGCTCCTCACAAGAAATAACCTAAGAGTTGTCATATGGATACCTATCCCAGCAGACTTATATTAGGACCACACAACTGGCTGACTGCTAACTCTAACTCATTGTAAAATGAAGTTCAAGTCGACACTAACGCGGTATTAACTAACTGAAGAAGAATGCTAAACTTACGATTATTCAAAAATGTATTCAGTTAAATCAAATAATTAGAAATTACAATACAATCATTGATGCTTCACTCCTTCAAAAATCCCTACTAGAGAATCAGTAGAAGGTGGAATTCATTAATAGTTGGATCAGGTCCCTGTGGCTGAATGGTCTGTGACGTAGTCTTCCAACTAGAAGGTTCTGGGTTAGAACTTCAGTAACTGCGTGCTCCTGATAAGTTTCAAACTAGGACGAAACCCCCCTCCAGTAATACTGATCTCAGTTCATGACCAAATCTATAATCTTAACTGAATTTGAGATTTTCCCGTCGATTGACTGGACCGAAGTGCTCAGTTTCAGGTTGACATCTCGGCTTCTTATTCAGATGCTTCGACGAATCTGGACATGTAATTAGAATTTAACTGGTGGATGGTGACTAGCAGTGGAATCCAGGATAAAGCGCATTTCGCCCTATTTGGGACTCGTCAACTGGATGTGCCTGCATTTCCCAGTGAGAAGATTAAATGCCCAGATATCGTTGAAGCATCTGCACAAAAAGCCAACAAACATTTCAACCTAACACCGAGCCTTTCAGTTCAATCTATCGACGGGAAAATTAAAAATTCAATTAAATAATTAATTTGAGCCGTTGCACAAGAGGTGGCAGCTCTCATGGTCCGCTACTGGATAACGCTTTGGCGTTTGAAACTATAGGCACTGGGTTCGAACCTCAGTGGGAAAATCATCATCACTCACTGCGTAATGCAGGTACATGCAGATGACGAGTCTCAAATAGGACGAAATGCGTTAGTCACCATCCACCAATCAAATTTATAATCATTTGGTTGTACTAACATTTAGCCGTTGGGGTCTGGATCCTGCTATATGAAAAGCGTTTTTATTTTAGTTCTATTCACACCTGAGTGATTGTAAAACCAAAGCAGCATATATATATATATATATAATACACAAATAAAAAGACTATTATTTAGTCTTTTTATTTGTGTATTAATAATGTATCGAAATGTGAATAAGCAAGTTATTATACTAGAATATGTTGACACTTCGGTTGTTGTTTAAAAAAACACAAATACGTGATTATATGGTCAAGTTGCTGATTAAATGTGAACACTACAAATGTGAGTTGTTAAACTTCTCTGTGACTTATGAATCATAGACAGATACGATGTAATGAACTTCTGTAAAATTTAAAATGATGACCTATATAAACCTTATTAAGTGAAAATCCGTCTACATTGTGAAGTTCATAGACAGATTTGAAGTGCTAAACACATTTTAAAAAATGTTCTGATTTGTTCAATGTTCAATGAAAATGAATGAGTCATTTGACTTGGAATTCTCGTATAATGATATCTATAATTTATAGTTGCATAGTTCTGATTAGAAATGAACAGATTATCAATAACAGTATAGGTTAAACTGCCTTTCATCATCCTATGAACTATTCTATAATATATATATATATATATATATATATATATATATATATATATGATATTTGGTTTTGGAATTTTGCACGAATTATAGAAACCTCCCAAATAAAAAATCTAGTGGATAATTTGGACGTTTCAGGGGTAAAGTTGGGAAAGTTTAGGGGCTTTTGGGGGGAAATTTCAGGGAGAATCAAGGGTTTCTCGGGAGATATCTAAAGGTCTTGGAGGGGAATTTACGATTTTCTGAGGAAATTTGGAAGTGTGTTTCGTAGGAAAATGTTGCATTTCTTCTCAAAAGTTTTAATTTTCTCAGAAATCCTTATTTGTGCTGTTTTATTTAATTAAGGCTGTAATGCTTGACTTGAAGTGATACATAATAATAATAATAATAATAATTTGCTTTATTCCAGAAACAGTAATAGTGGTACAGTGTGGAATTTTCAGCATCTATCTACAATATTGCATCTAATTTCATTGCACATTTAAAAGGAGTATTTCAAAAAAATAAATATAAAAACACAACGACAACAAAAAACGAAAAACACACAAAAATAACAAGAAAATGCAAATAAAAATTCCAAGTAGAAAGGAAAATAAACACCAATAATGAATAGTATTTCAGTGTTGGGTAGTGGAAGCTATGATATGTGTATGCTTGGTGAACAGTAACAGCTATAATCATACAAGAAGTTGTGAAATGTTCTTAAGAATGTTAATAGCCAAGATGATCAGTTAATTTGATTGAATTACACTAAAACAGTCATAAAATAAACATTTCAGTTTTTTTTTTTATTGTCAGCACTAATTTGGTGTTTGTTGTGGTAGTGTGAGTAATCCTGCATAATACAAAAATTTTAAGATGGTGATAATGGCGTTCACAATCAAGATTGTCAGTTAATATTGCCGAACAAAAAACAACCACAAAACTAATATTACATGAAGGTTAATGACAGGACAATTTTGTAATACTCATAGTGCTAATTTGGTCAGAACCAGTAGATACACAAAAGAAGGAATGGAGTAAAGTACAAAAAAGTAAGCCAATGATAATAATTTTAGGTAGCTAAGTATGTTTAAGAAGGTTGTTCACTAAAGAATGCGAATAAGAGAGAAATAAAAGAGCCTAAAATTATGTTATTAACAACAAAACAAGTCATAGGTTTCGCGTTTAACATTGTCTCTGTCACTTAGAACACGGGCTGGCCAAATATGGTATCGTTGAGCTCCTGTACTTGGTTGTACGAGCATATATTATTTTCTACTGATTTCTGGTTCTACCTGATGAGATACAAGGAGAGAGTTGGGAATAGAAGGGGTACTGGGGGTCAGAGAGTATGCTTTTAGACCATTTCTCGCATGTATTCAGACGCCTTTCTACTAATGTAGTGGCCAGCTGACTGAGTTTTACACCACTAGTCCTACTAACTACCTTCAACATTCTAGTCAGTATGGCATAGTCCTCTTTCAGTAACCCAGGAAAGACTAATGGGGAGCAGTAAAGTAGAATATGTAAGATACGAGAGTTGACAAATTGTGAAAGTAGAGATTGGGTGATTCCAGTTAGTCTGAGTTTCTTAATGTAGTAGGTTAGACGGAACACTTTCTTAGAAATCGTTTGGATGAGATGACCAAGTAAGGTCGGAAGATAGAACTAATCCGAGGTATTTTGCATTAGACATGTGATAAACAAGTCCAACTTTGCATTCGAAACGTTTTTGGTATTTTTATTTTTGCTTTTAATTGGGAAGGTACAATAAAAGGATATTTTTAGCAAGTTTTTGAAGCCTGATGCATTGTTCCACTCTTAAAATGTAAGATTTTAATTTGTGAGACTTCTAAATAAGAAGAATAATCAACAATGAGATTCTTCAATGGACAAGACAGCGAATTACAAATATGCCGAAGATAGGAATTATGCACCGATGAATCTAGATCCAGAGGCTGAATGGCAGGCACTAAACTTCTCTTTTAACTTGACGATCGTATTCTCCAGACTACAGGAGGCTATCAAATGTTAATGACAGTTCATGACAAGCCTTAAAGTCAAACAACATCTCATAAACTCAACTATTAAATCCCTGCAATACTGTTATACCTTGATTATCCACACATTTATACAATATCGTCTGCTACATATATCAAGATTGGTCGTGAACTGACTCCATTTATAGAACCACTGAAAATCATGAAGTATTGAACAGTTGTTTCGTCCCTATTTGGGACTCTTCATCTGTACGTGCCCATCATCTCACCAGGAATCTTTCTATACCTTGAATTGGCAGAAGCTGGCTGGATGATCATGGAGCTTAGCTTACCTTACCCTGAAGGTCTTGAGTTTGATCCCTAGTGGGGTCATGAGCCAGCATCTCATTTTTTTTTCTCTCCATTCCCTACGTCCTGGTTGGAACGTAGGATTCAAAAAGGGGAGGTTTCTAGCCTCGCTTCAGACCTTACCTCTTTTACGAGCTTAGAAGTGCGTCGACCGTGAATCGAACCTGGATTGTATGCTTTGCCTGTGAGCATTCTGTCATCGAACTGCCGACGCATATTAATATAATCTATATACTATCTAAATGAATATTCTTTTTCCAAAGTGAACTGATTATCCAATAAGAATCATTCTAGTTGTTTTTATCATTTCCCATGCGTGTATTGAGGTGCATAAGACGAAGAGAGACACATGCCTCCCAGAACTGATGAACAGATGTGGAAAAGGATACGTCACTCGGTTTCAACCTCATCTACCAAAGTCAAAACTCATTACCCTATCGATACATGACACAAAATCAACAGACCGGAATGTTTTGATATGTGAAAAACAGACAAAACATTCAAATAATAATAATACACAATGGAAGGGGAAATAATGGTGATTGGACACTAAGAAGTGACTAGTGTCATGGGTCTAGACCTTTGTTCGGTTTAGACTGAATTTTATCAGTCAAGTTTCTAATAATGAGGCTACCATGTTAGATGCCTCACCATCACTGTGTACTCAAAATTGTTGTTATTAGATAGTCCAATGAAATCTTCAGGAGGTCACAGACTTATATTTCGTGCTTGTTGACACTCACTACTTAGCAAGACGTATCAGCATTCTTGATGGAGGGCTACCTGGCTCACTGGCCACATTACAAACCCAGCTGATACAGTCCAGTATACATCAGACAATGAACTAGACGCATGACAATAATTACTGTTTAGTCAAAGTCCTAGAGGAAGTCTGTTGTGAGCCCAAATAGCTCGGTGACAACGTCTGTGACTGTAGTATTGGATGACACGGGTTCGAGTCTCAGAGGGGATACAAATTGCCTCAAGACTGCAGATACACCTTGCTGATGAGTGACAACCTAGGTCCACAGCTTCCTACCGATCACCTTCAACCACCTAATAATAACAATTACTAATTTAATACCACTTTGTTAAATACTCAAAGAACTTGGGCGACGAACAAACCAAGAACTTATTGCCCAATTAACGGATATACAGAATGTAATGGAGATGGATTAGGTTTATACTAAGAAGAACATCGACTGAATTCGTGTACCAGACATAACCCCAAGTGCAACACCGGTAGGAAACAACGAGTCAGGCATGGGTGACATGGAGATCATATGATGAGAGGGGAATGAAGGCTTGTAGGAGATTGTGGGACCAGCTGGAAAAGATTTCTAAGAACAAAGTGTTATGTACTACTGCTGAGTGAGTTAATAGTCCTGACGCAAGAAGGCCGAAATCAGAAAACCACCAGGTTCATGATGATACTTGTATTTTTCAAACACAAGGAAAAATCAATGTCACACAAGTGTGTGAGTGAAAAAGTATGAATGTCCGAACAAGTGTATGAGCGAATGTTCAAAATGAACGAATAAATAGACAGTCTTAACATGATTGTTAATTATAATGGAATATCGATCCATATATACATAGCAAAATATAACAGACTGTCAAACAAACACACATATTATATGGATACACATCACAAAGTGAAATAGACGCTGCTACTGGATCCCTATGTTTCACTCAGAACCAAAGAGAATGATAATGATTTAATAAATACTAATCTTTCTTCATTTGACCCCAAATCAAGTTTCAAACTTTTATCTCTTTTTCCCTTTAATAATGTAACTTTGTTCCTGCTTGCATCTAATTTAATATGAACTAATGTGTTCTTTTATGCCTTTGTCATCACATGCCTTTCTCACCTGTCAATTTATTTGACTAGTCCTCCTTTCCCATGATTACATAATCAGCTATGATTTTATTTCATTTTTTTGGGCTATAACAATGTTTGTCTGCCTGCCTTATACACAGTTGTCCCTAATTTAATTAAAATTTTCATTGGTCTGACTTCCTGTATATTGTAGATAGTGTGTCGCTTATTTTGTTTGTTTGTAGTTTGACTTCCCTAAAATGAATTGACCAATCGATTAAATTTTGTCAAAAAACCATGTCACAATTACTGTCTATCTAATTATTCTGATGGAAGTTATATGAAATGAAAAGGGATTGTTTTTCGAGTGTGACTACGGATTGATATCAGTTAGAGAACTATTGAAAACCACCTCGAAGTACTTGGCAGTTGTTTCGTCTACCCTAGCTTGGGAATCATTGGAAGTACACCCACCCACCAAGGGGGTTCGAACCCAGGACCTTCCGGTTACAAGGCAAGCTGTCTAGCATATCATTCAGCTACTGGGACCCGATTCAATGGCCAGCACATGAATTCTAACTTCTATCAATTCGTGATTTTTAGTGCGACCACCAGCCAATGTCATCGGCGCGAACTTTATCTTTACTCCCGAGTGGATGGATGTCACTGATCACGACTTGTTAGAAGTTAGAATTTATGGGCTAGCCATTGAGGTGTCGGGTTCCAATGGCTGAATTGTGTACGAGTCAGCTTCCCTTGTAACCGGAAGGTCCTGGTTTGGAACCCCTGTAGTGGGTGTGTAACACCAATGGTTCCCAAACTAGGATGGAGGAAACAGCTGTCCAGTACTCCGTGGTGGTTTCCAATTGTTCTCTAACTGATATCAATCCGGGGTCAAACTCGAAAAACGAATTAAATCGTTACAAGTATACTCTTGGAAAAGGAATTGACCTTCTCTTGCAAAGACTCTTCCCATTGTGTTATTCAAGTTCACTTAAGGAGGAGTAAAGTAACCAAAACAGTAAATTCTTTCAGATTTTAGCTTTTTTTATGTATTTTAATTCGTTTCAAAATTGACCTCTTCATAAACCAATATCATTTAAATCACCGAAAATCAAGGAGTACTGGACAGTTGTCTCGTGTTAGTTTTAGACGCTGAAAAAGGGAACATCCATAAGTGAGATAGCCATCTAACCTGGCACCTTGGAGATACTTGTGAAGCATGTAAACTAGTCAGGCAGTAGCTTGGAATTCAGGGATGACCAACGAATACTAAATTCTCATAATTCTTGGTAGTGAAACAATTATGCCGCTAGTCAGATCTATTGACGAGTGTCAGCTACACAACTAACATATAATAGACTCCATGGGTCACGACTTTTGAACAATCCAAAATTTGAGTGAACCTCCTGTCGATTGCTTTTCTGCTTTCAAGAATTCTCCAGGTAATTTTGACTTTTCATGGAGATGACATTGAAAATAAAATCCTTTCTCATGAAATTATACACATGACACAGCTTTCAATAATTCTTTATTATTTCAGAATTATGCCAGTAATTTATAGGTTAACAGATCTCTCTGAATTACATTAACAAGCTTTCTAGAAGGGGTGAGACATTTATTTGACTGTTAACAGTTTAAATATGTATGATAGTAACAGATGGCAGTACTGGATGACGCGGGTTAGAATCTCAGAAAGGACATGAGTTCCTTCAAGGCACTTGCAGATACGCCAAATCTATATGCACCACAATGGCGGGCTACCTAGAATGGTGACCACATTGCAAACCTGACTGACAGAATTCAGTCTGCACCAAAAAAAATGACTAGACACACCACACTAGTTACTAGTGTTCAATCAAAACAGAGTTAATATAACTCTGACAAATAACAAATAAACCTATGCGAGTAGCATAAAAAAATAGTAGAAGAGAGGAAATTTATCTCAGAGTTTTTAGGCATACACCTTCAGGTAACTGAAATGATGATTGAAGCTGGAAGGGATATTTAGATTGTGACGAGTTACTAACAAGAGACTTCTAACATGATAAACACAACCTGTTGAATATTCAGCTGTCATTGAGACTATCTGGAATATTCTTGGATTCTCGAGCTACTGTTGATGTCAAGGATTGTAACGACCAGAACCGATTCATTGTGGTTTAAAGGCAGCAAACTGATCTTTCTATCCCACTGTACAGCGTTGTCTGATGCTTCCTGGGAAGACGCACAGTCAAAAAGAAAAAACACTCTGAAGACAGCCAAAAGGCAATTATTTGTGGCTAGATCTAGATGTCTCTATTCAACAATAATGACATCAAAAAGTCAGACAAGATAACGTCCTATTTACGAAATAAGCATTATAGAACAAAATTAGTTAACCACAATCCAATTTATGAAATACGTGAGAATCAAGAATATTTCCAACGATGCGGGATCAAAATTCTATCCACAAGAATCGCACACCAGACAATTCCCGTAGACAGTCCAAGGTTAGAGTATAACCACCTTGATTCCCCTCAAATACACACTCAAATCGTATCGTAAAACAATAAATGATTAATATCACCACACAACCAGAAAGAGAAGCATTCCAACTAGAGATTGAAGAGGAATGAAGATAAATAATAAGGATTAAGTCAACGTATGATATGCATACGTAAGAAACAGTGATATGGGGTTTAGGGAGAAAAATAGATGATAATTACAAAGTCATTTCATTATGGGTAAATTTTTGTTTTGATAAAGTCTCACAGTGTTATACAGTGTTGTTTACTGATGACGTTTCGAGCACAATTTATCAATGCTCATAATCATATCAAGGTAATCACACAACTTCCTAACTTCATTTATATAGTTCCATTGTTTTTCACTTGATTTTCACTTGATTTGATTGGTAATAGTATTTTCCATATTTCAGGTATGAGTGACGAGTCATTCCTATTGCATGTGTTGAGTGCAGACTCGATGAACAAGGATTCAGTAATCAACCTCTCTCTCCACCTACCTAGATTACTTTTTAGGATTTTAACCCTCTCCCACCCTATTGTGTGGTTGTATGTGTTAGCGCACGCATTGCAATTGGTGAGCTTTTTTCTAAATTACTTATCTTCTCAGGGTCAACCATTCTTACCTTAGGTAAATTCTTATGCTCTGACAATCTGACTACCCCTGACCTACTAGTTTGACCTATGTAGTTGACCTAACTCACAGTCATTGCATGGTATTTTGTAAATAATATTATTTTGTCTAATTGGGTCAACCGACAGGGTCCTTTAACCTACGGAGCTTGTCCCTGAGTGAGTTTGTAGGTTTAAATGACACCCTAATTCCTATTTTATTCAGAATCCTACGTAGTGTCTCAGATGTCCCCTCTTTATATGGTATAACTGTGGATGACTTATATTCTTTCTTATCAAAACAAAATTTACCCATAATGGAATTACACTCTACCACAGTGCACAAGTTTTATTCTTATATCAATCACAAAGTCAGCTGAAACATCCAAATGAGTATCAAAGTTGTGATTAGACTGCTTAGGAAGGAATTTACGAATAATTATGCCTTTAATGATATTAGATAGTTGGAGGCAATCGGTAGGAAGCCTTTGACTTAGGTTTCGGGCTAGTTGGCACTCGTCAGCAAGGCGTATCTGTAACCTTGAAGGAACTCATGAAGGCGAGCTACCTAGAATGGTGGCCACATTGCATACTTGACTGATACAATTGAGTGTGCACCAAAGAAAGGACTAGACACATCACACTAGTTACTAGTGTTCAGTCAAATTATTTTTCAGGATTTCATCATGAGCTGACATTAGTCAGAGAACCATTGGAAAACCTGGGAGTACTGGACAGTTGTTTCCCCCGTACTAGTGTGGGACTCTTCATCAGTACGCACCCACAGGGATTCGAACCCAGGACCTTCCGGTTACAAGGTGAGCTAACTCGTAGATCATTAAGCCACTGGGACCCGATCCAATGACTCATGAATTCTAACTTCTGCCAATTCATGATACACCGCGACCCCTAGCCAATGTCTTCGGCGAGTATTTGTCCTCACACCCGACCAGCTGCACCCTAATGGTCACGACTTCCCACTGGAACCCAGGTAACTACCTACCTGAATAGGGCCAGTCGCCAGTTAGCATCTCATTGGTATTCAAGTGTTGGTTTGTACGGACGAAACAGCTGTCCAGTACTTCCAGGTTTTCCAATGGTTCTCTAACTAATGTCAGTTCATGATGAAATCCTGAAACCAATCAAATCCCTACAAACCAACACTTGAATACCAAATTATTTTTTTATTTGGGTGATGACTGGAAGTGAAGGAATATTCATTTGGTTTCAGTCTATTGTTTATAAATGATTACACTTATCGAATCTTTAATGAGACGTTATATGAAACACTTGTAACATTGAATTCATACATCCCAAGTTTTTTTTCATTTCATGCTAACATACCAGTATAGACACAAGCATATATATATATATGCAGACAACTGAAAGCTGTTGAAAATATGCTCTGCAATATAATTACGAGAATTAAACTTTGAGTCTGGTTCAGATGTTTCTACGGAGAAGTTTTCAGTCTAATGTTAACAATTTTTCTGGAGAACATTCTAATTCCATAATAATACATAATTCGATACAAGCCAAGCAATCCATCTGTGTATATATTAAGATGAGAGATACTTTAAGATCTTAAGAACTTCCGGGTGGAACAAAAGTCTTCAGAAGTACATCTCTGTTGCTCACGATTCTCTGCCATCATTTTGAGTTGACTTCACTGATGTCGATAAGCCTTCATTCCTCTATTTTCATATAATTTTCTCGATATCATCCTCGAACACCCAACTCGTAGCTTCCTATTCAGACTCCACTTAACGGTCTGATATGTTTACAGTAGCGAAGGTCAAGTCCCCAGACCATGCAGAAGAAACGACTGACCTGACATTAATGCTGGAAATTCGAGTCTTGTTCCTTATGTCGACTACTGTAGATCATCATGAATACCTGTCTTGCTTTCATGACATTCTTATCCATGCTGTCTGTAGTTGAAATAATTCTGTCTAGGTAAGTTAACGAGACAAACTCCATTAGATCTCTCTCTCACTGATGATGACAGAATTAATTTCCAAATTCGTGCTTTACGTAATCGCCTTGTCCAGACCTACTTTGAGACACCTCGACAGTGTGCACTCATGACACCACTAGAGATAAAAATCCCGAATCATCACTGTTACGAGGGTACATGATGAATTTAGTTAAACTGTAATGAGGAATTATGGCTGATGACGTCCATTATGTTGGATGTGTAACAGATGCTCATCGACAGAAGTGGTTGCGTGGTCAACGGATTTACGTGATAACTTGGTGATCTTTGGTTTGATCATGAGTGTGAACTTCTGAAGAGTTCAAAACTAGGATGAAACACCTAAATATCCAATGCTTCTTGATTTCCAGTGATCCTCTAACTAATACTGGTTTTTAATGAAATCTGTAGTTAAATATTTCAAAATCTTTACATTATTATAGTTTAACCAAATGGCAAGAGATGGAAAAATCAGATGAAAAATTGTATCTTAGTACGAAATTCATGACCAGTTTGTTTATGTGTTTACCAACTGCCCTACATAAATTTACAGATGTATAAACTCAGCATCTCTGCCTCAACTTCGTAGACTTTGAAAGGGCCTTCGACGGCGTTCACCGTGGAGTGTCCCAAAGCTTTATCAACATCATTCAAAAGCCATATAACAATGCCATATGTCAAATGATCCACAATGGAAAACCCAATGAAGCCTGCATTTGAAGTGGAGACAGGAACGAGTAATACAAGGCTATACAACTACTAACACTAAGGATACTCCTATTTCTGGTGGATTGAATTAGGAGGAAGACTGTGTGTAGGGAGGGCGAAGACTGCAATCATCTGGATCGATAAGAAGACCCTAGAAGATCTGGATTTCGCGCGTGGATGATTTATGTTTAATGTCAAATAAACTCGAAGACTCACAGGCAGGCGAAAACCAACAAACTGATCGAACAAGCAGCAAAGACAGGACTTCAAGTGAACATAGAGAAGAGGGAGGTGATGAAGACGACCAATCACCACCACCAACAACAACAAGCGCCAATCACTATCAATGGGGGTTATTTGGAAGGAGTCACCTCCTTCATTTATATACCTAGGAAACATTGCCTCAATTACAGGTACACTGTATGGATGGGGATATCAAAACCAGTCAGGATCGGGAAGCCAAGCCAGACCTCCATCTTTGTGAAATAAGTGTGTGAATCTACTGCACTCAGCATAAAGAACAAACCTCGGATTCCCAACACGAATATTAAATCAATTCTTCTATATGATTCGGAGAGCACGTCACCAAAAGCTGCCAACTTCACTTGCTACTGGCGATCGAATAACCGTAAAGTATTGGTGACAGTAAAATCTGGGAACGAACCAACCAACAACGTATTGCTCAAGAAATAAGCCGAAGAAAGCGGAGATAGACAAGACCGTCAGGTAAGATCACGAGCCAAGCTCTTGGGTGGAGCCTGGATTGAGAACAACTAGTGGGGCTCCCGAAGGTGCCATAGAGGGGATGATGATCATGGGGCCAGCTAAAGAGGAGTAAAGAGAACAGGACAAATGGAGATATACCCTTGATTCCCTATGTTCTACTTGAAACTCAAGAGAATAATCATAAACTCAACACATTTCATGCAATTATTTCCCTTAAAAGATTTAAACAACTCACTTAGAATGGCTTTAAGCCCAGTGTAATTAGTTCAGATGACTGCTATAATTAAGCTACAGTTTACATTTCAACTTCAACCATTCTATACGAACATATTTATTTCCAATAGGCTTATCAATTCTACTTGCTGCCTTCACACAATAGCAGTAATTGGCTTCATACTTATTTATGTACCAATGAAAGTCACTTTTTTTCAAATTTTCAATTTCTTCAATCCTTCAAACGTAAATAGATAATGAATTCATTTACCTATTCAAATAGTTGATTTAAAAGGCAACAAATACTAAGTAATACCTTCAAATACATAATGGATTCGTTAGAGATGTTCTCTTAACAGTGATGAAAGTGTTTACTCGACAGAATAATGAAGTGGCCTAATGCATCTTTGATGGCTGCATTGTTATCATTTCGCATTCTTCTCGTGTTCTTCTTCTTCTGCTTCTTATTTCCGCATCAATGAACGCCTTCCTCATTAGCTTACGCATGTGACATTTCAAGAATTTAATCACATGACAGATAAACACCTATCGACAACCGGCTGTTAAACTGTAATGAGGGAAATATTCATCAGAAAAGAAGAAAGACCACTTTAATTTGCAACAAAGTTCACTTCTTTTTGCTACCCATGAATCACAAGAATTTTGTGAAATATAACGAAATATATATACTAAAGTTAATCAAGGGGATAATTGAATTACTTGTCTAGAACAGTAAGAGGGAAAAAATTGAATCTAATTAGTCTTGACTGATAAACCTAATTTTCCACATGTAAGCGATGACTGGGATGAATAGAATTCAGACATACATTCTGTATTTAAAGTGTTATTGATTGGAAAAACCGGAATTTTAGCTGACTTGCACTCATGTGTTTCAATTACTTAATATTTCATTCTGGGATTGTGAAAGATAATTTTCGATTTGGTTACAGGATTTCATCATCAGCCGATATCGGTTAGATATCCATTGGAAAGGCAGAAAGTACTGGACAGCTGTTTCGTCTGCCCTAGATTCAGACTCATCGGAAGTACACACACTACCAGGGGTCGAACTCAGGGCCCTATTTAGTCACTAGAACCCAACTCACTGGCCAGCATATGGATTCTAACTTCTACGATTTCGTGAATTTATCGCGAATACCGCCGGTCACTGTCATCCATGGCGAGCATTTGTCCTCACACTCAACCTGCTGTACCCCAATCGTCACAACTTCTCACTAAAGCTTATGTAACTACCCACCTGAATACGGCCACATTGATATTTAAGCGTTAGTTTGCAGGGATTTGATTTAATCGTTTTTGTATTTGTTGAAACTAATTGAGATTGCATACATTTATTCCCCTTTAATGAATTTGAACAAAGCAACAACTACAGTTTTAGCAGAATAAATTGGTATCACCCTTTATTTCGTTACCTTCTCGTCATCTGCTTACAGGGCGAAGACATTATTAAATATACCTACAAAAACAATTTTAACATACTTGCACAGAGTTCATTTTAAACAAAAATCAGTCGACCAATATATGCATACAGTAATCATATATATATATATATATATATATATATATATATATATATTATTGTTATTGCTCCCTTGGGTTCCTAGTGGAACATAAGGCTTCAACTGCACGTCTCCATTTGCTTCTGTCTTCTGCCGTACTTTTCGCCTGCATCCATGTTAGTCCATACTATTTCAACTCCTCCATGTCACCCTTGGACGTCCCACACGCCGCTTCCCTTCTGGGTTCCACTCAAGGGCTTGACGCGCGATGTCATCCAGCGGCGGCCTCCTCAGCGAGTGTCCAATCCATCTCTGATTTCTCCTGCACATTTGTTGGGCGATTGGTTCTTGCTTTGTTTGTTCCAATCGTTTCTTGTTGGTGATTCTTTCCGGCCATCTGATCTTCAGCATAGAGCAGAGACAGTTGTTAATAAAGGTCTGCAACCTTTTGGAAGTATTCTTTGTGACCCGCCCGCCAACTCTCTGATCTGATCCGTATAGAAGAACTGATTTTACGTTTGTATTGAAAATCCGAATTTTGTTGTTGATGCTGAGTGACGAAGATTTCCAGATTGGTTTCAGGTTGACGAATGTGTTTCTCGCCTTCCCGATTCTCACTCGATTTGACATCCTCGTCCGTTCCTCCTGCCTGTGGTTGAGACAATGCTCCCTAGATAAGTGAGTGGATGTTGTAACCTCTTCCAAATCTTTCCTGTTGGTTGTAATTGGCGCTGGATGTTGCTGCCGCTGTTGTTGTTGATCGTTGGTTATTTTCATAACCTCCGTCTTGTCTATGTTCACTTGGAGTCCTGTGTTCGCTGGCTGCTTCTTCGATCAGTTTGTCGGTTTTCGCTTGTAAGTCTTCGATTTTGTGTGACATCAAACATAAATCATCCACGCGCGAAATCCAGGTCTTCTAGGTTCTTCACGTCGGTCGGTTCAGGATATTCCTGTCTTCTCGTTTCCCACTCACTGTCTGATGAATAATCCAGTCCACCACAATTAGGAATATCATCGTGGGTGATAATAAGCACCCTTGTCTGACTCCTGTGTTTACTCCAAACGCCTCGCTGAGTTTTCCGTTGTGGATGACTTGACATGTGCCGTTGTCGTACAGCTGTTGAATAAGACTGATGAGTATTTGGGGTACGCCGTAGTACTCGAGTAGTTTCCAAATTACTTCACGATCAATGCTGTCGAAGGCCTTTTCAAAGTCTATAATGTTGAGGTAGAGGTTTGATTGCCATTCCATGCTTTTTTCTGTGATGATGATACGTAGAGTTGCAATTTGGTCAGTACATGATTTGCCTTTCCTGAATCCAACTTGTTCTGGTCGGAGTTCTGTCTCCAGTGCGTCTTTTAATCTCTCCAGGATGATGCAACTCAGGATTTTACTTGGCGTTGACAGGAGCATGATTCCTCGCCGGTTCTGGCAGAGTCCTTAGTCGCCCTTCTTTGGTAGCAATAATTTATGACACTTTAGGATTGTAATTTATAACATTACTAATCGTGCCTATAAAAATGACATGCATTTCTCGTAAACTTACCCGTTTAAACGAAATATAAATTATTATTATTATTACTCCATGAATTCATTTTTAGTGGAAATTAACAAATATTCTCAATTTCAATCTGTTGAATATATTATACACAAATGTGTGTATATATGATAACATCCATCTGTTAGTGGATTCATACACAAACTTCACTTCAAATAAAAGTACTTTGAATTAAAAGTTCTACTTTTCCCTATTCACTTGCTTGTTATTATTACTATTACTCATCCTAGTATCATTTTATAAGGTAATTTAGAAATCCACTTAACCCAGTGTGGACATTTCTATTTGTCCTTGTATTCATGTCTTTACATGAAATTCTGTTGCATTGAAAGTCTTTCTTTGTATACTTTTTAAATTCTATCCTTAGCCTGTTACATAATCATTTATTTTGTTTTCACTAGCCAGTATCCTCTGATGAAAACTTTTGTTCTGTTCAGATTTCTCCACATATGGTTTTGTACTTAATTGAATGAATGTAACAAGTTAGACAAGCGTGTGTGTGTGTGATAGATTCATTTTGTCTATTACATGAAATACAACTTGAGACAATAGAAATACAGACGGAAAGTATCTTTAAAGTAATTGAAAAAGAAGCGAAATACCCTACTGTGATCTTAAAAACATGGCTGAGTGATAGTTCTTTTTTGTCGGAGCACTTGAAATATTTATTGTCTGGTATTACTATTTTATTACTATTGCTACTGCTTAGTTAGTTAGGATGGACATTTTCTGCATTTGTCCGACTGGCTGACGACAACAACAACAGCAATAGACACTATAAAGTGAAACTGATGTGAAACAATCTTCGTTTATAGTGTAGACAGAAATTGTTAAGCTTTCAAACAGATTTCTTCTCGAAAATTTTAGTTTTTGTAATGAAGAGAAAGAAGGAGACGAAGCGAATTCAAATCTGTTTTCTCATCTGTTCAAAAAGTAATCAAAACACCAGGAAGAATGTACAGTTATGGTAGAGTAAGAAGAATATTCACAGATGGTAAAGTTTTCCTACGGTGCAGGAGTAACTGACACTGGCTTAAATAATGTTCACATAGCGCTATATCACCTCCGATTTTCTGAACATGTACCGAAAAGCTTACGTCTCAAAGACATCTCCTTGATACGGGTGACGAGGTGGAAATCGTAAAATCCTTTAAATTTATCAGTAGACAAAACAATTCAATTCTCCTCGAGTTTGCCGTGGCAATTTCTATCACACGCTTAAAAACGGATTTATGCGTTCAGAAAAAAGCAGTTATCAGTCTTTCCTTGCTCATCCTGATGACTGGATGTCTTTATTCTCTTTTTCATTTGACTACGTAATCTTTGGCTTTAACCTTACGCATCTCTGATATAGTGTAATTTTGTTTGCCTCTTGCATCTTAGATTTGAGTTGAATTCAGTACGCTGTCACCCATTTTGTTAGTCACTCATCTTAAGCGCCTCCAGTCGTTATTACGTATGCACACCGTTGGAAAATTTGGAAGTACTCGACAGCTACTTCCTGCATTCTAGTCTGGGATTCTTCATCAGTACGCACCCCCCCTACCAAGGGGGTTCGAATCCAGGACCTTCTGATTACAAAGCTAGCGAGCTCGTAGACCATTAAGCCACTGGGATCAAATCCAATTGCTAGTACATCAATTCCAACTTCTGCCGATTTCCAGTTTGTTTCAAATCAGCTATCAAACTTGCAAAATAAATCAAATTCCTACAGGACGAATTTGTGTCGACCATTTCAGTGTCCACCACGTCAGGAGTGAGGACAAATACTCGCCACGGATGACACTGTCTGGTAGTGGTGACACTAAAATCATAAATACATAGAAGTTAGAATCCATGTGTTGTCCACTGAGTTGGGTCCAAGTGACTGAATAGTCTACAAACTTGTTTTGTCACTGGAGTGTCCTGGGTTCGACCCCTGACGGTGTGTGTGTAGTTCCAATGAGTCCGAAACTAGGACAGACGAATCAGGTGTCCAGTACTTTCTGGTATTCCAGTGGTTCTCTGCCTGATATCAGTTCGTGATCAAAACTGAAATAATAACCTAACCCTAACGTGCTATCAACCCATTATCCAAACAGTACTTAAATATGAGATCAGGAAGAAATTTGTATCTTGGTCCGTTAGTGCACAGTGTTCATATTGGAGCCATAATTATAATGGCTGATCCTGTAATCCTCAACGAACAGTATGCGTTCAAAGTCACTGATATGTTCGTACTCCTAGAACTGCTATAGTTCAACTTGATCACTCATAGTTCTGTCTTGTAAGTTATACGCTGTCGAAGAACATAATCGATAAATGTAACAGAAAGGCGTCCAATGGAGGCTCAATCTGAAACCACATCTATACCAAAAAAAAAAGAAATCTTCATTCCCTTCACCTTACTTAACCTTGTATCACTTATATTCGAGTTATTCGACAGATTAATATTAAGGGAGGGAAAAAAAGTTTACGCGTGACTTAATTAATTAGTAATGTGAGTCATGGGATTCAGTCTGCATAGCCACTCTCTCAGCCTTCTCTTCATTGTCCTCATTTGAGCAGTGAGAATAGTAAAGTGAATATGTTCATTCACATTCATCATTAATCACTTGTCATTGAAAAGTCTGAATTATCCTCAGAGATCACTCACTGATTGTCTATTTTAGTGAGTAAAGATAAAATGGCTAATAAATTTATATGGAACTATTAAATGCATTCACCATTTATATATTTATTTTCATGGTTAATCATTGAAGCGAATCAAATTAGTCGTCTGTTCATCATTCTCACAACAAGATAGTTAACACCTTCAAGAATCAAGAATCTTTGTGTTAATAGTTTAGTGTTACAGGCGAGTAGAGAGAAAAGTAAATAAGAATGCATGAATGAATGAATGAATGTAGACATTCTTAAGTTGAAGGAATATTTTCATGTGTCTAAGTTGTTCTTCAATTCGATTAAAACAAAGAGAATTGTCTCATTAATATTTACAGTAGGATTATTAGAATTTTTAAACTGTATATTGTATTACTATATGTAGAAGGATTATAGCCTTTATAAGTTTAAATGTTAAATTAAGACCTATTGCAGTTACCTCTGCTTTTTTTTAAAATGAATGGAGATATTACTTGAATATCAGTGAGGTGCACACTGGCGACTGGCCCTATTCAGTTACAGTGGGAAGTCGTAACCAGTAAGGTGCAGCAGGTTGGAGGTGAGGACAAATACTCGCCAAAGACATTGGCTAGCGGTTGCGGTATATCGTGAATTGGCAAAAGTTAGAATTCATGGGCTGGCCATTGGATAGGGTCCCAGTGGACTAATGGTATGCAAACTCGCCTTGTAGCCGGAAGGTCCTGGGTTCGAGTCCCGGTGGGTGCATACTGATGAAGAGTCCCAAACTAGGACTAAACAGCTATCTAGTACTCCCAGGTTTTCCAATGGTTCTCTAACCAATGTCAGCTCATGATGAAATTCTGTAACCAATCAATCAAATACCTACAAACCAATACTTGAATATGAATGGAGATATTACTCTTACTCAAACTTTTACCCTCCTTGAAAAGTTTTAATGATCTCTAAAAGTTTGCTTATAGGCAGGGCAGAAGTACTTTAGATACTGCCACAGTGTTACATCGCATAACTTTGTCTTCTTTTTAGGTGAAAGGGTGAAATATGTAGGTTGTAAGTTCTTCGGCTACACATCTGCTTTTGACTCAGTACCCAGACACCTTTGGTTAAATAAGCTTTTCCTTACACAAATTGAGCCCTCGGCTGTTAACTAGTTGTATTCTTATTTCTCGAATAGAATGCAGTATAATGTGTATAAGGGTGAATCTTCCTCTGCCTTGCTTATAGAAGCTAGTTTTCCTTAGGGTGCTTGATGTTCTCTCTCCTCTTCTTTTTTCTTTCTTCTTACATGACTTCTTTGGAATGCAGTCAAATTCGTCAAATACACTGACGATATGACCATCTCACTTCCTGTCAAATCCCGATCACACCAATGCAAACTTAATCGAATTTTGTCAGACATCAGTCAGTGCTTTAAACTAAGTGGTCTTACGTTAAATCTATCAAAATACCAGAATACTGAATTCTCCCTCAGACATAAATGTGATCTACAACGACTAGTCAGTACACATGAGGCAACTGTAACAGAAACTAATTCTAACACAAAATATTCTGGTATTCTTCTATCCTCCGACCTCACTTTGTCATCACATATTTTGCCGATCTCCAAGAAAATGTTCTGTCTTTGCTACCACATTAAGAAGGTAAGACAATCTGGAATCACTCAAACACTACTTCAACAATTTGTAAACTCTTGTATCCTATCAGCTGTATTTGACTGCTTCCATGCCCTAAGTCATTTCAACTGTGCTACTGAGAAAGGAATATGTTATTCTGCGAAGAGTATTGGAGGTTGTCAGGAGGGCAAGTGGTATGCAACTCAGTCAGACAGCTTCTCACTGCATCAGTTGATTGATATGTGAACAACTCATGTGAGAAATGGTCTAAATCCATATTGTCTCACCATCCTCAACACCCCACCCCTCCGTGTCCGGTTTCTCAACTCCGCCTACCTTATTTCTTATCTAGCAGAATTAGACGTTAGTATAAAAGACTGTATGTTCGTACTAGTTAGTATAGAAGCTCAAAGATGCAATATTTGTCCAACCCGTGTTCTATGCGACCCAGAGACAGTGTCAAGCGTGAAACCTATGAATTACGATATGGTGTTAGCAAAACAATTGGCCCTTTTATTATCATCATCTCTTATTTATAATCTATGGTGACACTACCTCGGTTAACTGACAATCTTAACTAATAACCTTATTGTTATCATTATTATTTATAATTTTTGTATGTTTGTGATTTCACTGTCACTACCATTAAGAAATGAGGAGCGTCGTTAACAATCCTGTAATTATATAATATTTTATAATTGTTTTTAATGTTATTCGATAAACTTAGATGCCATATTGTACCAAATACTGAAAATTCCACACAGTATCATTAGTAGTGTTTTGTAATCAAGCAAATTATTCTATAGAGAGAAGTTATAAAAGGTTAAGAAGCCTGTGTAACGAGGTTGATATGTGCTGACTGTATCTGTAAAAGTCTAGGTATATATTGTACTTGACTTCATTTCAAATTCAACCATTCTGATATTACTTATGAGTAGTTTCATTTGTTGTTAAAACTAACCCATAGTTCCAATGGGAAGTCATAAGTCCTATAATGATAAATAAACTAAGTCACATGTGAAAAGGGTTCTTTATTATGAAATGACAGAATCTGAAGTCTGTGGTCTAGCATTGATATTACTGATCCCTTACTAGGTTAAGACCAACACTGAACGGTTATTTACTTCTCGTGAGATTTTTATCCTTCTACAATGGATCTTAATTCATGATGAAGACTGTCTGCGTATTAATCAATTTCCTACAAACTCCTTATTATTAATGTAATGTGAATTTTGCAACATAGAAACAACTTCACTGTGCATATACGTGAAAAGTATTTCTAAAGACTCACTTATTTTAATAATAATAACAATAATAATAATAATCCTTTCTTCTCCAATATTAAGTATCTATGAGCTTAAATTTTTATTTCGTTTAAACAATCATGGCTTTAAACCACACTAATATTCCTCGTGACTAACCAGTGTTATCTATAACTTTTCCCTTTTTTTAACACTTTGTCTAAGTGATTAGAGACCAATAATGAATGATAGAATGAATGAATGAATGAGATTTCCTCTTTTATGTTGTTTAACGTGTCTTCTTTTCGTTTGCCTGCCTGCCTGCTTGCCTCTCCCCCTCTTTCCATTTTTGCCCGGAGGAAATAATTTTAACACAACCTGGTAACTATATGCATATTTAATAGTATTATTAATAACTTAGATAAATTCAGTTTTTTTTTATTTTTAAAATTTTATATTATTCATTATTTCTGTATTATTATTATTAATGGATTGTGATTTCACGAACCATTGCGTGTGCTTCTAATTGCAATGGAAATGTACATATATATATGTATATAATAAGTTAAGGTAATCTAATGTGCTACAGAAAAAAGTCAGCCTGATTGACACGTCATCATCAAAGTTATAAGTGTTACTAGCGCCATTTACATCTTAACACTTAATTGCTGTATATTTAATGAAATTTATAATGGTTGACGATATTTCTTTCAGTAATCAATCATATACACGTATATATATATATACATTAAACCGACACTTCGTTTATGTCGACCCCCTTGACACTTACTGAAACTGTCATGCAATTTGATTGATATAAGTTAGGGTACTATGTAAAAAAAAAAGAAAAAGAAAAGAGAATCAGTTTCTGTCAGATCAGATCAGACTGCAAGCAAATCAAGCTGAAGGAATACCAGTATTCATGGAGCTAGTGAAATATGGGAGCTGGATGGGGGGGTTAGTTTCAATCATTTTTCATTTAAATGCCATAGTGAGTAACTTTTTTTTGGTTGCTGATGTAATTAGAAGCCTTATATTGATGTGTGGATTGAAAAGGTCTTCTAAAAGGGTAGGATGAAACCTTCGCAAGTCAATAGTCATCATCATCGTCGCGCTGAAAAGGATAAAATCATATTGAAATAGCTCACCTGATCTACGAATTATCACAATTATTTCAAAATTATACCAATAACACCTAAGGAAATGACAAAATTACAGTGGTAGGAGTAGAAATTATCTTCACTACAACAGTCCTTTTGTTTTTGTATACAATTTCATTGAAATAATGTGTTTTCTGCAGAAATGAATTTAGAAATAATTGAAGTATCCGAATAATTAATTTGTAATGAATGATGGCTAAGAAAATACTTTCACGTAGTACAATATTGTTATTCCCTAGGGTTCCAAGTGGAATATAGGGAGGGTTTCAACAGCATATCGCTATCTCATCCTGTTCTCAGGGGTTGTTTTCAACTGGTCCCACAACCGCCCATAGGCTTTCATCTCATCCCCATACGATTTCCTCCATGGGAGAAGCCTGAAAGCAGGAACCTCCTTCACCTATCTACCTGGGAAGCGTCGTTTCAACTACAGGTGGACGGAACCGATGGAGATATCAAAGCGAGGATCGAGGAAACAAGGCAAGCTTTCATTTGTCTCAAGTCTGTGTGGAGGTCAACAGCACTCACCATGAAAACAAGATCCGGATTTTCAACTCCAGTGCGAGGTCAGTCAGTGCTACTATGCGGATGAGAGACTTGGCGCCACGTCATGAAGAGCACCTCAAACAAACTACAGACCTTCATTAACAGTTGTCTTCGCTCAGTACTCAAGATCAGTTGGCCGGTCAGAAAAGATCGGCAACAGGGATCTCTGGCAATGAGCGAACCAACACAGCAGGAACCGATTGTGAAACAAGTAGGCAGGAAGAAATGGAGATGGATTGGCCATACTCTGAGAAAACAAACCATCAAGTGACATCCATCAGACTCCAGGCCTTCGCTCTAGTGGACCCCGAATGGGAAGCGGCGAATCGGTCGTCAGTGCGAGGGTGGGGTAAAATGGAGGAGGCCATGTAAAGAGGAGATCAAAGCCCGTGGGCAGACGTTGAGACAAGTGAAAACGTTGACAGAGAACCGAAGGCAATAGAGACGTTCGGCTGAAGCCATATGTTCCTCTAACAACTAAAGGAAACAATGATAATATAATAATATTAAAATTAATGCATTGGTAACCATTTCAGTAAATGACATGTTGCTAGGCCATCCTAATACACTAGAATGAATGTATCGGAATTCCAGTGGACTCATAATTTTATCTTTCTTGAATGACTAAGCATTGTGTCTTATACAATCATGTTTACACGTATTTAATGTTATTTTCTCTACATATATCTTAAATTTCACCATCTACATTATAAAGTCCGCCTCAGGCTAGTGAGAAATTCCTGTTGTTCAGGATAATTAGCAGTACTTACCATTATAAATCTCAGCAAGAAGAGAGAGGTTCAAAAGAAGTATTTTTCGACTTGAATATTAGTGCTTCATTTACTTTCTCACACTTGTAAGCATTTACTGCCGACAGTTCCATTGTACTTCATCAACGAAACAGAATCAATATATTTGTATTGTTCAGATTAGGATCCTGGTCTAGTGCTAACTCGTACCCAAACCGGGTTCCTCTCAAAAAAAAGCCATCCAATGAAACTCAAAAGTCTCCTCAGTGTATATCTGATTCACCGCCATTTTCTTCGAGTTTATATGACATTAGACACAAATCATTCACGAAGTCGAGATTTTCTAAAGTCTTCTTATTGATCCAGAGCATTCCTCTCTTCTCGCTTGCCACACGGAGTCTTCCGCACAATCCAGTCCACCAGAATTAAGAATATCCTTGATGTTAGTAATGGGTAGCCTTGTCTCACTCGTTCCTTTCTCCATTTCAAACTCAGGCTTCTTTGAATTTTCTGTTGTGGGTCACTTGAAATGTGACGTTGTTATATGCCACAGTATGATAACTACTCTCTAATTTCATGCTTTCCTCAGCCTTCATGCGTTACAATAACTCATGACAGACTATTCAGTACAGTAAAAAATGATGAAGTTGGTGGTTGTTTTATGCAATGAAAGAGATATCGTAAATACAACAAGACAATTTTCTATGGAAATTTAAAGAATATATTAGAGGGAAAGCTTCCACTATATTTGAGTACTGACTAAACAGTTATTCAGAACCAAGCTATTTGCAATAGTATTTTTTAATAATTCTAAGGATTTTTCAAATTTCTAATGAGAAGTGATAGGCTATAAGAAGCAACTTATTATTATTCCCTTGGGTTCTTAGTGGAACATAAGGCTTCAACTGAACGTCTCCACTTGCCATTTCTGTCTTCTGCTGTACTTTTCACCTGTATCCATGTCAGTCCATACTATTTGAACTACTCTTCACACGATCTCCTCCATGTCACCCTTGCACTGACGACCCACTCGCCGCTTCCCTTTCGGCCTGGTTCCACTCAAGGGGCTGACGCGCGATGTCATCTAGCGGCGGCCTCCTCAGCCGCGAGTGTCCAATCCATCTCCACTTTCTCCTCCATATTTGTTGGCTGGCGATTGCTTCTTGTTTTGTTTGTTTCTTCCCAGCCATAGTTTCTTGTTGGTGATTCTTTCCGGCCCGGCCATCTGATCTCCAGTATAGAGCCAGCGAATACAGTTGTTAATAAAAGTCTGCAACCTATTGGTAGGGTGTAATGACAGTCATTTATCAATGACAGCAGATCATCACTGCGAACTGACAAAATATGAGATTTATGATTAAACTGTGACACATCCACCATAAGATATTACGTTTCTGGCACTGATATCATGCTGGTTTGTGGTAACTTACTTTCGAAGGGTATACCTTTATGCATTAGTAATTCTGAAATTGAAATCAATGTATGATAAAGACTGCTTAGAAATCAACCAGTTTTAAGTTTGCCCATCAGTTTGACATCAGTTAGAGAACCGTTGGAAAACGACCGGGGAGGAGTACTAGGTAACCCTCTCGTCCTATTTTGTTACTTTTTCAGAAATATGTACCTGTCACGGTTTGAACTCAGGACATTCTGGTTACAAGTCAAGCTCACAGACCTTACAGCCACTAGGACCCAACCGAATGGATCGTGAATTCCAACTTCTATCAATTCATGAGTTCAGCGTAACTGACACCAGCCAGTGTCAGTGGCAACGAGTATTTATCCTCACCAATGGGTGCTGCATACAGCTAGTCACTAGAAAACAGCAGATTAATCATGAAGTGTTGGCTTTCAGGAATATGACTGGTTACAGGATTGATCACGGGCTGATATCAGTTCAAGAACCTCTGCTGATGAAGAGACTCAGACTAGAACGAAACAGCTGTCCAGTACTCCCTGCTAGTTTTTCACTGCTTCTCTAAACTGATGTCATCTCGTGAACAAATATGAGACAAATCAAGTCCCAACAAATCAATTCATTGGAAATCAATAAGTTCTCTATAGACCCATATATGGATCTATTTCCAACAACCTAATCGATTAAACTTGATGCTGATTTTCTGTCATTGTTTCAAACATAAATTGGCTAAATCCTACTTGAATCTATCTATTAACAGAGATTTATCTATAAGATAAAACTATTATCTGCCAATCTAATCTCTGATTATTTGTTTTGTTTTTGTGATTAATATGGTACGAATATACTAAGTCAGTGAAATTTTGAAAACTATCCTTATTTTACGATCGTATTAAGTCAGTACTGATAATATATGCATACATACACGCAAACATCCTTTTTCCTCACCTCACTTCCCTAAGGGAAACAAAAAAAACTTCATTCAGTTCAAAGGTCAAGTGGATTGTTACGCAACATTATAGATAGATACATATATATATTTGCCAACTGATAATAAATGTGATTATAAAATGTGAATTTGTCCGCAATCGGTTATGCCTGTGTCATGTGGATCACAAAGTATATAGACGTTTCATGTTTCACATTAGTTAAAATTACTAAAATACATGTATTCAGCGAGTAAGACGAAAAAACAGGAAGTTGGAGGTAAATTAAGATAATTACGAATCAGCCCTTATGACACATCCGTTTTTTTGCATGGAGGATTTAATCATGAGCTGACATTGGCTAGAGAACCATTGGAAAACCTGGGAGTACTGGACAGCTGTTTCCCCCGTCCTAGTTTAGGACTCTTCATCAGTACGCACCCACCACCATGGTTCGAACCCAGGACCTTCTGGTTACAAGGCAAGCGAGCTCGTAGACCATTGAGCCACTGGGACCCGATCCAATGGTCCTCGAATTCTAACTTCTGCCAATTCACGATATAGCGCGACCACTTCGCAATGTCTTCTTCGATGAGTTACTGCCTCATCTTCAACCTGCTGTACCCTACTGGTCACGGCTTCCCACCAGAACCCTAGGTTAACTGCCTGAATAGGGCCAGTCACTAGTGAGCACAGATTAATTTTCAAGTATTGGTTTTGTAGGCTAATGAATTTTCGTGAGACCATGGACTGATATCAGTTAGAGAACCATTGAAAACCATCACGGAGTACTGGACAGTTGTTTCATCCTAGTCTGGGACTCATAGGCAGTATCCAACCACAGTGTTTCAAACCTTAGGCATCCTGGTCAAAAGGCGAGCAACTAGGACCCAACTCAATGACTCATGAATTCTAATT
This sequence comes from Trichobilharzia regenti, assembly GCA_944472135.2. NCBI lineage: Eukaryota > Metazoa > Platyhelminthes > Trematoda > Strigeidida > Schistosomatidae > Trichobilharzia > Trichobilharzia regenti. The sequence continues at coordinate 27,957,612 of OX235264.1, read as the reverse complement.
TCTACCAATTCACGATTTTAGCGCCACTCTTATCCATTGTAATCAGTGGCTATTTGCCTACACTCACGTCTGATTGAACCCCACCGGTCGCACTTAAATCACTGATTGGTAGAAGTTAGAACTCATTTTTTTGGCTATTGAGTCGAGTCTTAGTGGCTGAATGGCCAACAAGCTTGTCTTGAAACCAGAAGGCATTGTGTTTGAAACCCGATGGGTGGATACTGCCTATGAGTCTCAAACTAGGCGTAGACGAAACAGCTGTCCAGTGCTCCTCCTTGTTGGTTCACAAATGGTTCTCTAACTGACTTAAGTAAGTGATCAAACTTGAAGCAAATCAAATCGCTACATATTTACTCTTGAAAATTAATCTGATGCTTACTAGTGACTGGTTAGTACAGGACGAAGTTTTCTGGAGTTCTAGTGAGAATACCTGACCAATAGGGTCCACCCTGTTGGGAGTGAGGATATTTGCTAGTGAATGCGAACGACTACAAAAAGCAGAAACTAGTGTTAAATGCATGTATACATTTTGTCACAGACCGACATCGATTAGAGAATCACTAACAACTAATCGAACACTGGATTTGAAGTATTCAGTAAAAGTCAGGATTGACGGATGAGTGAAGTATCTGGATGGATAACAACTTAGCCGTGTAACTTGAAAAATTCTGAGTCCGAGCTGTGGTACTCTCATCGATGTGCACTGCTGAACAGTACCAAATTAGGATGAAAAAGCTGTCTGTTTCTCTACTGATTTTTTCAGTAGGTTTCTAGATGGGATCATATCACAGGATATTTGGAGGTTTTTGATTCATTTCAGTTGTCACGAGCCAACATTAGTTAGCCATTAGTGGTTAAATGGACAACGTGCTCGCCTCGTGACCTGAAAGTACTGGGTTCAATTCCTGACAGTGAACTCATAGATAGTCACTCCTGAAAAATCTCCCCCCCCCCATTAGGACAAAGCAGCTGTCTAGTGCTCTTTAGTTAGATTCCAAGTGACCTTTGGCTCTAGCTTTTGAAAGGATCGGTGCTGCTGTCTTATTGGTAACATCATCACTTAGTGCATATCCACCAGACTAGTCCCAAATAGGACGCAAAACATGAATCCTAGATTCTATTGCTATTCGCACTCCTCCAAATACCACCATATTAATCCTCATATATTGTTGAAGCGTCCATAATAAAAGGAGACGCGTCAAAAAGGAGACCGCATGCTTCGGACTAATATAATCAATCAACAGGAAATATAAAATTAACAGATCGTGGAGTTGTGGGTAAGCGCTTGTCTTCCGGCCACTGGATCACGGGTTCAAATTGCATTCCATTTTCAAGGGGTTTAGACAGGCAACTGGATTCACTGGCTTTCACATAACAGCTGTGGCTCATTACCCACTGTGTGTAATTACAAATGGTTGTTAAGTAATTGAGATACCTAGTTACTTGTCTTTACTAGTAATGATCCAGTTAAATTCACTTTATGGCTTAAAAATGTTTCTTGTCAACTTATGAATTGGTTTGTTTTTAATAACTTAAGTATTTCAGTGACTATTCATTCTTTCACCAACTTCACAAGAATTAATTTCCAGCAATTATATCACTTATTAGTAAATTCTGTCACAATACATTATTTAGCGAATACTAAACTCATCGGCAGCTTGCATTCATGAGCTCATCAAGGATTAAGCACAGAGTTGTCAGGTTACACAGTGAACACAGTGTTGGCTTAGCTTCATTTCAAATCGCCATGAAATCCAGGGTCGTAATATCAAATTTATGCACATCCACTTTGTTACCTGATATTAGTAAATGCTTTGCAATGGATGATGATTAATTTATGTTCAGATTAGGTAAATTCAGGTTATGTCTGACTTAATAACCATTTAGGAACATAACCTTTTCGACGATATTGGAATACTGTTTTTTCACTATAGCTGCAGGGGAACTAATAGATACACTGTGAAGTAGAGTCCACAGAATCTTGTCGTTTAATCGTGGGCACAGAAATCGAAAATTTTCAAGATATGAGTAAAAGAGATGTGGTTTAAAAGGTGCGCTTGATAGCTAACCAAAGCCTTTGAACTGTCGGGTGCATGATTTTATCACCCATGAATGGTAGTTTGATAAAGATAACTCTAGTTGGAGGATTTCATCTTGAAATGACATCATTTATAGAACTGTTGGAAAACCGCCTGGGAGTACTGGAGATCTCTTTCCTCCGTCTTAGTTTAGGACTCAGTACGCATCCACCACAGGGGTTCGAACCCAGGGCCTTCTGGTTACAAGGCGAGGTTGTATACCATTCAGCCACTGGGACCCGACGGTTCTCTAATTGATGTCAGTTCATGATAAATTCCTCCAATTAATCAAACAAAATCCCTGCGAAACCAATACTTAAAAGATAACTTTCTTTGGTATGGAAGCTACCTCTTCAAGTGACAGTCTGTTTTTGCTGTCACATAGAAGTTTTCGGGATAACCGTCAGTAAATAAAAGAGTGTATGCGACGTAGCTCATCCATTAATGTATTACTCGTACAAACTTTGCTGACCCTTGAAAACAGGCATTTCACTAATGGACTTTTTTTTGGAATAAGAACAAAACTGCTGAAATGAAGACACTGTTCACTGCATGTCAGCTTGCGAGTTATGGAAGGCTTAATTGTTCCATCGTCCCTTCTAGCCACTTAACTATCTAAGAAACCCACCTTTTTATTCAGTTGAACTTCTGAGATCACTCGACTATTTGGATGAATATTAGTAAATAGAGTGATGAAACTGTCAGTCGACTGACCACTGTCACAAATAATGGGTCAAATTTGCTGGCATACCTTCCATTTCTTTTTCCAATTTACACATAAATAAACATGCTAATAGGGGTTCAAGTGGACTTTTCTTGGAAAATGAGTCTGATATTTCCTGTACATGTCAAGACAATATGTCTAATATAAGTGACCGGTATAAGTAATTGTATACCACTGCTTGTGATATGATTGCAAAAAACAATCAACATTCTCATGAAGTGGAACATTGGTGAACAAAGATTCTATATTGTGATTGAGCACATAACCTTTTTCTTAATGTTCATAGTTTCTCCTAAGTTAAAGAGATTAAATAAACATTTTATGGAGTGATTTCATGATAAGGAGTCTCTTACGAGAGTAAACATCTTCGTAACCCATTTGGCGTTTCTATAATAAGGCGAATTTGATGTATCTATGGTAGGTCTTAGTGGGTTTCCAGGCTAGTAAATCTCCGGAAGGCCATGCAGCCCAGTGGGAGGGGTCATAGGATCTGATAGGTTTTTCACTTGGAGATAGATTTTCTGACATTTTGCTGGGAAGCTGAAACTATTAGCATTCATAAACTTCGATTTGAGGACAGATACCAACTGATAAAAGCCATATCTGATAGGCCATCACATTTGCAACACCATGACTTATCACGTAAATTAACTTTACTGGTTTCTATCTCGAATTTATGTGGAACAACTGTCTACTGCTTCTCAGCTTTGAAAAGTCAGTTAGATAATGCCTATTCATCACCATGAGCTACACTAATTGTGTAATAGCTTATTCTACCACTAATACCCGTTAGTAGAAGTTGAAGTAGGCAGAGTGGAACTCGAACCCAAGGATTCATTGACTCAAAATCAAATCAGTAAGTACCTCCACCACCACCACGAGAAAACCCACCATCTGTGTAATGTTACTGAATACATGATACAGCAAAAAATAACTGACACTTAATTGATCTAGTTAATTGTTTCATGAAAAGTGTATAATGTGTGTGCAATTAAACTATAGACTGACATCTAACCGATACATAAATTCAAGTTAGTTTGGTGTATACTTGCCTTTTCTTTGTATGTAGGGAGCTAATAACAGTCTACATATAATAATAATAATAATAACAGTTTATATTACCCTTGTCTAGTAATACTTTTTGCATACATACCTCTTTTAAAACGTGTTTATTCTTATCTGCTAGAAAAACTTGTAGATCTATTGTGTGTTTTTTATTTTTCTAATATAACTGTACATTCTGAATTGTTCCCTCTCTTTGCTTACTTGTTATTATTTGTCATTATAATTAATGATGACAGCATATATACCATCTATTAGAAAGTGTTCTTTCAGTGTATTACCAGTATCATTTCATTCAAATAAGTAAATAAATAGCCTTTTGTCATTCTACCAAATAAATACCATAAAAACAACACATGGAATCGTTCTCATCGAAAGGGTGTAAATAATAATGATTTTGTGACATGATTTTTCAAGATCTGTAGACTAATTAGGTCTTTTTTTATTTGGTAATTAAGTCCACTTATAAGAGGCGACCATTCTCTCAACTTTTCTTCACTTCACTTATCATCATCATCATCATTGTTGTTGTTATTTCTCATCACAAATCATAACTGGTTGAGTGATAAGTTCTCTTTCGTCTCAGGATTTCATCATAAACCGATATTGGTTAGAGTACCATTGGGAAACCACTTGGGAGTACTCGACAGCTCTTCCCCACATCCTAGTTTGGGGTTCTTAATCAGTAAGCACCCACCCACCAACGGGGTTTGAACCCACGACCTTCTGGTTACACGGCTAGCGAATTCGTAGACCATTAAGCCACTGGGACCAACCAAATCCATTGGCCAGCCAACCCATGAATTCTAATTTATGCCAATTCATGACATTTCGCGACCACTTCTCAGTGTCTTTTTCGATGAGTTACTGCCTCACCTTCAACCTGCTGTAGCCTACTGGTCACGGCTTCTCACCAAAACCCCAGGTTAACTGTCTGAATAAAGGCAGTCCCTAGTGAGCATCATACTAATTTTCAAGTATGGGTTTTGTAGGGAATTTTGTTTGACTAGTTGCAGGATTTCATCATGAGCCGATATCGGTTAGAGAACTATTAGAAAATCATCTGGGAGTACTGATAGACACCTGTTTCCTCCGTCCTAGTTTGGAACTCTTCGTCAGCAGGTACCCCCAGGAGTCGAACCCAGGAGACTTATAGAGATTTGACTGGTATCATCATGAAAAGGCATCAGTTATAGGGCTATTAAAAACCAGGGAGCACTAGAAAGCAAGGTGTTTCATCGTTGTTTCGAACTATTCAGTTGTACATAACCAGGACCTTCAGGCCAAACAAGATCAAACTCGTTAACTATTCACCCGGTGAAGTGGAATCCAATGACCAATCCATTAATCCTAACTTCTGTCGTTTCGCGACTGTGTTATTCACTTTATATAAAAGAGAGGGAGATTTATAATCTTTAAACATTGCGAGCTTTATGAATTCCATTGACTCCAAGATGAATTTTGTGATGAAACAATATCGGCTAGGAGAATATTGGAAACCAGAAACCACTTCAACTTTCTAGCGAGTAATATCAGTTTCTCTTTAATAATGATAATAATAACAATAATTTGCTTTATTCCAAAACAGTAGTTGTGATACAGAATGGAATTCTCACCATTTCACTACAGTATTGTATCCAGTTTGTACATTAACAATAAATAAAATTCTACATAGATTAAGGGTAATCTCAGTTCCTTTTGACAACAACATATTGGCATGTCGGTAGCAAAGCCAAAATTGAACAGAGTATCTGAAGGTGTTAGAAAAGTAGATACTACTAGCATATTTACTGGCGTAAGCAATAGCAAAATGGTCGAGGTATACAGAGTGTGAAAGAACGAAGAAGAATGTTTTAAGTAGAGTTTGTAAGGAAGAGAGAAACAAAAGAGCACATAACAAAAACAAAGAATAGATAGAGAACAAAAGGAAAAGAAAGAAAGAAAACGTTGTATCTATAAATGATATGATTTGGAAAGACGAGATTCAGTTGTTCTACTGACTATTTATTAAATCATACGTTTCACGCCTAATGCTTTCTTTATCGCACAGAACACGAACTAAATAGGGTGTGGTTGATTTTTTGTACTTACTAGTGCGAGCATACATTTTTCTATATAGGCTTCTGGTCCTGCTCGATGAGATACAAGGGGAGAGTTGTGAATGAAAAGGGTGGTGTGAGTTAGATAAAATGGATTGAGCCCATTTTTCACATGAGTCCATGTGCCTGTCGACCAGAATATTAACAAGCTGGTTGGTTAAGTGGCACATTGCTTACGCTGCTGACAATCTTTAACATCCTGAGTAATAAGGTATAGTCTTTCTTCAGTAGCCAGCCCTGGAAAAACTAAGGGGGAACAATAGAGAATAATAGGCAGAATGCGAGAGTTAACGAATTGTAGGAGTAAGGATTGGGGTATTCCAGAATATCGTAGCTTCTTGATGTAGAAGGTAAGACGGAATATTTTCTTAGGAATCATCAAGATATGAGACGATCAGGAAAGATCACCAGATAGAATGACCCCTAGATATTTAATTTCCGACTTGGTTTCTACTTCAGTGCCATCTATGTTGCACACCTCGAGAGGTGAGTGTTAACCAGTTTGTTTAGGTCAGATTTATGCCCAAAGGTGAAATTGACTGTTTGACATTTAGAAGGGTTTAAGGTAAGACTATTTTCCTTGGACCACTGGCTGATTTCTCATAAAAAGCCATAAAAGCAGTCACTCTGACATTTGACAGGCAAAGATACAGTCAGATCGTCAGCATATTTAACAAAATTAATGTCATTTGAAGATGGTAAGTCATGTAGAAAGAAAGAAAAGAATATAAACCAATGAATCCCTACAAATGAACTCCAAAGTTAATCTGACGCTCACTGAACACTGACTGTTAGATGAAATCGTGATCCGTGGAGTCCACCACATCGGCTGTCAGGATAAATACTCAGGCTAAAAATCGAGAATTAAATTAAAATTAGAATTAATCAACCACTGAATTGGGTCCCCAGTAGCTGAATCGTCAACAAGCTTTTCTGTCAACCAGAAAGTCATAAGCTTGGTCCTCGGCGGTAGAGTCATGAGTGTGTACTAGTGAGGAGCTCCAAACTAGGGCAGACGAAACAGTTGTCCAGTACTCCCTGATATCGATCAGTGATCAAACTTGGAACCAATCAGATCCCAACAAACTTTTACTTGAAAATGTAAAAACAATAATAGGAAGGAAAGGAGGAAGAATGCCATTCAAAGCATTTTCTCTTAAAGATGTTTTGATCCTAAGTACATTAAAGCCCTTGATACTAATGTAACAGTATAACTTAAATAGTAATAAATATGCTTTTTGTACTATTTTAGATTCTAAATTATCGATTTTGGCTAGCAGTAGAACTTTCAAGAACTGGTTTGTAGGGATTCTATTTGTTTCAGGCTAGGCGACAGGGTTGATATCACTTAGAGAACCATTGAAAACCAAGGAGTACTGGAAAGCCATTTCATTCTGGTTTAGGACTCATTGGCAGTGTGCATCCACAGTCAGAGCTCAAACCAAGGACCCTCTGATTACAATGCAGGCTCATATACTATTCAGTCACTGGGACCTGATTCACTGACTCATGAGTTCTAACTTCTACCAATTCGTGATATTAGTGTGACCACCAACAATTTTCATCGGTGGGAACTCCATCCTCACTTCCAACTGGACTTCTCGCTAGAACTCCAGGCAACTTCATCCTGTAACCGGTCACCAGCGAGTATCAGATCCTGGATTCAAAACCTAATGGGTGCGTACTGCCGGTGAAACCCAGACTAGGATGAAACAGCTATCCAGTACTTTCAGGTTTTCAATTGTTCTCTACCTATTAGTAGAATGCTGAAAGCGTGTTTTTTTCCATATATTTAAAGACTGACTGGTTAAATCCATCCTTATTCTGTTGTGTCGATGTTAGCGTCGGTTAATCAAAACCCAGAATTATTGTCAAATAGACTATTGGACTACGAGAAACACCATTTTGCACAAGAGATAGCATTTTGATATTTATTTTGCCATAGTAATTTCATATAATTTATTTGTTCTATCAATTATTTAGTAAATAATTCCTCTTAAGATATACTTCAATAGTACTTGAAATTATATCTTAATACTATTTTTACCATTCTCTAGCAGTGACAACTGGGATGGATGTTGTGCAACACTTCAAATACAAACAAACAACGCAAATGAAATTGAGCTCATGACCATAGTTGGTATTAAATGGTAGGAGGCAATCGGTAGGAAGTCCACCACCTAGGTTTCATGACTGTTGGCATTCATCGGCAAGGCGTATCTTCCTTCAACCTTGAAGGAATTCATGTCCCTTCTGACATTTGAGCCCATGTCACCCAGTGCTGCAGTCAGAGATGTTACCAGTGAGCTAATCGGACTCTCCATTGACCGTATTGGATAATTTTGACTGGGCACTAGTTAGTAACTGGTGTATTCAATACTATAGTGTCTGAGCCGTTGGTTTCTCGATTTTCGCCCAAGTCAGAGTATTACTGTTCACTGGGATAGGCGTATATGCAGTTGACTAAGCCTAAATATAAAACAGATTCAAGTGTTGGTTTGTAGGGATTTGATTGATTGGCTACAGAATTTCATCATGAGCTGACATTGGTTAGAGAACCATTGGAAAACCTGGGAGTACTGGACAACTGTTTCCCCCGTACTAGTGTGGGACTCTTCATCAGTACGCACCCACAGGGATTCGAACCCAAGACCTTCCGGTTACAAGGTGAACTCGTATAACACTAAGCCACTGGGACCCAATCCAATGGTACTTGAATTCTAACTTCTGCCGATTCACGACATAGCGCAACCGCTAGCCAATGTCTTCGGCGAGTATTTGTCCTCACACCCGACCAGCTGCACCCTAATGGTCACGACTTCCCACTGGAACCCAGGTAACTACCTACCTGAATAGGGCCAGTCGCCAGTGAGCATCTCATTGGTATTCAAGTGTTGGTTTGTAGGGATTTGATTGTAGACATTGGCTAGGGGTTATGCCATGTCGTAAATCGGCAGAAATTAGAATTCATGGGCCATTGGATATGGTCCCAGCTGCTCAGTGGTATAGGGACTAGCCTTGTAACCATCAGGTCCTAGGTTCGAATACCGGTGGGTGCGTACTGCTGAAGATTTCCAAACTAGGATGGAGGAAACAGTTGTCCAGTACTCCCAGGTTTTCCAATGGTTCTCTAACCAATATCAGCTCATGATGAAATCATTTTATTCAACTGACCGTGGAAATAGATCCCTAAAAGTTATCTATCACAAAGCATTTTAAAGGAATAGGTCACAAAGTTAAACCTAATAGTACTTTCAAAACCCATATATTAAACAGGTTCATGTCGTATAGTTAAATGTATTGAATTTGTGGCCATAAAGAAACCTAAACATGTTTTATACATTCACAGTGCTGTTTGTTATTACACTGAACATGTCTTGGTAAGTCAATTTTAAAACCATACGTTATTTTACATAATAATATTTCTCCTCTTCTTTGTTACCTAATCTCTTATCGGCTTCTTCAATCCCTGAATAAATAATCTGATCTATATTGATTCAACTTTGACCCTTTATGCTCTGTTACGTTTTAGATTAAGACACATGACAAGTACTCATGTGATCATTTTCGTGAAAATCAAATTACTTTTAGCTAATATTAAGGGCTATAAATCAAAATCACTACCAAAATTAGTGATATGCTGGTGATTCAGAAGCCGAATGCTCACCAGCCGCATATGTGACCCAGGACTCATTTCTTGACTGACGTACTACTCATAAACTTAACCTAACCGGTAGTAAGCTTGGAGAAGAGGGAGGGCGGGAGTTGGGCATAAGACCAGCGATTCCGTCATATACAAATAAAGTACTACCACTGCTGAAACTTCAAAGTTTGGAGACTGAAGCTCCATGTTTCCACTTGGGATGCAAACGAATAGAAAAATCTAACGGAGACGAATGGGTACTAGATACTCACTTCTCTTTATTTTAGAACCTGTCAGTTATGTCAAGTTGAAATATAGTCGCTCACTGGTTGTCATTTGATATGCACCTGGAGTCTATAGAAGCTGACGATTATGAGAAACTAGGTCTCCATCCAATCGACAGACAGCCCCTATATTATGATCATTATTTATCATTGTTACCTTGAGTTTCAAGTGGAACATAGGGCTTCAGAAGTGTATTTCTGCTTTACTCTGCTCTCTGCAGTCCTTTTAAAGTGGCTTCACAATTTCCCATAAGCCTTAATTCCCTTCCCACATGATCTCCTCAATGCCACACTCCGACCACTGTCCAACTTGTTATCAGCCATTAAGGTTCCATTAGAGGGCCTAATAGACCGTGTCACTCAACAACCTCCTTAACGTATACTTAATCCATCTCCATTTTCGTGGGCACATTTACTGGGTAACAAGTTATTAGATGGTTCATTTCTAGAATTCCTTATTGTTAACTCTTTCCCGCCGTTTTATCTTCATTATCGAAAGAAATCAGCTGTTGACAAGGTATGAAGTACCTTGGCCAAAGTGCTTTTCATGATACCCGAACCCTCTGTACTATCTAGAAGCTCTAATTTGGCATTAGTTTTGAAAATCAGAATTTTATTCCTTGATAGCCTCTATAACACCCGATATTCTAAAAATCAGTTTCGTAGAGGCCTGGTGGTACATAGCACGCACTAAATAATCCAATATTAGGACAAATCATGAGTTGAATACCCCTTAATTTTCAGCCATTCTTACAGTAATTTAAAATGTTTTGCAGTTTCAAATTGGATGTCGCTGATTTTATTCCAGTGGTATTACTGCTGCCTAACTAACGTCTAAATGAAGCACAAGATATACGGAAAAACGCTCTTTTCTACAACTGTAATCAGTTATTCTCAGGACGGGAGTGATGCAAGACTGTCTACTATCACCAATGATCTTCCTGATTGCAATTGATTGGATAATGCGACAGACAACGGCAACCAACGAGGGAACAGGCATAAAATGGACTGACACAAAAGACTTGGAGGATCTGGATTTCGCCGATGATATATGTCTGATTTCCCATAAATTGGAAGATATGCAAGTGAAAAGCAACAAGTTGGCAGAAGAAGCATCAAAGATAGGACTTCGAGTGAACATAGATAAAACAGAGATGATGAAGATTCCTAGCCAACATCAACAGCAACAACAACAACAGACAACAATCAGCATAAGTGGGAAGAACCTGAAAGAAACAACCTCCTTCACCTACCTGGGAAGCATCGTCTCAACTACAGGCGGAACTGATGAGGACATCAAAGCCAGAATCGGAAAAGCAAGACAAGCTTTCATTACTCTCAAATCTGTGTGGAGGTCAACAGCAATCAGCATCAAAAATAAGATCCGGATTTTCAACTCCAATGTAAAGTCAGTGCCACTTACTATACGGATCAGAGACTTGGCGAGTCATAAAGAGCATCTCAAGCAAACTTCAGACCTTCATTAACAGTTGTCTTCGCTCAATACTCAAGATCAGATGGCCGGCCAGAAAAAATCAGCAACAGGGATCTCTGGGAGCGAACCAATCAGGAACCGATTGTGAAACAAATAGGCAGAAAGAAATGGAGATGGATTGGCCATACGCTGAGGAAACCATCAAGTGACATCACTAGACAAGCCCTCGAGTGGAACCCGAAAGGGAGGCGGCGAGTTGGTCGTCAGTGCGAGGGTGACTTGGAGGAGGTCATGCGAGGAGGAGATGAAAGCATGTGGACATACCTGGAGCAGGGTGAAAAAGTTGTCAGAAAACCGAAGACAATGGAGGTGCGCAGCTGAAGCCCTATGTTCCTCTAGGAACTAAAGGATACAATAATAATAATAATAATACCCTAGAATTGATATAACAGAGGACCGGCAGAATTTGAAGCATATATTATTGAATTTCGTTGACAAGAATTGGGTTGTTAAAACAATGAGTGTTAGTTCGACAACTAGACGGTTGTATTGCCTTCTTGTGTAGTAAGAACAAACCTTCTTTGATATTTAGCTCCTTTTTGGATATTAATATATCTAAACTAAAAATTGAGACTGAAAAGAGAACGTGATTTAGAGCAGAACATGAACTATCTTATACCGAACTCTGTCCTGGCACTCTCTTACTCCAGGGTTATAAAATATGTGGAAAAACCGATTTGACCAGTTTGTCAGTAACTCCAACTAATCGTTTAATTGCATAGTCTCCAATCGCTAAGCCAGTAGAGCAGAGGAATGACAATCTACAGCCCTATGAAATGTATGCCAACGAAACTCAGGCCAGTTACCACTCCATAGACTCCATAGTTTTTTTTCATAATGCATCATATTGTGGCAGATGTGTGACATAAACAAAACACAACAGAGGTTATCCATATCTGCATGTACCAAAGCACATTAATATTAATCCCTGAAATTCCATCCAGTCACTGTGTACTATAGTTACCTGAATCCCACTGTCTGGTATCCTATCCCCTAAATATTCATATCATTGAATACCCTTCGGTTGACTACAAAGATATCGTAAGAATTTTAACTTAGGATAAGACAACAATCCTCAACGGGTCTGTATGCTAGGATCTAAGTCGCACACACATATATACACATACACACGCCCATACATGTGCACGTAAACTCTCAGTTTACATTTTACAAAATTCCAGATGACATTTCATCCCAGTTTCCTTTGAAAACCGAATTTATTCAGATCAGATTAGAATAACCACCTACCAACCAGTCAATAATGTTTAACATGCAATATAATACAATTGGAATATAACCGTGCACCATGATGTTGAACCATCTAGCACAGTGGGGTAGCACTGCACAACACCAAGCACTAAGCGTATGACATTAGTTAATACTTAGTGTCTGATAAAAGTATCTATTACAGTCCTACTGGAGGTTAATCGCAAGCCCAAATAGCTCAGCGGCAACCTCTGTGACACTGCATTACTGAGTGCCCCAGTTTTGGACCTCCCAATGGATGGGGATGGAAATAAATTCCTTAAAGATCACAGATATATACATCTTGCTGATAAGCAGCAGTAATCACAAAACCTTGGTCGGATAAACCTTTCTTCCGACTGTCTCCAACCATCTTAACAAAAAACAATTCAGAATCTGTCTGTCTGTTTTCGACATAGAACTTTGCACATATGTGCGGCAGTTCAAGTCGCCAAACTCCCTCCTTGTAGCACACAAAGCAAGAGAAGAAAGTACAAGAAAAGCATAACAGAGACAGTAAATAAAGGTGTGAGACGAAGGAATAGTAATAACGAAGAACAATATAGTTTCATTGGAAATCATAAATCCCAGGAAGCGGATGCATCTTCACCAGCCATTGAGAACGATTTTGAGCCATATCACCAATTGTTTCCAACCATTGCTTTTTACCATCTGGATGACCTCAACCAGACAGTCAGTCTATACCTCCCTACGTGACTTAAACTAACTGTTGTAGATTTCATTGACTGGTGCCATGTTTTGGTTTGACCGCCGCTGGCTCTTTTCCAGCCTGACTCTATATCAGCTAACATTGCCCATCGAGGAAGGCGATGACTAGGCATATGTAACACATGTCCTAACCATCTCAGTCGATGTAATTTCACAGCCTCGTCGATTGATTTCCCCTCCCACCTACCTAGCACTCGACGCCTAACCTCAATATTGCTCACCTTATTATACCACCTAATGCACACGGGAGATACAGAGCAGGCACCTATGATCAAAGACAGCTAATCTTTTCATGTCTTCCACTCTCAATGGCCAGATCTCACAGCTAGCCATAAAGGTGGACGGAGAGGACTGCTGAGCAGTACACACACCCTTTGGTCAACAGCCAGCTGGATATCACGTCTACGCCAGAGACAGTGTAAACTGGTCTATGCGAAACTATCCCTCTGTATTCGTGCTAAGATTTCGTCAGAGATCAACTCGTTGGCGTTGAGGCTGATGGTACTTTCCAAATAAGTGAAGCGGTCAACATGCTCTACCATAAATAGCCCATGATGACAAGCCATCGCCTAGAATGCTGGATACAGTGCAACCTTCATTTTACACCAAACAAAGGATTGATATGTCCAATCAAAGAATCCAATTTTGTTTTAGAAAAAGATTATTTTATATATGAACCTTAAAAATAATAACTTTACAAAGTTAATTTAATTATGAGTAATATTATTTTAATAGAATAAAGAAGTATACTGTACACAGAGTTAATTTCATGCAAAAATAAAAATGGATAAAATTATAAAGATAGTCCTCAAGTTATATACAACAAAAAAAAGGTTTAATGTTTGATAAATTATTAAGAAATTATTACTTTGAATGAAATAAATGTGTACAATATTTTCTATCACAGGTATTTTGTTTATTTGTTTATTTTTGAAGAATATTTAGAATGGCATAACTCTTTACTTTCGTAACCATGTTTGTGTATTGAATCCTTGTGATTCTTGTAAGAATGAACTACTTCTTGACTTGATAAGTACTCTACTCGTAGGAAGATTATCATTTTCATCGTCATGATCATCGCCACCACGACTACAACCACACTTTGTGATGAAAACATTTGAAGAAGAATTAATGTAGGCGGATCGTATTTCTTGACCAGATTTCTGACGTTTCCATAGCTGAAATGGATCCAGTTTCGTCGGATTTGTATTGTTCACGGTAAGAGTTGTTTGAAGTAGACTTGTTTTCTGACAATCTTTCTGATGGTGGATGGGTGTAGATTTATTGATATCAATAGTTGACTTTGTACGTGGAATATGCACACGATTTGGATCTTTACGTGAGAAATTCTCTTTCCCAGTTTTTGAATGATCTGTTTTTATTGATCCCAATGAGTGATACTGATTTTTTGAGCATATCTGAGTGATAGATTCACACGGAATCTGAAATTTGAAATAATAATATTATTAAGGTTTTAGATTATTTATAATGGTGATCAAGTTTCTGTAAATCTACACACATACAAACACACACAGAGACATAACCCCCTCAGATTACAGAACATACTCTCCATAATTTTGGAAAACATGGTCATAGTCTTTTGATGTAGTTATGTTCTCTGTGTTGGATAGTTAATTTGCGAAGCTTTCATCGCCATACTAGGCGACATCTTTAGCGCATACTTCAATTTGTTGATTTCACCAGGAGTTTATTAGTATTCGCGGAGAAATCTAAAAGCCCACTTCAAATTGACGTATGCGTTGAGGATGTTGCCTAGTAGGGCAATGAAAGCTTCACAAATAAACCACCCAGCTTAGAGAACACAACTACATCAAAAAATCATCCACCTGAGCTTCAAATCTTCTCCATCATAGTCATAGCCGTCAAATCTGAACATCTTAGAATTGTATTGACGTTGGAAAACCCATCCTTGAAAAACGAATTCAAATGTGGCGATTTCCATAAATATGAAAATCTCACCAATTAACAAATTAATCAGGATAGTATACGTCCACGCTAAGTCTCTACATCCCCTTAATACTTTTTTTGCCATTAAGAGAGAGATTACAATCTACTGAAACGAAACAATCACAAAGAGAACATTTTGTTAGTATACATAACCTAACCACACTTAGAAATATGTTAACACCTTTGTTAACATGGTAAAGAAACTCTGATATTACATTTTATTGTTTTAAGTACTTTGTATTTAGGACATGACCTCACTATTACTAATTTAGGATATTTAATGTTCAGAATAGAGTAATCTATTTGTGAACTTATTTTAATAAAACATATATGAATGATCTTCACCATGTTTCTGTTGAAAAGGAGCATAGGAATGTCATTGAGTCACCAGCAGTGGTCTATGTTCACCTTAAATTAAGGTAAATCAGTGTAAAGAATTTGATTTCAAGATTGATGAAGAATTGATTTTAGTTAAAGGACAACTATTTCGTCCTGGTTGGGAACTCTTCAACGTTACTCATCCCAGCTCCAAGGATCGAATCCACGACCTTCAGGTTACAAGACGAACTCATAGACTATACAACCACTTAAATGGAATTAGAAACCAGCCGTCACATTAACTCTAACTTCTGTTATTCCTCAATATGAGTTTGGAGTCTGTTGATATGAGTGGCGGGTATAATATACACACGTGGAGTTACCAAAGAATAGACCGGACAAATGAAAAGAGATAATGGTACAACAAAGAAGGTGAAAACTACGTTTTCTTGTACTACAGGAACAGATTTGATTTCACCACTTTTAGATGAATTGATCCACTACAATAATCTGGGAAAGTACAGTCCTAGATAAGGCTCTATTGTTACGTTAACGGAGCTTGCATGCTGCTTGCTTTTCGCCCATGCATATTAGGTATATAGAGCAGCTGTTAATGTTCTTTAAATATTTTTTTTCCTTCACGTTCCCAGTGAAATATAGGGCTTCAAGCTAGTGGCTTGAAGTTTCTGTAGTAGTGTTTATTTTGCAGGATGGGGTTGCTAGCCTCATACCCAACCTTTCCTCTTTACCAGCATTATTTCTGGCTTAGTGAGGTAAAGGAGTGCATCTTTGGTCGGGGATCGAACTCCGAACCATGTGCATGGTTGGCGAGCGTCCTAACCGCTGTGCTACCGACACACTTAACTAACTATCTTTGCCAGAAATGAATTTGGTAGGTAGTTGGCATCAGGTAACACAACAGTGTTTACTATCCAGTAACTAAATGCTGGATCTATACATATAACTAACACCATCTGCGCATTTCTTATTTTTTAGAAATATTTCAACTCACCAGGTGTGCAGTATTCATGAATTCTCTTCTTGATGTTAAAGAACAATTCATTGAACAACACAATGTATCCTCACAACATCGATCAATAGATGAAGCAAAAGTATTACTTTGATTATTATTATTATTATTATGTGAAGTTGTTCTAGGTATCGGTGAATTACCAAGATGTGTTCGAAGTCGATTTCTTACAGCATTATATATCAGCATTGGAAGATCTTCTAGTTGATGAACCATTCGAATTAAATTTGTCAGAGTATCTATACGTTTTGTTAACGAATTAGTATATGATTCAAAATTACAACCAGCCTTCTCTTTATTCGATGTGAATCGTTTAACTTTTAAAGGAGCACCAAACACAGCAAATGCTGTACACCTTGATAAGCATTCAGCTGTCATTTTTGATATAGAACTAGATTCATCAATCACTTTGAATAGACGTAATAAATTCATGAGTAAAAATCTTTCTGGTGTTGGTAACAACAATTGTAAGACAATCCGATAAGCTAGCAGTTGACGTGAATGACACAGAATATACACCCAGTCGTCATAGCTCACTGTATCTGGTTGTGATTGATTCGGTTCATTGATCTTTAGTTGATATTGTAATTCAGTGGCTAAGAATAAAAGATTTCCAGCCTCCAGTGGGATTAAACCACCAGTTTGTTGATATTCGCCATCATTAAAAGAACACTCATGATAATCACTTGAAGTGTCATAACTAGCACTAGTGCTGACTGTGTCAACTGTATCAAAATTTATCACTTGATGAATACGTTGAAACTCTGTACATGTCGTTAAACAACGTAGAATAAGACTTGATATATCATGTGGTGAATAACTCTCGAGTATTTGATTGATTTCATATTGATTAATTACTGGGTATGGTGAAAGATTTTCATCTGCTGAATCTGGTTCTGGTTGGGGTACACGAAGATATGGTGATTGGAAATGTTGGTGTAATTTCAGCCATAATTCACGGATACGTAAACTGTTACCAGGGATACGGAAAACACCTTCAGTTAGGCATAATTCTGAAAGAATATTTTAAAAAAGTATATTTATATTAATATAACGAAAATATTCATTCAGACATCGATAAAACACAAAAATGATTGAGTAAAGAATATCCTTTTCGAGAATTTCCTCTTCTGGCTCTACAATTATACGTACAACTTTTTATACGTAGAATATTCTAGAATAGTAGTCATTAACAATACTAGTGTTTTTTTTAAATAATATCGATTTGCGAAGTAAGATAAATAATAATAATAATAAAGATATAATAGCAAATAGAATATCAACTAAAATTAGGAAACTTCCACAAAAATTAAGGATCACTCAAACCTAGATGGCCAAAGCGTTCGGAAGTAAAAGATAAACTGCCTAATTTCCCCTCTTCCATGTGTATCTACCAATTTAACTGCTCCTGTGGAGTGAACCAGTTAGTTACATAGGCCGCACAATTAGGCGTGTTTCCCATCGGATTTCTGAACATCACCCTGCATAGTGAGTTAAGTAAAGGACAAACAAAATCTATTCACAGCGCTATTCTATCTTATCTTGTGAATACAGAAGACAAGATTGATGTTAACAAGGCGGCTTTCAGAGTCATTTACCGCATATCAACAAATCTTAATTTCACCTGAAGAGTTCGTTTACTAAATATTTCTGAGGCTGGCTGTTGGGATCCATATTAAGGAGGCTAACTTATACGTCCAAAAGAACTTAGTCCAGACATTATCCTTGCCTTGAATGATCCTTAATTTTGTGGAATTTTCCTAACTTCAGTTGATATTCTCTTTGCTACTATATGTTTATTTTTACTATTTAAGCATCTCTAATGAACTGTAATTCCATTGTGATCTTACTTTACAAATCGATATTATTTAAAAAACGCTAATATTGTTATTGACTACTATTCTAGAATATTCTACATATAATTGTAGAGCGAGAAGAGGGAATTATCGGAAAGGATATTCTTTCCTCAATTATTTTATGTTTTATAAAAGTATATTAGTTGAGTGAATACACATACAAGTTCATTGATCCAAATGGACTTAAAAACTTTTACAGCAGAATTTCCCATGATGTCATTAAAATAAACAATATTTTTATAATCAACTGAAGTAAATGTAATGCATTCAGACTGGTCAAATACATGATACACTGAGCTAACAACTCAAAAGCAATTGTTTTGAATCCATCACCTCAAACAGTCTGACTATCAGTATAGTTTGAACTGACAAGAGAAGACCTAACTGGACAGCTAATTTGAGAATGTCAAATCCAGTCAAGATTGCAAAGGTAAAACAGACCTTTATTAATCTGTAGTAAGTATGCAAATCTACTGTAATCAAAATAAAGAACAAGTGAGTTAGTTATTTTATATGGCTCAGATATTTGGTACTCACATCACTAAAAGTGTTTCCAATAAGCTTTAAACTTTTATCAACAACTACGCCCCTCCCCCTTCCCCTCCCCCTGTTTTGTTGTTCCCCACTGAACACCAGATGATTGACCTACCAAAAAAAGTGGGTTAACAACAATAAAGGACTTGGTCTACGAACTAACCAAGAAATATACTAGACGATGAATTGGATACACACTGAGAAGACCTCTAGATAACAAAACTCCCCAAGGATAATGTCGAGTAGACTCTCACCCTCGGAGATCGTATGAAGAAGAGATGAAAGCTTTCGGGCAATCATGGTGTCCGGGTAAAGACGACTGCAGAGAACAGAATGGAGTAGAGATGTGCTATTGAAGCCCTATGTTCCGCTATGAACTACTTCATTGTTTCAACTGGGAGCTCGGTGATTTCAATGAACTGAATACCTGGTTAGCACTACGATGTCATAGTTCATTCACTTGGTATATAGGAAAGCCAAAAAAAAAACTCAGCTACACCTGTAGAATTACTTTTCTCAGACAATTTACGTGTTGTTGGTGTTGTTGTGTGTTTTTTCTACCAGTTACTAACTCTTTTGGTAGTGAGAATTGATTTGATTGAAGAAAACTGAAAAAAAGAACTTGTAATAAACAGTCTTGATATTTCTTTTGATTAAGAACGCCTGTAGTCTACAAAGTGACTAGTCTAGTGGTAAGTAGCTTTATTCTCACGTGTATATGAAAGTCAATCATTCTAATGACCACATGAACAACTCTTTGTTTTCGAATCAATTTACTTTCTGCTCTATTCCCTCCCTTCATGTAAATGATCATAATCTATCAAAATTTACCCCTTGTAAAAAACAAACAAACAAAAAACAACAACAACAAATAAGGGAAACTCATAAATCTCTCTGTATGATAGATAATCTCTAGATTGTTTTATAGACTTTCTCTCATAGATAGATGCTTTTTTATAGTACTGGTAAGTTAGACACTCCCCATTCTTTCAGTAATTCTACAAAAAAGCACGTACAGGTATGTATGGATGTAAGTACTGTCTGTCTGTCTGCTGAGGTATGTACGAGTGTGTTTGCGGGGGGGGCATGTGTGTGTGTGTGTGACTTTATGGCACTACTGACGAGTTTGAGATGTTCACCACTTCTGTAAAAAAAAACAGAACCAACACCACCAACAACTACAACAGTAGTAATAATAGTAATATAATAAGCACACCATGTATACTGGCTCTTCCTCGCACGTTTTTAATCAAAAACCAGTAAAAAATGATTGTACAAAGTACAACTAAAAGCTACGCTTTATAGGCATGTATGGCACAACCAGACGTGGTTGTTAATTACCATCTCTTTGTGTCTTTTAATTACATCGTAGAAACACATCTGTCTACAACTAACACACGTACACACACACTTTCGAATGCATGTTCTTCACCTAATGATGACAGTTTACAACGGTATACTGCACAGACTTAAAGAAAATGTACTACTACTGTACCATACTTACATACACTAGACTAATTTTATATATCTATCTATATATTACTTACTTGAATTTGTAATCATATAATCAATCAATGTGGCACAAATTTTTGAATCCACATTACAATAACGTGTACAATAAGCTGAATAATCATTTATCCAATTCGTAGTCATTGGTAGATCCCAATTGTATTGGGATAAATGCGATCTTAGCATAACTGGTGGATAGGTGCAGTGACGATTGACAGTTTCACTAGGCGTTATTGACTTGGAAAATAATGGTTGAACATGTTTAAAGAAGGATTCTATAATTTAAAAAAGGCCAAAAAACAAAACAAAAAAAATTTACATGTCTGTGAATAGTGACCTGTAAACTGAAACACACCCACGCACATATATATATATATTTACACACACACACACACACAAATAACGAGGAGTTATGACAAATCTTCAGGTCAAGCTAGAAAATTCTCCCTACTACAATTATTATCAACACAAGTAAAAATAAATTGACAGATAATAATCATAATGATTTTGATGACGAATGTTATTTTATCAAATTTCGTAGACAAACGATGGAAAAAATTCGTCAAATTACCCAATTTAGGCACATGTACAGTATATGCGTGTAAGCAATGAAGTGGAACGATTGAAAAACAAGAGGAGAACAAGCCATTTCTTAGTCAAAATCAATTTTACAGGTTTGGTCAAGAGCTGAATTATTAGACAACTGTTTCGTCCTAGCTTGGGACTCTTCATCAGCACGTACCCCCAGGGGTTGAACCCAAGACCTTCAGGTTCAACCACTGTGAGTCCTCACAGTCGAATTGGTGAACCCCATTTGTCATGATTTCCCACTAGAGCTTCTAATAACTTCTTTTTATAGTTAATCAATCATTCATGGGCATTAGATTGATTTTCGAATGTGAGTGTGCAAGGATTTGACTGATTTCAAGATTGATGATGAGTTGTCTTCGGCTACATAACCATCGACCATGTTAACCAAAGGACACAGTGCTCTGACTTCTTGCATGCATCAGAGTAAAGTCTCACCCAAATACTTGACATCTGCAGTACACTTCATATTGTTATATGGTGAAAGTAACTCATTAGCGTCATCTTGAGTTCTATGTACCCATTAGCAGATACCTTGGGATTTTTGAATGTCGAATAATTTTAGCTTTTAAAAAAAATTGATAAAAGTTATAAGCCCTCCTCCGTCTACAGCACATAGTACACAACGTATTACAGTTATTCAGCGGTTAAATAAAGCAAGACAAGCCTTCATTACTCTCAAATCTATGTGGAGATTAACAGAACTCAGCATGAAAATGAAGATAAAATCCGGATTTTCAACTCCAATGTGAAGTCAGCGCTACTCACTGTACGGATCACAGACTTGGCGCCTAGTCATGAAGAGCACCTCAAACAAGCTACAGACCTTCATCAAAAGCTGTCTTCGCTCAATACTTCTTTCAAGATCAGATGGCTGGCCAGAAAAGATCAGAAACAGGGATCTCTGGCAATGAGCGAACCAACAAACCAGGAACTGATTGTGCAACAAATAGGCAGGAAGAAATGGAGATGGATTGGCTATATGCTGAGTGACATCACTAGACAGTCTCTCGAGTGGAACCCGAAAGGGGAGTGGCGAGCTGGTCGTCAATGCAAGGGCGACTTGGAAGAGGTCATGTGAAGAGGAGATGAAAGTATGTAGGCAGACTAGCAGCCAGGTGAAAACTCTAGCAGAGAACCGAAAGCAATGGAGACGCGCGGCTGAAGCCCTATGTACCTCTAGGAATTAAAGGAAACTATCATAATAACAATAATAATAATATAACTATCAATCTCATATGAATTAGATAAGATTCTAGAGTGTTTATCCAGTACTCTTCAGCTCAGTGTATTTCGCAGAACATATTAAAGCGACACATTAGACAAACACAACTACGAACACGTTTTCAATAATCAATATATATTACACTTACTTGTCTTTGAATGTGATCGACTGGATTGTTTTGTAGGTGTTACATCAAAACGTGCTGATTTCGTTGCAGTATTATTATTACTATCATTGGTAGGTAATGGAAACATTGATGGTAGAAGTTGATTAAGGATACGTTTACTACCAGTTTTTATTTTCATCTTTTTCGATTGATCATCTGATGATTTTGAATTAGACAATATTAAAGATGGGCATGTTGTTAACCGATCAGTAGTATTTGATAGAAACAGCGGACTACCAATTGGTGATTCAAATACTTCATGTACATTAATTTTACTTGTACTACTGATTGCAGCAGCATGAGAGCGTAAACGTCCTCGACGATGTTCAGCACGTTTATGATTTGATATCATTAAACGAGTCATTAATGGCCAACCTTGATCAAAATAATCATGTGTTAATTCTAGAAATGATGCCAATGTATGATGACATATTTGTAGAAAGGTATTTGGATGAGTTTGTTGAAATAGACCAATTAAATGCCAGGCTTCTTCATTACGTATTCCACTGATTAGTCGAGAAGCTCTGTGTAACATTCGTGACTAATTTAAAAAAAAACAAATATAAACGGAAAATTAAGAAAGTGATGAGTTTCAAGGGATACGAAACAGTCTGACAGACATGAAATCAATTAATAGAAGGGACAGTAATTGCAAAAAACTAATATGGTACTATATGGTACTTCAGTTCTTCTTTAAACGAATTTGTTTTGTGACCGTTACCTTTAAAACATCAAAAATACCCTTTATCTGCTGAGGACTGGTAATGCAACCCTCTCACAAAGGTTTCATGGGCGAATTTAAGCTATGCCAACCACTCGATCGACCTTACCACCAATTTTGAGCATCTGATCAAAATAAAAGGAAATAGAAGTCGCGAAGTTGTTTAAAATGCCGACCATAGATCATGATGTTCTGAGGTCTATTCAATCAATCTCCTCTAAAATCCCGATCTTTCCAAAAGGACGAATTATCCTCCTGAGGCTTGTATGTTGAGCAAAATCCAGTGCACTAAAGCTTAATTTGGTTTTTTATATCATCTACAAATCTAAGCAGTTTTCAAACGTCTGGTCCCGGGGTGGCTGCTATAGTTTAACTGTGTCTTTCACATAATTCAACATATCATTCAATATTAATTTAAATTTGGATAGAGAGTTGTAAAATACCATGTTAGGTTTGACAGATAAATTCTTATTTATGGGATTCATATATCAGACACTTATGTATACTTCACAATAGGGTTATCAAAACGGAGTGAAAACAACACGCATCTCTAAGGTAATAATACGTGGGAACTATTGTGATACCTGTCTTTCTATATAGGTATACATGTTTAATACATCAACTTTATATTTGACAGAATCTAAACTGAACAGTCAAAGGAAACTAGAAAGTCACGTAGAAATCAAACATACTGTACCCTTGAATCACTATGGTTAAGATTCCCTAAGGCGTTTTATATTCCGTCTAGTCCGTAATTATTCACACAGGCAAATTATTTTGTGTTCAAAGCCCATAAAAGTGTTATACCACATTAGTGAAGTTTAACCGTCTGTAAATTATACTTTTCTACCTGGCCTACTTATAAGTAGTATAAGGCTTAATAAGAAATATTCCCTTGGGAAATTTTTAATGCTTTACAAATCAAACACGTGGTCCAAGGGAATGATTCCTTACCATCGACTCACTCTTAAACATCACTTAAGAAGTATTAAACCTGTGAGAAGCGAGAAGTTTGGGCATGTGAGGCTAGCAACTTTACCCTCCCTCCCTATGAAAACAAGAAGGAACATTACTGCTACTCTAGAACCTCAAAGGTCAAAGATTCAAATCTTATGTTCTACGCTTGACGAAAAAGAAAAAAACCTACTAATATGAATCCTTTATGAATGAAAGGCATATTTAAGTAAAAATTTCATGACATACAGTTACAAATATAAGAATTCTACATGATTCGATCAATTTTACTTGTAATTACCCTAAATAAGTACTAAATGGCATAATCTTGCTTTAGTGAGTGAATTCCAAATAGACGTGTAAGAACTATGTTTAAAATTCTTGTACAACTGACATTTAATGCTACAAGTTACATGAACCATTTAATTTTTACTTTTTAAAACACATGTAATGAATAATATATTACCCAAAAAATATGTTCCACTTACTCGAATATCATCTGGAGTAGTCATTGATAAAATCCAGCGCTGATTTATTAATTTAAAAAATAACAAAGATCCACAATATGAATAGAAGTAACAATCTCTGTAGTTGTATTCCCGATGTATATATATGCTGTTATGGTAATTCATAGCAGTATTTATTTAAATCGTGTAAAACAAGCCTTTTAATTTGATTGGCCAATATGTGACTACAATTTTCGCCTATTCTAATTGGACGCCAATGGTTAATTTCAGTCTATCTCCACCCCTACCCCATTTCTCGATTAGATATAAGGGAAGTGGATGTGTATCATTTTTTTCTTTTAAGTGGATCATTCTTATTGGTTGAAATAAGAAAACTATGAGAAAATTAGAGAGAGAGAGACAGGAGGGTGATTAAAATGTTATGTGGAAACTCAAGTTTTCCAGGAGAGAGAGAGAGACGGTGAACAGTGTTTACATTTTCACATATGACACACGCCTTTCTAACGGTACATATTGCACATATGAGTTCACTAGATCGTTGATCATAAGGACTGATATAAATAATTTCGTAAATCTTTTAAAATATGAATTAAACAGTGCACTTTCAAAGACTTCCCCTTACTCTTTCACTATTTCTAATATGTTCAAATAATTTTCAAGCATTAGGCTATAGATATTCGATTGATTTCAAATCTGGCCACCAGGGTGTACTCGTAGGCTGTTTCCTCCCCGTTAGTCTTTCCTGGGTTACTGAAAAAGGATTATACCATCCTGAGAAGGATGTTGAAGGTAGTTAGTAGGACTAGCGGTGTAAAACTCAGTCAGCTCGTCACAACATTAGTGGATAAGCATCTGAATACATGTGAGAAATGGTCTAAAACCATACTCGCTGACTGCCAACACTCCCTCTATTCCCAACTCTCTCCTTGCATCTCATCAGGTAGAACCAGAAATCAGTACAAAATAATATATGCTCGTACAGCCAAGTACAGGAGCTCAACGATACCATATTTGGCCCGTGTTCTAAGTGACAGAGGCAGTGTTAAGCGCGAAACCTATGACTTTCTTTGTTGTTAATAACATAATTTTGGCCCTTTTATTTCCCCCTTATGCTCTCTTATTTGTACTCTATAGCGAACAACCTTCTTAAACATACTTAGCTACCTAAAATTATTATCATTGGCTTACTTTTTTGTACTTTACTCCATTCCTTCTTTTGTGTATCTACTGGTTCCGACCAAATTAGCACTATGAGTATTACAAAATTGTCCTGTCATTAACCATCATGTAACATGAGTTTTGTGGTTGTTCTTTGTTCGGCACTATTTAACTGACAATCTTGTTTGTGAACGCCACTATCACCATCTTAAAAAATTTTGTATTATGCATGATTCCTCACACTACCACTACAAACACTGCATTAGTGCTGACAATAAAAAAAACACAACCTGAAATGTTTATCTTATGATTGCTTAGTGTTGTTCAATCAAATTAACTGATCATCTTAGCTATAAACATTTTTTTTTTAAGAACATCTCATAATTTCCCGTATGATTATAGCTGTTACTGTTCACCACGCATACTCATATCGTAGCTTCCACTAACCAATACTGAAATATTTTTTCATTATTTGTGTTTATCTTCCTTTTTACTTGGTATTTTTATTGCATTTTTTTGTTATTTCTGTGTTTCTTTTTTCGTTTTTTGTTGTTATTGTTTTTTTTTTGTTTTTTTAAAATATTTTATTTTTTTTATAATACTTCTTTTAAATGTACGATGAAATTAGATGCAATATTGTAGATATGTGCTGAAAATTCCACACTGTACCACAAGTACTGTTTCTGGAATAAAGCGAAATTGTTATTATTGTTATTAGTTTGTGACTCTTCAGGAAACTTGAAATCAACTGTATCCTTGCAAATCAAAGCATGAAAATGAATCCGGTGTTCATCAGTGACTGAATAAAAGATGATTTTTTATTTTTCATTACAGCTTGATTCCACACTGTATTTTTAGTACAAGTATGGAATTTTCAGCATGGATATCGGTAGCCCAAATTTTGCAAGCCGACCCTAGATATCAGGTGTGCGTCGACAGGGGATCGAACATCGGACCATATGCATGATCAGCGAGAGTCCTAACCACTGTGCCACCGATGCATAGTTGCTTTAAGTTCTGATAAAGCGTCGTGACCAACGGGGTTCGTCGAGTTGCGTGTGAAGACAAATACTCGCCGTTGATATTGCCTGATGGCCACGCTATATATATAGTGAAGTGCCTGAAGTTACAAATCGTAGGCCATCGAGTCATATGCCATTGAATGACTGGTTAATCGAATTATCTGCTAGATGACACTTCGAGCATGATTTATTGCTCATAATCAAGGAGACAGGTAGACTAATTAGGACAGAGGTAGTTTCGAGTGTATCTGTTGAATTCTATTCTGATTCTGGATAATTCTTCAAATGCCTGCCCCATCAATTTGTTGGTAGTCTATCTGCTTATCATGATAATAACAGACAAAAGAGAATTAGGGTTCGATTTCGGAGAGGGAAGTTGAGAAGTGGCTGTCACACTCAAGGAAGATAGTGGGCTTACCTGCTAACCTAAAGGTTCTGGTTTCAGCACCTGTTGGTGGGGACATGCATGCATACTTCTGAATAATCCCAAACTAGTACGAAACCAGCGTCTAACACTACCTAGTTTTCAATAGCTCAGATATGTTTAAGATATTTCTCACTCAAAAAAAAGAGGCATAATACTGGGGAAATATTCTAAATTTTGAATTTCTCTTAATCATTACACTTTCTGAACTGAAATCTCTAGTTAGAGTATATTACTTTTTAGTAAGTTAGTGAAAAATGGGATATTTTCAAGTAATAGTTGTGTGGGGATTTTTGTTTGTTTGATTGGTTCATCATGAGCTGACATCAGTTAGAGAACCATCTGAAAACTATCTGGGAGTACTTGGGAGCTGTTTACTCCATCGTGGTTTGGGACCCACTGGTGGGTGCGTACTGATGAAGAGCTGACATCAGTCACCTCATGATGAAATCCTCAAAAATGGAACAGTTTACTGTCGATACAGAGAAATGAAGGGAGAAAATTCCCTCGTGTAAAGGCATATAACGATTGCGTAATGAGCCAAGATTAACCAAATTAACAGACAATCAATAATCTAGGCCTCGAAATGGTTATACGTTGAATTATTCCGACTGTACAAGACACCTAAAAAATCAGAAGTGTTGTATGATATAGACTGTAAGTTGGATAGTGAAACTATATAGGAAATCATCGTGTTCTACCATAAATCTCCGTATATACTGACTGTTACAAATGAAGTGAGTAACGGGAATCAATCACTGGATGATTACTTACTTAACTGCAAAAACTAAAATAATGTTGGCCAAAATTAGCAATCGATAACTGATTAAAAATGCCCATTAAAATTTTTTTCTCCTAAGAATGGTTCCTGGAAAAAGGATACTCTTTTTGATAATGCCTTCTTCATCAAGTTCTACAGTTGTATATCCATCCATAGTAGTGAATGAATTAGGGTCATTTACAACATTATTAGTGTTTAAATAGCATCGAGTATAACATCCAATATCACTGTCTGTAAACAAGAAGCCTCTTTATATACGACTACAATTCAAGGGCGATATACCAAGTGAGATAATTACGAAGAAATTAAGAAAAACGGTTCAAAGAACTTTTAATGCTGGCGAACTACACGTCTTATTCTCTACACTACCGATGGTGCTACCTCGACTGAAAGATGAAGTACCTAAACTAGACTAGCTACTTCAAATTGTATCTACCAATTCAACTGCGCTGTTGGTGGAGCGAGTTATATTGGCCGTTGCTCTAGGAACTTGATTTTTCGTTCTCGCTAGAGAACATCTCCCACTATGGCTAAGTAAAGGTGTAGTTAAAACGGTTAACAGTTCGATACTGGACCATCTGATGCAAATCGGCCATAAAGCCAGCCAGCGTGGAAGAATCCGTCTCTATAATCTACCAGGTGCCTATCAAATTGCCAAAATCCTCGAAGCACCACACGTTCCAAACAGCAGAGGCTATTGCAATTCGCCTCAAACAACCAGTGCTTTGTGTGCAAAAGAAGCAAGTCCAGCTAGCCCCTACTACTGCCTTGGCCTTCGGTAGAGACTATAAATTCATAAATTTGTATTATTATCTTTCCTAATTTTTCTGACATTCAGCTTATTTTATGTTGATGCTATTGAGCTGTTAATCTATCAATATTATTGATTCGATGTTATTTAAACAACATGAATGTTGTTCATAACACTAATTCATTCATTCGCTATAACTGTAGAGCCTGATGATGAAGGGGTTATCAAAAAGAGTACTCTTTGTTCAGTATCCATTCTTTTGCCAAATAATAATATCAGTGGATTACAGTTCGATAGCATCAAAATAAAAATACACACTGACTATCATAAAAATTAGAAAAAGTGATAATACAAATTCATGAATTTATCGTCTCCACTGAAGACCAGGGCAGAAGTAATGTTTCTTGGCTGGACTTGTTTCTTCTGCACCCAGAGCACCGGTTGTTTAAGGCGAATCGCAATACCCTCTGTTGTTTGGATCATACGGTACCTGGATACATTTCTGGCAATTTATTTGGTACCAGGTAGATGATACAGAAGGATGCTTCAATGCTGATTGGCTTTGTGGACGGTTGGGACCAGGCGTTCTAATATAGAGCTATTGATACTTCTCACAACATCCTTATTTAACCACACAATGGTAGGTGTTCCCGAAAATCAAGTTCCTAGATCAACAGTCAGTATAACTTGCTCCACAAGCACAGTTGAACTACCGATGATGCTCTATCGGTAGCATTTTCATCAGTAATAATTCTACAGAATATTGTCAGCCCCAATGACTTATAATTTATGTCCATTACTATGCTCTGAAGTATTTATGTATGTATACTGAATAGGCATACAGTAGAATAATCATGGTATGATTAGCTTAGTGCTGAAGTCGAAAATTTCAGATTGTATGAATTTCTTGATGAACGCGAATTCAGCTCGTTGCTTATTGGTAAGCAAGCATAGACCTAGCGTTTTAGTGGATAATGTTTCGCAGTTTGAAACAATCGGTGCTGGCTTCAAATATCAGTAGGAACATCATCAATCACCAGGAATGCAGGTGCATTCGGTGGACGAGTCTCAAGTAGGCCGAAATGCATATCCTCTATTCCAATACTAGACACTATCAAATAAAATAACATGATGACTTTTTCGCAAAACATAACGATGAGAATAACGAAGTCAAGTTAAAATATTCACTCTATCAGCGAACACGATAATAAAGCTGTCTCAGTAAAATTTAATCCTATTCCAATTAAAACTAATACCAGAAATGTTCACATTGAATCATTCAGACTGAAACATTCGAGTGAGAATATATAAATTATTGCTGGGGAAAGAATTTACCTCCCATCTCGTTTCTCCCCTACTTAATGAATGAATCGAATAGAGGCTGGTGGTCAGTTACGAGTAGAACATAAGGCTTCAACAATACATCCACATTTCATCCTGTTCTCTGCAATCCTTTCCAGCTGGTTTCACGATCTCCCGTAAGCTGTCATCTCCCCCAAGTCACTGATTGCTTCCCAACTGGGTTTCACTCGAGGTTATGCATGGTGTGTCATGCGACTGAATGGTCTCTTTAACGTGTACCTGACTCAAATCCATCACCTTCTGTGTATCAGTTGTGGTTGGTCGATAGGTTGCTGGTTTATTCTTGTTGCTCGCCCTTTCTCACTGGTCATCTAGTCTTCAGCACTGAGCAAGGGAAACAGATGCTGATGAAAGTCTGCAGTAAGCTGCTGAAAATGCTTTTCGTAAGGCATTTGCCAATTCTGTGAACTATATTAGCAGCATTGATTGACTTGACATTACTGTTGAAAATCCGAGTCTTGTTCGTTAGGCTGAGTGTAGTAGGCTGCCACGATGATTTCAGATTAATGAAATTCTGTCCTGCCTTTCTGATAGTGGCCGGATTGGACATTCTCATCTGTGCTGCCATCTGTAGTTGAAATGATGCTGCTTAGGTCAGGCAAGTGAATTAGACAATTTCCTATAGACTTCTCTCGTTCATCGGGGTTGGTACTTGTTGGCGTTTGATTAGATATCTTCATTATCTGGTGTCTTTTCTATGCTTACTTGAAGTCCTGTCTTCACCAACTCCTCTCTCTCTACCAGTTTTCTCCTATAAATCCTCGAGTTTTCTCAGTTGGTCTTAGGCGGTTTTGTAATACGTGCTTAGAGGAATACTGTTGTCATATTAGATGTTTGACTCTTATAAAATTACTGGTTTTGTAGGGACTTTATTGTTTAATTGGTTGGGGGATTTCATCGTGAGCTGACATCAATTAGAGAACCATTGGAAAACTCATCAATGAGTATTGGACAACTGTTTCCACCATCCTAGTCTCTCTTGACTCTTCATCAGTACCGACCCACCCATCATCAGGGTTCGAACCAAGGACCTTCTGGTTACCAGGCTAGAGAGTTCGTAGACCATTAAGCTACTGGGACCAAATCCAATGGCCAGCCAGGCCATGAATTCTAACTTCTACCAGTTCATGACATAGCACGACCACTTCTTAATGTCTTCCTCAATGAGTTACTGCTTCACCTTCAACCTGCTGTACCCTACTGGTCACAGCTTCCCACCAGAAGTCCAGGTTAACTTCCTGAATAGGGCCAATAGCTAGTGAGCACCATATTTAAAAGTTTTAAATGTGTTTAATCGATTTTTCCCCCATTAACACATCTGTAATATCTGTTGTGGCGTGTTTTGCTACACTGTATTATTGTACGAAAACACCTTGAGATCACGTGAAAGTAGGTGATAGAAAGACATCTAGAATAAATTGTACAATATACTATCAGAAGATTAACAAAACAAAAAATGGTACTGTAGAAAAATGCAGGTTGATTATACACTAATGCTAATTAGAAACGTATTGTTTGTATCTCCACTGTTCTGTATACCAATTCATTCACACTCGCTAACACTCACTCACTCACACACACACACACACACACACACACAACGGAGATACACAGAAAGCAACAATGATTGATCAATGACCTCATTAATAATGATATTCTCCCTGGATATTTTCTCTTAACTCCAAAAACGAAAGCTAATCATAGTCAAAAAAAAGTATGTAAACATGATCATAATGAGTTCAACTCCATTTCTACACATAATGTGTCTGGTCACGGATCTCGTGTATTTGATAAATTGAAGCATAAAAAAATAATTAAGGTATTTTTTCAGGTGTTCACTTCAAGACTATTCACGAATCAACTTCAGTTAGAGAAGTGTGAATAACCAGACCAGAGTATTGGACAATTGGATTTCGTCCTTGTTTGTGAATCTTCAGGATTAGTTACTCAAGATTCTAACGTTATTGATGGGCTACTGGACTTTATCTCATTGAGTGGATGGGCAATAAGTTCACTTATGGACCTGAAAGTCGTGATTTCAATCCATGAGAGTTGGGGCATGGTTGCATGCTGATGAAGAGTCTCAGATTAGGACGAAATAATTGTCCCGTTCTTCCTGGTAGGTTTCAATGATTCTCCAGCTGAAGTCAGTTCATCATCACGCTTGAAATAATTCTAGTATTGTCTACATCAAAACCTTGACTTTTGCAGTACAGCCAAGAGAGTAAATACCTACGGAGTATACCTAGACAACTTCCTTACAATATTTAAGCTGACGGTCTATTTCTTGTGGA
The DNA here is from genome assembly GCA_944472135.2 of Trichobilharzia regenti. Lineage (NCBI taxonomy): Eukaryota > Metazoa > Platyhelminthes > Trematoda > Strigeidida > Schistosomatidae > Trichobilharzia > Trichobilharzia regenti. The sequence goes on along the minus strand of OX235264.1, from coordinate 27,925,125 downwards.
TATAAATAAACCAATTGTTATATGATTCAAAAGACTAAATTACAACTAAATTATATGAATATAATAACGGCTTAGACAGAAAATAATTATGAAAATCAGTATCCACAGTAAATTGATACATAGTAGGCATTTGTATCTTATTCTATTGACTAGACACGGTTAAACTGAGTTGTATTCATAGTTTGATACAAATGTAACTCTGACTGATCCGATCATATATCATGAAGATTAACTTATCCTAATTTCACCCCCGTGTGGGACTCGTCAGCTGGATGTACATGTATTTACCAGTGAGTGAGTGGTGGTGTTCCCACAGAGGCTCAAACCCACTGCCAATAGTTTCAAACGCCAAAGTGTTATCCACTAGACCACTTGAGTCACGACTGCCACCCCTTGTGCAATAGGTCTTATTAATTATTGAATTCAATTTAGATGTTCCCGTTGATTGACTGGAGCGAAATGCTCAATCTTAAGTTGACATGTAGGCTCCTTGTGCAGATGCTTCCACGATGTCTGGTTATATAACTTGAAGTCAATGGGTTTATGGTGACTAGCAATGGTCTAGTGGATAACGTGTCGGCAGTTAAAACTATGGGCAGTGGGTGTGAGCATCTCTGGGTACACCATCGCTCACTCACTGAAAGAGGGAATGCAGATACATCATGGTAGCTGACGAGTCCCAAATAGGACGAAATGTACATCATCCTCCAGTTGACTTCACTAAAGGCTAAAACATCCCTGTTTTAGGTAGAAGAAATTGATACTATTTATTTTCAGGTTTTAGAATCCTAGACAGATCATGTTTCATATCGGACAGTATTCAATGTATTTTATTTGAAAGTTATGTCTAGTTTCTATTAAACTTATGACATTTTTTATTTTTTATATTTTGTTAATTGCTGCAGGCTGTATCAACGATTTCAATAATTTACATTTTCTGTCAAACATCAGTTGTATTAAAAAAAAAGAGAGAGGCGTACATTGAACCGATAAAAAGAACTCTAGAAGATTAGGATTTATTTAGTAGATGATCTATATATAACTCATGTCGAAGAAAAAACAACTCGAAGATTTACAAGCGCAAAGTAAAAAAAAAATTGCTCAAAATCCATAAATCCTTTCAGTGTACTATTCAACAAGGCTATTGTTCCTATCAGTTTATCGTCACATCCTGTTTACTTTGAATAACAGATTTATGTGTTATTGTCTGACACAGTTCGCATTAAAGTTGCCTCCTTCCTGTGTATATCCTTGAATTTATTTTATTTGATTAAGCATTTCGATTGTTTACGAATTGCTTTTTTCTTCATTCCTGACATTCTAAGTGGAACAAAGACCATCAAGTTTTAAAATTCTTGTAGCCATAATATTATTTCTATGGGATGGAGTTGATTGCTTCATGCCTAACTTTCTCTCTCTCTCTCTGTTCGCAGCTTACTACTGGATAGGAAAAGATCCGAGATTCAGGAACACATGCAGGACTGGTAAGCATTCTACTGTTAAACCCCAACAACACAATATTTATTAAATCAAATGTGTGACTATTTTTTCTCTGTGTCTTTCGAAGTCGAATTGCTTGAAAAATTTCCTCCCTTCCTTCCTTCCTTCCTTCCTTGACCATGGATTGATATCAGTTACAGAACCATTAAAAACTAACAAGGAGTAAGTACTTCACAGCTGTTTCGTCCTAGGCTGGGGTTTATCAAAAGCATGCATCCACGAGGGTTTTAACCCAGGACCTTCTGGTTACAAGTCAAGCTCGTAGATCATTCAATCATTGGGATTTGACTCAATCGTCGGTTCATAAATTCTGACTTTTATTTATTCGTGATTTTAGCGTGTACCACCAACTAATGTCATTGGCAGCAAGTGTTCGTCCTTACTCACAACCGGCTGGCCACGACTTTTCACTAGAGCAATCACGGTAACTTCGTCATGTAGCCAATCACTAGTGTTAGCACTAGATTAATCTTCGAGAGTTAGTGTGTTATAGATCCAGGATCTGTTGTGGTGGATTTTTTCAGTGAAGCAAAATAATTATAAGGATGTCATCTAGTAATAGTTTTTACAGTTTTAATACTTCACAAGTGCTCTCATATTTAATGCAATTTAGGTTTTACCTTCTATTGATTGGACTGAAGTGCTCGGTCACATGTCAACCTGAGACCGGTGCACTGTCAGTTGCTGGTATTAGATGGTTGGAGAGAATCGACCACGAGAAGCCTTGATAACATCTAGGTTTCGTGCCTGTTGACATTCAACAGTCAGCAAGGTGTATCTACAACCTCGAAGGAACTCCATGTTCCTTCTGATACTCGAACTGGCGTCATCTAGTGCTACAATCAGAGACGTTATCATTGAACTATTCGGGTTCGCGACTGACCTTTCTGTAGGACTGTATTGGATGCTTTTATTTCACGCTAGTTAGTGCCCACATTAAAAAGCACACATAAATTCCTTCAAGGTTGTAAATACGCCTTGCTAACCATTGAGTGCCGACAAGCACGAAACCTAGGTCCAAGGCTTCCTTTTGAATGCCTCTAACCATCCAATACCAATAATTTTCAGTGCACCGTGATGGCGAGCTAGCCTGGCTAGCTTGACTGATAGAATTCAGTCAGCACTAAAGACAGGACTTGATACATTACACTAGTTACTGACAAGTGTCTAATCGAGAAAAAAAAACCAACTAAATGCATTCGCAGTTTATTTGGTTGGGTCACAGATACAGAACAGAAATGGGAAAGAATAACAAAATAAGCCTGAAAGAGTCATTTTTCATCCCCTTCTCATCAAATAAAGAGATGGTTCAATCAACTAGTTAAAAGGATCTCATATAAACAACTGAAAATCATATAGAAAACGACGAAAGTCTCGGAAACCACTTTCCAGCTGTTCTCCTTAATGGTCATAAACATCACATTTGGAAACCATTTACAATAAACAGTATTCGGTCGTTAACTAGATATCGAAGTGGTCCAACCACCAGTTAGCCGTCAGTATCATTTGGAGTCAAGATCATCAGCGATTTGCCCGATATGAATCAACTCAGACAGCCGAACTAATTGATATTAGAAGTTGATTTCTTCATTTATTCTAAATATAATCGCTTCTCCTGTTTAACTCATACACTTACCTTAATATTGATGATCGTATACAGCTAATTGCTAATACTATTTGAAAGATTTTCGAAGTCATACTTCTTCTTTCTAACTCGTAAAACATACCGAATTCCCAACCCCTCCCGCCCCCCCCCCCATCACCTTTAAAAATCCAAATACTGAAATTTTTTAGATAACAATGAACTTAGTTAGTATGACTAGCAATCATTCCCTCCTCTCACTTTGAAATTTTTTTCCCAAATATAGGATGCCCTTATTGAATCATAGCTGATTAAAAAAAAGAAAGAATGAGAAATAATGATTGAGCTTCGTATAACAGAAATGATGTGATGTAAGACAACTAGCTGATGACTACGTAACACACTACTTACTTACTTACCCACTTATTTGTCATGAAGGACTTACGTAACGAAGTTAGTCTAACAGTGTATGCATGTGGGCATTTAGAAGAAGTGTAGATTTGAAAGATACATAACTGAATATGTTATTTAGCCGTATTGAGACTTTCTACTTCTTTTAGTTCGACAAAGGAAAGTACCTAATAATTAAAATTTGTTTAATTAGACTGTCACTTTCGTATCCTTTATGTTCTTCGCCTTCATGTTATTATTATTATAATTCTAGAAGGCCTTAATTTTAGATGATGGAGAGACACCTAATTGGGGAAACGAAACAGCCTGATACTTGTTTCAAATCAAGCGAAATGAGTAAATTATTGTCGTGGGTAGACATTTGCATTCATTATTATATGAAAAATACACTTTTTTTGATATAAGCTAAAAGATTGCTGACATACAACCAAAACACAAATGAGACTAACTAAGACACTTTTCATTGTGTGATTTAAATTATATATAATTTGATGTGTAACAGGAGAATCTTGACAGTACTGTTATTATTATTATTGTCACTAATATTATGACTTTTGTGGTTTTTGGGAAATTTTTGATGAAGTTCAGCACACAGCAGGGAGAGGGAGGAATATGAAAGTTCCCTCTTTTGGTAAATAATAATAGTAATTAATTAACCAGAGAATAGGATCTTATTCGATTGAAGATAGCTGGTAGTACGTCCAACCTCGACTGTCGACCACAGCTGTACTTTTAGATCTCACTTAGTTTATAGTAATTCTGAAAGAGAAGGAAGGTTGGGCTAATAATTCTTCCCCATAAAGACGAAGCAGCACCAATGTTAATGAAACTTAAGAGCTTAGACTTGAAGTTCTAGATTTCACTTGGAAGTCATGAGAAGAAGAAAAATCAGCGGAGCTCAGGAAGTCTTTTTTGTGCTACTTAAGACTTGTCAGTTAGATGTTGTTGTATCTTCAGTAAGACTCGAACGATTAATGAATATAAATAACTATGGTGATTTTCATGAACTGGTTACGATGGTACTTCAATTCGTAGTGATGCGAAAAAAGTTGATCTCATGTTGCAGTTTGCATTGTAACTTTTGACCGTGCGACTGATAACTTTTTTCTGTTCAGATTTCTAACATTTAAAGAGCAGTTGTGTGCTTCAGGAGCACTTCTGATCGATAGCTGCTACCTTGACGTGGTGGTTGGGCTTGCATATTGCAATGGCCCCACACGCTACACTGGCTGGAATTATTGTTCCTGCAGGTCCAACCATTCCAGGAAGGTTGTTAGGATAGCAGTTTAGACTAAAAGCAGTTACACTATGCTGGGGGTCTCTGGGCGAAGTTGTACTGCTGGAGAACAGGGATGTTACAGCAGTAAGGGGTTTCCATCAAATGACCAGCATGCCAGCCATGCTGCCTCTCCACTCTAGAGAGAGAGGAGAAAAAGGAAAAGTTCAACCCCGAAAACTGTACATCCCTACTTACCCTACGGTGGTCGGTAACCGAAGGTAAATTTACTAATAAGGACCCAATCTAAGAAACCAGTTCATACCGACCGTGTGTGACCTACCTCAGGCAGTTATCCTCTGAGCTCTGCGGTCACGCAACACTAACTTTCTTTCTGTTTTGGGTATCTGAAGAATCAATCAACTTCCATAGTGTGGGCAGCCGGGAAGTAAAAACCACCCACGCATATCCAAAAGTCAGTCAGGGGTAATAAACAAATACATTTCCTCGTTTTGTAAATGTCTATTAAGATTTGGAATAGTAACTCTATGACATTTAGGCTAAAATAGACAAGTAAGATCCAGTAATCAATGAATCGTTAGCTGAATGGTAAAGTATAAAGTTTACGATATTTGAAGTCATCTCACCGAGTGATCAACGATTTTCTAACATAATTCAACATTCCAAAATCTACATAAATGTGAACCTCATCAAGCTTATTAACCTGTCCTAAGCCTGGAAAAAAGAGGGAATGTTGCGTGAGCCGTTAACACCTTCACCCAAGGAAAAACAATCCAATTACTCCCAAAAAAACAACCAGGAGGATAAATGACCTTACCTTTTAAAAGTTTTCAGTAAGGTATTATGCCTATATATCTTCTTTCGATGAAATCAAAACTAAACACAGGGACATAAAATTTCCGCACTATGTTTGAGGTTTTGGAGGCTGTTCAGACTGCAGAAGGAATGAGAATATATGGTATAGAAGTATTGGGAGTCTGTAAGCGAGAGTGTTAACTGCATAGTCATTAATCACCTCCTCTAGTCACCCAAGCGACAACTACAAGCATAATAAGAGTGTCGTTATCATGATATCATCTTAGGTCCTCTAATGGAACTTGAATAGGAAGCGAATAGCTGTTTGGTGGACTGAGGATGACATGTAGGACCTCATGTGGAGAAGAAATGAAGTCGTATAACCAGTTAAAGAAAAGACGGTGTAGAATATAATACAATTCATATGTGCAGTAGAAGTCCTATTCTATACTTGGAAAATAATAGACGTATGTTCCAATGAATGTCTCAACAAGTTTTACGTAGGAACATAGAGCTTCAAGCTTCAAAATTTAAAGTTCCAACGGCAGTAGTGTTATTTTACAGGGTGAAGTTGTTAACCTCAAAACCAACCTTGCCTTTACTGCTGGGCTTACTACAGGATAAGCGAGGTCTAGAGGTTTGTCGGTGATCGGCGATCGAACCCGGGCCCCTTGCATGATTGGTGGGAACATAAGTTAACAAACCGAAGCTTCCTTAATGAAATAATTCAGAATCATTGTAAATTATTACCGTTCCAGGTTATTCACTCCAGGTTAAGTAGTGGCCGAACCGCATTTCAATGCAAAGAGTTCTTTTACAGCTATCGGATAACTGTATTTTCCATGTATAAGACTGTCACTAAACATTGCAGTTACATAAATTAAAGCATATATTTTAGAAAAATACACTCTGAAATCTAAACTAAAATCAACTAGCTGAAAAATATGAAAAGAAATTTTTAAGGTTCCATTTTTTGCTTGTGTACGTTTTAATGACAGTCAGAGTTTCTCACCTACTATAAACTTATCAACTGAATTCCGTTAGTCAATTTCGCGTTCCCTTTCGAGTCGCATATATTAACTCCTATTCAGACAGGCATCATTTCCAAGTATGACTTCACCTAGAGAGCCACTAAAGGTCACCAGAGAGTACTATCTCTAGGTTCTTCAGCAGTATGCACACATAAATCCGGTAATGGGGTCAAGTTTAGGTTACAAGACCAGTTCCCTGACTATATTAATATACCGTAACGAAATCAAACAGTTAGCCCCAATAACTCTAAATTTTGACAACTTACGATTTATAAAGCCACTACCACTCAATATCACACGTGAGTACTTGTCTTCACACCCATCTTGGTTGACTCAATTGATCATAAATTCTCACTAGAACTTCCGTCACACTCCATCCTGTCAATTAGTCATCAGTGAAGATTCAGCTGAAAGCTATACAACCGGAAGGTCCTCAACTCCACCCCTGGATGAGGGCGTATACTGCCGATGATTTCCAAACTAGGACGGAGGAACACAACTGGCCAGTACTCCCTGTTGGTAGTTTTCAATGGTTCTCTAACTGATCTGAACCTTCACATCATAAATATAACGATTTTAGAAAAAAAAAAAGCAAAGATGCATTAGCCTAATTCATGCTTTTTCACACCCCTTTGAAAAACAGACAGCTTTCATGAATATATTTTTCTTTGTCACTCATTGTATAAAATATACTTCTATGTACACGTACTAAACCATCTCTTTGTTTTATTCTTTTCTCGTCCTCTCTAAAAACGCTTAATTTTATCAAAAACATTCCATAAGCTTCATTTTTTTTTACATCTTTCGGTTGTTCGTTCGTTTGTTGGTTTGTTGTTGTTTTTTTTCTGTAAACTTGTTAAACTATTATTATTATTACTATTACGGGTATTATTAGTAGTAGTAGTATGCACACCGAAAAGCGATTACTTGTCCAGAACATGTTTACACATGAAACGATACAGATGAAGTTGAGATTGTGTACATCAGGTTCTTTTCATGTTCTTCAGCCTTCGTCCTCTCTCTCTCTCTCTCCCTCTCCCTATCTATCTATCTATCTTTTGTGTTTTAAAGTCACGTGCAGCTATCAAGGAAAATTTTTACGGGAGTGTGTAACACATAGAAACTTGATCTAATTTATTTTTTTGTTTTTGTTTTACATTTATAGTACATGACCTTGAGCGAATTTATTCTAATGTGCTGTTGATGTATTCACTGTTAGTAGTTTAGCTGATACATATGCTTTTATGCATTGAATTGAGAGGAAATTCACCATTCTCAGTTTAATGGCTTTAAGATTTGTGTGTGTGTGTGCGTATGTGCTGTACTCCTGAAATCTCACATGTGACAGAGATTAGGTGGATGGATGGTTGAAAAGATTCTGGGAGATCTTAACTGTTTGGATGATTTTTAACCAAAGATCAACAGGTGGAAACTAACAAGTTGGTAGAAGAGGAAGGCAATGACGACAGGACTTCATTTAGGTGAACATAGAGGAGATTGAGATAATGAAGATACCCACTGATTTCCATGACGACGACGACGACCATCACCAACAGCAACGACAACAAACACCAATTGGTATGAACGAGAGGAATGTAAATGAAGTCATCTTATTCACTTGTCTGACCTGAGTGACATCATTTCAACTACAGACGACAGGCCTATGTGCTGGAAAGGATCAGTTACAAGAAACTCTGACAATGAAGCAGCCAAGGATTTATTACCTAACAAATATATAGAAGGAAATGAAGTTGGATAGGACATACACTGAGGAGATCTCTGAGTAACATCACGCACCAGACAGGCACTTCAGTGGAACTTGAAGGAAAAAAAAACGAGTTGGGCATGGGTTCAACAGTGACGTCGAGGAGATCGTGTGAGAAGCAGATGGAAGCTTATGGGCAGTTGTGTTATTATTTTTTTATTAATATTCTGTTGTGTTCTGAGTAGGACATGGGGCTTCAACAACACATCTCCGTTTTCCTTCTATTTCCTGCTGTCCTCCTCATCTGGCTAGCTACATGACTGTCCAGAATCTCTCATCTCCGCCATGTCACCCTCACACCTATGACCCAGTCGTCAATTCTCATTTGAATTCCACTCGAACAATGACCTGAATTGCACGCGATGTCATTTGACGATCTCCTCAAAGTAGGCTAATTCCATCTTCATTTTCTCCTACATGTTTGTTGAGCAATCGGTTCTCGCCTGTTGGTTTGTTCCCAGCCAGAGTTTCCTGTTATTAATTCTTTCTGGCTAGCCAGCCGGCCGGCCATTTGATTATCAGTATGGAGTCAGAATAGGCAACTGTTGTTAAAAGTTTGCAGTAACTTGTTGGAAATCGTTTTTGTGACGCACGCACAATGCAGGTTTCTGATCCATATGGAAGAACTAACATTTCGTCTTGCATATTCGAATCTTGTTCTTTATGCTAGCTGGTTGTGAGTGACAGCAGATTTCCAAATTGGTTTCAGGTTGATGAAGGTATATCTTGCCTTACCAATCCTGACTGGTTGGTTGGCTTGGCTGACATTGACATCTTCATCCTTCCCGCCTGTAGTTGAAATCATGCTTTCTAGATAAGGGAAGGTAGGGAAGTAACCTCAGTGAAACCTCTCCCGATGATGGTGATTAGTGCTGGTTATTGTTGCTGTAGCTGTTTGGTGTTGGTTGGTTATCTCCAACACCTCCTTCTCTGTGTTCACCTTGAGTCCTGTCTTCTCTGTCAGCCAGACTCTTCCACCATTGCGTTTGCTTGCCTATAAATTTTCGAGTTTATGTTACATTAAACATCAATTATCCACACGCGAAATCCACTTCTTCTAGAATCTTCTTATCAGTGGTCCAACGTATTCCTGTCTTCTTACTACCCACAGTCTTTCGAATAATCCAGTCCACTACAATCAAGAATATCATCAGTGAAATTAGTGGGTAGCCATGTCTTACTCCTGAGCAGTCATGTGGCCAGCTAGAAATGACAACAGAGAATAGGATGAATTGGAGATTTACTACAGTATGTTTCAGTCATGGTCGAGGAGAATAACAATAATGAAATAACATGTGACAGAAACGGTAAGATATAAGCACAAGTAGTTTTCGATGAAGAATATAAGTATGTCAATAAGGCTGAGGTCATTTAACAGTTATTATAAGTTGCTTATGCATTACACTTGGCGGTGATAAACAATTAATATTTAACCAAAAGTAGGCAAATTAATTACACATTATTAGACACTTCATTGGTGGATGGTGACTGGCAGTGGAATCCAGGATGTGCATTTCGTCTTATATGGACTGGTCATGTAGATGTACCTGCATTTTCCAGTGAGTGATGATGTTCCCACCGAGGCTTGAACACAGTGGCCATCTGCACAAGAAGCTGACATGTCAGCCTGACACCGAGCGCTTGGGTCCAATCAATCGACGGGAAAATCTAAAATTCAATTACATTATTAGGCAGTATGAGAATATTAAATACGTGAACTACTTTCCCTAAAAGTAACTTCACTATTTTCCTGTTCACGTTAGTGTTCTCTAATCATGATGGTTTTTTCAAGTGCAAAGCTTTCACCATCCTTCTAGATATCAACTTCAGTGCTAACTTCAAATTGTTGTTCGTATGGATAATGAAAGCCGCGTAATTAAGCTCCGAGAAGACGTCAACTATTAAAAACACCCACCTGAGCTATATAACTCTGCTACTTCTGAAACTCTCTTCTCAAACGACTTCCTTTCCCCCACAGCCACCTTCATCCCTCAACAAGGATATGTTTAATGCGGTACCTAACCTGTCATATGCTCTGGTGGTGTTCGCGTGACTTTTGTTGCCAGATCTGTCAAAGGGCGATGGGATAGTATGCGACCTAATGGTTGTGTGCAAGGTTTGAAGAAGGCTGTGTGCTATATGCATGCGCCTCGTCCTGATAATGTTTGTAGTGCATCGGTGGTACAGCGGTTAGGATGCTCGCCGACCATGTACATGGTCCGGCGTTCGATCCCCGGCCAAAGAAGCACTCATAAACCTCGCTAAGCCAGAAATAATGCTATCAAAGAGGAAAGGTTGGGCATGAGGCTAACAACCTCACCCTGTAAAAATAAACACTGCTACAGAAACTTCAAGCCACTAGCTTGAAGCCCTATGTTCCATTGGGAACGTGAAGGAAAAATTATCATTATTTATTAGTGACCAACAGATGTTAGACATTAACTATCTATGCTCCTGACTGGTGCAACTCATTGAATTCGGAGTGAGGACTGATGTCCAACGGATTGTAAGCTTTTCAGATGTTAGAATTCATAAGGTAATCAATCAATGAATTGTAGTCTCATGGAAAAGTGATAATTTGCCTGCCTTCCAAAAATCCAAAAATATCTCAAGTCTTATCTCAGATACAACCGTAGAAACAGTCGGCTGAAGATGCTCAAACTAAGACGAAATAAACAGGTGTATACAACAGTACGCCTTGATTTTTCTTCTTATTTTTTTTAACTGAAATTGGAGGCCACTAAAATCTATAGTGAAATTAATCTAAAAACCTAAACATTTGAATAAATGGCTCATTCATTTACCCTAATTATGTATATATATAAATGAGAACAGGTGATTGATATCTTTCTTATCTAAGTGTTATCAGGACAGTTAAGGTTTCAAAAGAGCAACAATCTCTCTATGTGTGTGAATGTGTGTGTGTGTGTGTGCGTGTACAATAGTGTTTACTCAAGTTGGTTTATTTTCACTGTAAACATTGTACCTGACCGTATAGTTTGAGTTGAAACGGAGAGAGGTGGAGGGGGGTGGGGGGGGGAGAATGCAATGAAGACACTGAATCTGCATCACATTACCGCTTCTAAAGCAAACTATAAGTGTATGAATTCATACTGGATGGATTGAATCAATGATCAAGGTGACAAATGATTCTATTACTGATATATACACACATGCACACACACACACACACTTACGCACTGCAGCTCATGAACATCAGAATACACAGAGAGAGAGAGAGAGAGAGAGAGAGTAAGAGGTATTTTATAGAAGGAGAATATACATATATATGTTGAAACTTGTTTTGCTATTCTGTTTTGGGTTTTTTTTTCTGTTTGCTTGTTGTTTTTTTTTGAAGTTTCATCTATTCACTAACGTATAATTTACTGATAAGATGAAAGAAGAAGAAGAAGAATAAAGGAGAAAAAGCCTCCTTCAACAGAACAACGTCATAAAGTTCAATTTTATCATTCAAGGCTATAATGAATGACTCTCTGGGTGTATACAAAATACAAATAAAAACTATAAACTTTAAAGGAATCATGGTGATGATGATGATTAAAACATGATTAGAGCAAGTTCTGGGTTGTTATTGATGTACATCTTTAGTCATCATTCATTCATTTATTACAAGTATGATGGCGGATTAGTGAGCCATTGAAAACCTCCGGGGGAGAGTATTTGCCAGTCAGTTGTTTCATCCTAGTTTGGGACTCATCCGTAGCACACACACACACACACTGAGATGAAATTATTGTTGTTATCATTGTTTCCTTTAATTCCTAGAGGAACATATAGGGCTTCATCCACACGTCTCCACTGCATTCGGTTCTCTGCTCCACGTCTGTCCGAATGCTTTCATCTCCTCCTCGCATGACCTCCTCCAAGTCACCCTCACACACTAATGACCAACTCGCCACTTCCCTTTCGGGTTCCACTCGAGCGATGGCTTGTCTAGTGATGTCACTTGATGGTTTCCCCAGAGTATGGCCAATCCATCTCTATTTCTTCCTGTTTATTTGTAGCACAATCGGTTCCTGGTTAGTTCGCTCATTGCCAGAGATCCCTGTTGCTGATCTTTTATGGCCGGCCATCTGATTTTGAGTAGTATTCAGCGAAGACAGCTGTTAATGAGGGTCTGTAGTTTGTTTGAGATGCTCTTTATGACGCGCTGATTCTCTGATCCGTATATTAAGTAGCACTGACTTCACATTGAATCTTATTTTCATTTTCATGCTGAGTGCTGTTGACCTCAGCACAGACTTGAGAGTAATGAAAGCTTGTCTTGCTTTCTCGATCCTCGCTGCTTTGGTATCCTCGTCAGTTCCGCCTGTAGTTGAAACGATGCTTCAAACTAGAAACAAATCAAAACCCTACAAACTAACTCTTGAATATTCATTTATTGCTCGGTACCGACTTTATCTGAAGTATAAAAAATGTGAGTATTTGACTTACATAAATCAATACAAATAGTATTGAAGAGTTAATCTACCTTAGTTCAGCACTTCTCAAAAATTTATCTTCAAATTACATACGACATGGAATCCACAGACACTGAGTCGTGCTCCTACCTATTTATTATATAATTTTAATTATGGTTTGATTATTATATTTATATTATTATTATTTTCTCCTTTAGTTCCTAGAAGAACATAGGGCTTCAGCTGCAAGTCTCCACTGTGTTCGGTTCTCTGCCAACGTTTTCATCACCTGGCTCCACGTCTTCCCATATGCTTTGATCTCCTCTTCGTATGACCTCCTCCATGTCGCCCTTACACTGACAACCAACTAGCCGTTTCCGATTTGGGTCCCACTCAAGCGATGACCTAGCGTGTTGTGTCACTTGATGGTTTACTTTCTCAGAATATCGTCAATCCACCTTCATTTCTTTCTGCGTATTTGTTGCACAATTGGTTGCTGATGAGTTGGTTGGTTCGTTCATTGCCAGAGATCCCTCTCTGTTGTTGATCTTTTCTGGTCGGCCATCTGATCTTGAGTAGTCTTGAGTGAAGATAAGTGTTGATGAAGGTGTGTAACTTGTTCGAAGTGCCCTTATGGTTTGATATATCATATATATTTATATTTTCAATTAATAAAATTCTGTATTCACTGTTTACTGTCATTAGAAAATGTAGATCCTTAATGTCGATGTGATTCATGAAGAGTTAACATGCTCTAACAACATACATACACTTATAATATTTTCTATTCTACATGCAATAAGCTTCCTGTTCCACTCAATATATATCCATTGTATCCTCAAGATTCATAAATGAATACCTATCTGGTCAATTATACAGTCTTTTTCATGGTAGTATAAGAGCTGTTACTTTGGTTGATGGTTATTATCACCAGAATCCAGCATGCACATTTCATCCTTTCTATGGACTCGTCATCTGAATTTGTCTGCATCTTGAGTGAGTCATGATAGTGTTTCAACTACTATTAGACCTAGAACCCACCTTTTCAAACGCCAACAGGCCATTAGGAAGCCTTCACAGGAAGTAACTCTATCGTTCACCGAGAATCACAGGTAAATCCAGATGATGGGTCCCAACTAAGACGAAATGCATACCTTGAATTCCACAACTAGCCATCGTTAACCTAAATAACACCAAAGTCCGTATCGCTAGCCGACACATAACCACGGACTGAGCATTTTGGCCTGATAATAAATGAGATTGAGATTGCTGTACACTTCTTTTTTAAACATTTGACGATAAGCAGTACTGGTTTATTCTTTCTCCAAGAATTCAATAAGCACAAAATATATTCATTGAGTTGAAATAATAATCATCAATCTCGTATGCCAATAATCTATTCTATCAGATAAGTTCAATCTTTGTACTTATTGTTACACAAATGAAATAATCACAAATCGATGTTTAAGAATTCTAGATTTGATTGGTTAAAGGATTTCACCATGAGCTGACATTAGTTAGAGAGCCATTGGAAAACCACCTGGTAGTACTCGACAGCTGTTTTCTCCGTCCTAATTTAGAACTCTTCATCAGTATGCACCCACCCACAACCGGAATTCGAACCCAGGGCCTTCTGGTTACAAGGCGAGCTCATACCATTCAGCCACTGGCAGCCTGCTTCTCAATGGCCAGTTCATGAATTCTAACTTCTACAAGAAGGTCCTGGTTCCGAACTCCATGGGTACGTGCTGATGAAGAGTCCCAAACTAGGACGAAACATCTGTCGAGTACTCCCAGCTTTTCCAATGGTCTTTTAACTGACTTCAGCTCATGATGAAATCCTCCGGCCAATCAAACGAGATTCCCTACAAAAACGATACTTGAAAATTCTAAATTTCTCAGTTTATTGTAAGGCTTTTGAATGTGAATACTTACCGGCTTACAATGTCCTTATCTAAAGAAGTTCAAACAACCAACACAGCATTTTTATTTTCGCCAGTTAACAGCCACAGCTAGATTCGAAGTATATTCTTCTTCTTCTTCTTCTCTATTCCCTTGTGTTCCGAGTGGATCACAAGGCTTTAAGCTTTGAAGTTTCATTAGCAATAGAGTCGCTGTTAGTCTCACATCCATCCATCACTCTTTACCTAGCTTTCTACAAGCTAAGGGAGAATCAGAAGTGAGTTGGTCAGGGACTGAAAAGCGAATCATGTACGCCGTCGACGAGTGTTCTACTATTGAACCAATGACGCATAAAAGATTAGCAATACCCAGTACTCCCACCTGATCACTCATAACAAATACTAACTAAGCCTAACGTTGCTTAACGTCAGTGGTTCCATGAGAATCTGTGTTTTCAATGAGGAATAGTCGCTGAGTATTACTACCTAAAACTAGTTGAAACAATTAGAATAACAAAATTTCAAGAGTAGCAAGTCATTTTCTATGTGAATATAGCTCACTATGAAATAGGAGCATATTTATTGAGCAACAGGTACTAATATTAAATGAAGAGGTTAGACATCCGTGCATAGAGTGATTCATCAAATGAGTTTTCATCGTCATATGATAAGGTTAGTAAATAACTTTGATATACACGATTAATATTACCACTGGAGAAAATTAAAATGTTATCAAGTCACAAGTTTTTTTTTGATTATAACTCGATTCCACACAGTACCTTTTAGTAGAAGTATGGAATTTTCAGCATGTGATATCAGTAGCCCAAATATTGCAGGCCAAACATTGATATCAGGTGGGCATTGGCAGAAGATCGAACCCTGGACCATGTGCATGGTCGACGAGAGTCCTAACCGCTGTGCTACCAACGCCATTGGGTTCCATTTCTGTGACTGACTGAGTGATCAGCGAGCTGGCCTTGTAACCTGAAGGTCCTGGATCCGATTTCTGGTGAGATGTATGTAATTATGTACTGCTGAAGAGTCCTACACTATAGCGAATCCTATATTCAGTACTCTCTGGTAGTTTCCAATAGTTTTCTAACTTTAAATCAATCAAATCTCTACAAGCCAACAGTTAATATATACAATCTTGTATAAATAACCTTCGGTTTCAAAGTCATATTTATTAGGACCGTACTCATAGCAAAGGGAATATTGACATGCATACTTACAGTCTGTAAGCTTCTCTTTCAAGTTGAATTACGGATTTATATTAGTTAGAGAATGATTAGAAACCAAATGGGAGTGATGGACAGCAGTTTCGTCTTAGTTTTGGTATTCTTCATCAGCACACAATCTCCAGTGTTCGAGTACTCCTTGCTTTTCAATGGACAATTACTCACTATTGACATTGTCTGATGTTAGTCTTGCTAAAACCATGAAGTGGTTGCAATGACTGAATAATCAACAGGCTTGACTTGAAACCCATAGGCCCTGGGTTCGAGTCCTGACGAGTACATACTGCCGAAGACTGGCAGTAGTTCAGCATTATCGGATAATCAGTAGTTCTCAAAATGACGTCAGTCCATGATGACCAAACCTTCAAGTTTCTTTCTGAATGCTTTCGTATACCACCAACTTGAAGGTTAGATATCAACTTTGTATAAATCATACCTTCACAACACTTTTATCACGTGATGACTATTCTCCTTTCTCTATCTCCGTCTCTCTCTCTCGCTCAATCCATATTTCTCATTTTTCATGTTTAAATGACCTTAACATCGTGTCATTTAGTATATTTAATTTATTGTTTAATAAGGTCATCATAGTAATTAATACAACTGTCATCATCATCATCATTATTGACAATATTCATACTGATGATGAAAAACTTCACTGGTTTAATTGGCGGTCGATTTTTCTCTTCCTTTCTTTCTTTCTATTTCTGAAGTTGTATCCAAACAGCTGTTGGTCTCATTGTCATTAGTTGTTTTAGTTATCGCTTTTGTTGTCTCTGTTGTTGTTGTTGTGCCTCGTAGTGTTCCAGTTGTGTTGATTGTTTTCAACCTCGTTTTCTATTTATAACACACTAGAAGGAATAAATAAAAAAAAACATTTCATGAAAAAAACGGTTCTGTGGCACTAATCAAACAATATAAAAATCTATGCCTGCTAAGCAACAACAACAGGTTAGATACTATATTTTTTTGTGTGGTTTTTTAAATATATTTTTCATTTATTATTAAATTTATTTATAAAAGTACTTTATGTTTGTAAATGTTTTTGTATGTGTATACGTGTGTTAAAGGTGTAAGCATTCAAGTGCGTTACATGTTCAAGTTCCACTACATGAATCCAATTAGGCAAATATTATCAAGGGCATATATGTGGATACTACAGTGTTCTACGGGTTGATCACGGATTGATATCAGTTAGAGAACCATTGAAAACCAGGGAGTACTGGACAGCTGTTGTTTCATCCTAGTTTGGGAATCATCGGCAGTACGCACCCACTGGGATTCGAACCCGGGACCTTCCGGTTACAAGGCAAGCTCGTATATCATTCAGCCACTGGGACCCGATTCAATGGCTCGTGAATTCTAACTTCTACCAATTCGTGATTTAGCGCGACCCCAACCATTGTCGTTGGTGGGACATCCATCCACACACGTGACATCTAATTGGACCTCACTGGTCACGACTTCTCACTAGAACTCAGGAAACTCCAATCTGTAGCAAGTCACTAGCGAGCATCAGATTAACTTTCTATAGTTTGGTTTGTAAGGATTAGTTATGTTTTACGGGTTAGAATTCACGAGCCATTGAATCGGGTCCCAGTGGCTGAATGGTATACGAGCTCGCCTTGTAACCGGAAGGTCCCGGGTTCGAATCCCAGTGGGTGCGTACTGCCGATGATTCCCAAACTAGGATGAAACAGCAGCTGTTCATTACTCCCTGGTTTTCAATGGTTCTCTAACTGATATCAATCCGTGATCAACCCGTAAAACATAACTAATCCTTACAAACCAAACTATAGAAACTACAGTGTTCGTTTTTTTTTTCTAACCAGCTATCGTGATCTTAGTTTCACACTTGATAGTGTTTAGCTAAGTTTATTCTGTTTGTCGAGAAGGGGAGTAGATGTGAGCTCAGATCGTCATCTAGTGTAAAGAACCTGAAATCCTTTAGGACAACTGGAAACAGACCACTGTAATTCAAGTTCAACATTCAGAAACTGAAAGACGAAACTACTTTCACTACACATCAGATCAGAGTAAAATCGGAGACACTTTTCGTGACATTTCTGAGGAAATCTACATGGAAGAACACTGGGACTAACTCTTTGAAGGTGATTTTCAAGGAAACGTATGCAACTGTTCTGGGAAGAAGGAAGAGACAAGACAAGGAATGGCTGTCAACGGATACCTGGAAGCTAATAGAAGAGAGGAGAGGAGGATAGTGAAAAGAGAAGATAACTCAATGCACAGGTGGACAAGAGAAAGAGAAGCTGAGATCGATGTACACTGGACTGAATGAAGAAGTGAAAAAGAGTGATAGGAAAGACGAAAGACAATTCTCCGATACACTGGTAGTCAAATATCTACCTTAACTTCATCAACTTTGAAAACTCCTTCGATAGACAGCGCTGACCGATAGGTAATTTGGAAACTGTTTTAGCACTACGGAGTGCAGTACCCAAGTCTTTCTTTATAAACCTCATTCAACAGCTGACTATATGACAATGCCATGTGTCAGGTGGTTTGCAACAGAAAACTCAGTGAGGCGTTAGAAGTGAGTACAGCAGGAAGAGAAACTGGCTGGCTGCCCATTTTCGCCGATGATATTCTCAATTGTGGTGGATTTGATTGTGCGTCAGACTGTTTACAGAGAGTAAGAACACAGGAGTGCGTTGGACCAGTGAGAAGCACCAAGAAGTTATGGATTTCGCGCTTGGGTGATTTATGTTTAATGTCACACAAACTAGAAGACTTTCAGGCAGGAGAAAAGCAACAAACTAGCTGAAGAAGCAGGCACCGAAAAGACAGGACTCCAGGTGAATACAGAGAAGACGAAGGCGATGTGGATAACCAACCAATACCAACAGATAAAAAACAACCAGTACCATCGACTAAAGAGGCTTTACAAAGATTACTTCCTACATCCACTCATCTAGGCAGTAAGCATCGTTTGTACCGCAGGCATTCGGACAGCATGGATGAAGATTTCAAAGTCAGATAGAATCAGAAAGGCAAGATACGCCTTCATCAACCTTGAACACGTTTGGAAATGTTCTACACTCCGTGGTATAAAGAAACAGATTCGGATTTTCAACACAAAAATGTGAAGTCAACCAACCAGTCAGTTCTTCTATACGGGTCAGAGACTTGCGCTGCACCTGTGTCGCGAAAAGGATTTCCGACAACCCGCTGAAAACTTTTATCAACGGCTGCCACCTTCTCTGGTTGGCTCCATACTGAAGATCAAATGGCCGACTGACTGGTCAAGGAGAATTAGCAGCAAGAAACTCTGGGAAAAAACCAACATGCGTGAGCCAGTAGCTCAATAAATACGTGAGACTAAATCGAGATGGATAAGGCACAAGTTGAGGAGGTTGTCGAATGATATCGTGTGCAATGCAGGCCATCACTTGAGCGGAATCCCAATGGGGAGCGAGGAGTGGGTCGTCGGTGCGAGGGTGGGGTGTGTGACATGGAGGAGATCATGTTTTGGGGGAGGGAGGAGATGAGAGATTATAGGTCATCTTGGGCACAGTTGAAGAGGACGGCGGAAAATAGAACAAGTTGGAGATGTGTTGCTGAAGCCGTATGTTCCCCTCGAAACCCAAGGGGAATAATAATCAGCAATAATAAGTTTATCCTATCTGTGCTTTGAAGTTTAAGCAGCGATAGAGTTGTTTTCTACAGGATCCTCAATTATTCACAGGCTCCCATCTCCCCCCTCTCTACCATGTCATCCCGGGGCAAACGCTCAACTTAGCGTTTCCCATTCCAGTACCACTTGACAACCCTCCTGGAGCATTATAACACTTAAGGGTCTTCTTAGCGTGCGTGCAATCCACCTCCATTCGCTTCCGCTGCAGAACACGCTTTTGGTGATGTGCGTGCCAAGTCTTTGGACCATCAGGAAGCATTAATTGACTTCACATTAATGTTGAAAATTCAGATCTCGTACGTTACGTTAAGTATTTTTGATTTCCAGACTCAAAGTAGGCATAAAGGAGTAAAACTGTGATGAATACAGATAGAAAACTTTCTGAACCCGGAACTTTCCGGTTGTAATGTGACCACCATTGATGACTGGTTTCCTGAATTCACACCGAAATACTGTGCGTCGGTGGTATAGCGGATTGGACGCTCGCCGACCATGCACATGGTCCGGGGTTCGACCCCGAGCCAAAGACGCACTCCTTTACCTCGCTAAGCCAGAAATAATGCTGTCAAAGAGGAAAGGTTGGGCATGAGGCTAGCAACCCCATCCTGTAAAAATAAACACTGCTACAGAAACTTCAAGCCACTAGCTTGAAGCCCTATATTCCACTGGGGAACGTGAAGGAAAAAAAACCCCACCGAAATACTGGGATTTCCGTCATTCAGAAAAGACGCTTTCAGGGGAATTAAACTTTCAACATACAGAAATGAAATGCTCCATTTTAAATGGCTGAAAATATCTTGAGGTTGTGGCTAACTATTTTTACAAAATATTTCGTCTTGATCATCATTATCATCGTGTGAAGAGGAGTTGAAACGGTATGGACTAACATGGATGCAAGTGAAAAGTACAACAGAAGACAGAAGCAAGTGGAGACGTGCAGCTGAATCCCTATGTTCCACTAGGAACCCAAGGGAACAATAATAATAATAAATAATCATCAAGTTAAAAACGAGTAATCGATCCTATCAATAGCCTTTCAATAATAATAATAATAATAGACTTAGTGTCTCTTATATCCATTGATAACAAATAACTATGTCTAATACAAAATAAAAAGTAACAAAGATTGTTATATCATTTCCAGTCATACATTCATTAATGAATATTTTCGAATAGAATAACACCTTTACACCATAGGGATTTTGTAAGTTGCTATACAAATTTCTGTCTTCTCCTCCTAATGATTACATCATCATCGTTTTTACTCAACCCTTGTTATAATATGATGTAATAATAAACAACTTGTGAAATGAAGACATGATCTGTATTATATAGTTACTAATACGTCTATTACTGCCACCTAATAATGAAACACATCAAGAGATGTATCCATCAATTTGATTTTCTCGAATTTCATTTAGTTAACTTTATTTCTCCCCATTGTCTAGACATTCACAACACATGGTAAATGTCATAAATATTGACTATCAATAAAATCATGACACTTTGAGTAATGATACTATTACCTCCACTAATAATAATAATAATAATAATAATAATAATAGTGAATAATGGCTAGATGAAGGCGGTATGGAAGAGTTTCACCTTTGTACATATAATTAGATACCGATACTTCATTAAAACAGATGTAGGATGTATAAATTGTAGACTGGCAACCACAACAACAACAACAACAATAAGAATGTATGAATTTATGAAGTGAATCATTTTTGTATTTACTTCGAATTTAAAATTTATGCATACCTGTTTCATCAAAGTATGAGAAGAGGCAAATGTTGTCGGTGGTGTTGGTCTTGTTGCTATGCTATTCGCATGTTTATAAATCTTGTATTTTAGAATAAATTATAACAGAATCCCCCGATGCATCTCAAATGACGTTTTGTTACTTACTTGCTTACACTGGTTCCCTTCACCTTCTTGTGAAAATTTACCGCTTTCAGACAAATAATTTCTCTTTGATCTTAGTTAATTTTATGTAGAATTTCATTGAAAGGCCTACTGCTTCTGTTATGCTTGTGAAAACTTTTCAGAAGCGAAATAAATAGACGAATATTGGCGGGTGTGTCGGTGGCACAAAGGTAGTATGCTCGCCAACCACGCTTCGTGTGGTCCGGGGTTCGATCCCCGGCCACAGATTCACTCCTTTATCTCTCTAAGCCAGTAATAAGACTGGTAAAGAGGGAAGGCTGGAGGGGGGCATGAGGCTAGCAACCCTATCCCGTAGAAATAATCACCAGTGCTGCTGAAACTTCACAGCTCTAACTTGAAGTCCTATGTTCCACCACTGGGGATGTAAAGGAATAAAAAAGACAGAAGAATATTGGCGGTCTGTTTGAATCACTGCACTACCTGTGAATTTCTATCTAACACAATGCAACGCATTTTGTCTAATACTTATTCTTTTTTATCCACCTAGTTATGTTACTGGATCGTAGAATATACTGACGCACATTTTTTATTGGCTTTCAAAATACCGACGTGCATAACTTGGAGACGAAGGAAAAATATTACAGGTGATTAGTCTAAGCTTCTGACTGAATAACATTGATATACAATAGATGCCAATTTTACTTGAAGAATCTAGATGAAGAGAAAACATCACGAGTTAATATCAATTATAGAACCATCTGTAAACTAGCGAGTATTGGCTTGGGACTCATAGGCACTTCGCACCCCCCAGGGTTTGAAACCAGGGGCTTCCGCTTATAAGGCAAGTTTAGACCGGCATCCATTAGCCCATGAGTACCAAATTTCGCGAACTCATGGTTTTAGCGTCAATATCACCCAGTTTTATCGGTAAATATTTGTCTTCACACCTGATCGGGTGGTGACGATTTCTGTCTAGAACGACCCAGGCAACTTTGTCCTGAAGCCAATCACCAGCGAGCACCAAATTGATCTTCAAGAGTTAGTTTATAGAAATTTGATTTGTTTCAAGTTCAATTACCAGATTAGTATCACTTAGATAACTAGTGTTTGCAAATCACCAAGGTGTACTAGATAGCTGTTTCGTACTAGCTTAGGACTCATCGGCAGTACACTGTCACTGGGTGGTCACTCTAAAATCACTAATCAGTAGAAGCTAGAATTCATGGGACACTGAGTCGGTTCCCAATGGCTGAATGGTTAACGAGCTTCCCTTTTAACCAGGAGGTCCTGCGACTGAAATCCAATGTGTCGGTACTATTAAGGAGTCTCAAACTGCGACGAAATAGCTGCCCAGTACTCCGAACTGGTTTGCAATTATTCTTTAACTGATAACAATCCATGATCAAACTTGAAACAAATCAGATCTCAACAAACAAACTCATGAAAAGTTTTCAGTTCATTGTGTAACAAACTAGGTGAAAAATTAAACTAGAAGTGTGGTGGTGTCATACAGACAATGGGTTCCAAAGGAATATTATTCTGACAATAAAAATCATTGTATTTGTTGATGATGTTAACGTGTGAATACTATTCCCACACTTGAATAGTGAGTGCGTTAGCAATGCAATACTCTATATGTGTGTATTTGAACATTCTGTTTCATGTCGTTTAATATAAACCAAAACTACACGCTCAGTGATTGGTTAAAGAATATAACCTGTATAGATGTAAATAACTGTTTGATCACTTGAAAATACACCTTGGCTTCTATGTCTTGCCTTCTGTTGTTACAGAAGAATTTCTGACTGTCCTAAGAACTATAAGAAACTTGAAAAATTTGACTTTTCAACAATTAAGTTGTATGTCATTTCATCGAAATATACATATCGTGATCCAAATTTCATTTCATATGAGTTCGTACCGAAGAATATGTATTCGAAGTAATCAGTTTGGTTGGACACTAGCTAGTAGTTAGTATAATGTATCCAGTCCTTTGCTTAGCCCACTCTGAATTCTATCACTCAAGTTTTTAGTGCGGCTACCAACAAGCTAAATGGCTCGCCATCATGCTGCACTGTGAATTGTTGATATTAAATGGTTGGAAGTAATCGGCAGGAAGCCTAGTCTAACCCAGACTTTGCTCCAGTTGTCATTCAACAGTCAGCAAGGCGTATCTGCAGTCTTGAAAAGACATGTCCCTTCTGGGACCCGAATCCACGTCACCGAGCGCCGCAGTCAGTAATTAGTGTAATGTGTCTAGTCTTATTTTTCGTGCAAACTGAATTGTATTAGTCAGGTTCGAAATGTGGTCACCATGTTAGGCGGCTTGGCTAGAAACCTTGGAGGTAGGTTCCGTGCTAGTTAACTCCAGCCATCTAATATCAATAATTCGAAGTAATCAGTTTGTTTATAAATATTCCTGGTGGTAAGTGGTTCCCTAGTTGATGGTGTTTCGTGCTGAAATCGCCACTTTTAAATAATTCCAACTGGAATTCTTTCTAAATGTTTAAGCGGTTTCTAAAATGGTTTCCAATAACTCATATTCCAATGAAATACTAACTTTCTGACTATAAACTATATAAAGAGTGATAACAATACTAGAATAAATTCTAATAAATTCTCAAGAATTAGTCTGTAGGGATTCTATTTGTTTCAGGTTAGACCATGGATTGATATCAGTTACAGAACTATTAAAAACCAACGGGAGGTACTCGACAGCTGTATCGTCTGCCCTAGTTTGGGACTCACTGACAGTACGCACCCAGTACTAGGGAATGAACTGAGAACTTCCTGGTTACAAGGCGAGTTCTCAGACTTTTCAGCCATTGGGACCCGACTCCTCAATAGCCAGTCCACGAATTCTAACTTCTACCGATTCGTGATTTTGGCGTGACCACCAACGAATGTCATCCGTGGGAATTCTATCCTCACTCCTGACTGAATAGACCACTCGTCACGACCTCTCGCTAGAAGTGCAGGTAACTTCGTCCTGTAGCTAGTCACAAGCAAGAATCATACTCATTCATTCATGGGCCACTGAATTAGGTCCCAATGGCTGAATAGTATATGAGCTTGTCTTGTGACCGTAAGGTCCTAGGTTTGAAACCCGATGTATGTATACTGCCGATAAGTCCCAAACTAGGGTAGACGAAACAGCTTTCCAATCAAACCATGGTCTAGCCTGAAGTCTTAAGAATTCCTTTAATTTGGTTTATAAACTGAGAGCAGTTTTACTGCCATATACCGAGTCCAAATCTCTAAAACAAAAATGAAGTATTTTAAATGTTTAAGTCATATTTTCACTAGAAGATAAAATCAAACAGGATACAACTGTAAACCAAGAATCAATACAAAGTTTTTTGTGTGTTTTCGGGGCTATGAAAATCTAAAAGATGAAAATGTAGTGATGAATGCATTTCATACCATGTCATAGAAGTGATCGGGTGCAGCTGATTAAAGTCAACTTGACCCATTGATGTTGAAGATAGCGTCAAACACGTGGAATGAACTTCCGGTGTTCGGATGACATTTTTGTGAAATAACCAAGTCCATTTATGCTTTACAGCTGTTCATATCATATTCAATCAATTAGTTTTATGACACCTAACTGTTATATATATATATATATAAAGTGGTTTCAAATGAAAGCCATGCGGATATCACATTTAAGGCAGAACTTCATAATTAACTTCGCTTCCTCCAGTACACAAGCCTTAATGACTCACTAAAATCATTAAAATCCTCCAACCAATCAAACTAAATCCCTACAAAAGCCAATACTTGAAAATTAATGTGATGCGACTGGCCATATTCCAGAAGTTAACCTGGGGTTCTAGTGAGAAGCCGTGACCAGTAGGGTGTTGCAGTTTGAAGGTGAGGCAGTAACTCACTGAAGGAGACATTGCGAAGTGGTGACGCTATACCATGAACTGGTAGAAGCTAGAATTCATGGCCTGGCTGGCCACTGGATTTGGTCCCAGTGGCTTTATTGGTCTACGAGATCGCTCACCTTGTAACCAGAAGGTCGCTGGTTCGAGCCCCGTGCTGAAAAAGAGTCCCAAAGTAGGATGTAAAGAACAGCTGTCGAGTACTCTAAGGTGGTTTTCCAACAGCTCTCTAACTGATGTCAGCTCATGATGAAATCCTCCAACCAATCGAACAAACCATGCCTACAAAAACCAATACTTGAAAATCATAATAAAACACAAAGAGTTATACAAGAAGTTTACGTCTGTCTGTAAAAGAACATAAAGGTGATGTTATAAATAACCATAAATGTTTTCATCTTTAGAATATTACTATTGTAAGAATAAACACCGAGTAGACTCAAATAAGCATCAAGAGTCTAGCGACAGAATTCTCGCCTTCTGGGATTCAGTTTCCAGCAGACGTACTCCAAAACCTAACTGGCTTAGCCGTTAATTATGTATCAAAAGAGGGAGGATTGGATGTGAAGCTAACAATCTTAATCATTATGGAAACTTCAGAGTTCAAGCTTGAAGCCATATGCCCTGCTTAGAACACAAAAGAACAAGAAAAACTTACCACTACTTTGGTATTACATAAAAAATGAATTCTTTATTTTTAGACTTTTGAAAGAATTAAATTTATAGTTTATTCTATTGATCACTGATCAAAGGAAATCACAATCACAGTTAGATTTGTAATAAAATCTTATTGATGCATTTTCCGAGCACATAGTGAGGCTTAGTTTCTTAAAATGTTCTCATTTCCTTGTAAATTCTTTTATTCCTTCACATTCCAAGTGGAACACAGGGCTTCAAGTTACAGGCTTGAAGTTTCTGTAGCAGTGGTGTTTATTTTTACAGGACGGGTTCGCTAGCCTCATGTCCAACCTTTTCTCTTTACCAGCTTTTATTACTGGCTTAGCGAGGTTTATGAGTGCGTCTTTGGCCGGGGATCCAACCCCGGATCATGTGAATGGTCGTCAAGCGTCCAAACCACTGTGCCACCTACCTACCTCCTTGTGACTACCAACTAATTTTTGACAGTTATTCACCATTCCTCATTAGGTCAGAAATTTAGGAGTGCCTTACTTGAAAAAACATCATATTTTTTGTGTTCCTTTACTTTCTGAGTGGACCACACTTCTTCAAGCTCGAGCCTCGAAACTTCACCACTGTTGTGTTTACCTGATGGAGGCGCTAACTTCAAGCCCAGCATTCCCTCATTTTCAACCTCCTCTCCAGCTAAGTGAGGTTTATGTATGCCTAGGCCGGGAATCGAACCCTAGACCACATGGGACATAGCCAGCTTTCTACTGCCGAACCACCGATGCACTATATTCAACAATTCAACTTTTAAATACCTCAAAAAAGATTATAAATATCATTATGTGCTGCACAAAACTGGAGCATCATCTGGGAACTAAACTCAAAAAGTTTGAAAGAAATGGGACTTGTAATGTTTGTGAGTAATTTTACAACAACTGTAAGCCCTATAGGAAGCAGTAACCTTAGACATGTATTATTTAGTGCATCAAATTTCCTACTATTATTCCATCATTCTTATGAAAATACTTAGTTTTAGAAGTGATGTTATATATTATTATAATTCTTATCGATACTATTTGATAGCGAAATTTGAGATCTATTTTTTTTAATCACAGCTTGATTCCACACCGTATTTTCTGGTACAGGTGTGGGATTTTCAGCATGTGATATCGATAGCTCAAATTTTGCAGGTCGACCATAGATATCAGGTATGCATCGGCAGAGGATCGAACCCTGGACCATGTTCATGATCGGCAAGAGTCATAACCGCTGTGCCACCGATGCATCATCTACATCCCGCCCAAACTAGAGGCATATAGGATGGATGAAGATATTACCCGACCAGTTCTCAAAAAGACTGTTATGCACAAATATATTCCACAAGGAAACTAGCTGGTGTTCGATAGCTGAAGGCAATCAGTAGGGAACCCTGGACCTGAATTTCCTTGCTTTTTGACATTTGTCATATAGGCCTATGTGAAACCTTGAAGGGAATTATGTCCCTTTTGAGATTTAAGATCGCGTCACCCAGTGCTGCAGTCAGAGAGGTTACCACGGATTTATTCTGTCTTGTGATCGACCTCCTGTAGGACATAAACAAATACTTTGATTGATCTCATGTACAGATGCAGAAGTATTTCTGCAAAAGTTTTGTACTGACTCCTTGCCATTATTTTATTTTGACCACACAGCTTGATTCCACACCGGACTTTTGATACAAGTAGGAAATTTCCAGCATGTGATATCGGTAGCCCAAATTTTGCAGGCCAACCATTAATATTAGAAGATTGAACTCCGGAACATGTGCAAGGCTGGCGAGAGTCCTAACCACTGTGCCACCAGCTCACAGTTACTGGTATTTGACATTCTGTTCTCACATCGTCTATTAAAAAGTTTAACACATATATTTCTACTTAGATCAAATACTAAATATTCCTTTTCATATTTCTTCAGTAGTCAAAATAAGTTAAATTATCAGTGAAAAGTAACCTAAAAGGTTTATATAATCATTTGGAAAACAAGTTGGTCTCATAGTAAAATAGCCTTCTCACTTCGGATTCTTGCATTCCTTTGCATTTCGAGCGAAAAATAGGACTTCAAGCTATGAACTTAGAAGTTTCAGCATTGGTGGTGTTTTATTTACAGAATCAAGTCACCAGTCACGTATCCAACCTTCTCTCTTTTTCAGGTTAACTGTAGGCTAGTAAATTAAATGATGTTTACGAAGAGTACGTCAGGTTGGAGTCGAACCTCAAACCATGTGTATGACTGGTGAGTACTCTACCCTTGAACTATATCAACTCCGACAGTAATTCCTAAATGTAAAATGAACACATCTTATCTTATGAATGCTATTCTTATGATTTCATTCAAGTTGATCAAGGGAAATTATTTCATGAATTCCTAATTGATTCGAAAAACTTTACAGATAGTTGATTCTTACAAAATAAACGTGTTTTGGAAAGAATGTCACCGTCTGCTAATGTGGTACATAAGTGAGTTATGTCAAAGACTTTCAGATGCCTTAAGAAGCCACCCACCCATGAGGCCTTTAATTTGAAGTCTGATCTACAAGACAGTGCCGAAGATTCGCAAACTCTGTTCCCATGGTTTCCTGTAACCAAATCATGTTAGTACGGTATTCGATCCGTTCGAATTCTGCAGCCTATGCAAAACACAGAAATGCAGTCCAGGGTTTTCGAACTGTTCTATATGGAATAGCATGTCCATCAGTTCAGCTGTGAGCATTAAACTTTCAGATTCGCCCTTCTACATTTTTCAGGAATACTGTCGCCACTTGAAGACAATGAACAGGATATACCTGATATAGTCTATGAAAACATATGCACATGAAAGCATTTTCAAGAGGAAGATCGCAGTCTATCCACCCTCGATCGTACCAAGTCGGTTATGGAGGCAATTGGAGTGCATCGGCTGGCATGATGATTTCGGCAACAATGGTGACGAGTATAAACTATGCAAAGTGAATATCATCCGCTGTGATGTTGAATTATCAATATTTTGTTGAAGATTCCTTCGTATCCACTTTGTTTTGAATTTCATTTATCTATCATTGTTCTCAAAGTTTAGTATCTACATTAAAGTTAGCAATAATAATAATAGCCTTATTCTAAACAGTACTTTAGGTACAAACATGGAATTTTCAGTATGAAATACAATATTCCATCTAATTTTCTCAATTAAAGGGGCAATAATTAATATAGGGCATTTACATTAATAATATTGTTCCATAAGAAGTGAATATAAAATTAAATCAAGTAAAATTATTAACCACAATGGCGTTTACTTATAGTTCCTCAGTAAGTTGGTAATTTCCTGTCTTACAAACTTTCCTCATCACATAAAATGTGTCCCGGGTAAATAAGGTATTATAGAGTTCTCTTACTCAGTCATCCGAGCATACAGTCTCCTATAGTTGCTTCTAGTTCTACCCGATGAGGTGCAGAAAGCAGAGAGTTGTGTGTAGAGAGGATGTTCAGAGTCTGATAGGATAATATTTGCTAATTTCTAGCAGGAATTCAAGTGTCTGTCTACAGTAGTATTAACGAGTTGGTTTGGCGACAACCCACTAAACCTACAGACGATTTGTAGTGTCCTACGCAGTATGGCAAAGTATTTCTCAACTAGCCCAGGAATAATTCAGAAGGAGCAGTAGAGAAGTATAGGCAAAACACAAGAATTAACAAACGGTAACAATAGAGATGGAATGATACCAGATCGTCTTAACTTCCTTACACAGAACGTCAAACAAGATATCTTTCTGGAAACTAACATAATGTGGGAAGATCAGGAAAGGTGATCAGAGGAAATTGACAGTCCAAGGTACTAAACACTCGATTTGGTTTCAACTTGAGTGCCATCTATGATAGTGGAACCCGGTAAGCTAACCAGTTCACATAAAGTCGGGTTTGCAACAGGAAGTGAAATTAACCACATGACATTTGGAGAGAATAAGCTTAAGACCATTTTTTGACGAGGACCACTGGCTAAATCGGTATTTTTATGATTTTACGTAAACGCAGTCAGTCAAATCCCTACTAACGAATACTTGAAAATTAGTCCAGTGCTCAGGAATTCTATTGGGAGGTGATGACAAATCCTCGCCGACGACATTAGTGGAGGTTGCAACATATATCGCGAATCGGCAGAAGTTAGAATTTATGGGTTATCCACAAGATCCCTTCCCTGTGGCTTATTGGTAAACCAGTTCACCTTGAAACCTGGAAATCCTGAGTTTGATCCCTGGAGGGTAGGGAGACAACTGCGTACTGCTGAATATTGTTAAACTAGGGCGAAATAGCTATCCAGTACTCCCTGGTGGTTTACAATGGTTCTCTAACTGAAATAAGTTCACAATTACACTTAAAACTAATCAAATCCTTATAAACCAACCCTTCCTGAGTTAGGAAGTGAGAACACTCTTGGACATTACCGTAGTGTTTGTAAAAGCATTAGGTTGTGTGAGATTCCTACAGATAGATTTTCCCAACTCAACAAGGACAGAATAGATGTTATCTTTGACTTCGTGATGACCTGGACAGGTGTAAATCTGGAATAAATTTAATCCTCCATATACATAATGTTCTTCATGAACTGTCAATTATCCAAAGAAAATAGAATCTAGATCCGCACCGTTCAAGAGAATGTATTTCTATTTTATTTTTTTTATTCCTATTGTTCAATATTATAATCAACAGTATGTTTATACAGCTGTTGAGATCAACACATGGATAAATAATTGATCGTGTTATATGGAAGAACAAAAAAGCAACTTACAACTTACAAAGTATGACCTTTGTGGAATGAGAATAAAAATTCAACTTATATGGAATTAGATTCTACCGTGCGAATATTCATTCAAAACACTGGGATCCGCCTTGATTATATATATATACCAGTCATGGTACCAAGATGGTCAGTCTCAATGTCTTTCAAATCAATATTTTGCTTTTCGTTGGGATAAACCAGCTATATCACCAAGTTAGGTCACAAATGAATTATTGTTGGGTTGTTGTTTTTTTGTCGAAGTGTCTATCATATGAAAATAACCCTGAAAGTTGATATATTAATTTCACAGTTAAGCATCTGTTTTTGATTTTGAATAAATTGTTATGAAAACATAGTGGAACTTCACTCATCTGAACTATTGTGTATGTGTGTATTTGTGTGTAAAAATTAGTCTTTGGGTTAATAATCATTCCATCGACTTATCTTGCCTGAAGCATTGATCAAGATTTACACACTAGGTGTATAATGAGAAACTATTATATTACCTATCCTACTGATATTATGACTATTCTTAACCTGTATTGTACTCTTTAGACATAAATACATATAAAAAACGGATGTCACTCATAACTTTGTGCATAATACTACCAGATTATAAAACATTTAAAAGTCTGTATTAACATGAATTGAATTTTTGATTTTCCCGTCGATTGATTGGACCGAAGTGCTCGGTCTCAGGTTGACATGTCGGCATTTTGTGTAGATGCTTCGACGATGTCTGGGTATTTAATTAGTATACAATTGGTGGATGGTGGCTAGCAGTGGAATCCAGGATCCCCATTTCGTCATATTTGGGACTCGTCAGCTGGATGTACCTGCATTTCTCAGTGAGTGATGATGTTCCCACCGAGGCTCGAACCCAGTACCCATAGTTTCATGGATCCATGGATAACGCTTTGGCGTTTGAAACTATGGGTACTGGGTTCGAGCCTCGGTGGGAACATCATCACTCACTGAGAAGTGCAGGTACATCCAGCTGACGAGTCCCAAATAGGACGAAATGCGCATCCTGGATTCCACTGCTAGCCACCATCCACCAATTGTATCTATATTAACTTCTTATAAATATAGACATTCCGTGTTATTGTAGAGCATAGATAAATACCGAGTTGTGCGTCGGTGGCACAGCGATTAGGACGCTCGCCTACCATTCACATGGTCCGAGGTTCGATCACCGGCCAAAGACGCACTCCCAAACCTCGCTAAGCCAGTAATAAAAAAGCTGGTAAGGAGGGAAGGTTGGACATGAGGCTAGCAACTCCATCCTGTAAAAATAAACACCACTGCTACAGAAACTTCAAGCCTCTAACTTGAAGCCCACTGGAAACGTGAGGGGATGAAAAAAAAGATAAACAGATGTTTAGATATATACTTGAGCACCAGTAGTTATGATCCCATTTCGATGACTGGCTTACATCTTATTACGACATGGCTATCTATTGAAAGTTTCTATTTTTGCTCACTACAGGAAGAAGGTGGTCTTAGTTCATGAAAACAGTAGTAATGAACATTGAGTGATGGCTGAAGGTAAAGATATTTGAATCAGAGGCCTCCAGAATACTAACTAGTCTTGCGCTTTGCAAGCTGGATTACCACACACAGCTGGATGTTGCTGTGGGACGTGAACTAGTAACCTGAAGGTTTCTGGTTCGAATTATGCCAGGGCCGAGACTTTCACTTCATAAATAACAGTCTGATATTATGGAACTATAGTCCTACAGGAGATCCGTCATGAGCACTGTATAGATCAGTAGTAACATCTGTGACTGCAGCATCCGATGAGACGAGTTTGAATCTCAGAGTTGTAGATACGCTTTGCTGACGAGTGCCAACAATTATGTGAGAGTAAAATTTGGACACAGAATAAGCTATAAATTATTCATAACTGGATGACATTTCGAGCCCAACTTATCGCTAATAGGCTTACAACTTGATAACTTGCCTTACATAGTTTTGTCATACACAGAAGGAATATCAAACACTTTATGTAGGATTCTTAATATGGCTGGAACTAAGGTGATATTTGAACCAACCATCTTAGTAGGAAGCAAACTTCTTTGGCTTTGAGACTCCATAGATCCAATTGCATAGGTCGAACTAATAGATCAGTGTCAGTTAGATTATCAGAACATTGGGATTTAACTAGATCCAGAATGATTCACTCTTCTAGGTTAAATACTCTGGAATCATGTTGAGTCATTTCAATGCATTCACTTGCACGTAATCACAAAATAAGGTGAGTGGGACAGGGTGAAATTATTAAAAAGTAATATAGTTAGGTGAAGACAGACAGGTTGGTCACTGAAGCTTTGTTCATCGAATAGGCGTAATCAAAATGACACAACACCTATACTGGAACTATATGGAAAACTGCAGCAAAAAACAGGAGAGATTAAAGCGATATAAAAGAAGTTGTCAGATCGTGTAAATACACTGATATGATTATGAAACATCATACAGTTAATAATACTGTATAACACTGTGTGTTATGTGAAAGGGGGTGTAATGAATCATGAAACTAACGGCCTAACGCTTTTTTTCGACTACCTCTAACTATCCAACATCAATACTATGACGCTCTCCATAATGTATTCACATTATTTACTAGATGATATAACAATGGCTCGCCATATACGCCTACTCATTGGCAAAGTTAAAGTATCATAATCAAAATCACAGTGACCTTGAATAACCAATCAGAATATAGATACAAAAAAGTCGCAAAATCGTTGAAAAATACGCTAAAAAATGTTACAAACGTGAAATTACACTCTTTAGTTGTAGCTTATGTGTTGTAGGGATGTCTCCTAGTCAATACACAGATGATCTATAGAGAAATCATATCGTGAGCGAGTGATGTATTCATTCAGACGACTGTAGGTTATGGTACTTAGAGATCCACTGGTATTTCTGACACTGTTCATTGGCATACTCCTAACTCTAACTGTAATCCTAGCTTTAACCCTAATTCTAACCTTAACCCTTGACCGTAAACCCTAATCCTAAAATCTATAACCCTACCTACAGTATATATATATATATATGCAGAAAAAGTATCTAGAGAATGGGTAGAATACTGCATCTATCCTCTCCAAGTCCTAAAAGGTGGGCATAATTTGATTAAGAATGATCTTTCATAGAATACCCCAAATCTGATTGGTTCTTGAAGGTCAACTTGACCTTGACTTTAGATATGATACTTTAACTTCGCTAACGAATTAACGCATTCTAAAATAATCTCGTACTGACAAAATCAATAACCCCTGTTTTGGGAAAAATCTCCATTAAGCCATATTTCCAGTAATCCGAATTTTAGTTAATTTTTCAGAATTCCAAGTGTCTCTCTATTTTTTATGAATACTATAGTTTTACGTTGTTTTGTGTCCTCTATCTGTCGATCTGACCTTAACGTTAGGAAATGCATGCTTAAATAACTTTTTGTACGTGTAATGCATTATTCTGACGGAAGATAATATTGAAACATCATGTTCAAGATATTATCATCTGCATTCCTGTGCTAACACCACGATTTTATAATAACGAAAATAAACTTACATGTGTCAATACTTACTTAATTCAAACAAACAAACAAACAGTCATAATCTATGAATGACTCATTTGTAGAGATTGAAGAATACACTAGCTTTGACAAATATTCAGGGATTTGTAATTCTCATACTAGTTTATGCGCACGCGCGCGCACACACAGAGAGAGGTATACAGAAAAGGTCAGAACTGCAAAAGTGACATATGACAGGAAATGCTACGAAAGTATCTTATTGTATCTTATTTGCAAAATGCTAACTAACCTCATGTTGTATATAAGGGAAACATAGTCATCTGGTTTTTCCACTAAGGCTCAGCTTATAAAAAGTACATCACTTGGAAATATAACTCGATTCTTACTAAAAGTTCAACGGTAACCTTTTTTTCTCTCTCTATCTGTAAAAGTGGGATGCAAATCCGGGGGAAAGAGATTTACAGATTTGGCAGAATGATGATGGTGAAGAAATATATAAGTGGGATTTATTGTTTGACAAAGTTGTGTAAGATTACTTTACAGATTTATGTTGAATAACTTAAATAAATAAGAGATTAAATTTGTCAGAAAATCTAAGGTATGCTCTTCTTTGTGTTCTCATATCTGCCTTTGTTATTCAGTAAACAGAAATTAACTTGGCTCCAGGATTGGGTTCCGAGTGGCGAAGTGTTCAATGCACTTAATTGGTGGATGGTGACTAGCAGTGGAATCCAGGATAACGCACATTTCGTCCTATTTGGGACTCGTCATCTGAATGTATCTGCATTTCTCAGTGAGTGATGATGTTCCCACCGAAGCTCGAACCCAATACCCATAGTTTCAAATGCCAAAGTGCTATCCACTAGACCACTTGGGCCACGAGAGCCACCTCTTGTGCAACGGGTCATATTGATTATTTAATTGAATTTGAGATTTTCCCGCCGATTGATTGGACCGAAGTGCTCGGTCTCAGGTTGACATGTCGGCTTCTTGTGCAGATGCTTCGACGATATCTGGGTATTTAATTGGTGTAAAATTGGTGGATGGTGACTAGCAGTGGAATCCAGGATGCGCCTATTATCATAGAATCAATCATGCAGCCAAATTATTCCTGTTGTATTAGACGAAATGCTGTTTGATGAAGTCATAGGACACCAGGTGACATAAGTGTTCGCACAAATTTACATGTATCTGTGGTATTAGTTACACTGAGAGAATAATGAGAAGGGAAAAGCCTTAGATTTACTCAACCCGTATCACAAAGTCTACGTTTCAAAGGGAAATGTAGTTTCAAGAGTGCATTCACAACTGAAAGTATCTTCTGTCAACAGTAAGGAGAAGCGAAATTATATTTTAAATACTGAACTATAATTATTCACTTGCATTATGGAAAACATTCCTAACACGTCAGTGTAGACGTCGTTGATCACTGTATACAGAAGATTAGATGACAACAAAGGATAAATAACCAAGAACTCTGGTGATGAACCAGTCAACAACATATCACTCAGCAAATTTGCCAAAACAAATGGAGATAGATTAGATATGCACTAAGGAGAATGTTGAGTGATATCATGCTACAACATTGAGTGGTACCGAATGGGAAAAGATTATAATGGACGTGGGTCCCAGATTGGCATCGAGGATATCACGTGATGAAGAGGAAACGAGAACTTACTGGCAGTCAAAGACCAAAATAGAAAAGACAGTAAAGAACAGATTGAAGAGATGAGCTGTCGAAGCCCTATGCTCCATTCGTAATTAAAAGGAATAATAATAATTATAATCACCGGCAGTACGCACCCACCACCCGGGGTAGAACTCAAGGCAAGTTCGTATACCCTTCAGCCAGTGGCACTCAACTCCTCAACGGCCAGTGCATGAATTCTAACTTCTGCCAATTCGTGGTCAGTTTAGCGCGACCATCAGTCAATGTCAGGGGTGGGATATCCATCCCCACACCTGACTGTATGAACCTCACTGGTAACGACTTCTCACTAGAACTGACTCCAGGAAACTCCGTCCTGTAGCAAGTCACTGGTGAGCATCAGATTAATTTTCTATAGTATAGTAAAAACAAAAATAATCCTTACAAACCAACTATAGAAAATAATTTTAATCATTTACTGTTCTGCTTAATTAAATCTGCTAGTAGTTCCCATCTTAAAATCTAAGACACAGTGAATACCATACCAAAGAAATAAATTGATCTTTATGAATTTCACAACAAATTAATATTAAAGTAGTCTGTTCACCTGAAAGTCAACATTAAACAACAGTATTCATTTTATAAACATTACCCGGCATATGTTGTACCTCCTACTTTGGCTATACTTTTCCCAAATTTACAGCTGAATTTTGCTTCTGAAGCAAAATAACAGAATGAAATCTATTCAAATAGGTGGATAGATTGTGGAACTGGTCAAACGAAAAGTTCTCCAATGATTCAGGCATCTCTTTTGGAAGTATGCAGGTGATTGTTATTTCTCAGCTGCCCACACTGCAGATGTTGATTCTCTCTTGAGGTACCTGAAAGAGGAGGATCATTAGTATTATGTGATTGCAGAGCTCAAAGGTGAACTACTTCAGGCCGATCAAACACGGCTTTTCGATTCGCTTCCTTATTATGATCTTACCGTCGGTTACCGGCCTTCACATGGTAAGTCAAGATGTACAGTTTTCGGGATCGGCCTTCTCTATCCTGCTGTCTAGAGTAGAGATGCAGCGTAACTGGCATTCCAGTCATCTGTGAAAAACCCCCTACTGACTTTACATTCCTATTCTCTCTAGCAGTACGATTTTGCTATCTAAACAACCAAGCTCGTTGAATCACTGTGGTATACAAATTTGACCATTATGTGAAGTTAGCAGCTATCGCTTGGTATAAGTAATAGTCGTAATAGTAGTGGAAAGTATTTTCTGATTCCTGTACATCATAACAAGTGTTTCAATTCATCATCTCTCCCCCACACTGATTAAGATATTACAGACATTCATGTCATGTTATCTTCCAAGTCTATTCATGTGACATATATCTGTAGAAATCAGGCTTCTAACAAAAGACTATCGTTTATAGTGTATTTAAGAAATTTATTAACTAATTACTGGCGATACAGTATATGTGTTCAAATACTGAACATGTTTTAAGTGATATAATGACGTTCAAAGGATCTATTATTGTTATTATTATTATCATTGTTATTGTCACTGTTATTACTTCAGACTAATCACAATTACATACAATACCTTGACCTATAGA
Organism: Trichobilharzia regenti; assembly: GCA_944472135.2. Lineage (NCBI taxonomy): Eukaryota > Metazoa > Platyhelminthes > Trematoda > Strigeidida > Schistosomatidae > Trichobilharzia > Trichobilharzia regenti. Next base: position 27,887,597 of record OX235264.1, on the reverse strand, counting down.
CAGATAGTTGAACTGAAGACAATGTCACTCAGAGTAGACTAAAACCAGATTTGATAACGATGAAGCCAGCAGTATACTTCTGAATGACCAAGAACATTTATATGATTAAGAATTGTAATAATAATTATAATAGTGGTCATTATAATCGTAAATAACTTTCAACAAATATTTGTTTGTTGAATGACTTTGTGTGTATGTGTGAGTTTGTGTGAGTAGTATGGGGATTTTATTATCACACCTAACCAGAGCATAAATCATGTCATCTTCCCCACCCTTCCCCCTTTAGTCATTATTATTTTTTTAATTATTACTATTTTTCTACAATAACCAAATTCTATTTACTTCTTCATGTACTAACTTGTTTATGGATTTCATGAATGTTGAAAAAACAACAACGACAATAGCAGTTACATAAATGACTCTAGAAAAGTGTGAGATTAGACTTACTCTTACTTAACCCGCATCTCCTCTTCAATTAGATCTATGCAAATGGATCATTTGACGTTTATTAGCTCTCAAGTATAAAACACTATAGATCATTCATTATATGATACTCAAAAACAGAAAAGAAAAGGAAAGAAGAGCAGTATGTCTGAGTTATTCGAGTTTTTCTGGCTTTTCCTTTTAACTTTGCTTTCTTTTTTATTGTGACAAGTGATGTAGTGCAACAATCCCCACTGATCAACCTCTTCATATATCTTTTTTTTACACATACTATATACATATATTGCTTTATGTACTTATTAAGATGAGATAAGATATAAATAAAGGCGACAGAAGGCTTTTAACAGCTTCGTTGTTCTCGCTTTTAAAGGAGGTAATTACTGTCTTGTTTTATCACAAATGATAAAGGTCGAAGTGTTCTTTTTCTATGTGCATATCAGTGCTTATAAATGATAAATGCATCTTGAATCTTTAGTTCTGTTCTCCCTGTTATTTATTATCGGTTAATAATAGGAGAATTTTATTCGTTATGGGGAATTTATTGATATTATCCTAATAAGTAGATCATATTCGTTGAAGTATGCAGTTTTTGTATTTCATTGAGGCTGTTAGTATATATCACAGACAGTCTAGCGTGAAATATCATTAATCTAACTTATCTGATACAGTTTCATCCGTGAAAATTGTCCTACCATAACTCATTTGAAGGCTTTACTGCTAAAAATGGATATTATCCTATTGATGTAAGCTAATGGATTGAATTTGTCTATCACAAAGTTTCATTTTTTGAGGCCTTTTGACATGAATGGTTTCAGTTACGAAGATTTCATTGGCTTTCTAGGCAACACTTTAAGTGCTTACTTCAAGATATTGTTATGCATAAAGATAATTGGAATTTCACTATTAAAGTATTCGGCTCAGAAACCAATGCAACTCTAAAACATTCTTGATTCGGAATATTGAAATATGTATATGACTACATCACAAAGTTGGTATTTGTCGATATTAAACTCCGCGGTCATCACTTCTTAAAGCTCCAATAACTTTTCCTGTCTGAAATACCTCCTGATATAGACGTTTTCATTTATAAGGATGAGTACGAAGAATGCATTTGAGCGAATTGGTTGACTGCTGAGGAAGGACTGTTGTCATATGTCCATTTTTCTTAGTGTTGCTTAGATTCTGTGAGCAAAATTTGTAATTTCCTCACGAATATAAATAACTCATTATCAAAATACACTTAGAATTGAATTCAGATGGTTCAATTCAGTTGGCAGAATCCAGACAGATAACACTAGTTTCTCCATAATGACAAATCGATGTCATTACTGTCCTCAAAACAGCTGGTTGATGAGGCCTCTGAATGAAGCAGTGGGATATACGTGCTCAAATCTCTGAGAGAATGAGAAGTTTCCCACGCTTACATATTCCCCTTTGTTGACATATGTTAATAAACACGAAACATAGGTATCGAGATTTCTGTCAATTGCCACCAACCATCTAATATACTTAGACTCACATTGTAAAAATATAAAATTCTATCTTAAGCTTCTCTGACATGGTCATGGGGACAACTCCATGAGTGTTTGTATGCAAGTTTAGTTACATAAAATAGAAACGAGATAATTTTGAAAACAGATGGAATGAAAGTTAGACTAGAGCTTTCGTGAATGAACTGTATGCATTAGAGGAAGAATAATAATGTTCAACATTCTGTACGATTATTTAAAAGGTAAGGACAAACACTTACCAATGACATTACTTGTTGGTCACGTTAAAGTCACGAATTAGTTGAAGTTGGAATTCATGGGCCATTTGACCAAGTCCTAGTAGCTGATTAGTCAACCAGCTCTCCTTGTCACCTGAAGGCCCTTCGTTCGAAGCCTGTTGGGCACGTACTGATGAAGAGTTTCCAAATAGGAAAAAAACAACTGTCCAGTACTCCTTAGTGGTTTCCAGTCGTTCTCTGACTGATATCACCATATGGCTAAACTTGAAACCAATCAAATCTCTGAAAACTAAGTCATAGAAATCGAATTTCAAACTTCATTAGTTTTTCTTAATAAATTTACAAGTGTTAGTTTGTAGTGATTTGATTGTATTCAGTTTTGGTCATGAATTGATGTCAGTTAGAGAACGATTGGAAACCATCAGGGAGTAATACTCAGTGAGAAATGGTAAAATGGTGAATTGAAAAAAGTCAGAAATGATGGACCATTGGATTCCGTCGCCGTAACTGAGCGGCCGACGAGCTCACCTCGTAACCTCGAGGTTCTGAATTTAAACCATGCAGGTTGGGGCATGTTTGCACGCCTCTGAAGAGCCCTAAAGTCAGACGAAGCAGCTGTTCAGCACTCTCTGGTGGTTTTTGAATGGTTCTCTACATGAAGTCAGTTTGTAATCAACTTTGAAATAGCCAATAAGTGGTGGGACGTCGATTCAATGTTTAGGATGTGAACCAACTTATATATATGTGTGTGTGTGGTATAATAAGGTGAACATTTTTGAGGTCAAGCGTCGGGTGCTAGATAAGGAGGGGAAATGAATCCACGAGTTTGTAAAGTCTCATCTATTGAGATGATTAGGACATATGTTATGTATGCATCACTAGCCACTGATCGCCTTCGTCGACGGGTAATGTTAACCACTGACATAGGATGGATCAAGTTGGGAAATAGATACTGGTGGTCAAACCAAAACATGGCCTCATCAGTCAATGAAATCTACAACAGTTAGTTTAAGCCAGCTAGCCAGCCAGGTAGGGGGGGTGTAGATTGACTTCTTGTTTGGGGTCCTCGGGATGGTGAAAACCAATGCCGACTAGAGACAACTGGTGATATGACTGTCTCACAATCGTTTTCAATGACTGGTGAAGATGCATTCACTCTTTGTAATTCATAATATCCAATAAAATTCTATCCTTCTTCCATATTACTATTATTTTTGCCTCATATCTGTGTTTACTATCTCTCCCTACTCTCTTCTCTTGCTTGGTATGTGGCAATTCGAAATACAGTATATTGACGCAAAGTTCTACATTGAAGCCGGCCAGTCAGTGTGGACTATTCAATAGACGGTTGTATAGTTATGTTACTACAACTCCTACTACTTTTAATAGTACTTTAAGGCAAGCTCGTATATCATTCAGCCACTAGAACTCGATTCAATGGCTCATGAATTCTAACTTCTACCAATTCGTGATTTAGCGTGACCCCAACGAATGTGGTTGGTGGGACATCCATCCACACACGTGACATCTAACTGGACCTCACTGGTCACGACTTCTCATAACAACTGACTCCAAGAAACTCCATTCTATAGCAAGTCACTAGCGAGCATCAGGTTAAATTTCTATAGTTTGGTTTGTAAGGGTTAGTTATGTTTTTTTTTTTACGAGTTGATCACGGATTGATATCAGTTAGAGAACCGTTGAAAACCAGGGAGTATTAGGATGAAATAGCAGCTGTCCAGTACTCCCTAGTTTTCAATGGTTCTCTAACTGATATCAATCCGTGATCAAGTCGTAGAAAAAAAACATAACTAACCCTTACAAACCAAACTATAGAAAGTACTTTAAGAATGAAATATGTATATGCGCGTATTTTATAGATGAACTTTATTATTATTATCATCACTAGTTGACGTTTATTTCCTGTCTGGATAACTCTCTGTTTTTGATTTAGACAATTAATAGTCAGTTATTAGTAGCAATAGTAATAGAAGTAATAATAATAATAATGATAACAAGGCATTCATTCCATCATTACTTGACAGAGATGATTTTCGGCTGGGGTATATAGTTTTTTTCTTTTCTAGAATGTAAATCACTTTCGGTAGTTTGTTCTCAGTCAGCAAAATGAGGATTGGTATAATTCTGACATTTTCAGTAAATCTAAGCACTTTTCAATTATGATGAACATCTTAAGCAAGGATAAACTACCACTAGACTTAAACTTCCACCCTCTTTCTTTCTTTCTATCTATCTATCTATCTATCTATCCATCCATCTATCTATCCCTCCCCCAATTTGTATTTATTCAATTAATAGAAAGGGGAAAGTAGAAAGTCAACACGAGGAAGGCAAGATAACATCAGTTAGTAATCCGAGGAATTAATTTTAGTGTGCAGATTATTTACTTATTTAGTTATTCAGTGATTTCCAATAGACTAGTGGATGGAGAACATGGGAAGAGATAATGAGCGATAGTCGAATGTGAAACGGAAAGTTTATTGTTTCAAAAACCAAAAAACACAACGATGAACTTAACAATTTGCCATAATTTATTAAATCTTAATTAATTAATTAATTCACAGCATAAATCTGTGATCAATTAGTTGATTGAATTTCATACAGTGTTTGTGTATTTCCGTTCAGTGGGCATTTTTTAAGACATACATAGTAGTAGTTCATTAAAGGTTGTAATTTAGGGGAATTTTATCAGGGAAAGAAAGAGAGAGAGATTACAAACGTGGATCCCCCCGTCCCACCCAACCCCACCTCACCCAAATAAAATAACACCGAATACAAAGAACAACTGGAAAATATGAATAATTGAACAACTATTTTGTATCTTAGCTTAAACGTTATCAATAATGTGAATTTGTTAGTCCTCTCGACGAATCAACCCCTGTTTGACGAGTAATATGATATGAAATTAATAATAATAATTTTTGCTTTATTCTAGAAACAGTACTAGTGGTACAGTGTGGAATTTTCAGCACATATCTACAATATTGCATCTAATTTCATCGCACACTTAAAAGGAGTATTCCAAAAAAATAAATATAAAGACAACAAAAACAAAAAACAAACACAAAAATAATAAAAATGCGAAAAAATACCAAAAAGTAGAAAGGAAAATAAACAACATAATAAATAAATATCTCAGTACTGGGTAGTACAAGTTATGATATGTGTATGCGTGGTGAACGGTAACAGCTATAATCATACAAGAAGTTGTGAAATGTTCTTAAGAATGTTTATCGCCAAGATGATCAGTTAATTTGATTGAACAACACTGAACAATCATAAAATAAACATTTCAGTTTTTTTTTTATTGTCAGCACTAATTTGGTGTTTGTTGTGGTAGTGTGAGTAATCATGCATAGTACAAAATTTAAAGATGATGATAATGGCGTTAAAAACCAAGATTGTCAGTTAATATTGCCGAACAAAAATAACCACAAAACTGATATTACATGAAGGTTATTGACAGGACAATTTTGTAATACTCAAAGTGCTAATTTGGTCGGAACCAGTAGATACACAAAAGAAGGAATGGAGTAAAGTACAAAAAAGTAAGCCAATGATAATAATTTTAAGCAGCTAAGTATGTTTAAGAAGGTTGTTCACTATAGAGTACAAATAAGAGAGTATAAGGGGGAAATAACAAGGGCCAAAATTATGTTATTAACAACAAAGAAAGTCATAGGTTTCGCGTTTAACATTGTCTCTGTCACTTAGAACACGGGCCGAATATGGTATCGTTGAGTTCCTATACTTGGTTGTACGAGCATATATTATTTTGCACTAATTTCTGGTTATACCTGATGATATGCAAGGAGAGAGTTGGGAATAGAGGGGGTGTTGAGGATCGGAAAGTATGGTTTTAGACCATTTTTCGCATGTATTCAGCCACCTTCCTACTAATGTGTGACGAGCTGACTGAGTTTTACACCACTAGTCCTACTAACTACCTTCAACATTCTTGTCAGGATGGTATAGTCCTTTTTCAGTAACCCAGGAAAGACTAATGAGGAGCAGTAAAGTAGAATAGGTAAGATACGAGAGTTGACAAATTGTGAAAGTGGAGGTTGGGTGATTCCAGTTAGTCTGAGTTTCTTAATGTAGTAGGTTAGACGGAACACTTTCATAGAAATCGTTTGGATATGAGATGACAATGTAGGTCGGAAGATAGAACTAGATCGAGGTATTTTGCATTAGACTTAGTTTCAGTTTTAGTCTCCTCAATGCTACAGGCTTCATGAGTGCTTACTAGTGTTTGTAGATCTCGTTTATGCCTAAAGGAGAAGTCAATAGTCTGGCATTTTGAGGGATTCAGCATGTGGCCATTTAGGTTAGTCCACTGACTGATGTCCGACAGGAAGCTATTTAATTTGAAGCAGTCTGACTGAGACTTAACAGGAAGCGAAACAGTCAGGTCATCTGCATATTTGACGAAGTTGATTTCGTCTGAAAGAGGTAAGTCATGTAAGAAGAAGGAAAAGAGAATCGGAGAGAGAACAGCACCCTGAGGAACACCAGCTTCAGTAAGCAAAGGAGAGGAAGCTACACCATTATATACCGTGTACTGCATCCTATTGGAGAAGTAAGAGTGCAGCCAGTTGATAGCCCAGGACTCAGTTTGTGTAAGGCTAAGCTTGTTTAACAAAAGGCCTCTAGGTACAGAGTTGAAAGCAGATGTGTAATCAAGGAACGTACAACGGACATACTTGGCCCCTTTGTCTAAGGAGGATACAATGTTGTGATGAAACACAGCACCAGCATCCAAAGTACTTCTACCCTGTTTGTAAGCAAACTGCTTTGGATCATTTGAGAAGCTTAGGGAGGGAACAAGTTTTTGTAACAGTAATTTCTCCATTAGTTTCAAAAAAGGAGAGGTAATGGCAATTGGTCTAAACTTAACACTATTTCCAGAACCAGACTTGGGTACAGGGATGATTTTAATATCTTTCCACAGAGAAGGTACAACATTTTTAGAAAAAGAAGTATTGAAAATGCTTGTAAGTGGGTTACTTAAATTATCAGCACATTTCCTTAGGACAATGGCAGGTGTACCATCAGGGTCTAAACTCTGGGAAGGTTTAAGAGATTTTAAACATTTAAGAACATCAGATGTATTGAAACTATGAAAGTCACTGGTCGTGTTATCAGTTACATTGAGGCTAAAAGGGACATTAGGAGGGCAGATAAAAGATCCATTAGGTGTATTTACATCAATAGAAGGGGCACAAATACTATACTTACCACAACCTGTAATTTCTCTGAAAAGCTTCCACATGTTTCCACTATGTAATATTGTTCCACAGTGGGTTGTGCGATTAGCTGTTCAGAGCGAGAAAACAGGAATACGTTGGGTCGACTCTAAAATCAATAAGTCGACAGAAAAAACAGACAGTGAAGATAGGACGTCAAGTGAACATAGAGAAGACAAAAGTGATGAAGACGCCTAACCAATAACAATAACAAGAAGTATCAGTCATTATCAACGACATAAATTTAAGGGAGGTCACTACTAAAGATGGCGTAGATGAAGATATCAAAGCCAGGATCGGAAAGACAGGTTAATTTGAAGTCACTGTACTATTCATACAATTCAACTCAACTCTCCTAAGATTTGCCTAGGTAATCGCTATCAAACGTTTGAAATCTGACTTATATATTAAGAAAGATTCACTTAATAGTCTTTCCTTGTTTTGGTGACTCAAAATCTAATCTCTTTGTCCCAACTGATTGCATAATCCTTTGTTTCCACCCCGCCTCCCATTTTTCTCTTTAGCATAATTCAGTTCCTTTTTTGTTTCTATGACCTGAGTTTAACTCATCATACTATTAGTCATCATCAACTCATCTCCTTTTTTGTCTCGACTGTGCAACTCAATTTTCAATATATGTATTTTTTTATTTTATTTTTTTTTTGATTTACAGCTTGATTCCACACTGTATTTTTGGTACAAGTATGGAATTTTCAGCATGGATATCGGTAGCCCAAATTTTGCAGGCCGACCATAGATATCAGATGTGCGTCGGCGGGGGTTCGAACCTCGGACCATGTGCATGGTGGGCGAGAGTCCCAACCACTGTGCCACCGACTCACCCACCCTTCATTTTGCATGTTTGTATTTTGTTTGAACCGTGACCTGCTTCATAAGTTATATAAGTAGAACTTCTAAACATTGTTTATTAACATATGTCTGTGTTAACAAAATCATGTTGATCCTTGCAAGTGTGATAAAATTTCATGTGCACTTATATAATCAACTTTTTGGTTGTAAGTAGCTGAAGAGAATCTGACATGATAAATGATGGCCTCATATTATGTTCATAAAGGGGAATAAATGTATGAAGTTTAACAGAAATATTCGCTCTCCATGGATTTCCTATTTCACTATGTCTTTCTTTTTTCCCATTCATTTTTCATTCCGAGTAGAACATATGGGTTCAAACTTCAAGCTTTGTGGTTACAGTAGCGTTTGTGGAGTTATTAGCCTCATCATAATCCTCCCCTCCTTTCTCAGTCTACTTTCAGCTAAGCAAATGCGTTGGCCAAGAATCGAACCTGGATCATGTGGGTGTGTGTTTAGTTGGATTTCCATTCCTAAACCATTAAAGTACTTCAATACTTATTACTACATTCTGAGGGTGTGTCACCCTACTAATATCACCATTGGCTGATAACAAGAAATAACACCTCGTTTTTATGATATATGTCTAATCTACTCCATCAAGTTTTCAATGTTGATTCAGTCTCTTGGTACAGTTTATATACTTTAGTCTACCGATTACATAAGGTGTTGACAAGGTAAATAAATTCAAAGTTATGCATTCGGATGTATTATACCTGGCAAATTTAAAAGAAATACATGGCATTATTATTATTATTTCGACAGAGATATTAGGCCTCAACATCACATTTCCATTTTATCCTGTTGTTCTCATTTCTCCTTAGCTAACTCCTCACATGATCTCTTCCCTGTTACCCTCAGGCTTCCCATTCATCGTTACAAGACCATTTATGGCTAACTCTTAATGTCTAGGTTACAGGATTTCATCATGAGCTGACATCGATTAGAGAACCATTGGAAAACCCACCACAAAGTACCGGACAGCTGTTTGCTACATCCCAGTTTGGGACTCTTCGTCAGTACGCATCCACCCACCGACGGGGTTCAAACCCAAGATCTTTCAGTTAAACGGCGAGCTAGCTCGTAGACCATTAAGCCACTGGGACTCGATTCAATGGCCAGACCATGAATTTCAACTTCTGCCAATTCACTCAGTGTCCAGGTTGACATTTGCAGGCGGTTACAAACCTTGTGGAACTAGTCCATCTTACAAAATGTCATTGATATGATAGTCAGCAACGTGGAGATGAGACTTAACCTCCAAAGCCTCAGGATGGTCGGGGGTGGGTGTCTTGCGCTGCGGGCTAGCCACCCCTCCGTACACCTCTTGAAATGCTCCCATATGACCGTGCGTCTTACATAGCCTCTCCTGAGGAAGTCCTACTCACTGCCTTCACGTGGCGGAGGTGTTTTTCACCGAAGTGAGAGGGCAAAAGCGGATGCCCGGCGCTCTTCACCGGGTTGACTGTCCATTGGATGACAGTCTAGGGGAGATGGCTAAACCCTGATTCCAAACCTCCAACGACTGGCGTATGAAGCTCACCGGAGTTCACCGGCAGACGTATGGACAATGAGCTTATTGGATGTCTGGCCCCATTCAAAAAGGCGTATGAACCGGTCACCGGCTGCCAATGGATAGTGGACTCCCTACTCCACTCCTACTGCCTTGTAGGTCACACTTGGCTGTGTAAAGGCTAGAGCTGCACTCTCAAACAAAAGGCCGAGCGATGCTGGGGACATCACTCGTACCCAATTCCCATGAAACTTCATCAACTCTCTTACAAACATTCGAGATGTTCATGAAGCCGGTTCATCCTCCCGTAGGAGATAGCCGAACTAAAGAAGAAGAAGAAGATGAGACTTACATTTCTTAGGTTCTTTCTCTCTTAGATTAAAGGTGATCATGCTCAAAAAGTTTCAAGGCATGACAGACTTTGTTTCTTGTCTGTTTGTTCTTGTCAGAAAACCTATAAACCGCCTTTTTTTCAATGTACTTTATTTCACATTCTTTGAAACTAGTTTTAATGATATCTTCATTCCTATACGTGACTCAGTTACCATAAAATTTCGTTTCATTCATTCTTGTACTCTTTTAAAGTTGTCACGTAAATTATTTAAATAATAATTGGTTGAAAAAAATATTTAAGCATAGTTACTACAGCGATTCTTTCTACACAATAATAAATAGTTCGTGTTACCATGGTGAGTGGCAAATATATATACACACACAAACACATAAAGAAGGTAGAGTTAAGTGTAAGCGATGACGTAAGCACTTTTTTCTCTCCTCAAATATATTCCGTAATGAGTTTTAATACACACAGACACACACATGCACACAGGAAGAAAAACTTACCATTACAATTTTAACTAGTACCTCTTGATGAGCAAAAAGAGAGAACATTATTCTTAGAGTGAAATTTTCCTCTCACCTTATCTTACGATTACTATCATGATTTCGACAACAAAAGTCGGATCCTATGCAATGAAACGTTAGTAGATCTGATTTATCGAACGATTAAAATACTAAAAATCTAAATGCAATAACTAACTCAAGCATCAAAAATTGTTTTTGTAACTTGGTAAGATTTTTTAATCAAATGAGAAATTAATATTTATTGAGTGTTCATTTCCAAAGATTTGGTAGGTTACTGGTTTGATCACGAATTGACATCAGTTAGAGAACCATTGGAATACCAGCGGATACTAGACAGCTGTTTCATCCTAGTTTCGAACTCCTCAGCAATACACACCCACGGGGGGTTGAATCCAAGACCTTCCAACTACGAGGCAAGCTCATAGGTCATTCAGCCAGCGGGACGCTACTCAGTGGTGCATGAAATCAAAATTCTGTCAATTTGTGATACATGTATATATTCAACTCAACAGCCAGTCAAAATCACAGGTGAGTAATCGTCCTTTGACCCAACTTGGCGGACCTGCAGTAGTTACGAATTTTCACTAGGAACCCAAGTAAACAGTTGGAATTCCTGAACCATTGGGTCGAGTCCCGGTGGCAGAATGGTCTACGAGCTCATCTTGTAACTAGGAGGCCCTGGGTTCGAACCCCCAGTGGGAGCATGCTGATGAGGAATCCCGAATTATCCCCTGTTGCAGAGTAAAGAGGCTTCGAAAGTAACCTTAAGGTTTGACAGTCGTTAACAGTAAAATCTAGCACACAAGTTTCGTTCTCTTCAGGATTCATCAACTAGAAGCATATGGTGCCTCCACTGAGACGCGAACCTAGCAACTCTTGCTTCATACAGAATAGCTTTATCCTAGTATGTTTTCTTTTGTCCTCAGCTAAGAATAGAGTGATTTCTCGTTATGGATGTCATGAAAGGTTGATAACTGAGCACACTGATTGGTGACGATACCAGTAGTCTTAGTTAGAAATACAATCACATTAACTAGTATCTTTCCTTTCACTCCTTTACATTTTCAGCGGAACAAAGGACTTCAACTCTTAAGCATTGGGGTTTCAATGTAGCAGTGGTGTTGTATATTATTACGGAATAGGGTTGATGGCCTCATACCCAAGTTCATATCATTTTTTCAGGTCTGTTATCGGCTGGTAAACCAGGCGATCTTTTGGCACATATCGGCTGGGTATCCAACCCGGATCTCCACTAATGCTAACATCTAATAAATATAGAAGAGTTCAGAAACCACTAGGGGTAAAACTGTGGTAAATTTTTTGAAGATTATAATTAGCTATAGTGTTATTGTGTTAGCTATATCACTATGTCTATCACATCAAATAAACTACCCTAACCAACAGCAACAGAAACCAGCATCAGTCATAATCGACGAGAGATTCAACAGTGGTTAGTTACCTCCTTCACTTATCCGGCTAGGAACCACAATTCAAACCACAGACATTCGGTACGGAAGAAAATGTGAAAGCCAGACAGCCAGCCAGCCAGAATCGAAAAGGCAAGATACACCGTCGTCAACCTGAAACCAGTCGGGAAATCTTCTGCTGTCACTCAGTTAGCCAGCATAAAGAACGAGATTTTGGATTCTGTTCAATTCATGTATGAAGTCGGTCAGTCAATTCTTCTATATGGATGAGAAAATTGCACTGCACCTGCGTGTTAAGGAAAGGATTTCCAACAGCTTGCTGCAAACTTTTATCAACAGTTGCCTACTCTGACTCTATGCTGAAGATCAAATGGCCAGCTAGAAAGGATTACTAACAGGAAACTCTGGCAACAAACCAACCAAGAGCCGATCTCTCAACAAATATGTAGGAGAAAATGGTGATGGATCGGGCATACACTGAGACTACCGTCAAACCTGAATGGGAAGCGATGAGTGGGTCGTCGTTGACAGAATGACATGGAGGAGATCGTGTAATGAGGGGGAGATGAGAGATTATGGGCAATCGTGGATGCAGCTGGAAAGGACGACAGAAAATAGAACAAAGTGGAGATGTGTCGCTGAAGCACCACGTTCCACTCAGAACCTAAGAGAAATAATAATAATAATAAGCTCCGTGGTTCAAATGCAAAGCTTTCATTGTCCACTTGGACAAAGTCCTCAATTCTTACTTCAATGTGTAGATGTTCTGTAGAAGGATAATGAATGCTTCTCAATTAAACAACTCAGCAAAGAGAAAATAATCACACGCCAAACATTTTCTCCTTTATTTCAGGATACACAACTACTTTAAACTGGTCACTTATCTCTTACAACAAACAATGTGCCATGCAATAAAACTTTTTTCTCATTTACATCTCACTACTGGTCAGTATAACTTCATATGCAATCCGAAATGTGGGGAGAAGCATGGAACTGAATTTACAGGTCCAAGCTATTATGTTGTTCTAATCGCGCGCGCACACACACACAGGCATTTAAAGATTTTTTCGGGTAAATGACTCCACTAATCACCCAGATTTTGGAAATGAATTGTAGACATGGTGATAAAAGAGAATTTCGTTAATAAAAACTCACAGTGTGAGAAGTTTTCAACCAAACGACATGCGTGTGAGCATATGCATTTGTAAACCATTACATGTGATTATATAATCCCCACAGTATTCTCCTAATTCTTATCACTAGGCGATTACGTAAGCCTCTATATACAACCAGGAATTCATTGAGGTAATAACACGAAACTATTACTATTATTATTGTAATTTTTCTTTCAAAATCATTACTTAATCACCTTTTTTATTCCTTTATGTTCCCAGTGCAACGTCATAGGGCTTCAAGCCAGTGCTTTAAAGTTTCGGTAGCGGTGGTATCTATTTTTACGGGATGGGATTGCTAGCCTCATATGGCAAACCTTCCCTCTTAACCGATCTTATCACTGGCTTGGCGAGGTAAAGGAGTCAGTCTTTGGCCAAGGATAGAAACCCGTACTACATGCGTGGTTGGCGAGCATTTTACCGATGTGCCACCGACGCACCGCTTAATCACTTGGTGGTTATTCATGTGATTTTAGTTTTTTGTCTCATGTAAAAATCAAATGCATTTGCGTATTTACTACGAATTATGTGGTCCCCGGAAGATTTAGCAATAATCTACTTTACAAAAACTCAAAACCCAGTGGATGCATATTGCTGGAGGGTCCAAGACTAGGATGAAACAGCTGTCCAGCACTCCTGTCTGGTGGTTTTCAATGGTTCCCTAACTGATATCAGTCTGTAATCAAACCTGAGACAAATCAAACTTCTACAAACTAACTATTGAAAATTAATGTGATGCTCGCTAAAGACTGGTTACAGGATGAAGCTGCCTGGAGTTCTAGTGAGAAGTCATGATCAGTGGGGTCCACCTGATAGGCAGTGAGGACAAATACTTGCCACCAGTGACACTGAGTGCCAGTTGCGCTAAAATCATGAAACGATGGAAGTTGGAATTCATGGGTCACTGGATAGCGTTCCCGTGGCTGAGTGGTCTACGAGCTTTCTTTGTAACCAGAAGGTCCCCAGTTCGAAACCCAATGAGTGCCTGCCATTGAAGAGTCCCAAAGTCATGCGAAACAACTATCCAGCAGTACTCCCTGGTTTCCAATGGTTCTCTAAATGACACCAACCTGTGGTCAAACTTAAAACTGCTTCTATTCCTACATATTAACTCTTAAAAATCATCTGAGGATTGTTCAAAGTATTTCTGACAATTAGATTTGTAAATAAACATTGGATTAAGTTTTTCCATCGATTTAGTCAGGTTAACTGTTTTATTTTATTGAATAGAAGTGATTATGTTACCTGGATATTAGTAAATTATTTCTAAAGATTTATGACAGATACGATGGTAAACATTTACCGCACAAATTGTGGACATCCAACCCACACATTTTTTCTTCATTTCATGCATGCCTAGTGAGAAACTGGGCTGCAAGCTATTGAATTTTCTTTACTAACGATGTTTTCTATTCAGAATGTGGCTGCTAACTTTAAATCCAACCTTCTGTCTTTCCCAGGCTTATTACCGGTGAGTGAACTAGGTCGACGTCCGAACCTAACTACATCCTACCAACGAATTTCAGACACACTTGTCGGAGAAGTGCTTTTAATGTCACCGTAGGTGTTATCTTCACTAGTCTTTCATAAAGATCTATGTTTATCTTAAATTGATAGACGTTGGAATTCATACGCTGACCATGTAACCAGAAGGTCCTTGGTTCGAAACCCGTTGGTTAGGTGGGTGCGTGGTGCTGAAGAGTTCAATACTAGAACGGAAGAACAGCTGTGAAGTATTCCCTGTAGTCCATGACGAAATCCTGATATCATAAAGGCGTTGATCACTTAACAAGTATATGCGGTCATGTATGAAAGTGAAAGGTATGAGTATTTATTGTAATTATGAACAATATTCTATTCTTTGGTTTTGTAGAAGTATAGGACATTTGTAAGCATAACCTGTTAGCTGAATTTTGATTGTGCACAGGTAAAATAACATCTAGAAACTACACCGACTGAATACTCTCTTCCAACAGTGTACACTTGACTTTTGATTTGATTAAAGCTACGCTTTGGTTTAACCTTTCCTCTATGCTGCCATTCATTATCTGGGGGTAAACATATTTTGTTAGTTATTTCTAGAAGTATCAGAAAGTGACAGCACATTAAATCTATATACTGACTTGGAGATTCAGTATATTCAAAAGCATAACAGTGATGTATATAAATTTTTAGATCTCTGACTCCTAAAAATCCAAATCAAGCAAGTTTTGTATTTTCGTGTGTCAATTTTACTAACTAAATTTTTGTTTGTTTCGAGTTTGCCAACATACTGATATTAGTTAGGGAACCATTGAAAACCAGAGAGGCGTACTAAAAGCTTATGGGTCATTGGGTCGGGTCCCAGTAACTGAATGGCCTATGAGCTTTCCTTCACACCGAAAGCTCCTAGGCTCCGCCCCTGATGATTTCGTACTCCCGATTAACCCCATACTAGGATGAAACAATCGTTTAGTACTTCTTGCTGCTTCTCAGTGATTTTCTGACTGATATCAGTTTGTGATCAAACTTGAAATAGATGAAATCCTTACAGACCAACTCTTGTAAATTTTATATTTTTCAATTCCTCTCTCACTGAAAGTTATTTGATGATGTCCCATTATTATTACTATTACACATATATATATGTATGATACTGGCTGCACCCTAGTGAAAAATCAGTGTACTCATCACCATCCCACAGGAATTCAGTCATGAACCTGAATAGCTCAACGGTAACATCTTTGACTGCAGTACTGGACGGTACGGATCTGAATCTCAAAGGAGACGCTTGCTTGCTTGCTTCCTACCAATTTTCTTCAACCATCTAATACAAATCAAGATGTGTCCAGCACAAAGAATAACTACTCTGATTTGACCTCAATACTGGTGCAAGTGCTAATTGCTGAAGCGTTTCGAATGTGAACGAAATAATCGCCTCATACTCTCTCTCTCTCTCTAATCAAGTCCCGTTCGGCGATAAGATATTTTTTCCCAGAAATGAGTGATAACACGGACAATTAAATAATTCATAAAACAGAAAACCTGAAAATTGCTCTCTGATAAGAACATACCCCAAACATTATCAGGCATAGTCTATTATCGCCATTTCGCAACTTGTAGAAATTATGGCTCATCCACATATAATATACAAAAGTATAAATCAAATGGAAGTATGTAAAGAAGTTGAATCAGCTAGTAAAACATTGAAAGACTTATTTTTATTTTCTTGTGTTTGATAAATAACACACTCTTCATGACCGAGTTAATCAATCACACCTTCTTCCTATAACTAATCTGAACAATATTGTTCGCAAACAAGATATGCTTATCTAACATCTGTGATTACATGTCTGTTTATGCTTAATATATGCCCCTGTATATGTGTGTTTGACTTTTATAATTAACTCTGAACAAACTTGATGTTATTCGGTTGATGAAATTTAGCTGTAAAATTCAGAATGTTCACTTCAGCCTACTACTTGGGTGACGTCAGCTAGCAGGATGTGCCAGCATGAACTTGCTTGTTAAATCAGCTATGTTGGCGTGAATTTCTGAGATAGCTTTAGAATGACAAACTTATACTGATGTAATGATATTGATCCTATGGACCTTATCAGATTGCATATGAGGACAAATAATTGCCAGTCACAACGAATGGCTTTACAGCTGAGAGCAGCGAAATGAAAGAAGTAAGAACTGATGGTCTAGCCATTGGATTCCGTCCCAGTGGTTGAACACCCAACACGTTTACCTCATGATTTGAAGGCGATCGATATTATTCCTGCATGTTGGGTCATGTATGCCTCCTGTTTCATGTCTTACAGCCTACATTTTGCTTTAAGTCAAACCAGCAACCATGAAGGCGATTTTTGAAACTCACTATGCTAATGCAGCTGTCATCTACTTACTGCTTTCAACTCTCAATTTTAACTGGAATAATCTATATTATTAGGATCAGCAGTCTCCTTTGGGGATTTCATTCGTGTCTAAATGATTGGCAAACACAATTTTATGCGCATAATCGGTCGTAAGTAACGTTCTGTGCTGATCATCTACCACATTCATTTCCGTCCAGCATAGTCAGTAGACGGGAGATGCGAATTAACCTAAAGACAAATATAAATTGATATTCATTGCACAAGAGACGGTTCTCTAGAAAATCACTTAGGATGCTGGAATAATGACTTTGCGCTCGTTTCCGGTTAACTTCAACCAGAAATAATGCTCATGACAGCTGTGTATCCATCTGTCCTGCTGGAGATGAGCTTTGGCCCAACCCCCTAAGGACTCTTTAGCCTAACTCATCCAACCTGAAAGCTAGGATGTTCTTAACACCAACCAATCTAGAATGGGGAGAATATAACATTTATCGCCGTTGAAAAGTGTATTTATTAACGATGATGTGGAAAAGGTATAGGAATACAAAATCGCACTGCAGCGCAGCAACCGCATTATTGTTCCGTGAAAACTCAACTGTCTACAATCTGATCCAGCCAGCACAGATAAACAAATTGATCACTGAAGGTGAAATGGCTGAAATTCAATTGAGTAGACGGATTTCTTAGATCCCCTACAGTTCTCGTATCTGGTAGATAATACCTCGGCATTTGAAACGATGGGTTAAGCGGTCCGGTTCCAGTGGGTAAGTCATCCATTGGTTACTGGAGATAGAGATATGTCCACTTATGATGAGTACAAAATGGGACGAAGTGCAGCTCATTCTGGATTCCACCGTTAGTCACAATCAAGCAAAGTCAATTATTTTTTTGAGGTGAGTTATACTGTTGCCTAGACATAATAGTAAGCACATTACTTTACTAAATGCGTGATAACTATTAAGATGAAATTATCCAAGGTTGTGTTCGAGCAATTTCGACGCCAACTTCTTCAAAAGTACTCAATTAAGTTACAAGCTGTTCAGTTGTATGAATAAGTGAAACACCCTACTTTTAATGACTATGAGAGGGGATGTCATCAGTTCACAAATGACAATAATATATAGACTTAGCGATTCGTAAGAGGAATGGCAGTTTATTCCTCATTTCATACCAATGTAAACTGGCGATATGTAATGAGATATGGGGTCACTCCAGCTTTGTTTAAATTCTCAGTAAGAAGGTAAGGAGACTAACTTAATTTAGACAATTAATGAGATAGAATCTCGTATATTACGTCACACTTTAAACCTGTAACTTCCCAACAATTCTACTAAATGAAATCTATCGATCTGTTTTGGTCCTCTAACTGCTTGAGTAGATGTTTTGATATGGTCATCAGTTTAATATCAACATGTAGTGTACTTTGGAATGAAGTTTGCTTATAAGATACATGATAATATGCTTGACTTTCAGAAACCTTGCGGATGGGTCCTAAGTTAGAGAAAATGGTGATCCATGAGGAATGGAAAACGAGATATTAAGATATAGTATGCAGTTTACCTACTACAACTATGGAGTACTAAACAGCTATTTCACCACAGTTTAGAGCTCTCTGAAAGTCTGCACCCGTGAACCCACTAGAAGGGGTTGAGCCCAGGACCTTGAGTTTATGAAGCCAGCCCAATGGTCCATCAATTCTAGCTTCTGCTGATTTGCTATATGTGGCACAATAGGCAAGCACCTGTCTTCACACCTAAATTGATGCATTGCGCCCATCGCGACTTCTTACCAAATAAGTTTATAAATGAAAAATTAGAAAATTTATTTAATACCATCGTTAAATGTTGTCTGAATCTGCTCTCAACAACATCTGCTGAACTCCACTAAGCCAGCATTATTAGTTGACATTCAGTAAAGTGATTTGCAGAGGACCTGTTTATACTGGCAGAAAACCTTTTTCTTGTGAGCCAGCTGATCAACTCCTAGACCTCACTGAGCCGATAGTAAGCCAGGTAGGCTGGGAAAATTGAACCTAAGGCCAGAAACATCAATCCGTAGAAATAAACACCACTGCCACCGAAAATTCAAAGCTCAAGCGTAAAGCTTGAAGTTCCACTTGGAATGCGAATATACTGTTACTAAATCCCTCTCCCCACTCCAGCTTAAAAAGTCAAAGCCTCCTTAAAACGGCCACAAATACGAATAGGGGTTAAACTGTCATGCTTCGTATAGCTTCAATATATATAACAGATGAATGTTGTTTGATTGGATCACCTTACAAATATTTCTGTCTGAAAATGTTTTCAAACTAAACATGTTGTGTTTCTGTTTCCCTTTAACTCTTAGCTACGTCATACCTATCTGAAGTTATTTGCCTTTATTACGACGGTAATATGGCAAGCAAAAATTAATCTCTATAATGAAATTCACTATGTTTTCTAAAATATAAAATATGTGACACCCTTAAGATGAGTTGAGGAACAAATATTTGTGAAAGCCCAGCAGGGTCAGTGAAAGGCAGAAATAAATCTTTTGACTTCCACTTACAAAATGAAAGCTGAACATCTTAATAATTCAACCTGTTTTTTAAAAATTGTAGTCACAGCGATACACCACTAAACAATTATTCTATCCATATATAAAATGTGAAGTATATTCTTCAGGTGAATTACCACCACTACAACGCGAAGTGTTTACAATAGTGTATCTACTGTAGGGGTGACATTCACACACAGAAATATACACATACAATGGAACTGTGACTGACTGACTGAATGACTACTGTTTAAACATTTCACCACTTAGGTTTTGCGGTAGCAACATAGATGATGAACATGCGAGAGGTTTTATGACTTTTATTACCAAGAGATGACCTAAAGAGCAAGTTGGTTAATTTAACCTGCAGAAAAAACTGTCATAATATAATGCTCTTTTATAGCAGAATCTAAAAGTAATAAAGTTGGTGTGTTTCAACGTGAAATTGTCACCACTTTTACCCATTCATCAGTATATGTGTTGAACATGAAGAAGCTGTGTTGATACTTGAAAAAAGACAAGTAAATAGATGATAAAGTGTAGGAGATGAAGGATTTCTGAATTTTAATGAATCATTTCGCTTTCGTTGCTTCCATACTCCTGTAGGTAGTATTGTAACAGCAGAAGGTGAGACACGGAAGCCAATGTATTCAAGTGATCAAACCACTATATATATATATATATATATATATATATATATATATATATATATATATATATATATATATATGTAGTTTTCAATTCTCCAACCAGTCATTGAGCGCGTCAATTTAGCTTACATTAAATGACATGCAATAGAATGTTCAAATATGCATAGTATTCTGAAATAATAAAGAAGATTTGTAGCTCAGGTGGTTACCAATAACAAAACTTATCATTGTGTGTAAACTATTGAAATATAATTATACTTTATTTGAGTGGTAGTCTATTTACATGTGTATTGAACTGTGGGAATATGTGAGAATAAAATTCCGTTGGAACACATTGTCTGTATCACACCACCACAGTATTATTAAGAAGTTTGTGTCAGGTGAACTCTAAATGGGTATTACACAAAATATCCTTCTCACATAGTAAGGATGTATAATTCCCAGCGGAAGGCTGTTACGATATGCGTAACCAAACTTGCACATCGACAATATAAGCATCTAAATCGTAGTATTCACAGTCTTGTGTTCTAAAATATGGAATAGTTTACCCCTAGAAATCAGAACCTGTAGCTTGGCTATAAGTCTCAGACTCCCTCTATATACAGATCGTCGGTGGTACAGTGGTTAGGACTCTCACCGATCATGCACATGGTCTGAGGTTTGATCCTCTGCTGACGCACACCTGATATCTATGGTCGGCCTGCGAAATTTGGGCTGCCGATATCTATGCTGAAAATTCCATACTTGTACCAAAAATACGGTGTGGAATCAAGCTGTAATCAAAAATAAATAAATAAAAAGGTTTAGCAAATGAAACACCTGTAAAATTTAATGATTTCTTGATGCGGTTGTGTTCTCTGAACTGGATGGTGGCTTAACTCTGAAGCTTCAGTTGTCTGTCTAGACAACATCTTCAACACAGACTTTTCAATATGAAGTTAACCTATCTGAATTCTCCCCATGAATGATATAATTATCTCCCTTACGACAACTTTTGTTGTGATTCATTGCTAATTTGCATGCGTATTAATGGTTTTTATCGACTTGAGATTCGACTTTTTGTTGTTATTAATAGACGCAATTATATCATTCATGAGGGGAATTCAAATAAAACACTGTGATTGGAGAACATAGAATATTCTTTTCGACAACAACTTCTTCATCAGGTTCTATAGTTATACGACCATGATAATTAAAGAATTAAGCGAAGTGCAATTACCTCTGCTGTTCGAAGTATTCGGTACGTAGAGGGGTTTGGTAATTTGTTCGGTACCTGACAGGTGATAGACAATGATCCTTCATTACTAACTTCATCGTCTGTGTAGATATGGTGGCTGTATGCCAAACTGTTGATGGTTTAAACTACATCTTTATTTAGCTACACTGGTAGGTATTTCCGAGCACGAGAAATTAAGTTTCTACAGCAAAGGTCAATATAAGTTCACTTCATATTGAAGTTTGCGCTGAAGATGTTGTCTAAAAAGAAGACAATCAAAGCTATGCAATTAAACTAAACTACTAAGCTCAGTCAACACAATCACATCAAAATCTCATCCATCTGAGCTAAAAATCTCTATTATTTGGAAATGAATTCATTTTTACGATATTACTTTCTTTTCACGATTAATGGAATAAGTATCTCTTGCCGGCTTACCAGAACCACATTAAGATTTTTCAAACATATACTGTCTATTGCAAGTTATTAAAGTTAGGCAATTGAGGCTTGATTCCAGACTACAGTTTATTATTATTATTATTCCCTAGGGTTCCGAGTGGGAAATAGGACTTCACCGGCACTTCACCATTTCACTCTGATCTCTGCTATCATTTCTGACCACCCCGACGATTACCTGTTAGCTCTCATTCCATCCTCACTCAAGCCTCTCCTTGTCTAACTAGCAGTTTCCAATAAGAGTTCCACTATGGGGCCTTTGCGGCACGTGATGTCACTCAATGGTCTCCTCAGCCTGTTCTACCCACATTTTCTTGCATATATCTGTTGGGTGATTGCTTGGTGGTTGGTCCATTGCCAGATTTCCCTGTTGCTAATCCTCTTCTGCTGGTCGGCCATCTGATCTCCAGTGTGGAGCAAAGGCAGACGTTGGTAAAAGTTTTCAGGAGCCTATTGGAAATGCATTTCGTGGCGCGCAAGCCAA
This sequence comes from Trichobilharzia regenti, assembly GCA_944472135.2. Taxonomy (NCBI): domain Eukaryota; kingdom Metazoa; phylum Platyhelminthes; class Trematoda; order Strigeidida; family Schistosomatidae; genus Trichobilharzia; species Trichobilharzia regenti. The sequence continues at coordinate 27,865,110 of OX235264.1, read as the reverse complement.
GTCTCTGGACCACATAGAAGTACTGACAGAGTTAATATTAGTGTTGAATATCCAAATCTTGTTTTTTATGCCATCTGAAGTACATTTCCACACAGATTTCAGACCAACGTAAGTTTCTCTTGCGTTTGCAGTCTTGAATGGCCTTACAGTCCTCATCCGTGACGCCTGTAGTTGAAATCATGCAGCCCAGATACCAAAGTACAGTTAGTCGAAGTTATATGTAGAAGTATCATCTTCGATTACATTACTTAGAATGGATCTTTCATTCATACTGTAAACATTATCTTTTGTTCACTTTTCACCATTTTTCAAATTATTACTACAGATGATAAATATCCTACTATTGAAATGTCTATCCCAAAATATTTCAACAAAACAGTCTGCATCCCGAAATACCAACAGTATCAACATTAGTTTGAGCAGAATAGTTTCACCTCTGACTTACTAGAAGACTGAATCAGTTTTTTTGGTTTAAGTTCATACTGCCGAAGAGTCTTAAGTTAGAAACAAATGACTGGACAACATCCCTTGATTTTCCGTAGTTCTAATATTAATAATAATAATAATAGCATCTTTATTCTGGACAGTATTTATAAAATGTACAGAATTTTCAGGGGAGTTTATTGCAGGATATTTTCCTTTCTTACAATATCTTCAAGTAAAATATCAACTGACAGTATATCCTTCCTGTGGCACAATGGTCTCTGAGCTGAAGTACGAACCACTCCATTATGACATTTCTGCTTTGTTTCTTCCAAGAAATCTACGATGTCTATCTAGTTGAAAGTTAATTATAAGATGTTCAGAAGTACATTTTGAGATCCAAGGACATAACTGGAGAACAGTTATCTCATGCACAGGGATACGTTGCCATCCATTCCTCAAGTTTAGTGGGAACTTGCGAATCAGAAGCTTGCAAACATTTTAAATACACACAAGAGTATAAATAACACCATTAGAAGTCATATCTCAACGGATTAAAACAAGCCGGATGAGAGAAAATATATGTGCAATAGAGACGTGGAAGTTTTTTGGTAGCCCAAGTTTTAAGCAGACCGCCTCAACGAAAACGTGTCGACATATGACTTACAAATATTTTACTATATTTCATTTGCTGAGTAATACATAATTTTGTACGGTATTATTCGAACTTATTCTAGGTGAATTCACTTTACTTGATGACATTTTATCTAAAAGAAAAACTGAATCATTTTACAGCTGCCTCAACTGTTCAATATACTTCAGACTCTTGACTGAACATCAGTAAGTAACTATTGTAATGTGTCTAGTCTTTTATTTGGTGCAGACTCAATTCTTGGTGATATTAGATGGTTAGAGGCAATCGACAGGAAGCCTTGGACCTAGGTTTCGCGCTAGTTGGTACTCATCAGCAAGGCGCATCTGCAACCTTGAAGAAACTCATGACCCTTTTGAGGTCAATCACGAAGCCGAACAGCTCAGTGGTAACGTCTCTGACTACAGCACTGGGTGACGCAGGTTTGAATCACAGAAGGGACATGAGTACCTGCAAGGTTGCAGATACGCCTTGCTGACGAGTGCAAACTAGCACGAAACCTAATTCCAAGGCTTCCTGCCGATTGCCATCTAATATCACCAAATCAATGTGCACCGTGATGGCGAGCTACCTAGAACGGTGGCCACATTACAACCTGACTGATAGAATTAAGTCTGCATCAATGAGAGGACTAGACACATCACACTAGATACTAGTGTCAAATGAAAAGACTCAATTCTGTTAGTCAAGTTTGCAGTGTGGCTACCAATCTAGTTGGAAACTAGGTGGACACTAGTCATTAACTGGTGTCCAATCAAAAGTATCCAATACAGTCCTAAAGGAGGTCAATCGCCAGCCAGAATAGCTCAGTGGTAATGTCTCTGAATGTAGCGCTGGGTGGCGCAGGTTCGAATCTCATAAGATTGAAGATACGCCTTACTAACTGCTGAGTGCCAACAAGCACGAAACCTAGATCCAAGAAGGGTTTTCTTTCGACTGCTTCCAACCATCTAATATCAACGAATTACAAGACAGCTTATTACATTATCAGTCTGAAAAAGGACATCTCACTAAGACTGGAAATCTAGTCATAAAAGTCAACAATAGCTTTAAAATCCAATCTATTAGTTTCATATAGGCTTATTTCAACGGATATTTTAGAATATCTGTATTGATGTTAGGTGGTTAGAGGCAATTGTCAGAAAACTCTAGACAGTATCATGTCTCTAACTGCGGTATTGAGTGACGTGGGTATGAAATTCAATGAGGAGAGGAAATCAGTCCTTTCAAAGTCGCGGATACGCCTTACTAACAAACACCATAGTCTATAACTTCTTCCTGATTTCCACCAACCACTGACGAGATAGTGAGTCGCTTACACTGAAGACCCCCTTTTAAAGCTGACTGATAGAATTCAATCAGTATTAAGTAAGACAAAGGGGCTAGACGCACATGATACTGATTACCCTCAGTGAACAATAATCATTACAACAAATTACATATTGACATTTTCAAAAGAATGGATACTGAACAAAGAATACTCTCTTTGATAACTTCACCATCATCAGGTTCTACAGTTATATAAACATTATAGTGAATGAATGAATTAGTGTTATGAAGAACATTAATGTCGTTGTTTAAATAACATCGAATCAGTAACCGTGGTATATTACAGCTGAATAGCATCAACATAAAATAAGCTGAATGTCAGAAAAATTAGGAAACATAATATTACAAATTCATGAGTTTATAGTTTCTATTGAAGACCAGGGCAGTAGTAGGGACTGGCTAAAATTGCTTCTTTCGAACAAAGAGCGCTGGTTGTTTGAGGCGAATTGCAATAGCCTCTGCTGTTTGGATCATGCGGTGCTTCGATGATTTTTGCAATTTTTTAGGCACCCGGTAGATTATAGAGAAGGATTCTTCCATGCTGGGTGGCTTTGCAGCCGCTTTGCACCAGATGGTCCAATATCGAATTGTTAATGGTTTTTACTACACCTTTACTTAGCCATAGTGGGAGATGTTCTCTAGCGAGCACGAAAAATCAAGTTCCTAGAGCAACAGCCAATATAACTCGCTCCACCAACAGCTCAGTTGAATTGGTAGATACAATTTGAAGTAGCTAGTCTAGGTACTTCATCTTTCAGTCGAGGTAGCACCATCGGTCGTGTAGAGAATAATACGTGTAGTTCGCCAGCATTAAAAGTTCTTTGAACCGTTTTTCTTAATTTCTTCGTAATTATCTCACTTGGTATATCGCCTTTGAATTGTAGTCGTATGTAAAGAGACTTCTTGTTTACTGACAGTGAACAGTCCTTTTCAGCTTTCTTTGTCATGTGTTTCTTGATAAATTTGTTGGGATAACCATTTTAGATCAAAGTATCATATTGATATTTCTAAGTGTTTGTAGATCCTCTGAAAAGAGGACTATTCTTAGAAAGCCGAAATAAGAGATTTGGATGAAGAAAGAGGTATGTACCTAATGAATTGATTTCGCTAGGAGATTTTCCCGTCTCTCTCTCTCTCTGTGATTTTCTATAGAAACATTTGAATAACATGTTATAACAAGAGAATGAATATCAATCAATGCATGCCTAAATGTATACATGTTGTTTTAGTCAAACTTTTCCCTCAATGCATTTTTAATGAATCCATAATATGAACGATTCACCATGTACATATATATAGAGAGATATACATATTATATCAAACAAACTCATCAACCCATGAGACGGAATCAATATAGGCAAACTTGTTAATATGAATACCTAATACATTTGTCGCATTTCTTTACCCAAACATTTGTACATTTGTGTCTCAATGTGTGAAAAAAACCTCTTCGACCTGTTTACGTCGAATCCATAATATGTGTGTTTTATGTAATTCTAAATTTGCTTTAATTGTTGTTAGACAAATAATAATTATAATCTCTAATTTATTCATGTTTTTCTGGGGATTTCTCTTTCTCTCTCTCTCTTTCTGTCTGTGTCACTCTGATTACATCATCGTCGTGTCCAATTCAATCAACTAGTGAAGTTTGTAAGTGAATGAATCAGTTCCACATGTACGCACTCTGTGTGTGTGTGTGTAAGTGTGTGTGTGTGACAGACTAATAGGCTTGCTGACAAAATCATGTCCAATAAGGATGTCAGAAATGTTTGATTTTTTATTTTACAGTTTTGTTATAGCTTTGACGAATATATAAAAACCAACTTTTCTGCTCACAAGTGTGACACGATTTTTTGTTTGTGACATATTTTATTTTCACACGATATGAACATTATTCACACAGTAACAAGAATATGTATTCACAGGCAGACACTCTTTGTATTTTTGGGGGAAGGGGATCGACCCATATGATCTACGTGTGATTTATCATCATATATACATATATATATGTTGATACATCATAGCGAAAAGTGAATGCAATCAAATTGACACGTGACACATGTTTCGTGCTCTTGTATGTGTCAAGTTGTAGACTATGCATTTTCTTCAACCTCACTGAAGTTAGAATTCACAGATCTGACAGGGAAAGTAAATCAAGTTACTTACTTATTGTATAATTTAAATCACACATGTGGTTATGGCTAATCGAATTATATTTGGCAATCAACCGTATTAGTTATAAAGGATTAGAGAAGTACTTCACTGGAAATCAAAAGGT